>OZ001249.1:15778834-16378834 GCA_963924025.1 Ischnus inquisitorius | reverse complement strand
ACTGCCGCAAAATCTTCGTGTCCCTCCCGTACTTTCGGTAGGAAGGCCGCCTGCTCTTCATCACCTGTTGTTTTGAATATGCCTCGTCATTTGGGCTTCTGGCTGCGTTTTTTTTTCTTAGTTGTCGTCTTCTTGTCGACAGAGGTCTTTGCATTTTCTTCTATTCATGCTGCGCCGGATTTCCTTTCTCATCGATACTAGCCCGTCGACATAGCCTTGCGTACGTTCGCCCGTGGGATTTTATATCATCTATATAAGCTAGAATAACCTCTCTACCCAGTGATGTCGCGTCCACTTCTCGGTCAGAGTTGACCTCGTCAACAATGAACGCGGTAGCGAAGACAAACAGCAGCGGGTTCATCGCGTCGACTTGGTACACTCCTCGTATGATAGACCTCCCCACATTTACTCGGATTGACCAATTTTTTGACATGTTTTTCAACGTCTTTCCTTCGCGTTATTGATGGGTCGTACACGAATTAATCCTCTCGGTGGTCGATGTGAGATCGAATGATAGGGCTTTGTGAAGTTTGTTCACGTCGAATAATGCTTTTTTCTGTTACGTCGAACTATGAGTGACACGACGTTGACTTGCAGCAATCCGTATAGCACAACCCCATACGCCCGCCCTCGCTAATTTTTCATGCGGTGTCGCCCCTGGTGCAAGTTGTTTTTTTATCGTTATTGCAATCACGGACGTGAGAATTATGTCTTCGCAATTAAGAAGCGCGATGATGCGATAATTGGCTGGGTCTTCTACGTCTTTGTTTTTGTGTACCAAAATCACAATTCCTCTCCCATATTTTTTCGTACGCTTCGTCACGTCTTACAGTATCTATGCCGACGGGTATCATGTCTTCGCCCGCGGCTTTCCAAAGCGCAGTTGTTGCTAGTGCTTCTGCAACCATGCGCTCCACTTCGTTGTTGCCTAAATGTTCGAGATTCAATGTTTCCCTGTATTTTTGAAATTTCGAAATCCACTTCTTTGCTAAAGATACTTGTTTCTCGAGCTCTTTCATGGCTTACTCGGCTTTTAAATGTTTCGGCTTACTTTTGGGTCTGTTCGCGCGTATTTCTTACGATAAGTCGCTCCTGCCTCAGATTGCATTTTTCAATTTTTTTCCATTCGACTGGCATCGTTTCTGGCCGGCACCTGCATCAATGATTTTCGGAGCATATCGTCTACTTTTGCGATGATCACTCGAATCGATGTACTTCAAAAATTTGTTTTTCTTTCGCCTCCAGTCTGCCATACCCGACCATGTACCTTCGAAAATGTTGTCTTCACGTTAGGTCGCTATCAGTGCACTGGCTTCTCGCCCAACATTCGTTATCCCTTCGGTCTTGATGGTCTACGCGGTGTCTCTCGCTCGCCGGCCCAGCCGGTGCTGTTTCTTCGGCTGGCCGTTTGGTGGGGTCGAGTGTGTCCGCGCCTCCAGACTCCTTACTTGCTATGCGGCCGGAGATACGTTTTGCTATCGCCGGGTTTCATCGCTCCGATTGTTTCGCTCGCGCGGTCTCCCGTTATTTAGGGAACGCTATTTATAGCTACAACATTGAGCACTCAGCCATCCCAGAATCCATGTAATCCATGAATCCGGTATGGTCTAGTGGCTAGGATACCTGGCTCTCACCCAGGAGGCTCGGGTTCGATTCCCGGTACCGGAATATTTTTGCCATTATAAGTTTGCAACATTAGGGTATCCCACTTTTTGTTTTCATACATTTTTACCTAGTTCAGTCTGATTGCATTAGACAGAATGATAGGTTCTTACGATTAAAATGGTAACTGAATGTAGCAAAGACCTGGAATCGTCAAAATTAATATCTTAGTGTATCATACTACATTAGATTTTTGCGCCTTCATGTTGTTATTTATGATTTCTATCAATTTGCATTCGCTCGTCTAGTAACTTACCAAGTTCAACTAATCCGGTATGGTCTAGTGGCTAGGATACCTGGCTCTCACCCAGGAGGCTCGGGTTCGATTCCCGGTACCGGAATTATTTTATCCTCACCATTTTATTAACATTTAATTTATATTCTTTAATCAATCAGCAAAATGCATAAACATACCTTTGCATCACCGACACTCAGGATTTTTGGCGGTTGATTTGCCCGTACAACAAACTCTGGACCCACACACTGCGTCTTATTGAGGCATCGCGTTGGCCCACCAATTGCTCTATAGAGACGTGATGGTGCTCTTTGAACAGGCTTCCCTCGTCGTGCCCGCGGTCCATTCTTTATCGCCATTCTATAACAGAGTTGTCAAACGGATATAACGTCAAACTGATCATCAGTTCAGAGAAAAACGTATTGTGGGGATCGCATTATCATTACCTTGGCGGTTTGACGGGAGCAACGGATTCGCTTAGGCCATTAATGAGCTCCGGAAGTGGTGCCGCACACCTTTTTAACGAAGTCATGACTCGCGGTGGTTTTGGTGGCACCGGACCATGTAAACTCTGAACTTTCATGGAAGACACTGGATTCACCTGCGTACTGCTTTGATGCCCGCCGTCTATTTGGTTATCACCGTTGAATATTCGAAGTCTCGTTGGTATGCCGGTGCCGTTATGTTGGGAATAATGCCGTAGGCCTCCGACCGATTCCAAGTTTTTGGTTGGAAGTTGGGGATTCGAGAATTGCCGATGGAGTGACTGAGCAGTCATCGGATGAGTATTTCTACCGACACTCCCCTTACCCCGAATATCTTCCGAATTTCCAGATAGTACATCACAATTCGACGCTCTCGGCAAATGAGCTATGTTGGGTTGAGAAGAGCCACCGCTCTGAATAATTCTCGGTCTACTACTAGTAGTTTGACCGTAAAAATCAGTTCTTTGTACGCCGGGCTTCGCTGAAAGTCCATTCACCCTGACATCCTGAGAGCTGAGGAAAGGTTTTACCGGTAGGGCGTAAATTGGATCGTTATATACATTTGCGTGGGGCGTTTGCGGTGCTCGTTGCCCGTTCGAGAACATTGCGAGATTATGTGTACTCCTCGTGTGTCCGGTCAGTCCTCGTTGAACACGCTCCGAGTATTCCGGCTGCGAACTCGTTCGCGCATGATGAATAGCTGGCTGTTGCGCATTGCTCGTTTGTATGTCCATCTGAGACTGAAATTGAGGCTTCGGACTGCTCAACGTCGGCTCTTGCCCCGATAAACTAAGTAGATTCGGGTGAGATCGCGAGTTGCGAGACTGAGCTTTGAAGAGGGCACCCTTGACCTGATGCTTCGAGAAGTGACCCGTGTGTTGCTGCTGTAGCTGGTGCTGTTTTGGAATCTGCAAATGCTGGCTTTGCTGTTGAGATTGTGCTTGATGTGGATTCTGGCGTTGATGCCGTTGAGTGGGCGCTATCACGGGTCGCAGAGCCGGGAAGGCGGCTCGTTTCCTCGCACCGTACTGCGGAGATCGCACAACTTCTCTGTACATGTCCATGACTATGTGGGTGAAGGGTTTTGACTGTAGACGCGTACGACAGTATTCTGAAATCACCTGTAACACAAAATGCACCGCTTCGTACAACCATCACACGTCTCGGGTAGAATGGACGACATGTATGCTAGAGTCTTTTGAAACTCCCGGTAAGGTTTCGCCGAACTTTTCGTCCAACTAAAGTATCGAGCACTCTACCACACCGTTTGCCAATATCTTGAGAAATCGAAGGAATTTATATTGCCGCAGAGGGAAGAACACGAAGAGCATTCATCCATTCCGATAGTTTCTCGTAGTTACGGAACATTCTAAATTGCCGATTCATTTATACTAAAGTTGGTTTACTTTACCCAATGAAATTCGATTCAACGTTTGTCGAAGGAATGCTGCTACTCTGATCATGGATTATCTTTCGCTCTGGACATGGTCAGATATTGTCTAATTCTTGATTGAATATCCTTGAGCATTTTTATATACGAATTCGAAAGATTTTACCCCGGTTCTTTGCATCATTAACGTTTCAGGGCACAGTATAGTTACAAGAAAAACTAATCCCCAAAAACCTTCGACTCCAGCGAGCATCGACTATATGAGAGTAAAAAAAAGCTCAAAAAACGGTTCGTCCACCAGTTAAATTTACGTGTTGCGTTTTTGCTTCGCAACGTCCCTAATGACCGTATCATTCTCGCCGCACGTTCGTCGACGTGCTCAAAAAATAAATCGCTGAATTAAACGTTTCACACCGCCCGACATAGAATTTGCGTAAAAAATGCAATTCGCCATTATAAGCGCGTTCCTAATCGTCATTTAACTTGTCCCTCTCGTGTAAAATGTAATAAAAAAGAGTTAACGAGCGAATGATGCCTGGTAAAAAACATTGTAAGCGACAGGGCATCCACGTGATATTGACGAAAAGCGATGAAGAGATTGCGGATTATTCGCAAATTACATATTTCCCGCATCAAACCAACCGAGACAAAACGTCTGCAATTGCTCGTTGATCTGCAACAGATGTGACAGTCAGTGGCACAGTGTATCGAAGCTTAAAAGCTCTACAGAATCTTGTAGATTCGCCCGAACCATTGAGTAAAGAACAAATTACCCCGTGCTGTGAAAGACCCAGCGTACCGGTTAATCAAATCATTCAATTCAATGGAGATTGCTTTTACTAGACTCGAGAACCAAGCTGGAGGGGCTGGGTGTATAGCTTCCAGGAGTTGGCAGACAGAAGCACGTCTATTCTGGGCTCAATGAACCACGAACAAACCTACCCCCTTTTGCACTTCATTATCACGTTAAAAATCAACCCGGCGTCATGGCATTGCAAACATCGAGTTCAATGAGCAATTGACTCTTTACCCTTTATCATCTCATTGTTTTATTAAGACAAAGAAAGGAGATCAACAGTGTCTTTTTTATTTGCATGCTCTCTTGTATAGGTAGAGTTTCGTCCACCATTGTGAACGCTATCTTTTCACATAATTGGCAACCTGTAGATACAGGGATAGATCGCGAGCGTAGTTTGCGATTTTCAAGCGACCTCCAACCGAATAGCCCTTTTCATCTTATCCCCCACGAAGGTCTCGAGCATCCATTTCCGTGCAACCTCTATATTGGCACTTGCGCCAACTTAAAGCTAAGAAGCATGCTGCAAGCGAGAACGCAAAGTGCCTCTTAGAAAGCGACCGAACTTGGAAGCCGATAAATTATTGGTGGCCAAGGAATCCTTGCGACTAAATTGAGCATTCCGTGCGCGCTGAACGAGGCGGGCGAGAGAAGAGTCCTACGGCATAGCCGCCCTTGAATCGATCTTTAGGTCCGAAGGATGCAGGTATACTTGTATACTACCCAGTGTTACCCCCACGGACAATGAATCAGCGTAAGAATTCTGATTAATGGGCAAAGATCGAAAATTTCAACGAAACGATGTGTCATCGTGAAATTCAGGGGTTACACAGAGGCACAATCGATTGTAAAATATTCGAATTGAACATTGGATCAAACAACAAATGAACAACATATTCGGTTTAGACTGCGTGATATCGAGAGTTGAGATTCGCACAAACGATCACACATTAGCGTTGAATATTGCATAAAGGCGCACGGTGAACCGCTGTATCATCTCGTGCATGCTAATATCAACGGCCATTCGTACAAAGGCGATGTGTGCACGCGTGTGATGCGACCGTGGGTTGGGCACGGTTGATAAACGGACGAATTGTTTATGCCGACTCTCCCGACGGCATGTGGCGCGAACTCACACTCCAACGGTCCCCACCAACGGCAATGTGGTTCTACACACGCACGTTTGTAGTACGTGACGCTAATTCTGATAATCCTCCGAAACCCCGCGAACGTTGATCATATTTATTTTCAATCTCATGGATCAACGATTGCCAATTCAGCCTGATCGTTCGTTTATATCGATCCGCGTCGATTACACAAACTACATAACGTTCAAAGGTAATTGAAGAGGGACGAGGGTTACAACGTGAAAATTATCAACGCGTCACCTCATTGATTTTTCCCTCACTTGCATCTATCGCATACGGTTAATTTGCACGTACGCTAATAGCGAACGATAAATTCGCAAGGAGATTTCGCGAGCGATTCATTCACGTTACTCGCTTCGAATGGCCGACGTTTCGCCGATAATGACGCAGAGATTAACCATCCTTGGACTTCTAAACGGTGGGCATTTCTGCTTTTTCGGTGTTAACATATTATATGCACTGCAGTCCCGAAATGGTGCTCGTCATAGTAGCCTCGACCGCTCAATAATTCACACTGTTCAATTCCAGCGTACCATTCGTTACAGGCAGAACGGTAATATTTATGATTTGTTCTCTTTACTTGAACGAATGCCGTATGAATGTTTGAGAATGGTAGTTTTGAATCCAGAATGGCAAAGGAAAGTACACGTCTTTTAGATTGGTGACATGGAAATAAAGTGCTGAAAGGGCCCGAAAAGTACTGCCACGGCAACTTCTCCGCGTGGAACTTAGTGATAAGACGATCCTTGCTCGCACGTAGTCAGGGCAGCGGCCCGACCGTTGCCGTGAGAGCGGAAGGTGTTCTCATGGAAATAGCTGACAGAATGTTGGTACGATAAGCTTATAATGGTTCTCAATTTTCAGTTTAAACGAATATCAACGTGTGAACGGATGTTCATAAACAGCTTGAAGTCCAAGTCGAAAAAATATGAATCAATACACTTGAATGAAGTGTTAATGAAAGTTTACATAATATTCGTAAACATGATACATTTAATAATCTGAAGGAACCGTGAAGTTCATTGATAGGAGGCCATTTTTCTTGAAGGTCCTTCGAGTGTATGGAGCAGTTGAACCCAAGTATTATATTCGGGACGCGGAGAACTTAGCGTCAAAATCAATGGTCTTTAGACGAGAAATGAGGATAGGAGGAGCGTGCGGCCCAGATGATGAAAGGTTCGTGGCAAGCGTGTGAATCTATATACATTTATGTGTCTAAGATATTGCCGCAGAAAGCCTTCAGGGATATAGGTATATGTACGCGTAGATGCAATTGAATTATAGAGGTGAAGCATGACAAGCTCTGCACGGTCGTTGCGCGAGTACTCGGGAAGGAGTAGTTGTACGGCGTTGGTGATCGTGTCTCGCCCGACGCCGACGTACGCTAAGTTCATCAAAGCAGCTCTATTCATGACACCATCGGGTACCGCCAACCATACCTACCGTCGTCACTAACTTCCAACACCGCTGATAATAACTGTCATAGCCCGAGAACGGGTATTCTCTTATTTCAAACCCATACATTCAGAACGTGGTGAAACCCTACAGCGCGGCAGCATTATACATCATTGGTCTTTATTCCCAGCTTATAAATTCGCTTGAATAACAAACACGGCCACCCGGTATATGGAACGTACACACATGCCATATATAAATAGCGAAGCAGGAGGAGAGTCAAAATATTCGAGGATTTTCTCGCCAAGAGGTGGAATTGAAACGAAATTGAATCCGTTATTGCTGCGTTCTCGTTCAAGGCATTTAACCGACTGTTTCATCTGCGAATATTTTCGATTCGTGACGATGTTGAAAAATTGGTGTTTTTTTCCGAATTGATAGCAACGAGAGAGTCTTCGATAAATTCACTCGACGAGTGTTCGTTGGTTGGCAATTCGTACGCATATAGAGTACAATAACGAAGCAGTTATGGAAGATTTACGGTGATAATCTCTCTCGTGGTGCACAGATAGCGGGGCGAGGTAGTATGAGAGTGCTTACAGGACATCGTGGCCGTTGAGTGCAATCTCGCGCTGATGCTGGACGCCGTGACACCAAGGGTCGGCGAATGGACTAAAGGTCACGTCCGGTAATGGGGGTAACATCCATTATCCGTAAAGTGCTCATAACGAAGCGTATCATACGATGCTGAGGTAAAAAATCGTTTATAGATATCATTCAATTAACGGGATTGTAATCTTCCAGTCGACACTGTTCGATCTTCTCAAAATCCCCGTGATCCGAAATAACGCTTGCAAAGTGTATGCCCTATTTTTACCGTATGTTAGAAAAGTAAAACTGCAATACCGGTGAGTTAACAGTTCTCTGATGAAAACATCTTTTCCATTATGGGAATCTCAATTTCCAGCGGAAATTCGCCGCGACCGGCCATACTGGCGTGGACTTACATCTCTCACAAAAATTCCAATAATACAATCAAGCAAGCACATTATTCTCATGGAATTGGTTTATTATGCACCCCAACGCACCCCTCGCTGTACACCCGGAATCTCTTCGCGCACGAAGGCGAAGTGCCTTAGCCGTTCGCGGGCTCGTTCGCTCGGTCGTTCTCCACAAGCAATTGTAGTCAGATGCAGCCGCAAGCGTCGGTAGCGAAACTCCAACACATTCGGGATGTTAAATCATCCCCCCGCCCACCGTTCTGACGGTTCTGCTCCATTCTCTCGGCGTACGCTCTCGTTGGCAATAAAGCTAATTAATTCGAAGCTAGAACTGCCTCCTCCGCCGACACTGCGTTATAACTACAGCCGGCTCGCACTGACTACCGAAGGGCTCTCGGACGAGATTGATTGGGCTTCTCTCGCGTCCAATTCTCAGTGTAATCGTAGATGTAGTAAACGCGTTTTCGCCGCGTTGCAGTTAAAAACGACTGTACGGCTTTCGCCAATGGAAATATTGACTCAAAGTTCATGCAAATTACGTCTTGGGCAATGTGTAAGCATTGTTCGATACTTACAGTTCGATCTTTGTGAAAGAAAATAGTTTAGGGTTTTAGCATACTCGTAGCATGCGAGATATCTCTCAGATTCGATTTATTACAAGTGTGTACTTGTCCAGTCGTTGAGTCATCATAACCCGAGATAAAATATGACATCTGTAATAGAAACTCATTCTGAAACTTTCGTAGAGTCCCATAATAGTATGCTTCTTGGCACGGACGATAACTTCTTGGGGATCCTTCCTTAGAAGCGACTTCCGTTTTCTTTCCTGGGACGCATGTCCGTCCAAGAAGTAGAGGACTCGCATCTTGTATTGGAATGCTGTCTACGGGATATTTGTGTTACCAAATCAAGGATTCGTGATCGAGATATTGACGGACCAGCATCTACCGGGAGTCAGAAGACTCAATACCAAAAATTTGAGTTCTCTATGGACGCATTTCTATTCCGGGGACATTCGCCTTTTCCCATCCAAAATGTTATTATCGCCATGGTTCCGGTAACAGTCCATAGTAAAGTTTTCCAGACCAGCGGTTTTCATTGCAGTGGTTTGCATTGTAATGGTTTCCATAGCAACGGTTTTTATTGGACCGGTTGCTATAGCAATGACGCCCACACGGAAGTAGCATCAATCGGGACAAGGAAGCGTGGCTCATGAGGCAGTGGCAATATTTTGCAGGTTTCTCTGTTTGACGGGCGCGATCGCCCGAGCTCCGCAAAGCTTTGATCGAAACGATTGACGTGCGCGCGAGAAGCAACATAGCAGGCTAATACAATTAAATAACCAGTCAAACCGACAATGGTGGATGAGCGGTTGGCGCACGGCTCCGATGATCAGCACAGTCAATCAACTGTCTTCGCGGGCAGTACTTAGATGGGTGAATTGACGTGACTTGGGCTTGGATTAGCCGCGATCTAGCTGGCGCATTAATCGCCCTATCTATTGGGATCCAACTTCGGTGTTTGGTGATAGGGCCTACGTCCAGGTGCTTTGGGCCCCAGGGGTGGTAAAAAGATAGGGATGGCGACCACTTCCGGGATGATGATGATGAACTTCTCGATAGGGCCACATTTTAGGAATTTTAAAGAGTTCCGTAATGATAGCCTTATTGGCAGGGTCGCCAACGTTTCGGGGATCCTACGGTTCGAGGGGAGAACATACCATTTTTCCAAAAATGCATACCCGAGATGGAGAGGAGTGGCCTCTTAGATTTAGAGGCTACCATTTATGGGAGATTCACGTGTCATATTAAGTGATTCGGATACAGATGGCCACCCCCAGGGAGGGCGGCCGGAGGAGACCGGGACAAGCAAATGAGAACCAGGGTGATAGGATGTTGTCACACAACTCCTGTTGTCACCCGAGTGACGAACCTGTTCCACTCACCGATCCGGGGACGCTGACGAATGTGGTGGATGATTATCCTCAATGTAGCATTAAAGGTGCAGACCATTTTCCGAGAACTCGAAGAAGAATCTACAGGTATTACGGGCAGAGGTACGACTGAACCCATCGGGCAACACTGTGAATATTACAATGATTGGTAGGCCTGGGCTACGGCGAAGACTCTCTCGGGAAGGTCCACTTCGGGTGGAACCCACATGATGAGGAAAGGCTTCTGCCGATCGCTTGCGGCCGGTGTCGATTTTTCCGATGACTATTTTCGGTGTCTGGTATCACGAATATCTTGCACCAAAGTGGGATCGTAGCGGCGGCGCTGGATTTCAGGTATTGTGAGAGGAACAAGTGAGAATCAGTAATCTCACGTGAGCTATGAGCATCGGGCAATAGGCACATATGTTTTTATTGGGTATACTCTTATTAGGGTGATGTACCAACCTAACTGGCCGTCGGGCTACGATTCGGAAGGCATTAACTGGTGCATTAATCGTTGAGCGGGAGGCTCATTTTACGGGACTTGGGTGTTCTCTGCACTTTACGCAGGTGCAAGGAATACCAAACAATCAGTAGAATATGGCCATCTGTTTCCGAATCACTTGATATGACACGTGAATCTCCCATAAATGGTAGCCTCTAAATCTAAGAGGCCAGTCCTCTCCGTCTGGGGCATGCATTTTTGGAAAAATGGTATGTTAGTCCCTCGCAACGTAGGATCCCCAAAACGTTGGCGACCCTGCCAATAAGGCTATCATTACGGAACTCTATAAAATTCCTAAAATGTGGCCTTATCGAGAGGTTCATACATCATCCCAGAAGTGGTCGTCATCTCTATCTTTTTGTACTCTCGTTTCCCCTTGATATTTCACTCGAACATCATACACGAATCTGCCACCGGTACACCTGGCTCCGTCGAACGGAATTTAACGCTTCCTCGAGTTCGAGACACACGATAGAATCACCGACCGTTCGATGCATCTGTGAACAATCGTTGGGCATTCGAAATTCCAACATTCGCACATTCAGCGATACCAGACGGTGGAAACGCTTGCGAATTTTGTTGTATCGGACACGTCGTTCGCTACAGTGATTCTCGGTTAATAGATACAACGTCGGATGCGTGTGCGGAGAAATAGAAGAGGATCAAAGGTTAGTGAGCTGTTACACACATGTGGCGCGGCGCCGACGGGAGCCATCGAACGTCACGGTCAACGATCAGATCGATGTTGGAATCAACTATTCGCACAGCCACCGTGTACCATCGGGCCAAAGAGCACCTCTGCAGGCGCTCCTTTCTCGCGGATGAGTGACGGCAACACAGAGAATCGAACTTTTTCTCCTATTGCTGAGTCTCCGATAGCAAAAAAAAAAATTCGCATTATTTCCGTCGAATTCCGTTAAAGCTCGGCTCGGACATTTGTTCGCTGCGCCCTTCGTAATTTTTCATCTCGTCGTTCAATTACTTCTATGTCGGCCAATCCGAGGAACGCGCCCGCGTAACGTTTGTTCATCAATGACGATTGCATTTTCGTTGCCGCGCTCTCGAGCACTTTTACAAAGTCGATTTCCGCCGCATTCCCAACGTGCATTCACGCGTGCAGACAAGCGCGAATCGACGAAGTCAAAAAAAAAAATCATAAAAACAACAAAAAAAATGGTAATGAATTCGCGTTCCAACGCAGAGAGACGGGTTGCTGCTTTGCCAGCTACGTCATGACCATCGGCGTTGCAACGTTACGCACGAGAAAGTCTGTTATCGGAAATGCACGTTCTGCGAGGATGCGAAAAAAATGGCGAAAAAAATCAACTTTTTCGAGGGAAAACGCGTTACGGGTAACTAGTATCGAAATTGACGAAAAGTCGAAATATGCAAAACGCAAGGATGCAACGAGACAGAAAGAAACAATCGGACAGTGGCGGACGAAAGGATAACGCAATAGAGAACTTTTAATTATTTCGACGCGACGAGGTGGATGCACTTTTTTTTTCATTCCTCAACAATTTCGCAATTACAAACTCGCCTGGAAGCAAGTGCGGTTAACGTCTACCGATGCGACACGGGGCTTAAAAAATGTGTGCTTGCATATAAGTTTTTTTCTTTCTTTTTTTTATAGCGGAGAATGTTGGTTTCGGAGAATGCCCGTTGGTTTGAGCTCGATTTTAACGTGATAATGAAATCAAAGCGACAACCAAAGGATTCGTCGAGCTTTTGTCGTGCTCGGCGCTATCCTCGAATTTCATCGACCAACTCCGATGCGATTGTTCGATACGGTCAGTCGTCGCCGCTGATACGGATATAAATAATTGTTTTATCGGTCGTGGTTAACCGAAGTCTGAAGGGCGTAACTTACGTCCAATAGGTTCATCAACGAGGCACGTCGACGTGGATCAGGCTCCGTCATAGCTGCGAGAACGGACTGCAGAGCCGACGATGGCGATACCGACACGGATCCCGTTAGCGCGGCTACGCGCGGCGTTGTGTCCAATAATGCACGACCCAATGAGTACATCCACATCTGAAATTTAAATTCAATAATATTTGAAAAAAAAATGTATTAAACATTTATTTTTTATTTCTTAAACAAATTTTTATGAAAAAAAAATGTTATTATTTTTTTTTAATGAGTACATCAACATCTGGAATTTGAATTCGATAATACTTTTTAGCGAAATGCTCTTCGATTCTCAAATGACAACTTTGCGACAATCACAGCGCTATTACTGCCCGAATTTTTGATTGGCAATAATCGATTTTCGCGCCAATTCCGTGGGCCGTTGAGGATTCGCAAGTACAATGGTACTTTTTTTAGTGCACTATTTCCTGCTGGCGATTAGTGGATAATCGAAAAAAACTGAGACTCGATCTTTCGTTCCTGAAGTTAGAATTTTTCTCAATTTTTTTATTTTTCCATACGTAATATGTAACATGTTTGCAAATGCAGATCGGCCTCTTAAAAAGTTGGTGGATTATCTCGCAATATCTCGCGCATTCAAGATTCGACTATCGAAATGCGAGATTTATATTGTTGTCGGTTTATTCGTGCCGTGATTGGTCGACGATGACGACGAAGAGACGCGCGATGCGCGATCGGTCATGGGCGCTGTTTCGATCTTTTTCCGGCTCTGTCAGTTTGACAGTTGGCGAATTTCGATCCGTTCTCGAGAACGCCGAAAGTCGTGGTTATGGTTTTGCGAACCTTCCGAATTCGGTAAAGTCTCGTTCGTGGCCACGGTCTCGCGAGTGTTTTTGATACGGCTTCGCGCGCCTCTCAGTCTCCGAAGAAAATTCAAACGTCGACCGGAGTACAGAGTACCCGAAGAAATGTGAGATTCAGAGAATACGGAAGGTGTTCGAAAGATTGATTTCGTGTAATAATTATTTCAGAAAGGTATTAATGAATTGACGAAAAAAAATTGTTTAACGAATTATCCAGCAACCTAACTTTTTTTTGTGATGAGAATTATTAGTTAATTTTTCTTGATACGGATGAATTTTTTCAAGCGCGCTCGGGCATCAAAGCGCTGGAGCGCGCTCGGGCATCAAAGCGCTGGAGCACGCTCGGGCAGCGGAGCGCTGCAGCGCTAACAAACCTCCGTTTGCGCGCGTCAGCCCGCGTGATTGTCCCTAGTGCGATTAAAAAGTAATTAAGATTGTAATACGCAATATGCGAATATTTATTTGCGATTGAAAATATGCGTGAATTATACGAAATATAACGAGAAATCGCGGAATTAAATACGAGAGAATGACAAAAGAGAGCACAATTTTGAAACTCAATATGTTTGTCAATAGAATGTTTATTTATCGGATTTTCCTAAATGATATGAATTAAAGTAGGAATAATCGTTACAGTCCCACTTGAAAGAAAGATACCGAGAAAAATTCGGTTCTTTCCCCATGGAATAATTTAATTTTGCATAATAATGACGCTAAAAAGTTATTGACAACATATTATAAAAAAAATATGACTCGACGAATCATCTAGTCACGCGCTTTTTGTTAGCAGACATCGATTTGCTAATTTTTCTGAATACAAACAATTTTTTAAATTATTCTTTCGGATTTCACAGATTTTTTTCATGGATAAAAATATACGAATCTGGAGAAATACTGTATTACACGAAAAAGAATCTTAGGCAATCAATGTGACATATTCGCAAATATCGATAAATTTTTTTTCTAAAAACGATATTTTCTATAATGAGAAACGATTCTAGAAAAATGTGTGCCTTTGGAAAAAGTAACGAATCAACTTTTGCCAAAATGAAGTTTAATCACCGGATGATTCGTTGAAGGGATTTTTTTAAAACTAATTTGTTAAAAACTCATTCTAATTATTATTACGGTCCAAAATGAATGTTCTTAGTACGTTCCGTATGGTTGATTTTATCAAATTTTTATCCTATCTCATAGTCTTTGAAATTCTCATCGAATCGCAGCTTCGGCTGGGAATATAACGATTCGCTCTCCTTAATGAAAAAACATGCGATATCCGAGTGTCTCTGTAAAAGCTATATGAAATCGGAATAAATGAAGAATTCAATAATCCGCCGCGAATTCCGTGGTTGTGCGTCGCTAATTAAAACTTGTATTCAATTGATCGAATCGGGGCACAATCAGTGTTTCGTTCGCGCGATTGCCGATATAATTCGCCGATGGCGTTTAAGGGAATCGTAAAACCCCGACGTAGCTCTCGTTTGGCGGGGGCGCACCGTAGCCATGAGTTCAGAATCGCGCAAAGCGGGGCTAATTACAGACGATTCGAAGGGTGTTCGATAATGACGCGCCACCGCGTCTACGTTCAACTATAGCGGCTAATGACGTTTCGTAGTAACGAAGGAGAAAAAAAAACGATTTCCCGAGCTCCGACGCAGACGCAAAAAAATATATAGTGCGAAAAGACGAAAAAGGCGAAAGGGTAATAGAATTCGTAAGAAAAAAAATGAGTTTACTAAACCGTATAGTTCAAGCCTGGGCGGAATAAATCGATAGTTCAACGACCCGATGTGGCTCAGGAGCGAAGTGTTCTCGCTTTAAAAATCACTTTAATCCAGTCCGACGAAGCTGATCCTGGCGCCAAACCCAGAAAAAGATCTCCGACCTTTTAAAAAATAATTCATGGAATCTCTCGCCGGCGATATAGAAGAAAAAAGAGAAGAAGTGCGGACGAAATGTAAAAACACGGGAAACGTCGAAATCGATCGAACGGGTATCGATGAAAGTTCACCGACGTACACAGACCGGATATACAATACGGTATTGCAGTTGATGTACTATGAATAGAATAATCGGAATGGGAGCAGGAATATTCACGCGGAAATCCGTCGGAATATCGTCGCGAATCGTCCCAGTACTCATTCTCACGCGACCGTCGAACGAGCCGGCAGACATTCCTCATCCGGGGACATTTGCACTGTTGGGAATTCTCTCTCTCCTTCTCTATCTCCGAGTGAAACTCCCCCTTGTCGTGGATTTCCCATGGGAGACTCGTCAAGACATGATATGAGATTTATATACGAGATTTCTCCGTGTAAATTGTTCAATTTGCATTTACAATCGCGGACTTTCCTAAGAGAGTCAGTACAGCTGAACTTTCATCGGCCAAGCTGGCTCTTGTCGATTCTTGAATTTGCAAATCATACAAATTAATATTTGCTAAATCAGATTTTATCTTCAATCGCGCGCGGGAATGTGGACCGTAAGAATGGGGAAAGTAAGCACAATCTGCTATAATTAAACTTACTATAAAATGTACATCGCTGAAACAAATGTTATAATGATTACTTATCTTTCATATATCCTATTTAAACTACTGTTCGTTTAGATTCTGAATACGATTTTTTCAAGTTCCTGTCTTAAGGCCTCGCTACTGAGGACTCCAACCAAAGCTCTTCAAATGATCAAGCTCAAGAATGGGGATTCAAAGGGGTCTTAATAATCAAGAACTTGATAATTAATAACTAAGTTATTAATATCTATTAATACAATTATTAATAACTTTATAATTTGAAACAAGTGTCCGACCGTTTGTTAGTGTCCGCAAGCCTATGAGAGTGCAGGGTCAGGGTCTCAGTTTTCGATCCTTCAAACACGTGCTACTCATTGGCTGCACATCAATTGGTGGGGGCAACCGACCATGTCAGAGGTACCCGGGTCAAAAACCGGGACAGGGTCACCAAATGGGCCGTTTACCTAATGTCTGTGAGTGCTTTTCTCGAAGGGACTCAATAAACAGCGCTTAGATGAGAATCTGTAAATGGATCGTATAACGATCCAAGTTTTAGTGAGAAGGTCCAGATAGAACGAGAATAATAGTTACTTTAGATGAGCTCTTCAAGCGTATTTGCACAAAAATAATTAGCCAATATATGAAAGAGCGCTGAAGAGCTTAAAATAATCAGGTCTCAGATAGAGATTGTCAGAAAGATGTAGGGCCTCATTTATAGTCCCAAGTTTGAAATCAAGTTCGAATTCAAGTGCCAAATCAAGCTCCTTTGTAATCCAAGAACATTGTAATCCAACTTGAGTTCAAACTTTATCCTGTGTATTAAGTTCGATCTTAAATTCAATCATAAGTTTGAACTTGAATTGGTACTCAAGTTCGAACTTGCGTTCCTACTTGAGTTTATACTTGGGGCTATAAATTCGGTTCTTAGACTGGTTCGAAGTAAGCCTATGTACGTATCTGTATCAATACTATAAGTGTAAGGGTCTGTAATTAATGTGAGTGTCTCCGAGAATTTGTATGAGTGTCTGTGTAAGTAAACTGGGTGTCTCTGAGAATTTATGTTAGTGTCTGTGTAAGTAATGTGAGTACATCTGAGAATTTGTGTGAGTGCCTGTGCAAGTAATGCGAGTGTCTCTGAGAATTTGCGTCAGTGTCTGTGCAAGTATTGTGAGTGTCTCTGAGAATTTGTGCAAATGTCCGTGTAAGTAATGTGAGTGTCTCTGAGAATTTGCGTAAGTAATGTAAGTTTTTGAGAATTTGCGTGAGTGTCTGTGTAATTAATGTGAGAATTTGTGACGTTCTGTGCGAGTATATTCTGAGAATGTCCGTGTAAAAACTATGAGTGTCTGTAAGCGTCTGTGTGAGCGTCTTGGAGCAGCTTTGAATGTTTATGTGGTGTCTGAGTAAGTACTGTAAGTGCGTGTGAGCGTTCGTGTGAGCGTCTCTGTGAGTATCTGCGAGTCTGCGACCGAACATAGACAGAACTTTTCAGAGGCCCGCGTTCCTATATACTATATAGAGATTGTCTTGTCTTTTATCATACCGAAGACACTCGTTTATTCAGTTTTACCGTGAGCGCGAATATATATGCATTGTATATACGTGCACATAGGCGCATTATAAATCCCAGCGAGAAAGAGAGTGATGGGTAAGTGCACCGTGAACAAGATTCACTGTCGAGGGAAAGCTTTCAAAAGTGAAAATGAGGAGAGGAGAGCGACGATGCGAACGAGAAAGAAGCAACGAATCATCTTCCGCCCGAGCTTTTCTTCGTGGAAACTTCGATGTGATTTCAATGCTTTTCCGCTATGTACTAGCATAATATCTCCAAAGAATTCGCGATAATATAAATATTTCGATGAGAAATTAACGCGGCAGAATTGCGTCGCTCGGAGTATCCCGCTCTCGCGTACGGCAGCGCGAGCTTGAAGACCTCGCGAACTTTGAAGGACCATTGAAGGTACTTGACCCGCGGCAATAGCGACAAAGGGTCATCCGAGTTCATCTGTCCAGTATAAGTAGTTCCGCGACGAAAAAAAAAAAAAGTAAAGATGAGCCAATGAAACTTGTATGAGGTAACCCATCCTCACTCCGTGATAATCCCTGCTCATTTTTGCTGTCACGGGATAGTCAAAATATCAAACAGTCTTCCTTACAATTTAATTGCGACTCGATAATTGAACCAGCAACATGCTTCGTCGGTCCGAAGCGAGGCATTTATTTTCTAAAGAAGAAAAAAATACGGCAATCAGTCTTCCGCAAACATGCGTCGGCGGATGCCAGAAGGATGCCGTAAAGGAGAAAAATGAAAATCGAAAGAGCAGACGCGCGTTTCGCCCGCGGCCAATACCGCGCAGCTCGAATGGAACGATGGTGAGTTAAGGCAGAGCACACAGAAATTTTATGCAGTCGACGAGGAGAAACTGGGAGGTAGAAGAGTAGGTTACACAGCTACTACTGTAGTCGGTCTCTCACGCGCAGCGTACCATAGTACCTAATGTTTGTACAGAGACCATTGTCTGCCATCCCTCACGCCTCCTCTCGTACGTACATGAGACCTGAAAAGCAGCCCCCCGAGCTACGCGAAGTTCCGTTTACGATACTCTTGTCCGTGCCGCACGCCATTCCGATGACGCAGCTTCTCGTACTTTGTACATACAAATATATATCTATGGATACACATATATAATATATAATACACCCCCCGCATACTTTGGACATATTATAACTGGCTCGCGGAGCACAACCCGATGATTAATCGTCTCGCGAGCTCGCTCGCGTGCTCACCGATCGATTACGAACAGGCACGTTTCGTCAAAGTGAACATAACCAGTGTGTACATGCTCGCGAGACTTCCCGAACAAATTCGACGCTTACGGGACAAAATTGAAGCGCTAATAGACGAAGAAAAAGCGCACGAATACCGTTTGACATTGGAATGGATCAAGTTTCTATTAATAAAGAATTTATTAGGACTGATCTATGATCTTAATCTATGTGAATTGCATTTCGTTGCCTGGATATTTCTTTTTAACAGAATGAAGTTTTTATGGGTTTTGATGAATATTTCTAAATTACAACAAAACAGATACTCGAACGAAGAATGTAGTTTTTTATGTTCACTTGATTATGGGTAAGACTGACCCAGGCTAATGTTGAAAGAAACATTGATTTAGTTGAATAAGCTATGTTTATAAGTCGGTAGCTATTCGGTAGCCTTCGACTAAATGCAATTGTTGACTCGGATCGGTCAACTAACATTGTTCATTTTGTCGATTTTACCGAGGGTTAGTTCCGTTGAATAAACAATTGTTAGTTAACCAAATCTCCGCTCAACTATATGCATTCGATGGAGTCAACTAAATTTTTTTCTATGTGCGCCGAACTAATGTTCATAGAGAAAATTTTTGTTTTCCAGCCGGTGACTAGTTTTTCGTAATTGATTCACGAGAGGTTTGTTAAGCTCTCATTGTGCGTTCTTAAATAGCAGACTTTGAGGTACAGGGTCGGAGATATAATTCTTTATCGATGAAATTGTTCGGAAAATTCAAAGGCAAGCGTGCTATCGGCATCGAGTATTGGCTCGTAAATTTCGATCAACGGAAATGCACCCCTCGATTGTTCATTGTGGAGGAGCCCCCGTATGTGGGTGAATGATAAATTATACACCGCACGACGGAGGTTATTAATCAGCAGGAAAATTAGCACAGCTGTTTCGTTTACGCCGAATGCCGAGGGAGGGGGCGGGTTTATCGAGCTGTGACGGGCGAAAGCTCCATTCGTCATATTTTGCATCACAATGGGATCAAAATGTACGATTATTCATTTGGATGGACAAAATATAGGTAAATAAATGTATTACATTTTTTTTTTTTTTTTTTTCGTCTCACCTTTTCCGAATCCGTGTCCGAGTACAAACGGCCGGGCCGATATTCCGGTGGCAAATAAGCCCTCGCAGTTTCCGGCGACGCAAGCCGCAGCGTTACTCTACCGCGTGGCGTCAATTCGAGAGTGTGGGGAGTCACCACCGGACCCATCCCCGAACCACCCACCACTCCCCCATCTGCAACAAATGAAATTACCAGTTTTTAATTACGGGACAAGAATTGAACGGCTCGTACCATTTAACGTTGCTCTGGCAGAAATAATAACGCGGAAAACCGTTCTATTTATTCGCGATGCGGGGGCTCTTGAAACCGGAAGCGGTCACCAATTTTGCGCCGCCCCACAGACCATCAACTATTTTTTATTTTTTTATTTTCTCATAGAAGGCTTTGCGTTGCAATTTACTTGACCAATTTTCATGTCAAAGGACTGAAAATGATCTAAAACGTCGGGAAAATTGGATCAGAGAAAAAGTGTTTATGTTTCTGGATACACGCAATTTTGAAAACTTTTAACTTTAATAAAATTGTTTAACGTATCACTCGTCAACCTAACTCTTTTTCTAACGAAAATAATTGATCTATTTTTCTAAATACGTATGCATTTTTTTAGAATTTTGTCTAATAATTGAGAAAATTCCATCCCATCCAACGTTGACAAGTGATTTTTTAAAATAATTTTGATCAACAGTATTTTCATGTCCTTGGCGTAACTTTTTATCTCGAATTTTTTTTTGGGAAATGTCATTTCTTTTTAAAAATTTGATACTTATTTTTTGTTAAGCGTTTTTTTATCAACAGTATTTTATAACGCTTTTTTGAAAGTTAAGATGAGTCAATGACTTTCCACACATTAATTCCATAAAAAAAAATTTCAAAGTCAATCAAAAAATCTGATAAAATTCCTAAAAATTCAGGAAAATAAACGAATTATTTTCTTTAAAAAAGAAAGTTGTGTTGCCGGGAAAATTCTTGAACAACTTTTTTGTTTCATCAATTTGTTAACAACAGTTTGGAATTATTATTATGGAAAATTAATATTTTCAGTACCTTTAATGTGCATGAATTTTTTCAGATTCTTAGACCATCGAGAATTGTTTGCAATTCAATTCCCAATTCCACTCAATTTCCTCGAACTTAAGCGAAATGAACGCCATCACCGTTTGGACTACCTTCAGCAGAATATTATATAGGATAGCAACGAGATTCCGTGTCTAGGTTAGAAAAAATGCTCAAGTTCGTCGGGACAGGCTTCGTTTAACGACCATTCACAAACGAAGCGATCGCTGCTTGAGCGCGGCGTTTTTCTGTATTCAATCTTTTATATTTTGCCATTCGGGAAGCATTTTTTTTTTATTCGGACGACAATCGGTTGAATTGCGAAAACGTTGATGGAGCGCGGGGAGATCGTCGATAAACAAAAACGCCGGAGGGGTGCGGCTGGGCACGATGAGCTTTCATACGCAACAGAGAGTTGGAAAACTGCTGATAGTCCACAACGAAATGCACAGACGAGCGTATCGCTCGCGAGCGGACGAGAACGGCCACCCAATGCTTCTCATTGGAAGATCAAATAATTCCGAACAAAAAAAATCATCTTCAAGATAGTTGCGAAGTTTCGGAATATCTTATCGTCGATGCGAACGAACAAGAACGTTCGAGCTTCGCGCAATAATGAATAACCGTCTGAGAAGCAAGTCCGTGCACGTAATTATGGTAAATAAGCCGGTAATTTGCAGAAAATCTCTAAACCCGAAGCCCGTCTCGCTTCGGACGCACCTGTGACCCATTTTCCGGTGCTTATAAAGTTGTTCCCTGTTGTGTATAGCTTCGAAGGAGAGGGAACGGCAGCAGCAGGCCCTCGCAAAGGACGCTCCACCTTCCTCGCATCGAGCAACCCAAAGTTGAAAGTTGGATAAAGGAAATTTCGAAAAAGCTCGACTGTATTCGCAGATAATTTTTCCATAAAACCGTGGTATATATTTTTTTGTCTCGGTGATCCAGTGACGAGAGGCGTAGAGAGTACGGATCAAAGAAAGTTTCTTGATTAATGTACGTCGAATGAACTTCTCGGATGTAACTACGCCTACGTTCGAAGGAGAACCGCGGTCTGGCCGTTCCACTTGTAGGTGAGTTGGCACGGTCTCGACGCAGTATCCGGAGCGGCGGCTCCTCCTCTGTCCGACTATTAATTCAAATAAGCTCCGACGAGAATCCCTAACCGGTGGCTGACGGCATGCGCTCGGAATACGACGAGGCGAACCGGGCCGTTTGCCTCTCGTATAAACTCACAGCTGTCGGGAACTGTTACTGGCTCCTAAATCCTGGATAATTCGCCATTCTAGCGTTAATCTCGTGCGTGTCACGAGCATTAACAGTCTTATGAGCACTAAAAACTACTTCGTTCCCTCCCTCTTTCTTCCCTCCCTCTCGCGACGCGTTCCTATGGAAAGCTTCGCTCGCCGAAAAGCCCGACGGCAAATCCCGCGTGCACGGCTCGTACCCTTTTCCAACACAGGCGAAAAAAGCTCCCTACCCGGGAATATCTCCGGACGCGACAACGAAGAGTGGCCCAATTTCGGCATTCTCGGCCGAAGCGCACATTTTTTCGCTCAAACCTCCGCCGAACGCCTCGTCGGTACTCGAGAAATTCGAATATTTCTCTCACCCCGACGTATTCCCGGCGCGACGGGAAATTTAATCAAGCCGCAAAGTGTTGCCGATGGAAAAAAATTAATTTCACACGACAGTGTCTGCTTCATAGATATACATTTTTTTTTGCTGAGCCAGTAAGCCTACAACCAGCTGAGATCGAAACATATTTTTAATCAACCAACACAGCCGAGCGATCGAAGTGGCGTGATTTTTTCCGATCGAGTATTTCGCCCCGTAAAAAACCACCTCCCTCGACATTATGGATACAGGTTTGTTTTTTTATGGGTTGCAGTGAATGGTTTATTGAATGAAGGAGAAAGAAGCATGTTGATTTTACATATTATAATCGTGAGATTTCCAAGCTCAATGACGGAAAAATCGCGTAGCTATAATATGAAAATAATTCAGTCTTATTTAATGGTTTTTGAAGTGAAGCTTTCTTAATCCCGTTTTGGATATTCAGGGCCGATTAGGAGAGAGGGGGGCAAAATGGCTACGGAGCAAAATGAAACAGGGGCAAAACGGAACAGGGGCATAATGGCACAGCGACAAAAAAAGAAAGGGCATTTTCTTCGTTTTAGACATTTCTGAACGTAGGAAATGCATTTTGGAAAAAGTCTCTACGTTAAAATGTACGGCAGTTATGGTGGTTTAAAAGTTCATTTCTTGTTCGCTGCTGTAAACAAAGTATAGACGAAAAAAAATTCGCACTTGGAGATTTTTAAAACGAAGAATATGCATTTTGAAAAAAGTCTCTACGTAAAAATTCACGGCAGTTATCAGGGGCAAAAAATTCAACTCTGTCCTATGCAAATATCTTTAAGGTCAAGAACATGTTTGTGACCGCTGCGTTCAATGCAATACGAAATTAATATAACTAAATGAGCGAAGTTAGATATTCGATGTAAAAAAAAAATTTCATATTCCATTAAATTGCTTTTAAGAGTTATCGTGAAATTAATTAATTAAACCATAAAATAGTTTTTTAAAAACACCGTAACCATCATGCGCAATATTGCAATTCCTACGTCGTGTGCCATTATGCCCCTGTTCCGTTTTACCCCGCGTTGCCGTTTTGTCTCTGTTTCATTGTGCCCCGTAGCCATTTTGCCCCGCTCTCCCCTAAGTCAGAGCGTTACGCGTTAAACGATTAGAGAGCATTACGCAGAAACGTGTTTGTATCAGAAAGTCTGCGTATGAGCACTCGGATATTTCGTATTTTTAAAAATTATTGAACAAAAAAGGTTTTTTGTTATCAAACTTATCAAAACTCGAAAAAAAAATATTGCGCAATAATAATCGTTTATAGTTGGATGCTCAGTGGTATTCGCGAGCATTACTGTCATAAGTTGTTTATTTTTTGATAAAATAAAATGAAAATAATACCACAGTTGGATTTGCAGTGGATTTGGAGTAATCGAGTTGCGATATGAAAAATAATTCGAAACTCTGAATTACCATGCAAGCGAGATTTTTCAGCAAATTCCATTTCGTCGATTTATGAGCGGGTGTCCATTCAATGCGCGGTTCACCCGAGCCACGGAGTTATATTTTCTCTTTTTATGAACGAAACAAAAAACTATTTTTATACAAATATATGTATAAATTCATTTTATATAAAAATATATAAATGCATAGAAATGTATAAAAATACAAAAACACGCATAAATCTGCTGGCTGATGAGTTTAAAAATGAGACGAAAAGTTCTGAGAGATGCAGCTCGGGTATTGCTGCTTGTTCGGCGGGCAGTTTCGGGGCTGCAACACGATGAAACGGGGAAGAGGGGTTTAAAGGGCATTGGGTACATGTAGGGCGTGTTCGTTAGTTTGAGAAGACAGATTCTCTCCGGTGTCACCTGTCGTCCATCACGGACCTCGGATTTTTCTCTTTTCGGCTTGGTATCCGGGTATGTATGGCCGTACACACACGGACGTCGTACAAGCCACGCGCCGGCAAGAATTTATGTACCTCCGGCGAGGTGGATGTAGCAATAGTGGTCAAGCTCGGCGAACGGTCAGCCCGGAGTCCGGCAGCGTCAGCGAGCTTTGCTCTAAGCATTGAAGCTATCCATAGGCTTTCCAAGCTCGTTCTCTTCTCTCATGGCTCTCTCTCTCTCCCTTGTCTCGTTTGTTTGCCAGTTCGCCGCAACCTTCGACCCCGAACGGAACATCGAGTACAGGCGATGGGAGAAGAGAGAGCAACGGCGCAACTCTACTCATCCTGAAGCAGCGATACAAGAACCACCGAAACTAATTACACGGCAATCTGCTGCTGGCGATGCCCTTTTGGATCCGCTGCACAATGTACATCGCCTTCTCCGCACCGTACAGTAGACCTACTATCGAATCGCTTCGACCCCGTTTCGCGGTGCGTCGTGAACAGCTGGATAGCCTCTTGGATTATCCTTGTCGATTCTGAATCAGAAGAGCCGGCGATGTTGACCATGAAATTCCTTCCCTTCGCGATCAGTTTTTTTTGTGTGTTTTCCCTGATTGAATATATATGTATGTGTGTGTTTATACTCGCTATACACCACGTTGAGGAACGTGAGAACCAATACGCATCAATCACAGGATTCCGCACTTAGCTAAGAGATCCATGATCACGGGCTTTCTCGCACGAAAAAAAAGAAAATAACAAATCTGACTTCTCGATGCTTTCGACAATGGGAGCTAGGATAGACGTTCCGTCGTCTCACGCTACCGAGCAGTTCACCCACGGGATCTCGCGCGAGAGATTCCTGTTCCACACTTATCGTATTGCGTTACACCCACAAGATAGAATCGATTTGCGGGTTTCCCGTTACGTAGGAAAGTGCTTTGCGGATGATAGACTATCCGGAATGGAACGGATTCGGGGATATCGTTGGTGTTGTAGGTGTTGTGTAATTGGCGGCTCTCGGTGTTCTTATTTTTATTGCGATATTTTACTGTATTCATCGTTACAGTCGCTTTATCCGCTTTTTGATCTGCTGGTTGAGGAGTCATTTTTAAGGAAAATTGAAGTAGGGTCGAAAATGGTATAAATTCGGCGATGATATTCCAATCAACTCCAGGCAATTGTTGATTCCGTCGTCGGCAAAAAAACATGAATTAGATTGTGTGATCCTGAGGATTTTTGGGAATATTTTCATGCAGCGAAAAAAAAAAATTATGATGAGATTTGCATACTTTTTGTCCGCGTTTTTAATTATTCTGTTACAAGTCATCCGTCTTGTAAGCTTTTGTCTACAGAATGAGTTGGACAATTCAGGATCCCCGATATTTCACCGAAAAGCAAAGATGTTTTTGATGAAAAATTCCAATAATCATCTTTTTTCTGACAAAGGTTCGGGTAGAAAGGATTTTCAGCAACTCCCAACTGCTAAAAACGGACTCATGAATAAAAAAAAGATGTGAAATAAATCATAATAAATTATGGGGAATAGCACCAGCGATATTCATTTACCAGTCAACAACTTTTCTTTTTTGTGTGATTTTTTAAATTATTTTACATTTATTTTTTTTAACTCCAGTTGGCAGACGTCTTTAACAGCATACATTTCATATGTTACCACGTATAATAAATATGAGGTAGTTTAAATGTCGGGAGACGTCTCTCAACTGGAGTAAAAAACAGGAAGATAAAATAATTTCAAAAATTGCACAAAAATGGTAGAAATGAGAAAAGTTGTCGACTGGTACATTAAAGTTCGGAGTTGTTCCCCATAATTTATTATGATTTATTTCCTACGTTTTTTTTATTCAAGAGTCTGTTTCCAGCAGTTGGAAGTTTTTTTAAATTGTTAATTTTTTTAAATTTCATCCTGTTCAAAGTTCACTGCAGAAACATACAGCTTATACGAAATTGTATATCGGCGAAAGTAGATAAGAATTAATAATGAAAAAAGTAATAATAGCAAACACGTGCATCTTCGTGACTGAGACATTAACTATCCGTCAAACGCTCTTTTCGCAGAGATAGCAGACCGTATTCGACAGGATCATCTGAAGCGAGTCACAGGTTATGCTGTGAAGGCGTCAATGCTCGAAGCAACCGTCTCATTCGATATGATAGGAATGCGCGTTTTGCAAAATCACTGCATTCATTTGCGTTTACCCTTAATCTTTGTTTTTTTTGACGACATGCATTCACCATCGATCGTAGTGTTGATCTGCCAATTTTCATTGAGCAATTTTTTATCTACCTCGAGATAACACGTGACATCGAAAACCGACTCGATCAGCAGTGAAACGCCCGTATTTTCCCGTATTTTCCCTGCGGGCAGTCGGGAATTGAAAATACCGAGCTGATATTATTCAAACTTCCCAGGTAAATCGGCTAAGTCAACTTAGTTTTTCTATCGTTAGTAATAAAAATTGCTAATAATTTTTAAGCGCCAAATGCTTCTAAAAATTGTACCAATTCAATATCTATATAAAATCATCAATATGTAACTAGAATAACAAAGTTTTCCGTTTGGAGGTCGGTTGTCGCGAACCCTCCCTTGCCGGATACCTGGGAGTAGTGCAAGTGAGCTTTAATGCACACATCTTTCGAATATCACGTTTTTCATGTCGACACCTTGTCGGTGTGAGTTTACTCTCGTGGACCAGAATTTCCTGTCCAACCTTTCTTCGACCACGTGCGACGCGTGGTTATGCGAACTCAACAGGCTCGGTATGACGTGAAAAGATGAGGATGTACAACTGGACATTGATGGATAGTCGTCCAGTGCATTGTGTACACCCGTCACGTAGGTGAGTGAACCCTCGTACCTGTATATATATATATTTTTTTCCCGCTCGCGGGGAAAACTCTCATTTCTATCCCGCTCTCTATAATTCTTCGAGTTTCAGAGACCGCAATTTTTTTTTTTTTCTCGTAAACAACCTGCTGCAGCGTCGGTCGTAAACAAATAAACGTGTAAGAAATACATGTAATGAAATAAGAAATATAAACTGGACGTATAATTAAAGCATTTTTACTTCCTTAAAATGCTCTATTTTCGTGAAAAAAAAAATGATTTCGACATCTTTATGTAAAAATTTTCAGAATGTTCCCTAAAATGCAAAAAACACATCTAGAAAAAAAGTGTCTGGATGTGTGTATCATTTGTATTTATAACTTGATAATGGTTGGAGATATTATAAAATTTAGACTGTGTATGGAGCGATCAATTTTCATTCTGTGGTTAAATTTTCAGCAAAATCTACGCTATGGTTCAATTTTTACGCTATTTAGCGGTTTTTTTTTAAATGTCTGGACGACGTTTGGCTGCCACCTTTCTGAGATATTGGGCTAAAATTAGGTACGAAGTCTTATCATGAGCAAGGATCGATATTGAATCGGGTGGTTCAGATATAGTACAATTTTGAATTTTTTCGGAAGTGTCTCGATGCAATTATACTCTTATATTCTGCGAGACATTGAGCTAAAATTTGAACCAAATATAGATTTTTATTTCAAGAAAGGCTTGAAATTGAATCTTGCGTTAATGCGCTGAGCGGTTTGAATTTGATAGCATTTTGTATTTTTTAAAACAATTTTTTTTTACTGATAAACTAAAACGTTCCGAGATTTCAATAAAAGCGATTTATTACAATCTCGATCTCAGGAATTTTTAGATCCTCTTTCTCCTTACGGAAAGAGTTCGTGCTCCGGGCTGGCTAGATATTGTGAGGACGGAATTTGATCTTCTGATTCCTTGCACATTTGCAATTCGGGGACCAGAGATCAACCCGACATTCAACAAGGAGTAGTTTCGTCCAATCTAGGAATAAGAAGAAGCCTAAGACGAGACATGGCACAGTTTAACGTTTAGTAAGTTGGGCGAGCTCACGAGTCGCGAGCGTACGTTGGGCTACCGTACAATCGTGGAGAACCAAACGATAAATATGACGAACAAGACGTAAACCTGGGCAATGCTTAGAGAAAATGTGTGACTGCGAGTCGAGTGACCGCGAGTCACGCGTCAAAAATCAGAGATCAGCGCATGAGAGCGAGATACTCATGAGAGTTTGATTGCGTGTGTAGTTTTGGATCATTGGAGAGGGATCCGGATCAATAGGAAGGTGGCAATCTAGTATGTACTCCGCAACGCTTTCGCTTCCGCGAAACCGCCGGCGTTTGGCCATCTAGCGGCGAAACGGGAGAAACTACCATAGGGTAGGGCCGTTCCGTTACAAAACTTATAGAGACGAGGTTTGGATTTGGTTTTGTGGTAAATCCTTTCAGCACTTCGGACTAATGGTAAATCAAAGCTTCCAGAGGAAGCCACCAACGATTAACGTACTCTCCTACAAACAGGACAGGGTAGACTGTGATAGAGTGAAAGGAGGAAGCAATTTGCCATGTACTTGACAACATTTTTTAATTACCTTCGGGCTGCGGGCACTTCTGTTTTTATTATAAAATATTACACACAACTATACCAGGCCTCGAGGGCTTCGATAGCAAAAGCATTGTAATTAATTTTCGTGTCATTATACGGATGTATCTATTAACGCGACGGCGGAGTTCGTTTCAATGAGCTTTTATCTCGTTCGTTCGACTCTCGCCGAGAGGGAGAAATATTAAATTCGGTGAAATTGGAAACGAACGATGGGCGATATTTTTTTAAATTTCGTTCCGCTTTCATCGGGAGTTAATTAAAGCATTTATTAATTAGTCGACAATTTGCGGCGAAAAGGGCGTTAGGATCGAAAATTTATGAGGCACGACGACAATGATTGCGTATTCTTTCAAATTAAATTTCGTTTCAAGGAATAACAAGTGTGGATTTTATTCCATAGCGTTGAATCGACGCTCGACGCAATATTGGAATAAATCTTTTATTGCTCTCGTTGCGAGAACGACGCCTACGCGCTCGTGAGAAAAATCTCGGCAAGAGAGACTCGAAAGTCCTTTTTTCTCGCTCGAGCACGCGGTTTTGAAGTTGCGCCGTTGGAGATGCGTGGGTGGTGGCACGACGTCCGGAAGCTCGGGAGACTCTCGCGCGGTCTCTTCCACTCTACCGGAAGGGACGGGCTATTTCCTTCTGAGAAATCGACGGGAGTACGTATTTTCGAAGAAGACGGACGGAGTGAGATCGTCGGTGAGAAGAGTGGCTCGGTATACTCTCTTGAATAGAGGAGATCGCGAGGAAACGATCGCGGTGAATGACACGGATGTTTGAGCAACTCGGCGTCTCGTCGTTTCCCTTTGCAATCTCTCGTTCCCGTATTCTTGAAAAGTCTCCGATAGATTTTCCTTTTTCTTCCTCGTGGAGGAAGCAACGTTTACGGGATTTCTTTTTTTTCGAGATTTTCATGTCAACGCGTTCAGAACGTTTCGCGTGTGGGCGTTGTGAATGTTGTTGAAACATTTGAAAAACATATTAAGGAAAGTATTTTCGGTGCGAAAAGGGACATCAATATGATGGATGTCGAAAATTTGAGCGATCGGCCGAAATTTGGTACGCAAGTCGTGCCGATAGTCGATTCGTATTAAATTCGGCCGGAATCGATGAAGTGACCAAATTTTTTAAAAGATATTTTTGTCAAAATCATTCGTACTTACTGTAATTATGAATATTTCATTAATCAATAATATTGGAATATTATTATAATAACGTTATATTATAATTATTATTGTGATATTTTCATAATTGATATTATTGGAATAAGAAAAACAAATTTTTCAAAGTGATGCAAATTGAATTTGCATCATTTTTGTAATTTACATTGTCGACGTAGCGTTAAATCAATTAGTTGCGTTAATAAAGCGACATTTTATCAAATTATACTCGCAATGAAATCTTTCTCGTCGAGTCCCAGTGGAAATTTCGAAGCGAATAATTGCGAAAGAGAATACTTCTTGGAAAAATGTTGAATTGTCTGATTCTCGTCGAAACGTTTCGCGAAACATTCGTTTGGATTTTTTTTTTCTACAATTTCGATCGCCTTCTCATTTCGCTAATTTTCAGCATTCACAATGCCATAAAAATATATATACAGTTTCGTTGCTAATTGCAATGTAGGTCGCAGATTTATCGTTTGTTCAGTGAGATAAATGCGTTGTTAGAGACGGCGAGGAATTAAAAAGAAAGTAATTACAGTGAAGAGAGAGAGATATAAAAAAAAGGGGTTTGAATGGATGAGAGACGAAAAGGCTGAAAGGGCGCAGGTAGTACGGTCACGTACGGCTGCCACCGTAGTCTACGATTAAATTTTTGCCGCCCCGAAAAGAGAGAAGGGTTGGGTCGTAAGTATTCATTAGGTTGCGGGTGAGAAGCGAGCCCTGCGGCAGCGTCACTGCGCGGACGCACACTCTCCCGGCGTTAGTTCTCGTCCTACCGAGACTAAATGAGTGGCACCTCGTTAGAACCAGTGATATTTCTAGGTGTGCAATGATATCTCGACGGACCTCGACGACGACGACGGTCTGTCTAGTCGTGCGTTACTTACATTTACTGCCACTATGCGCAATTACAAAAAAAAAAAATTTTCAAGTCTTCGACACTTTTTTCCCGGAATTCTTTGTTCACCGAGTGTTCGAGTGGCAATTGGTAACTTTTTTTTATATGTAGCTTCGTGTCAGGATTCTCTCGATGAACATGTTTTAGAGTAGCTTCTGTAGTTTTTAGTGAAAGGGCCGCAAAAGAATCGAGGACATTCTCGGACTGTTCCAGGACTAGGTGAATTCGAACAAATTCCAGCACTTTTCCAGAGGGAAAAGAATTCCAGGGGACTTCAGAACTGTTTCAGGACAAGACAAGGATTTCTGGACTCGCCCCGGATAAGAAAAATTGAAGGACATTCCAGGACTTTCTCGGAACAAGAACAATTCAAGAAACTTCTGGAGTTTTCCCAGAAACATCTGAGGAAATTCGAAGATGTTTCCAGGACCAGGAAAATTCAAGTGCACTCCAGCAATTTTTGAAGACAAGAAAAATTCGAGGACATTTCCAAGAAGCCCAGATTTTCCAGTACCTCGAGCGAAGCGGCTGTCGAGAATCTGCTATGCAGAAATTAAAACTCGACGCCATGGAAATTGCCTACTTGATATCGCATCGACGCTGTTATTGCTCTTCGTGTGGCAAAAAAGTGAGCTTTTCAATAGCGAAGAAGGCGTGATTAAATTGCGCGAGAAATCGATGCAGGAGCGCGGATAAATGTTTTTTGTAAGGTCCCTCGCGTCGAGCAGTAACGCGAGATTGCTTTCGTAAAAAACGCAACGTAAGACAAAACAACGAAAAACAATGAAAATCGTCCTCCGACGCGGTTGACGAGCGCTTGCGCGTTGCGCTCTTGAATTCTCAAACGCCGGCTATGAAAACTGTGGAGGGCTTTGGGGTTTCTCGATGCAGCACGTACTGGCATATCTGTATTTATATCGTGCGAGCTACAGTTTTACTCTCGCTCATGGCTCGCTTATGGCACTGTAAAGTATACAGCGCTCGTATATAGAGCTCGTCTACGCGGCCGAGCACTCCCCCTTCCCGGTGTCAGAATCGCGTGGGTGTGAAGTGTAATCACGGTTGCGCGTACGTGCGGCTAAGCCCACACCGGGGTTTCTAGTTAAACTCCGCTTAAAGCGGTTATTACAAATAACGCGAGTTCATCGGAGAGGCCAGTAATAAAATATCATACACTTTCGCGGGACGATGGCGTTATATCGTTTTTCATTAATGCTCCGTTACGAGTGGCGGTTCCGGCGCGGTTGAATATGGTAATTTTCATTGCGTTGAATATCACACCCCCGCATAAGTTCAATATTTTAAAGAGACTTCGAGAGGGAGGAAGGAAAGCTTTAAAATATTCTTGGTAGCGCGGGGACCGCTGTATCCACGGAGATTCCTGAAAGAGAAGACGAGAAGATTGAGAAATCGTGGAACTAACCACGGGTATTTTTTTTTTTTGGCACACAAAAGCCGAATCCTCGGATATGGCAGTGTGCCAATAATTTTTATCTCGATGTAAAATGTCTTTGAAAAAGCTCTGCGAGCGACATCTTGCTATACTGGCGGAACAGATGGCGAAACCGTAATAACTGGATTTTAAGAATGGGACAAATTATGAAGATTCGAAAGATATCGCTCGCAAGGCTATAGAAGGGAGTGAGCGAATCCTGGCTAGGATGATTGTGCAGAATTGAGGGATGGTATCGAAATAAATACTTCATTGCCTCGTTGCTTATGCCAAAAACAAATTATTGAGACTAATTTTATCATTTGATACTTCACAGAAGAGGCTTTAGTTTCGTAGTCAACGTATCATGACACGAACAATGGTGACACACGGCTTTGTTGTTCTTTTACTTGGGTTTTAAGGTCTGGTAGACCTTACAATGCTAAGAAATATCAGTTCTATTGCGAATACAAAACTAACTAGGGATGTCGAATAACACCGGTCTTTGTCCAATCAAATACGTTTCGTGAATCGAGGATATCCTACTAATAATGTATTTTCTTCACGTTCCATCTTTCGATTATTCGATGAAGGTTGCGCGATGGTTGGGTAGCCGGCTGACCATTAATATTTAACAATTTTTTTAATAAGTAGAAAAGTACACTTAATGTCTTCGAATGTCGCCCGAAAGGATACTCGGCTGGTTCACTACACTTTTGAGGACACACCCAATAGATCCTATTTGGTCCACATCCCAATGCAACGGCTCATGTAGGAGTAATGATTCTCACTTTTTCCTCTCACGATACCTGAAATCCAGCACCGCTACTACGATCCCACTTCGGTGCAAGATATTCGTCATACCGGACACCAACAATGATCATCGGAAAGATCGACACCAACCGTAATAGACTGGCAGAAACCTTTCCTCATCATGTGGGTTCCATCCGAAGTGGACCTTCCCGAGATAGTCAACGCCGTCACCCAGGCCCACCAATCATCACGATATTCACAGTGTTGCCTGATGGGTGCAGCTCGTACCTCTGACCTCGTACCTCTGAAGATACGTTCCCGAGTTCTCGGAAAATGGCGTGCACCTTTAATGCTACTTCGAGGATGATCATCAACCACATTCGTCAGCATCTCTGGATCGGTGAGTGGAACAAGTTTGCCATTCGGGTTACAGCAGGAGTTTGTGAGAACGTCCTGTCACCCTGGATCCCATTTGCTTGTCCCCGTTTCCTTCGGCCGCCCTTTCGGGGGGTGTTATACCACCCCTGGGGGCCAAGGCACCTGGACGTAAGCCCTATCATCAAACGCCAAGGTTGGATCCCAATAGATAGGGAGTAGAAAAGTACAACAAAATGATCAGCAACATTTTTCAGTTACAAATAATAGTAAGTTAGTATAATAAATAATTTCTCTATATTACAGAAAGATCCTGCCACCGCCGTCGCCGTGTTCGAGAAGGTAGCATAGACTATCTGCTAAGGTCTCGGAGGGGCTAAAATCACGGAGTGACTACAGACACGGGGGGTTTAAAAGTACAGGGGCGCTAGAATTATGAAATAAGTACAATCCCCACGTGGCTAGAGTCACGTCGGCATAAAAATGTTGGAGTCGATAATGTCACGGAGATATTAAAATAACAGAATGACTAATGTAACGGAGGGGTTACAATCACGGTGTAGCTAATGTCACAGAGACGTTAAAAGAACAGAGTGGATAATGTCACTGTGGGATTAAATTCTCTAAAGACCTTAGCTCCAAATATGTTTAGCCCCAAAAAAGGTTCGACTTGTTCTAAGTTTCCCTAAGGGGGACTTAAAATATTTCTCCCGTCCTCTTTTGGACGCCCTTCGATCAAAAATATTGTAGGCCCTCGCTTGATCGGAAATATTTGAAGTTTCTCCTTGGCCTGTAATATTCCAAGTCAAGCAGCAGTAATCTTCACACACGGTATTGGATACGGTTGAACAATAAACGAACGGACGGACGTTCGATGCGAGATCGATTGTCATGTCACAGAAGTCTTGACGAGACTTTCTTGCGAACGGACGTGTGACATTTAATAATCGCGTTAACTAACGTTTCTCATTATTAATAATAACCGCTCCAAATCTAAGCGCTTTATTTATTTGCTCGGTCGTTACAATATATTAAGAGATATCTCAGCCAGTATTTTGTACTTTTTGTGTATGTTCTAATAAAATATACTCTAAAAAGTTGTCAATAATTGGATGGAGTTGAATCCTAGTATTTGCTGGTCAACCTTTTAAGGTTGGTGCCGACCCAAGATTGATCGTGTGAATTCGTTACAACTGAATCAACAAAATGTCTTTTTAACAATGACACGTTAAAAAAAAAACAAATAGCTCTGATAAATTAAACATGAAATAAAGTACATAAAATTGCATGTCTACAATTTCACAGGTGTCGCACCGCACACCATGTACGTCGCAGTGTTAAATCGAAACGCAGAGTTGAAAAATCTTCGCGTCGAAATGATCGCGAGAGTCACCGGGGAATAATAGAACGGTCGTACGCGCGGGCATATGCGAGAACATCCGCGCACATGACGACAAAATATGCCTCGTTTTACATAACGTACGTGGCGGAGATCTCTTGTGCAACGCCCGTGTTCTCCACCGTGAATGGGACAAAACTTGGGCGCTGCGTTTCTCGTCGTGGCTGTTCGTAAGCGCGCGGTTGCGAACCAAGCAGAGCTACGTACGGCGCTCGCATGCCTCGTACATTGTGCGCCGTACACGGGGTCTGTGCCACGAGCAGCACTCGTGTCGTACCTCGACTCTGTCGTTCTCTCTCGCAGCCAGCACAAGAACCTCGACCAAGAGGAAGGAACAAAAAAACAACGGGCGCGAGAGCAAAGAGAAAATGGATAGAGGTTGTTCGGTCTGGGTGGAAACAAAAAAAAATCTTCAACTCCCCCGTCGTCGCGCAGACGCTAGACTATAGTTGAGCCTTTTTTCTTGGTATAATCTTTTGCGGCCGGGCGCGCACCCCCAGCGTACTCAAGACGAGAATGCATTCTACGTGGCTCACGTGCTTTTTATTTCATTTTTTTTTTTTTCGCATAGTCGTCGATGCGATAACTTTTATTTAAGGCGGTATTCGAACTATCGTGATTTGGACTCTGGGGTCGATTTTTTAAATTTCTTTATTTGGTTAGTATACGACGAAAATTTGAGAAATAGGTTGATAAATTTTGAAAAATAGTCGAGCATCTGTAAATGTTTAAAACGTAACGGCATAAGAATTTTTTTGTATCGGACATTAATGTTTTTGAAGTGAAACATCTTTCGCATTTGCAGGATAAAGTTGGTCGCGTTACGTAGATTTTACAGTAGAAAAAGTCCCATTATTGGCAACGCGTGTCGCGTTAAGCAGAGTTCACAGTGAATCACATTATCGGGAAAACGCGTTACGCTTTACGCAGATTCTGTAGCAGAAAAAGTCACATCACTGGCAAAGCATAACGCATTACGCAAATTTAGAGTAAAGTACGTTATAATATTGAAGTGAAACTTCTACAGGTACGTTTTGCATTTTCACAGGTCCATCAGCCAGTACGTTACGCGTTACATACTTACATATTACAGATATGCATTACATATTACATATTACATATTACACGTTACTGTGCACTTTGCGAATACGTAATGCCGTTACGAGCTAATCGTAAGAATCGCGTTAAGGTTAACGCGTTACATCTAGTTGGCGGCCGAAAAAAGGGGTGTTTTGTGATTTTTTTTAGGAAAATGGTTGCAGGTTTTTTCCCCATAGTAAAGGGTATATCTTTGAGTGTTTCACAATTTTTTTATTGGAAACAATTTATAAATGTAAAAGATATAGTATATCACCCGGACCGCTGTTCAAAAAAGGCCGTCCGCGGTGAGCACTGTAACTTTCCGAACAATCATCTGACATCAAAAAACCAAATAAATTTAGGTTTTATATCGCATTATCTAGTCCTTAATCACAGAATTTGATAAAATATCAATTTTTGAAAAAATGGTCGCCGATCGAAAGTGAAAGTCTAACGTTCGGTGGAAAAATCACTTCATTTTCCTTGATATAAAAAAAGTATGCATCGAAAAAAAACCTTTCGATTGAGGATTGCCTTTTGATATAAAAAAAAATGTATGCAGAATCTCAAATAATTCGGTGCACGCATTTTTGAGGCATTGTGGTCATCCGAAAAAGTCGTTTCGAGAAAAACGAATTCACAGCACCTACGTCTCGCAGCTCGCGGAACTTAACTGTAAAACCAGCCGTATCTTCTTCAATATTGAACGGATCGACTTGACATTTTTAGAGAATATTCTTGAAAGGTTAAGGTTTTGAAGGTATACTATAAGAATCCATAGAAACCGATAGATCGATTTTTTCATAAATTCTGACTAGATGTAACACCTTAAGGATGGCGCCCTGCCATTCGATGGTAGACTAAGTTAGGTAGGTTATAAACAACTTTGATAACCACGTCTTACATTTTAACAGTAGGGTAAGTCAGCTACGCGTTACATGTTACTGTCTACACCTTGAACGGAGGGTAACAAAGATATGTTTGAAGGCAAGGTACAATGTTTTACGCCTTTTATTCGATTATCCTACGAAAAAGTGAGTCAGATTGCAAGTTTAGAAGACACCATGTTGTAATGCGCTACATTTTTCGGTTTCATATAAAGTACTTTGCCGTCAATCACGCGCGTAGGTTACACGCACGATTCGTTCCTTATTCTGTGAAAATTTAGGTGTACAATAAACCGATTGCAATATACTGTATTCCAACCCGGTTCTCCTTCAGTGCGGTGCTGAAGACGCGGATAAAATTAGACGGAAGGAAAAGAAGAAAAATATGCTGTGTTAATTGGTCGGTTTTTCAATTTTGATTATAACATTTTTCTGAAGCATTCGAGCATCGTTGAGTATAATCTTCTCGGTCTTTGATGAAAAATTTCGCATATTGCGCAGGCCAATGACAGGCAGAAAGGTTTATTATTGACCGACAATTCGGGGCGTAATCATCCGAGGGTAATTAATGTCTGTGATGAAGTCTGCGGAAGCGGGCAAGATGAGCGGATCGTCTCGTCGCTGGACGAGGACGTCTTAGAACTCGACGATAGCGACAAGGGTCGATCCTATCTCGCGCCACGGATGATCGAGTTATGGACATTGGTAACATCAGAGAGTCTCTCTCGAGAGAGGGTGCTATTATCGTCGCGACGGCAAAGGGGAGCGAAATAATTTTGTAGCAATAACTGCGAATGATCGTTTACGAACAGGGGAAAATTGTCCCCTCGGTAAGACAAGAGCTCGGGACCTCGCATAATCCTACCGCGAATCTTCATTTCTCACTCGTTCGCTCTGTAAATTAAGCTCGAGAAAATTGCCAATTTAATTAAGCGCGAAGACACCGCGCGAGTTTTGTCGTTGGAATTATCGTCCTTAGCGAAAGTACGCCTGAAACAATGGTTATTTGATTCAATGAAAATTATGAGGGACGAAAAGATCTTCTCGTACTTTGCGACATTTTTCTGTGTCAACAACTTTTCAATGAATCAAATAGATATTTTTCCGGATATCCACGAAATATGCGGAGATCGTCGATTTGCTCTTGCGTATAGAAATCCTTCGAAATTCGGGGTACACGAGATAGAGGGTAGTTCGTTCACAGTACACGATTCGAATACGTATACGAATGGCCTGAGAAGGCCGTTTTCTCCATAGTTCCGGCTTCTCTGGTTCATCCCACTTCGAAGTTGGTATGTAAATCTGTTACGCCACGAGATATATCTCCGAGAATCCAGAGAAACTGCTGAACGCGGGTATATAACTACAATGGGCGCTATACAGAGTTTTGGGTAAAGTCGACTAGTTTCACCTCGACTTCTCCTCGACCATGCAATACAATAGAATTGAGCGGAAAGGCTAGGTAGAGCCCGGGCCGCGGCTACCGTTCGACGAAGGGGAAACTAAAGCGGAAGACGCTCGAACGCTCGCTTGATAGGGGGTTGAAGTCGTTAGCCGAAGCTTTTCAGGATTGGAGGGTACATGGAAGATCCTGCTCGCGGATGCCACGGCACTGTGAGCCGATTACACGCTAACTGTGCGGGTGTGCTTCGATGCCTCTCGGGTAGATTTTTACGAAACACGGACGAGGATGACGACCTCTCGTTGGCTAGCAACTGTATCGACGATTATAACGCTGTTGCGATGTTTACGTTGAAGCTTAACGAAGGGCCAAGAGTCGGCGAATATGTCCGTGTACACGCGGAGCCGTTGCCAAGCGAAACCTTCGTCCCTTTCGTCAATCGATGACTGACGAGTTCACGGGGAATGAAATAGAATTAGGGTACGAAGAATTGTTTGGGTTTCTTATAGAGCTACCTTTTTTTGAATGCAGCGCGAAACAATCTAAGTGTCCGTCTAAGTTCATTTAGGAAATTTCCAATTCGACTGTGTTTTAAGGGGGGATTGTCTTTTTTTTTCGAAAAATGTACCGCTTTTTGGGAATTTTTTTGTGAAGAAAGTATACAACGGAAAACTTGTGAAACTTGGCATATAGTTTTATTGTATTTTGTTATATCAAACGATAAAAGGATGTCAGCTGAGCATTCTGTCCAAATTTGAAGGCAATCGGTTGAATAGTTTTTGAGAAATCGTGCACACCATCAAAAAAGGACCATTGCGCGTCGAGGGGGGTGGGAGGCGGATTTTTTGATGAAATTATTTCAAAAATTTTTTGTATGTAGTAAACAGATCAATAAAACTATATGCCAAGTTTCACAAGTTTTCCGTTGTATACTTTCTTCACAAAAAAATTCCCAAAAAGCGGTAAATTTTGCGAAAAAAAAAAGACAATCCCCCCTTAAGTGTTTACTCGCTTATCTTGCGCGATGTTTAATGTAAAAATGAAAAAAAAAATGTGTTGCAAACATTTTTTTTCAAGTAAACTTGGTCATATCATTTTCTCTTTGCTTATTAACAAATTTATCAGTTTTAACTCCCGATTATGAACTACAGTGCTATCTCAGCTCGGGGAACTCGTATCCGCCGAAAAAAAATTGATTTTAGGCATATTTCTTCGCTTTTCATTTTTTCCTTCCATTAGACAAAATCTACTTTTTCTTATTCTTTCATTTACACATAATATGGGATTGTGTGTATGAGATTGATTACACGAGGATTCCCCGGTCGTACGCGACGGCTGAGAAAGGATCTCAGATTGGGTATATCCCATCGTTTGGGATAAATTCCCTGAAAATTTGGGTGCTTTGTACGACGGCTGGTAAATAATCTTGGATTGGGCCTATCCCATAGGATGGGATTGATTCCTGGAAGATTTGCAAGGTGTCTGCAATAGCTATAAAATTGTCTATAAAAGCGTATGGGTTGAATATGGGAGAAGCTCAAACCCCATACAGTTTTCTGACGCTTATCCATACTACATCCCATACTATTGCCTATCGCATTCCCATACTCTGACAAGGACGCTTTCCCGTACTACTTTTTTTTACCCGGGCATATCATGAACCCATCACAAAGTTCGGATTTTTTCGAAAACTGGAAATGTTTCACTTATGGTTTTTGCAAATTTCGGAATAATGAGCTTAAAACTTTTTATACGATCTGATAATGCGCAATTCAGATTGTAAAGTTAAATCTTGCTCATTGCTTGTTCATCATTTGCACCTCTTACGAAGCTTTCTCCGGGACGAAGCCAAAATTGATTACTCTATGTTCTCGGAGCTTTGTGTAAGCTACAAATAACAAGGAAGCAATGCGCTTCGTTATCCTTTTTCATCTTGTTTTTTTGTTGTTGATCTGAGGTCTTTTATCCGTCATCGGCCACTCGTCGGACAGAAGTAAATCGTGTCGCAACACGAACAGCCAATAAACGTCTCTTGTCCAGACGGCGGTTAGCTCGATAATTACTGTTCTTGACGACACTGAACTGCTTTGCAAAGCAGAGTAAAATCACGATGTACCATTCAGCCACATTTTGCATCGGCAACATTTCGCGTCAATCGAATCAATTCTCATCACGGTCTATAATCGTTTATCGGATAATCTACAGTATCGAATTATCTCACTCAACGGGCGATAGAATGAAAGCGCAGAATATACCAGAAATACAATTAATCTGCCGTGCAATTACAATTGTTTCCAACATCCGAAATGGATCGATTTTAGTATCGATCAAATTACGACACATATACAGCGTAAAACACCGAAAAATGTCTTCAATCCATTGCAATTCCCAGCCGTTGCTCGACTCCGGGGAGCGTTTCGACAAAAAGGTAAATACAAGTCAGATGCAATTACTTCGTATTGAAAAAGTTCGCATAGCTCACAGACAGAGTTGGATGAACGTAACAGTGGAGGAAGAAAAATTCTTCAAGTTCAATCGAGGGTAGGAAATAGTTGTGACCGCGAAACTTTGAAAGATTATCGAGACGCTGGGGTTCTCAAGGGACCAGGCGGAGTCTGAGAGAAAAACTTTAATCCCTAATTGTTACAATCTCCGCGACTTTGAACGCTAAACGCCAATTAATTTATCCGACGTCTCCAGCTACTCTGGCGTTTACGGCGGATATCTCTGCTCTGGAACTATCAACAGTCGAATTGAATATAAACTCGCAGTGAGTCGGTAGCTCAGTCGAGACTCGGCGAGAGCTTAGGTATTATTCCTAGCTGTGCCGGTGCTGTGTTGCTGGATATATGCCGAAAAGGACCTGAGTCAACTTCATATGTTGGAATTACCACCTCTCAGCGTTTCCGTCTCTCCTTCGCTTTCCCGCCGACCCACTACGCTTCGTATGAGCCACATCGTCTCACCCGCTTCACCCTCGTCGCCGCGGTCCGGAGACGGGAGGGACGAGAGGGAGGCAATTCCCGTTAGGCCTGTTTATAGGTATGCGCTAACCACCGAAATGCATCGCGTCTGCGTCTCCCACCTCTCGTCGTGGAGGCGATCTCTCACACAGACACCTCGACCCACAGTCGCGAAAGCCTCTCGCCCGCAGTCGCGCGAGATAGCGAGAGATGTTGGCAATGCACCGGCCGAGAGGATGAGAGCAAACTGTAGCTATACGAGCTGCGGAAACGAGGCAACTGTATTACGTCGCGTTTCCATAGCCCCCAGAGACATACAACCGCCGCCTACCTCACGCTTCTGTGTCCTATACCGGACTAAAACACAGCATGCTTCTATTCCTCCGACTGCTATTACCGCGGTTGTTGCCTCCTTTCCGTCCGCGCGTTTGTCAATCCATGGAACAGAACAATAACGAGAGATACACGCTTCTCGGCGCCTTTGACGCGACGACGAGAGTCACGATGACGGATTTTACGACTTCAAAACCGCGTCTGTTTGTGCATTAACCCACGACGAACCGTTTCTCGTTGACTGTTAGCTCGAATCATTCACGCAACGAGATCCCTTTTATTCTGCATTCGATGCTACGCATAGCGACGTGAAAGCGCAGGTACTTCGAGCTGAAGATTGTGGAGGATGAAATACGAGCCTTCAAAGAATATCCGGCCTCCGCATGGCGCACTAACACGGTTAGGATGAAGTGTGTAAGACTCAGCCGAATTCAGCCGTGATCCGCCATCCAGATTTAGCGACTTTCGGGCCCTGATCCGATCCCGATGGCATCTTATTTGCCGCTTCGGTGACAATATTGATACAAATATTACACTTTTGTCACTCTTCAAAACTCCGTAAAGAAGACGATGAAATGGTTCAACGGCTGGCGTCTCAAACCCAACCCCTCGAGAATCCCGTCAGCAATCTTCAATCACAACCTAAAACCAGACTCACCAAAATTCGGCTATTCAACTTTGAAACCCGCAGCAATAAACTAATCTCGGAATAATCATAGACTCTTGATTAAACTTCGACATTCATCTGCAATAGTGCAAACGGAAGATCATAACAAGAGTCTCGCACTTCAGAAGCATGACTAAAAAATTGCAATCTGTAGATAAAAATCTTAACTATAATGTATGAACGTATCTGCAGATCAGTATTAAAATATGGACATCCCATTCTCAGTAACAACTGCAAAGAAATCGCCATCAAAAAAATCAAAACAGCTGAAACCAGCGCCATCCAAACTCTGATACGCATTGGGCTTCCTCCAAATCCTCTTTGCTATCCACACAACCTGCTTCTCTACGAATTAACTAAAATCCCGCCGATAATAGAACGAACACCAAGTCCTCAACAAGAGGTTTACAAAAGAACGACGCGCAAGCATTCAAACTCTCTCTACCCAACTCACACGAAACTTTAATCACAGACACAAACACCCAACTCAAACCATCAACACTTCGAAAGCCTAGTAAGCAAGGATACAACAGAGAATTCTATACCACGCACTTGTATAAATTTTAACTGCAATGAACAAGAAAGCCCAGGGCTGAAGGACTCCGGTTGATGGCCCGTTGGCAGTTTTGTATATACAAGCTTACAAATGTAACTGAAACTGTGAATACGTCGTAAGACTCATTGCAGTTATAGGCAGTAAATACGGACATACTGCTATTATACTTGCGCTAATTGAAATTGCTAACTAATGCTTGGCAAACAATAATTCATATTACTAATTGAATTCACACTACATCACGGTACGCCGTAGTTCCTCGACGTCGAGTACTTAAACAGTGTACTTTACAGAGTGTGTACAGAGTGCCTTTAAAAAACACATTATTTGCTCATCAATTACTCGCGTCAATAATTTATTGTATTATATTCTCGAGTACTGGACATGTCTAATAGTAAATGAAAGTCTGCGAATGATTGTTTATACTGAAGACATGAGACGCCAAGTACTTAAAATTTGATCGAAAAATTGTTTAAAAAATTATTACTGAAAAAAACAGTCAACTATATTTTTTACAAAAAGTAAAAAATGACGCCAAATACAGATCGAAACTCTGCAAAAAGTAATAAAAACAACGTCAAATCAGTATGAGTCAAGTGATACTATTACAGATTTATTTTTTTAGTTACAAATTGAATAAAAATGATCAAAAACAAAAAATTGGAATGCATAACTGGCGTCCCATCTTGTATGACGGGAGACTATATTTCATATTTACTATTCAGAACACATTTCTGTCGATCGACATATGATATTCAGCTTGATTGGTATTATTTATCTGTTCGGATTATTGAATAGGTCTTAATGTCTTATTGTCAATTATTCAGTGTTTATTGAAGGGAAATAAACAGTCCGTTTTTGTCAGTTGTAAGGATACGACTAAAACTATATTTTTTCCAATATTTATCAGCGCCAGCCAAGCCGAACAAGTTCGCGTAATAAAAATATTTGTTTTATCAATGGAAGATCCATTTTGGAAGGTATTGAACCGCCATCGATGGGAATCGTATCACTTATATTTTTCAGTGTATCGGGTTAATATTTGCGACCTTCGAGGTGCATAAATCACAAGTTCATCAAACTGGCTCCACTGCTCACTAAAATCCGTTCAGCGTACGATAAATATGATATCATGGTAATATGTAATGTCTTATCAATACACCATCTGGTCCTAATGTTAATTACTTTAGGCTAACTTAATCTAAAAAACACCGGAGATTTCCGACTAGATCCGCCTGTAAAGTACTTCGCGCTGTCTGATTCGGCAATGTGTAGTGATATCTGAGTTAGCCCTAATAAGTAGGGTAAATGTACTGATTGGGCCCTCTGTATCGGTTGCGCCCATTTTCACGAAGAAGTGCTATCATATTGTTAATTGCCTACATTTTGCTATTTATATAAATAAGTGGATTGATCGATCCGCCATCACCTTAAAATGAATTTATTAAGAGCTCTATAATTTCAAACTTGGTGGCCAAAAGTGGACCAAAGGTAAGCAAAACCGATACTGATACCTTACGAGGGAATGATTTGATATACCAAGTCGTATCGATACACGATTGTGTCCAGAACCGGGTAACATCTGGCAAACTTGATCAGGCATGCCTTACCTGATGCCTGATATAGCGCACATAAAAAATGAGATAGACATCGCAAATGCCTACTGGCGAATATCTCGCCCTCTTTCCAAATTCGCGACATTGGAAAAGATATAAGCACGCCCGCAAAATCATTAGAACGAAGAACTCCGAAAGCTGGTTTCCAGAAAGTTTCATGGTTGAAGTTTTTCAACCCTACTCCCCGAGAACCGAGAGAGAAATTCTCTGCGGGGTTTGAGATAGATGCCGAGGATATGGGCCTAACAGGGACGAGCTTAAACCTCGCCTGGAGTTGAGAGAGGGAGAGAGAGAGAGAGACGGGCGTCTTCTGAATACCGGCGTTCCAACTTGTAACGCGAGTAGAACACTCCCGCCACGGTCAGACAGTTCACAGACTTCGCTCGGGCTTTCTCCGACCTCTCGCCAATGCCGCGCCGCCTTTGGCTGCTCGAACGCGAACGCCGCCTCGTTTGGAGAGGGTTGCAATCAGAGTCGGAGTTTCATTGTGAATTAAAGGACTTGGAGAAACTCTTTCTTACGGTTGGGATTCGTGTCTCTGGCTGGAATAAATGCTCGCCGTTTTCGAAGGTATTTTCTATCCGCAAGACGGTGGATGCCGTTTCGCGAATTTTTCGGTGTTTCGTCCCTCCGGATGCATGTCGGGATTGCGAAACGTCGAAATGGCCACGAAGGAATGTATCGCTGAAATATTTGAGCACAGCAGTTGATGCACGAATCCTTGCGCACGGGTTATGTGCAGCGAATCACGGAACGCGTGGAAGTGTGTCTGGCTATGCTCTCTCCTCGATGAACCTGAGCTTCGGCCTTCCGCAAGATCTTGAGAGAGTTTCGTACTCCTCGCGCAAGAGCGCGCTTCTCCATCTGGCTCGACATAGTTGACATTACAAACATAACTATTACATCTTGTCGCTGCATCGCCCGAATTGCAGACGACGCAATGGCTTGCACCGTGGGGGAGACTAATGTGTGTAATCTCGCCGGCTTCGTGGTTTCGTGGTATTTAATATAGAAATTCGGATTAAAGCCTGGATTGAGAAATAGCACGAAGACGCGACTGTCTTGATTTCATGCTCTATATGAGCCGACAACTCAAAATCCGAACGGAATCCTGTTAAGTAACGTTCAGCTGTTATTAACGAGATGGAAATAAGCAATTGTATTGCAGATAGGAGAATAAAATGGATATCAGTTAGTTATCAAGTTAGAGCGGGTACATCAGTTAACTCGCTCAACAAGGCTGCGATGCGTAGTTGAGATTATTTCACTAAAAAGTAAAACTGCACTCAGAAAACGGTTTAGTAAATCCTACCATATATATTTGGTCAAGACAATTTGGTTTCGGGCAACCTGGCTTTAGTTTCGCGAAACGGGGCAAGGTTCGTGTGACGAATTCAATGTATTGAACCAAACAAACAATTAGATTACAGTAGCAATAACATATTGACAAAATAAAACGTCTCAACTAAGTCGAGGTCTATTCGACTAATTACAATTTTATTTGGACTCTGTTAAGTTATGCATTTTCAAGCGACTTCTTTTGTTAAACTAAAAAAAAAGGACATTTATAACAACAATTCGAGTAGTCGATCGTAACAGAATTATCCATTGAAATTTATTCGACTGCTTGAATAGGTTCACTTGCTATCAATAAATTGTTGAAAAAAGTGAAACGCTTGGAGCAATACAATTTTTGTTAAAGTAACGTTTCATTTCATTATTCAGTCGAATATTTTAGTCAAAGTAAATTGGTTACTGCTGTAAATTATCCGAATTTGAATTGAACCGATCTGAGAATAATGTGCTTAAAACGAAATTCTGTTTTGATAGATTATCATTGAATTTGTAATACTCTTAATAATATTTTGGATTCAGTTTCTATTTGTACAAGATATAATTTTCCTTCGAATTGGTAAATTATAACTAATCTCTGAGACTCTACGTCGTATCTTACTTTAATAATCTCTTAATCCTCTCAGTAACAGTCATCAATTTAATTAATGTCAACATTTTATGCATATGAACGGATGAACATGGTGAATTCTGAAAGTTAAGGCTTGAGGAATGAGGTAATAATTTATATATCCGATAAAAATTGTTAGGTCAAAAGAAGTTATTTCGACAGTTCGAGGCAGCGAACTAGGCGTGTAGAATAATAAGTGGCGAAATGTGTTAACTATATGAAACAATATTGACAATGACAATTAGTGTTAAATTGTGCATCACAGTAGTGGATAATATCGGTAAGCAATAGCTTCATTCGGTAAAAGGTCCGGGTCCTTGCGTTACATTGAGTTGAAGCAATATCGTGTGATTAACCACAAATATTTTTTCTGCAACCGCGTCATTAGGTTGATTAAACTATATAGCGTTTCTTTGAAGTTGATATTTCAAAAACACATCCGAGGAGCCTGCTTATTGACAATAATTTTAAGTAATCCTGTACGTAATTTGGCATCGGGAGGTTGAAACCAATTTGAACTCCATCCAACCTTTTTTAGTTGAAACCAAGTATATTTCATAGAAACAGATCGGTATTTGTAATTTAACCAAATATTCTGGTTCATTGAACCATGAATTTAGTTCGCCACCCACAACTGCCGGATTCTGTTGATTCAAATAAATTTTCTTTGACTACACTAAACCTTTTTCTGAGTATATACAAAGTAACATTGTAAAGTAAAAGCAGTATACAGTCCTAAAAAGTTGGAGCAACAATATTTTTCTAGAAATATCGAACACCCAGAAATTTATCTCATTGCGTGATTGAAATTGTTGTCGATTTAATTATGCTTTGCGAGTTTCGCAGTTGATGGATTTTGTCTTCTAGCCTGATATCTCGGAACAGGAATTTTCAAGAATTGTGATCGGCTTCGGCACATTTCGACAGGAAGTCAATGATTTGGGGCGTAGCGAAAAGATGTCAATTGAAAAATGTTTATAGATTGTCGCGGCAATGCATTACTTAAAATAGCAAAGGAGAAAAATCCACATCTTGACACTTCGTGACCAAAATGTTCTATCGTATTTTGTGTGGATTTCAACACAATTGAAGTATCGTACAGACATCATCACATCAGTCAGAAGACGAAATTAAGTGGCTTTTTTCATTGTCGGACGATAAATAAGATATATGTTAACACACTCGGAAGGACGAACAAAAGCGCCTAAACATTCAAAAGCCTCGCTTTCGCTAGTAATTTAAAGCGATTTATCATCAGAAGCGGTTATCACTGAGGACTTGGTCATCGTCTGAACCGTTCGCACCACGTTTATTCGATTAGATCTCAACCGAAACAATGTTCTTTGTCCCGAACATCTGTACGGAAATTGCGCGACGATTGGCCCGACGACCGGTGTTAGTACTGCGGGATCAGAGATAATCCTGATCTTGAATTGTTGGGGCGACCGCCCCGATGGAACAGTGGCGAGGGGATTGTGTCGTGTGAAGGAACTTTGGTAGCGCGGACGTGACGATTAACGCTACGTTGACCCCCATCTCTCGCTATAGTTCACGATCTCGCGTCTCTTGTCATTCGATGCGCCACTGGCCGGTCCCCGACCCTCCCCTCATCCCGTAGGCGATGTTCCAGTTCGACTTCCATTCGTCCGAGGGGAACGAGACTGTCTGTAATTACAATCCGTCCCGGCGATCCCTTGGCGGGACCCAATATAAATACCATTCGACCTCTGTCCTCCCAAGCCATAGACCCATAAGTCTCTTCGGCACACAAATCGATTTCACCCTTCACCATCGCCACCGAAAGTTATTTCTCCGCTAACGTAACTTTAACGGAAACTTCTCGTCGTCGACTAAAATATCCTCGCGGCCTTGGAAATCGCATTACAATCAGTTCCATAGATTACGGAACCAGCAAATTAGAATTGCTTCAATTGTTTCATTTAACGAAAATAAATATAGTCATCGACAATTTATTTAGCGATTCTGAGAGGCAGGTCTTTGTTGGAAGTCTTTTACCAAACGTTTAGTCGATTTTTTGTTCCATCGACGAAGGTTTTCTTTTTTTTTTCTTTTTATTCAAGGTGCAAATTCATCACTTTGACCGAACAAAAGACCCCACGCTAATGAAAGCAGAATGGAGCGGTTTTTTTTTAAACTTAAAGGAGCAAACCGCGATCAATTAAGACGTACTAATGTGCCATCGATCACCGCCGCCCTAAATTTATCGGCCATCTCATCGACAGGAGTTTAAGGCGGAGAGCGAGCGAGCGAGTAAAGAGGTAACCCCACGGTGGATGAGCAGCTCGTAGCCGCTGCACTCATCCGTGCGAACACGTTTTTATATATTTTTTTTATCCGATAGAAATCCTGCGAAGCGTGAGATAGAAGGATAAAAGCTATAAAAAAAAGTACCCGCCGACTACACTGCAAGGTTGAATGCTCATTCCGCTGCTTCGCGCTTCCTACGACGAAGCATATTCCTTTTCCGCACCGGTCCGTCGGCACCCTACTCGCCTCTCTCGTTCGATTCATCAAATTCTTTCCAGCTATTCGCTCGAGTATTCCCGACAAATTTTGGGAGTGCCAGATCATTTTTTTTTTCGACAATTCCATCAGAACTCAAGGGGTTACACCCAGTTACCGGCCAAAAAAACGACGTTTTTTTGTGATTTTTTTTTGGGAAAATGGTTGCAGGTTTCGAACTTTTTTTTTAGAGTACAGGGTATATCTTTGAGTATGTTTCATAATTTTTTTATTGGAAAGAATTCGTAAAAGATATAGTGTATCGCCCGGAACGCTGTCCAAAAAAGGCCTTCCGCGGTGACCACTGTAACTTCCCAACCAATCATCTGACATCAAAAAACCAAATAAATTTAGTTTTTGTTTCGCATTATCTAGTCCTTAATCGAAGGATTTGATAAAACATTGATTTTTGAAAATCTAAATATCGGTTAAAAAATCACTTCATTTTCATTGATATAAAAAAAAGTATGCATTGCAACAAAAGATACTTCGATTGCGGACTTCCTTTTGATATAAAAAAAAATGGATGCGAAATTTCACGTAATTTGGCCCACTAATTTTTGAGATTTCGTGGTCACCGATTCTGAACAAGTCGTTTCGAGAAAAACCCGTTCAAAGCACCTGCGGAGTACACAAAGGATCGAATTGAAATTTTTATAAAATATTTTTGAAAGATTTAACTATAAGAATCCGTCGAAAACGAAAAATGGATTCGTTCAAAAATTCCAACTAGATGTAACCTTCAATAAAGAATGTTTATGGAACCACATCTATCTGAAGAATTGAAAAAAAAAGATCGTTTTTTTGCACTTTCGAAATATTTTATTTTCGATAAATGCTTTTTTGAAAAAAAATAATTATTTATTCTTTTTTTTTTTTGCGGAGAAAAAATAATCATAATATTTACTATAATTTTGGTAACTCGGGAACACAAAGTACTTATTGGAAAAATTAATACACTTAAAGAAATGATCGCCATAATTGTAATAATCATTCAAATAAGTACAGTAATCATTGCCGTAATTCTATTAACTGTTGTAATAATTCCTTTATGTCCCCGGGATACTATAAATTATAGTAAATATTATAATGATTTATAGTAAATGTTACGATTGTGTTCTCTCCGTGTGGTCCTTAAAAATATCACATTGATATCAACAAAATTGACGTCGTTATGACATTTCGTACGAAACAAGTAAGACGAGTGAAACAAGTTTTCATTGTTTGAGTACAACGGAAATCGACCTCTCATGGAACTGCCATTGTTAGAAAGAATCCAATTTACTGCCTTAGAGTCGAGGACTGGAGGTAGAGTTGAAAACCTTCGCTCTAACCCAGCACAACAATACACGTACCTTTAAATGCGTTTTTCTCGAAACAGTTTTCGAAACTTCTGGAAATGTGTCTTTAAAGCCGCTCGATACATTATTTTAGAATTCACACAAAAAAGGCTAAAATTTTTAGACGTCATCGACAAATTGAGTTTTTCAAAAAAGAGCTTCATTAGTTTTCATAATTCCATAACAATGGTGGAATTTTTGCAAATATCACGACTCTTCCTCCGGATTGATAATCAAGATCTCACGACGCAACTTTTTATTTTTCAAGCTTTCCTTCTTTTGTATTTTTTTTATTGTTAATAATTTTTTTAAAAGCGAAACGGTCAGAAAACACCAGTTTACTTTTTCCCATAATTCATGAGAAAAAAACAATGCGAACTTCGACTCTTCTTTCGAGGCGCCAGACAGGTGTGGTGCCCAATTACTTTTCATTAAGCTTCCATTAAGATATCTCCCGATTTAATACGATATTATGAAGATTCATTGCCATTGCCCGAATGCTAATATCTGCCATCCACTGTGAGGTATAATCGCTATGAGCTATTTATTTTTTTTATCGAAGCAACAAAAACGCATTAGCGTCACGCGGGCTTTCGATATTTCGTCAGGATTTACGCTTCTTTCAGACATAAGTTTCGAATTGATCGAAGAAAGTCCGGGCTTTGAAGAGTTATTTGTAGCGATCGCCTCGAGTATTTTGTCGGCGGGGGGTCCAAACGCCTTCAACGGACAGACTTGTTCCGTCTCGCTTTCTCTCCGGAGTGAGAAATGGAGAGACGAGAATCGATCACCCTCCCGGTAACTTCTGATCTGGTATCGACGTATACGCGATTCCGCCCTTCCATCGGGAAACGCGAAACTGCCATCGGTATACGTGAGAAACATGTGTGTTTCGCAGAGCCGTGGGATATACGAGTAAACGTAAAGTACGCTCGAGGCTTTCGGACCCGAACTACTGTACCGCGGCTGTGGCAGATCGAGGCGAAGGGAACGAAGAGAAAGTCGCGGTGACGATAGTATATTTGGGAAAAGCCTTGGAAGGATTTCCGACGGGATCATCCCTTGCGCTCTCGCGATATACCACCGCGACCCGAAGCACAGATCGAGACCCGGGGGAACTATTCTCGGATTCATGCTAAAGGTTACCGTACACGAATCAATTTTTTTTTTTTTTTTTTCTTTTTTTCATAGCAGCACAGACCACTGGCATGCAATTTATTTAATTCAATACCTCCGCAAGGCGGTACGCGTGATTACCCGGGAATGAAATTATAAATTAGTGAAATTAGAGAGAAAATCGGTTGAAGAGACACCTTCTAATTGACGAGAAATTTATTTTATGGGCTATGTAATTCGTACGTATATTTTTCTACATGCGAGTAATTAGTGCTAAAAAGTGGAAAATATCGTATGGAGAGCGTTCCCAAACATTGAAGAGAGTAAACGGCCCTTATTTAAAATGCCGCATTAAAAATAATTTAAAAACCTTATTATGCCGACCGGAATGATTATAAATAATTGAACGATGATATCCAGATAAAAAAATTAATAAAAAATAAGAAATACATATAATAATAATTATATAATAATAATAACAATAATAAATAATACATTTTGAAATATTTTCAGTGTAATCTTTAAATAGTTACTGATTTTTAAGTATGTGCAGTGGACATACAAGTTTCGAAATACTATTTATCAAAATTATGCTTATATTATGATTATGATTATAAATATTCTGCTGTTGGGACTATGTTAGAATATTCTGAAAAAAGTTTTACATACTACACACTTCCGGTATGTTGGCATAGGTACTGCAGTAGCGACACGCCGCAAAAAAAAAAAAAAAATTTCATACTTGGCGTCGAAACGCTACCGCGTCTCTTGATAGCGATTATCACGACGGTTTTTCCGCAGGGCTCGCCCTATTTTTCCCTCGTTTCCAAATTATGGGTGTTATTCAGAGCAACGTCGTTTGTTCAAAGCAGCATTTCACCGCAAGAACGGCACCAAATCGCAATTTTTTTAAAAATGGTGCTGCTTTTTCTGCCACATTTTTTGGGATATTGGTCGAGAATTTGGTCAAAATCTATGCAAACGTACAATTTTGCCATCATTTTGCATTTTTTGAGAAAAAGATCTTTACAAAAAAGCTACGATCAGTAGAAAGAAATAAATTAAGCTACTATTGAACTATTGAAAAAGTATATTCAATACATAAGTATGGGAGAGCGGGGCAAAACGGCATACTGAGGCAAAATGGTCTTTACGCACAATAGAACCTGGGCAGAATGGTATTTGGGCAAAATGGGACAGCAAAAAAATCTACTTCGATGGGACTTTCTTTTGTCTCATTTTGCCCCAATTCTATCATACGGGGGACTTTATTTGATCATTTCATACCCTTTTGCCCCGGTGTGCCATTTTGCCCCGCTCTCCCCTAAAAGTAAATTAATAGATATGTATGAAAAAATAACAATTAAAGTAACTTTCAGAAAACCAAGCTTCTTGAGGAAGCCAAAAATGTTAAACGTATTTTCTTACAAATAGAGCTTGGTTCACCGTGATAAAGAAGAAGGGGAAGCGATACGCCAATGTAATCGGCACCATTTTTTGCTCTATATTAATATTGTTATTTAACGATGCGCTAACACTGGCACGTAGTACTGGGGTGAAGCTGACAACCAGTATCGAGCGGGTGTGATAATTTCAATACTCGATCAGTACCTATTCTATTTTATGTTTATATTGGCCCCGACCGTCTCCCAGTACCGGCAGCTTTGGCACCAATACGAAGCCAGGACTGTGCCATTCTGATATTCGTGCATGTGAAAGAGAGAGGGTAATAAAACCAATATTTAAATTAACATAATAAAAGCACGAAGGAAGATTATAGACTCCGAAATAAAGCACGATAAAACGAATCGGATGAATTGTCGCAATGAGAAATAATCGCATTACACACGTAAAAAAATTAAATAATCAATACTAATGGATACGCATGAATAAAATTTTAATCTGAAGGGATAAAATGAAAAAAGTGAATCATAAAATAATACGTAATGAAATGATTATAAGCAAAACCGAAAATTACAAAATGAGGCAATTTATTACATGTACCGTAAAGCTTTTAAAATGACACAAGTCCCATTCACATTTGTAAAATAATACAACTATAGAGGAAGCATTTAAAAACAAGAGTTCAATAAGGTTTTCGGTAAAAGTGATTAAACAAATTGATAGAAAATTAGAGCAGGGAATTAATGGATTAACAAGGAGGGGGATGTACGTTCAAGGTGTCCAAGGAATCTGAGGTGCGACAGTTCCTTTAAAGATGACCCCGAACCAATGGGAAACAACAGAGACTCATCGCCCACTGTATTTCAATCCCTGAGATACAGTAAAATCGAACATTTATTAATTTCTCGTTCGGCAGTGATAATTCTTCGTTCCTCTGTTCAACTCTCGCGACCGGATGAAAAACTTATTAATTACTGTCAAAATAAAAACAAATTTTTATTATTGCGCGAAGATAAAAAATGTTAAACGATTTAAATCAAAACTGTTAACATCACTCGTTCATGCAATTAAAAAAAAACTACGAATTGTACATGGGAAATCTTTGGGTCTTTGTCTATTCATTTCGCTATTTCGTCCAATGATTCGTCAATTTCAATTGGCAAGTTGAGTGACTTAAACATTTTTATGAATGATTTTCAATTACATAACCTTTCAATTTTGCGCTGAGCGTTCCTTGGGAGATTGAAATATTTTTGGTTCCCCTCAATTACTCAGAAAATACCTCATATTACTCTGATAATATTTCGAATTACCAAAATTCCCAGAATTCCTCAAATTCTCGAAAAATCCGAAATTCCTGGGAATTACCCGGAATTCCCGGAAATTACCCATAAATTACAGGAGTCGAGCAAAATATTCTGTACCTCGATTTTTGTACACGTCGGCGGCGGCGTCTTATTTATATGATACTAGGGACAATGCGCTTGCGCGCGCTCGGGTCTGTTCGGAAGATTGATATTGCGTAATAATAACTCATAACAGTTATCAACAAATTAAACAAAAAAAAAACTTGTTTAAGAAATTACCCGGCAACTCAACCTTTTTCTGCTGAAAACAATTTCTTAATTTTTCTCAATCCGTACGATTTTTTTTTTTATTTTTTCAAAACTTATGACATTTTTTTTAATTTTGAAATATGTTTGGAAAGCCACGCATTTTTTATACGTTTTTCTCATATGACCGCCCATTATTCTCAAGAAGTTGCTGAATGAGGAACCAAGTAGATTCGCAAATACAGCTCGAACAACTTTGAAAAAAAAACCGATATTGAAGAAATTTCAAAGCCTGGATGAAATTCTGAGATAATTCATAGGTATCAAGAAAAATTAACGAATAATTTTCATCGGAAAAAAAAGTTCCGTGATCGGGTAGTTTGTTAAACAAGTTCTTTTCCATCAATTTGTAGATAACTTAAAAAAAATAAAATTACGCAAAATTAATCTTTCAAGCCCCTTCCATGTGTTCGATATTTTTCAGATTTTTATCCCGTCGGGAAACGTTCGCAATTCTCTCTACATTCTCTCTGAATCTCACATTTCCTCAAACTATACCGCTCGGACTACGAAAAGTTCGAGTGAGTTCGAGTCCAATTTCCGAATTTCGGAAAATCTTGAAAGTCTTCTCTCAATTGCACATTTCCTCGGACTGTAGCACTCGCAACAACCGAAACTCCGAGTGAGTCCAAGTTCGAATTTTTGAATGTTTTGAAAAAATTCATCCGTATGAAGAAAAATGAACTAATAATTTTTATCACAAAAAAAAGTTAGGTTGCTGGATAATTCGTTAAACAATTTTTTTTCGTCAATTCATTAATACCTTTTTGAAATAATTATTACGCGAAATCAATCTTTCGAACACCTTCCGTATTCCCTGAATCTCACATTTCTTCGGGTACTCTGTACTCCGGTCGACGTTGAAATTTTCTTCGGAGACTGAGAGGCGCGCGAAGCCGTATCGAAAACACTCGCGAGACCGCGGCCACGAACGAGACTTTACCGAATTCGGAAGGTTCGCAAAACCATAACCACGACTTTCGGCGTACTCGATACGGATCGAAATTCGCCAACTGTCAGACCGACAGAGCCGGAAAAAGATCGAAACAGCAGCGCCCACGACCGATCGCGGATCGCGCGTCTCTTCGTCGTCATCGTCGACCAATTACGGCACGAATAAACCGACAACAATATAAATCTCGCATTTCGATAGTCGAATCTCGAATGCGCGAGATATTGCGAGATAATCCACCAACTTTTTAAGAGGCCGATAGCGAGAAATATTAATTAATAGTGATATTAATAATAATAATATTATAACTAAGTAATAATGAATATTCGGTTAGTGGTAGTAGCGGTTGGTACTACGAGAGGTCCGTGACAATCAAGAGATAAGAATTTGGGTCGTGCAGTGGCGAAGCCTACAGGGAGACATTGGAGTGCAGACGGTCAAATGACCGTCACAGCACCAACTTTGCATCTCTGAACGGCTGGCCAGCTGTTCCGAGACCATGGTGTATAAACTTAAGTAAGTTACTTTCGGATACACACCGGGGAATCGGACGTCCATAGGAACGTCTGCACCGGCACGAGTTTTCCGCAGTTTCCCGTGTCCACGGCGAACGCGGTACAGCGTAGCTAAGTCGGCTGCGGACGCATTGGAAGTTAGGTAGCTTAGCGAAGTGCGGGTAAATAATACCAGCGGGCAACAGAAAAGGCCGTAAAAACGCGTCAGGGTACGCAGTGGTAACACGCAAAAATAATATAAAAAGCACTGCGCTATTCAGACTCTTGCTCACAGTAATAAATACCGAACATCGACAAATCCCTTTCCGAAAATAGGAAGCCATGCGAAGGAAATATAAAAAAACGTATCAGAATAAAATTTCAACGAAACATTCGTCCGTACAAAAGTTCCGCCCAATTCCACGCTACGTACACGTGTTTACGTATCCCGCTTGCTCGATGGCTAATAAAATTTTTTATCACTTTCCATTTGCGTAACCTTTGTGCCGGGAACCGATTCGATACGTTGCGTTGTTCGCGACGTAGGGCTATAAGATGCTCACGTGGGATAGGGCGGGAATCGAATCATCGAGAGGGGAAAAAAGAGGACACGCGATTCAAGTGCAGATGCGCTGGTTACACGAATCTCACAACGCGCCAGATTTTTATTGCGTCTCGCGTTTCCATCGACACAAATAACGAATCGGAAATGGAATACCGATTTCATGTTCGTCGATCTCGTTTCCCGTGGAATTCGATTCACAAATTGGTCCTCGGAATCGCGGTTGTTTGCGGGAATTATTGTACAAACGTCGGGATATCAAGTAGCCCATTAAGTAAAACTCGAACGATCGGCTCTCGACGCGGGTACTCGGTTCCGATGTACTTTTCCGCAAGTGGATTGCGAGCCGCACGAGCTGTACGAGCAGTTATATCTGGTCGAGGCAGCCACTCTCGTTCTGGTCGAAAAGTGAGCATGCACAACCAATCCTCTTCACTCCGTCGCACCCGCTATTCGATGTATACGATTCGTTCGAGAATACTTTATTGTCGTCGGCTCAGCGTGAATTGTTGGTCATTTGGAAGCTCGTTTTGTGAGAAAATATTTGAGCTTCGAGATGCCGGGGGTAAGGCAAGCGAGGCGGAGGAAAGATACGAGAAGAATGGAAGTCATTACCGTCTCCACGGGAAATAGCGAATCTTTGGTGTTCGCGTTGAACGCCATCACCTTACCGACGTTACCTCATCGCGGTTGGCACATTTGTCGAAGTTGTAGAGGAAGGTGGGGTAAAATGGACCAGCCCCAAAATTGTTGAAATTTGATTGAAGATCGATTTTTCGAGTTTCATGGCTAAGTGCAAATTTTGCTGCGGATTCTGAAAATTATATCGCAAATGATGACGGCCAATCTTTGATATATTCGGAAGACTTTTTCGTAAGATGCTATTTTCTGCACATGTATTCGAGTGATTTTCATTCTCTATTGACAAAGACATCGACCGCTTTTCATAGAATCACGACAAATTGTGCTAAGTAATATTTAATCGTTTTCGAAAATATTATTAAAAAATCGTTCATCTCCCTGAAACGCATAACTCTCTTTGAAGCAGAAAGAAAAAGATTGGGGATGCAGTTTAATAAGATTTGCCGAAATATTTATTGGCAGGTCAGAAATGAACTGTAACGAGAAATGGGAATGCAGATTAATAAAGCTACGATCGTTCGCTCCAAAAAAAATCTTTCCTTATATTAAATATGCAGAAAAGCGTCCTTTCTGAAAAGAATACTTTACATATCGCTCATCGTCAGTTAATTGCTTTGAATAATTATTTTTTTGTAATTTGAATGCAATTCAATAATGGTCCATTTCACCCCATTTTGTTCGATTTCGTTTTTTTCGTTCAGAAGAAAGTGAAAAATTGTTCTTTATATCGGTGAAACTCTTTGAATTGTTGAAGCGGGTCATTTTGCCCCACATTCCTCCGCCTATATCCACAGCCGCAACTATATCTCCCCGCGAGATTTCAATTTAGATGTCGGTTATTCTCCCCGTTTCGCTTGCGGGATTCAAGTGTCCCACGGGTGCCGCTGAGACCTCCGCGCAATCGGGCTACAGCTGATAGTGCGGGAATCAAGTTCGTTACGGAAGGTTTTCCAACTCAACCGGCGTGTATTGCCACCGAGGAATTACAACGGAAGGCACGAACACAAGAACTCGAAGTAAAGCCGCAGAGTTAGAGCCTTGAGAATAGTGAAACGCTGAGAAACTGTAACGACCAGTCGGTTTTCGTCACGGAGTACGTCATCGTGAGTCCTGCCGTATCGGGACTTGTGTTGGTTTCACGGGCGTGTAAACCGTTCGCGAGTTCGCGTCTAACGAGAGAAGTCAAACGTCTCGGAAACCGACCATTCACGAAGTTCGATAAACTGGCAAATTGAAATTACGATACAAATCCCTACTAAAGATCAGTGGAACATTCGAGTAATACTGATCGGTTTAGACTGAAAAATAATTACATGGTAGAAAAAAGCATAGCTATTTCCACTTTAAAAAATATTTTACAGTTTTTATTTTATTACAAAATGGAACAGGGGCACGGCGACAAAAACGAAAATCCATTTTCTTCGTTTTAGAAATTTCTACACGTAGACAATGCATTTTAAATAAAGTCTCTACGTTGAAATTTACGGCAGTAATGGTATGCAGATATCTTCAAGGTCATGAATATGTTTGTGAACGCTGCGTCAAATGCAATAGGAAGTTAATATAATAAAATGAGCGAAGTTAGATATTCGATGTAAAAAGAAGAAAATGTTTATATTCTATTAAATTGCTTTCAAAAGTTATCGTGAGATTAATATCCTGTCAATTGAACCATAAAATAGTTTTTTTACGAGCACCGTAACCATTGTGCCCAATATTGCAATTTGACGGCATGTGCCATTATGCTGTTCCGTTTTGCCCCGCATTGCCATTTCGCCCAATATCGCAATTTTGACGGCGTGGGCCACTACGCTCCTGTTCCGTTTTGCCCCGCGTTGTTATTTTACCCAATATTGCAATTTGACGGCGTGTGCCATTATGCCCCTGTTTCATTGTGCCCCGTACCCATTTTGCCCCGCGTTGCCATTTTGCCGCGCACTCCCCTATATTTTTTTGTCAGTGTACCGAGTCAAATGAAACTGAGTTTTACCACTCTCTAGAAATCGATAAGTGTGTCAAAGATAACAATTATATTATCATTAAAAGAATTCATTTGTTTTTCAGGCCGTTATTAAGTACATTTTAGTGCACATAAATTCGATTTTATAGAATACGAGGAATATTGGAAGTTTTTTTTCAGCTTACTGGATAAGAAGAGATCCTGGAGGGCCTGGGCCGCCTGGCAGAGAAGAGCCCAGGTCTCTGGAGCCGCGAGACCCGCACCCCTTAAAGCAAGAACATCCCCTGCCACGACGGCGAGCTCGGCGCTGCCAACGGCCTCCGTTTGCATCCTGAAAATGACAGAAAAATACGTCGTGTTATATTTTACTTCCGTGCTCTCGGTATCGTCGTAAATATCGGAAAAATGCTCGGTAGTTTCGAGAAGGACGATGCGCGTTATACTATGAACGATTCAACGAGGCATGAAATCGTTCTCCATCGACGATTACGAACGATGGGAAGGACAGTGGGCTGCTCCCGTGGAATGCTCACTCGATGGCATTGTATCGGTGTTATACTTTTTACTGAATACGTCCGCACTTTATAGAACTGCGACCTTGAATCGCGCAACGCGGTGGGCAGAATTCAAGGATGGAAAATCGTTACATTCCCGGCCAAATGTGTCAGATTCCAAGATAATTTTAAAAAAAGTACAAACCGACAAAAAAACAACCATACAGAACATTTATTCTCCTTAATAACAATTCCAAAAAGTTGTTAACAAATTAGTTGAAAAAACATTTGTTCAGTAAATTACTCGATAACTGAACTCCTGTTTATCGAAACTTGACTCGTTCATTTTCTTGAATACATATGAATTTTCGTAGAATTTCTTTGAATTTTCAGAAATCTTGTTTTTGGAAAAATCTGATCGGAAATTGCGTACATGTTCGATTGTTTGCCCGAAAACTTTTCGAGCAATGTTTTTTCGAACGCGTATTCGAAATTCTTGACCTTTCATCGATGAACAAAATAATTGGATAGTAGGAAAAATTCGGAAAAAAATGTGTATGCATTCAGAAAAATAAATGACTCAATTTCTGCGAAAAAAAAGGTGAGTTGTCAGTTGAAACGCTAAATAATTTCTTGAAACTAATTTAATAATAACTTGTTGGCATTATTATGAAGCAAAGTTAATTTTCTTGGTTGGAATCCCATTGAAGATATTAGAAATTCGCTCGTAATCATACTTTTCGTAGGGCCAACATACTTGCCTTAAAACATCGATCAATATATTTAGGTAAGGCATTGAAAAATAAAAAAAACTATTGATAATTTTAATGAAACACACGACGTTCGTCAGTCAATCGGCATGCCGCATTTGTGAAGACACTTCCTCGTTCCGGTCGATTGATTAAAAATAGAAAAGAGTCGAGAAATTTCAAGTATTTATTTATTTCTCTGTCACACGCTCTTTTTCCAATAAACTTGACGCCATTCGCGATAAATGCGGCCGCCAGCATACGCGTCCGGCGCATCGGCACAGCGAGAAACAATCAACGGGCGCACCGCTCACCGACGGCACAATGGAAGTCAACCCCATTTTCACACCCGCTCATGCACAATCCGCGCGCGTTCGACCACAATTGCATCAGCCAACCATACCGCCCGACCGTTCCATAGGCGTTTTGTTATTCGATTTCATCCGACTTGTATACGCGATATCGAATTCTTCGTCGAATTCGATGAGAAACATATTCGTCGCATTCGATAACAAAACTTCTTTTCAAGGTTTCAGTAGTTATTCAGATAATTCTGTGGTTTCTTATTAACAAAAAAAGAAACTCCCTTGATTCAGTCTAGAGATAATTGAAAATCAAGGCAAGGAAATACATTTCACTACCATTTCCAACCAAGATAGATTGTATATACTGAAACGCGCAAGCGAAATATCGAATTCACGATTTTTTAGATCGTCTTCTTCCTGGTGGGAGGTACAGAGATCGTGCTCTGGGCTGGCATGATAAGGCCTGAGGGGTTCTCGCATATGCGGGCGGCTGTTGGATTGCTGACCTCCTGATAGCGCATTCGATGCGTTATCAAACCTCTCCTCCACATATGACGAGAAGTGAACAAGGAAAGAGGAATTATTAAGGCCTGTAATTCGGAGATCAAAGATCAACCTGACATCCAGAAGTCGATTACTCTCCTCGAGTGAGCCTACTGTGATCAAAGAAACGCATGGGAACACATGCGCGCTCACACAGTCTAGGAACTAGTTGAAAGAGGCCGCATTCCGGGGTTATCCTGGAAGGTGTGGTCAATTATTTTTGGGAGTAGGAAAGGGCCATGAGTGAGGGACGGGCGGCGGCCTTATACCGTTCAGAAAGGCTTTCGCTCGCGAGAAACTCGCTTGCGGCGGCCATCTGGCGGAAAAAGACAGAACTTATCCAAGGATAAGAACGTCGCGTTATAGAACATGCTTTTTTTTCAATTTTGGAGGGCTTCTGAACGGAATCGCCGCTACAACGATCAATTACAATCGGTTGTAAATTCCCAGTCAGAAAGTCACAAAAAAGATGGAGAAATCTGTAGGTTTTTTCCCTTGTGACGAACAAAAATTCCTTCACTATAATCAACTACAAACGATTCTGTACAAAAATCATTTGCCAGATTTCAGTGGTAACATCATCAAGGGACGGGTTTTTTGCAGTCTGATTATTTTTATCTGGGGTTGCTGAAAATGAATTTTGTTTCCTAGAAACAAATACTAACTTTACAAATGAAGAAGAAATAGTTTTTCAAAGTCGAATGCCGAGGTGTAGACCTCAGAATCGAGGTCTAACAAGTGGAGCTTCGGCGAATATCGGTTTGATTTATTCGAGCAATCCCGTAATCCACCCTTTTTTAACACTCGTGCAGAAATGCCTATTGCACTCACGTCATTCAGATTATATCTTATGCTGATTGCCCGAAAAGTTTGACTTCGAGTCCCTAACTGATTAGCCTGCGCGGAAAAAGATTCGATTCGCGCACTAGTGCGTAGAAAGTGACAGTATTGCGTTCTGCGCATGCGTCGATTCTTCTACACACGCCGTCAAAAAAATGACTTTCTACGCACTGAACTTAGGCACTCAAAATCGAACTTTCTGTGCAGTCAGTACAAAAAAAAACTTCTTCGGACTAGTTAAAAAACTAAAATTAGTCTCAATTGTTGGTTTTTGGCGAACATGATACTATAATTAATGATATATTTGTTTGCTCCAACTTTTATTTCGCTAATTTCAAAGCCCGGCTAATTGACGTCAAATCCCAATTCTCAGAAACGATCGATCACTGGGTATAAATTAATGACACATGTGAATGGTCGAGGGAGAGAGAGAGAGAGATCGGAGTGAGACAGACACACACACAGATATACGAAGTGAATTAAATGAGTGAGAGGTAGTAATGTGCGAGAAGTGAAAGGTCACGAATCTCTCGCTACGACGAGCCTCGATAAATCGCTTCCGAGTGGAATTGAATTGTGTTCGATGCGCGAGGACGCCCACGCCCAACGAGCCTCATTCACTGACCTCTACAGATGCAGCTGGGTGTCTCTCTCCTCTGGCGCTAGTCTGGGCGGCACTTCATTCGGTTCGATCGGCCGCTTCGGTGATGCCTATAATGTAGTTATCGCATGCCCAACGACCAACTCTATTTTTAGCTCGCACCGTATTTCTTTCCGCACTCTCATCGACGCCCAATAAACCATCAAATATCATATCGATAAATGTGCACGAGAAAATATTGCACAACTAGAAATTCGAGAAAAACCGCTTCGAGGATCCGCGAACTGTGTTTATGAGCGCGCTTATCAAAGGCGTTTGTGTCGTTTTAGGGAAGAATGGACGAATACCGACCGCCGAAGGAACAACGATTTTATTTTGTTGATTACGTTTTTTTTTATAGTTATGCCGTGTTTTAGATTTATGCATTTCTAATCTTGTACATTTTTTCTCAAAAGGCATTCATCTATTCAGAAAAACAGCAGCGATATGGCAGAGTAGGCGAAATCGACACGTGAAAAAGTACCTTTGATTCAATGCCATGAACCAGAGCTGGGCAAAAACTATAAGTACCTGCTTGGTAGAACCAAGTATAGCAATCGAAAATGTTCCGTGACTACTCAGTATGCTAGGACAGGAGCTCTCTGCGAATACCGTGTACACCCAGCACCTCAGGTACTTGAGTACTTGAGTACACCAAGTAGGTATTTATAGCTTTTGCCCAGTTCTGCCATGAACCATTGCGAGCTACCACGAACATAGGTTTTTTTTTTTTTTTGAACGTAGTAGTCACTTGACCACCATACCGTTGAATATAGGTTATTTTTTGTACTACGCGCGTGAAAATGTCGATATTTTTAGCACTCCAATCCGTGCGCAGAAATGTAAGTTTCCGCACTAGTGCGGGAAACCAGCGCGTTTTCGGCAGTTTTGCGGGACGGACAGTGAAAAACGAGGTTAGCATTTTCCAAAATATAATTCCTAACGGACGAACAGTGGAACAATCGCGAACTGCGCATGCGTGAACGATACTTTTGTAACTCGTGCATGACGCGACGCTTTTCGTATCGGTTTTGCGGTACGAAAGCAGCTCTTTTCATTACAACATCGAAAGTGAGGTTCGCGCATGCACCTTAACTTACTTTTTCGCCCATGTGGCAAAAAGTTTAAGTTAAGTTAGTTAGAGATAAGAAAAAAATCTTTTCCAACTAACTCGGCTTAACTTTTCTGGTAAAAAATAGTGTCCCTTGCTATGCCAATGACTATTCTAAATCGTCTAGAAAAATTAAATTTGTTTCAATCGTTTGTTTATGGCGTAAAACGACCTACAAACGGCATACAACAAAATACAGTAGACGCTCCGTATTCTCAACCTGCGCTAACTTGACCGCTCCTCATCTAATCGATGACTGATCGATGTGATTTATGATTTATCTTGATATCATCGCTGAATTCATTACAATTGCCCTGGCTGGTATTCATTAGCCTTCCTCGACTCGCCTTTCAAAGGAATTCAATATTGTCAAACACTCGAAGCCCATGACGAAACCATAGATGTTTGGCACAACACGATTCGAGAAACGGGTTAATTTGTCAATCCTTTCAATAACGAAAATTCTATACGACCGAACGATACACATATCCTACATCGGGTTCGACCATCAGCCTCAAGGTATTTGCGGATTCAATGCTGTTCCGGGATTCCGCGGGTTTGTAATCCCTCGCAGCGAGCACCGGCAGCAGGTAATAGGTACTACGATATCGCGGTCACGATAGCCAATATGACATACTTGTTGATACACGCTTCCAATACGTGCTCTCCAACCGTTGGATATACTTCGGGAAAGCTCCGAGCTATAACGTACCGCATCATACAGTCTGCACACTCGCTTTTCCTGCACGCATCCTTCCGCACTCATGGATATACTGTGCGAACGCAAACTTTCGACTAGTTTCATCGTGCTATTTACTCGTCGAGTCTCGTCTCGTTGCATTGCGCCTTGCAACCCCGTCGTCTGCGCGACACGAGAGCTTCGTGATGGTAGCTCTCGCCTTTTCCCGGGCTCACGTTCTCCTCTATTCCTTCAACAACGATTTCTTCTGCCTCAAGGGGCAAAGAAACTTGGGAGGCGTGAGAAAGCCCTCCCAGACTTCCGGAATGGGACGAGGAAGATGATGGTCGGCTCTCGTCGTCGACTCTTTACTAACCCTCTTTCCGCTACTGCTGGTCTCTCTCTCGACTCAGTAAATTGCACGCCGCTTATCTTGTGTCTCTTCGCTCACCGGATGTGCCAGGCAAACTGGTTCAAAACTGTACCCAGTTCTTGTCTGTTTTATATCTTTATTATGATTATTTTAGTGAAGCCCTCGAGAAAATTGAGTCAAAGCATTCTGCCGACCAGTTAGTTTGCGAAAACAATTTCGCGTTAGAGTTGATCATGAAATGTGGTTTTTTTTTGGCCTTTTTTTTTCGGAAATTCGTGAAGGATCATTCACGAGCACACGAGTTTTTTGTGTGCGGTCGCGTATAAAATGTTTCGGCCGTAGATTCGATGCCCTATTATCGAGAACGAGGCGAGCAGTGGAGGAAGATTCGGTGAACCGCGAATCTAATCCATATCCAATCCTCTGTCGCTGACTGAGGTCGACTTCCGATAATTCCCGTGGTCAACCACGACCAATATCGAGCCCATTATCCAATTGATGTAAGCGTCCGGGGCAGAGAATATTCTTGAAATTGATTTTTCATCAGTATCCATCCGGTGTACGCGACAACAAAACAGTTTCGATCATTGTATTCTTACAAATGGAATCGGAAATTCCTACAAATACGGGGGATTCCGGAGTCTTTTTTTTCTGACACACAAATTACCTCAACATCGTGTGCTAGTGGAAGGTCTACTAAAAATTTAAGGACAGTTTCAGGACTTTTCCCGAGTATTTTGGAGACCATCAGGGCCATTCAAAAGAGATCAAGATGAAGATGAGATATTATAAATATAATAATATGTATATAGGTTTTTTTGTTTCGAGCCATTAATAAGAAGCATATAATGGATCCATGATGCAGGATTAGCAGCTAGGAGGCCAAAACAGAGCATTCCAAAAATATGTCGGTCTTTTAAAAAAAATATAAAGAGAGGTTTTCAAAAATATATTGAAAACACTGCAACCTCTCACGTACATAAACGTTGACCCTTTTATCTGCAACATTGGATTCTGATGTTGACAATCGTAATGCAAAATTTGGGAAAAAAATGACCTTTGAACCATTACAAAAACGAGCCTCCAGGGCTACTTTATCATTTTTTAAAAATGTATTCTCTGCTTTTGATTAATTCATTATAGATTTTATAGTCAAGCTGACCATTTGAAGTTAATGACTGGTAGCAAACGCAACATGTATCTTTGTGTCACGCGTACATGAAGCATTAAAAAGTATTCGAAAAACCGTAACTTGACGGAATGAAAAAAGAAGCAAGAACTAGCTAAGAAATTAAACTCGATTTCGGGACTTCTGTAGGATAAGAAAAATTTAAGTACATTCCCAGGATTTCCGGATTTTTCAGGATCACTGTACACCATGATTCATACCTTTAGACAATGTTCCCGAAATGAACCGTAAAGGACACCCATGCATTTGGTATATAAACACAATTCTCTAAAGTCTGAAGTATATGAGTAGGGGAGAGCGGGGCAGAATGGTATGAAATGGTAAAATAGGTCCCCTGTATGGAAGAAGTAGGGCGAAATGGGACAAGGAAAAATACCATTGAAGTCGATTTTTTTGCTGTCCCATTTTTGCCCCTATCCCACTGTGCTCTGGTCCCATCGTGCTCTAATACCATTTTGCCCCGGTTTGCCGTTCTGCCCCACTCTCCCCTACTCAAAGGAAGTGTAGAGTCGACGTCTCTACAGACACACGAACACGAAGCAACAAAAAATGTTAAAAAAATCTGAGGAAAAAAAAATCTTGACATTATTCGTTTCTTGTCCGATAGGTGTTTTTGACGTGTATTGATTCTACCCGATGCTAGGTACCCGTCAAATCCACTTGCCGAACGTTCGTTGTACGGGTATACTTGGCACCTCGCGTCGGCGAGCGAACAACCGCGCAAACCAGCTACATGTATGCCATGGTGCCTGTGTATTCGCGGAAGCCAATATATTTTCGCGCGATTTAAGAGGTGCAACGCGCGACAACGACACCGGTGAAACCGGGGCTTCGGAGAAAACTTTGCCTGGAAAGTCGGTGTGGTCAGAGTCGCCTTCGGGCGATCAAGAACCAAACTGTCCGGAGGATATTCACATGTCCGCGACATCATGAAAAAAAATTATATCGCGCGGTTAAAATGATAAAGGACATATTATCTCACTGATAAAATTTTTCGATAATCGTATATGATGACACCTGTGGCGAGCAATGTAAGGAAGGATGGCGTCATTGTGACCAGCGGAAAATGCTGAGTATCGCTATAAATGAATACAGTGGACGATCAGATAATTCCAATATTCGGGAGCCAGACTAATCCGCCACCATCAGATAAGTTGAATTTCCTTCTACCTGCTTGAGGGCTTGCCCACTGCCCCTTCCGCCAAAAAAAATGCCCTCTCCAACGCTGTTTTGCGTCGCGCGTGGGGATGCGAGTAGCCGCTCGTGGAGCGCGTGGGGATGAGGACAGTTGTGGAAATTACCGTAAGATTCTATCTTGCGATCATTTTTACCGTGTCAACAACGTCATGTACGGTGGTTGCAAGCATAGCTTTCGAAACAATTTTTTTCAACTAATGCAAAATTATAAACAACGACTTTTTACTTTTTTAATGTTTCGTAGTTAAATCATTTAACCAGGAATAATGTTTGGATTTCATTCCTTATTTAAAAAAAAATCAGATTCCAGCCAAAAAGGCTAAGAATTACTGTGAGAAAATATTTTTGTGTGAGATTCTTTCATGACTGGATTGGAACGACATACCTTCTAAATAAAAAAAAAGTAAAAGTTTTCTCATAATATCCAGTGTATATTAAAGTTGATATTACAAGTGGTTAAAATGATTTACCGCTATCGGGGCCAATCGATGGTTAATAATTTTGATTACACCAACCGCTAATCCTTTGATTGCTCCCAGCCACAAATATGACCATTTATGCTACTTTTCTCAAGCGACACAAAATTCTTGTATTTCCGTTATAATAACAACCATCGTTTTTATCACTTGAGGCGGAATTAAGCAATGAACTTATTTTAAATCAACAGAGCACCTACAATATATAAACTACAGAAAACTACGAAAACTTTGCAACAGCAATATTTATATTACGGAAAATGATTCATTCAACGAAAATTATGAAAAAATCAATCGTATTAAAGATATCAAGAATACTAATTTTGCGCAACAAAAATACCAAAAAGTAAAAAATAAATAAATAAATGAAACGAAAACAGCTGAAGATTTTTTTTTCCATTTGAAATAAATTGGTTTCAGAAGCCGTATACATTTTTTCAACATTTTCTGATATTTTTGAAAAAAAATTGTCGAAATTTTGAAAAATGAATATAAATTTGTACATTTTTAAGAAATTTTCAAGAAATAAAAAAAAACGTTTCTGGTAAGACAAATATCAATAGCGCATCATGGTACTACGGCACAGGTCTACTTTTCCTTTATGGTAAAGTGACGGAATGTGTCCGCTACTCGAATATGAAAAACTGTAGAGTAGGAGAGAATCGTCGATATTTGTCTCGCCACATGCTAGCTGCCGCGTTCTTTCTCTGTCAGACAAATTTCAGCAACGATATTATTGGTAGATATCTAAAGGGAAGGGGACTGCCGCTGCCTCGCCGAGCAGGTAGACGGAGCCGAAAAAGGGTCCGGATTCAACTTACTTCGTCGTCTTTTCGTCAACTTAACTGATGGTTGGAATTATCTGAGTTGGAAATACGTGATCGTCCACTGTAGTAGGAAAAAGTGGGCGAACAAAAGCCATACTAGGTTTGAAGAATCGGGTGATGATATCAAGATAAATCTTTAATTATCTTGACTCTTATGCCAAAAACATAAAATTGAGACGAATTTTATCTTTTTCGATAGTCTAGAAATTTTTTTAGAGCCATGTTATGTCCTGGCTGAGACGTAACAAGCCATCAATAGGTTTTGGCTGGTTTTCTTGTAAGAATTCTCACACTCGTAGAGGAGATTTGTTAATAGCTAATGTATCTTAGCTTATACGTAAAGGTAACAAACCGCTTTGTTTTTATTTAACCTGTGAATTGAATCGCGGTAGAAGTCAAAATGTTGAAAAATCGAGTATTTATCGTAAAACTAAACGTGTAAAACGCTAATCGATATCCCGAAGCTTCAACCACTTCGAGATTCCTATAAAATCTTCACTTTATAACTGAAATAATGAAGTTATCCCTTGCGAAGTGAATAACCACTAATCGGTGCTTCACATTTTTATCATACCACGATTCCTGATAATTCATCTAAATGGATTTTTAATCGATCAATCTCAGTCTGCGCTCGACTGTTCGCCGTTATTAATTTATTCTTTCATCCTCATTACCAAGTTCAACAAGTGTGGGTGAGAGCATTGCATTTAACATCCGATGTCGGGGGTCAACATTTCTGGAAAATTGATACACGCTCGCTGATTGAAATCGCGCGAAACTCGACGACGTAGTCGCGTCAAATGAACGCGCAAGCAAATGCATAGTAAATACTGATAGCGTGATGCAATCTGTGTCACGCATGCTTCTGTCGCATAACGCCGATTAAACGAAGCAGAAATCACGAAATTAATTACAATACAGTACAGTACAATTCCCATACGTTGATACTTTACATTTTTCCGCGGACGAACCAATCGCCGTCAATTAATAATTAATGAAGTAATTATTTCTTTTAATTTTCCAAAATAACTTATAAAACCCAATGTAAACTTTATGTTATACACTTTTCAATGCTTGCCCGGAATCTCTGGCAAGAAAAATTAGAGAATGTCATTGAAAAACATTACTTAGAAATTTGTTGCTTGTTTGATGAAGTGGCCGATTGACAGAAATTTGTTTCCTGAGCTGCAGCTTCGGAACGATACGTTCCGAAGCCGCAGCTCAAGAAACAAATTACTTAGAAGAATTAATATGAAATTAATTAAAATTGATATTCAATCATATTATAATATTAATATTATTATTGATATAAATTACATAATAATATGAATTTCGCTTAACTTATTATATTATTACAATAATTTTATTTCTTTTTTTTTTCGAGGAATTGCGGAATCTTTTTCACGGATTGACCCCAGCCATGCGGACCGGTGCAAATGTGGGACTCCCGATCGCCCTACGCACTCAACCGCCACCTTCTTTGCGGCTGCCCCCGACCCGGAACTATGTTAATATTACTTCTGATTGGGGGTCTGTCTGTGATTGTCTCGTCATGTTGTGTGTAGTTTCTATTTCTGTCTCATCTATCGCGTCTAGTCAGTCATGTCAAGCAGCCGTACGCGTTTTTCCGTCTCAGTATTGTCTCTATGTAGGTGGTGATATTTTGCCAGTCGTCGTTTCCGTGGAGCATCACTTCGAAGATGTTGTCCGACGCTCGATTCTAGTTCATGTCTCATGTCTTGTCCAGCGGTTATATCTGAAAAAAGGTATGTTCCGCGTCGTCCCGTTCGATTATAATAATATTAATATTATTGAATTAATCATTATCATAATTAAATGTTATTATTGTTTTTTTATTGATTATTGCTACAAATATTAATTTGCCCATTTTTGGTCGTAAACTTGGGAAGAACTTTGATGGTAGTCCGGATATGTTTAATTTCGGATACATTCGTTTGCGACAGTTAGTGGTGATTACAAACCTTAGACATCATCGAGAGGGGCATCAGCGCGCGGTGGTACTCTCGATTTGATGATCTCATGGGGCGCGATAGGATGACCCCGGGCCCCTGGAAGATAGTACACCAGGCAGGAGACCCCGACGAGAAATAGAAAGAATAGGAACACGAGGTCGAACATCAGAAGTGAGTTCAAGGTCATTAGCTGCATCGTGACACCGTAACCGCTTCCCTCACCATTACACACCGCACGTGCACTCGCGCGGGTATTGAACTTTCGGCGAGTGATTTATTGTCGTCGCGCTAACGTGCAAATTGTCGTCGTTGTAAACTATAAATCGGAACGAAAGAAAAGAGGGGTAAAATAAAAGTACAGTTTAACGAACATGTTTCTCGAAGCATTTGTACACAACGGATTTCTCTCAATGGTTCAGCGAATATTCTCTCGTTGAAGTTATTGGTCCTGTCAAATCAAACGGCGAATAACGATCGATCAGATGCCTCTGACAGATTGCGAAGCAGCCAGAGATTGTCAGATCAACGGTTATCTCGTACCTGCAGCACCTGACGATGCGTTATCGAGTTCGCGAATTATTGTCAGTTCGCGCGAAGGCCGTAAATTGGATACGACAGGGGATCCACTCGCTGCGGAAGAGCGAGAGAAAAAAAGAACTCGCCGATTAAATGACTCTCTTTTTTTGTTGTTTTTCTTTTTTCTTTTTTTCACCGAGGTGAGAGAAGAACAGGTACGAGAGTTAGAGGAATGCTGTGCACCGTTGGGAAAATTTGAAAGTCAATTGGACGTTGAATTTCAACGCATGCATCGGTGTCCAAAGTTTCGAGACCGAGCGGCGCAATCGAAGTAATCGAATCAACAGCAACTGGGATAGAGCGGGAGAGATCCTCCGGGCTGGACATACGAACGTTCGAGTCTGCCTGCTAGAAATGTAAATTGGTTATACCGAAGTGGATTGTAATTGGTTGCAAACTATACTCGGATTAACGTGATACTGTGCCACTCATCCTGGAAAATGGAGCAAAGCTCAATACAGCCCGTTTACTTCTGAATTATTCACCCAGCCAATTCGAAATAATTTATCATCGGTCAATTAATCCGAGGAATCTACGATGACGAATATCGATCTGGGAAATCTTTGAATTGTCGCTATCTTCAGCACAGAAAAACTGAAGCCTAGAGAGGTCGTATCGCTACAGTTTCAGCTGAAAGCGAGAGTTTGAAGAAATTTCGATATTTCCCAATAAAATCACAATGTAAAAAAAATCAACCGTACCAAAGGTTCTAAGAAGATTATTTTTCATTATGATAATTTGAAACAGTCATCGACAAGTTAACTCGATAATCTTAATTCGACCTTCTCAGTCCCTCGTTATCTTAATTTTTCTAAATAAATACAAATCTTTGAAATTTTTTCAGTGAGTTTTCTATTTTTTTCTAAGGGATTAAACTTGATAAATGTTGGATAATCGTTTGGAAAAACACGGCGCAAGGTACTCACAAAGTTTTCGGGTGATCGATCGAACATGTTTATAAATATCGATCAAAGTTTTTCGCAGTTATCAAAAATTTGAAGAAAATTGCGAAAAGACGGGTAAATGCAGAAAAACAAAATACAATAATAATTCACACAACCAATAGTAACGAGAACAGAAACATCGAAAGTAACGAAAATCTAAGTATGTTCATCAAAAAACACTTCCGCTATCGATAAATGAAAGAAATGTCACAAAAAGAAGAAGAAGAGATTAAAAAATGGATAAGCATGATTTCATCAAAAGATGAATAGAATTTTGACAAATGACATGCAACCTTTTCAATGGAAGACATGAGTAAAACTGATCGAAGGCGACACGTTTTATATATTAACCATACACCAAAAATGTCTACTAATCTATCGTAGCTTTTACGGAAGCTCAAGAAGGAAAAACAACACAGCAGAAAAATGGAAAATAGTTCAAGCATCGGCCACAACAATTTCGACAAATAGGTCAACGAAAGATTCGTTGAACAATTTTTTAAACTGTTTTGTTCATAACTCATCGGCATTATTATTATGCGAAATGAATGTTTTTAGCGCTTTCTATAAAATTGATTTTTCTCAGATTTTCGTCCCATCGGGAAGTCTGAGACTCAATTGTCCTTTGGAAAGCCTCGGTTTTTATGGGTACAAATATATTTTCGTCCATAAGACTTAAGCTCTGTAATTCAAGGTATCTTATTCGTAAGCCGGAAAAACAAAAAGCAACGTAAATAATTGCTATACGAAGATTCAAGATAGCAATTGATTTCGCGTGGTGGTCGCTATCAGTCCACTCGAGTAAAGCACAACGCCTCTGGCCTGGCGGTTAATTTTCCACGAGCTCGCAGTGGTGCGAGTTATAGTCGAGTACCCACTGCAATGAATCGCGATGAACCCAATGAATGCACCTTTGCAGTATCTCTTTCATATTTGTTCACATTTCCTTGCGCGCCTATACGCGAAAAACTGTGCGTATCGCGACTCATGATAACTAACAAGGTACACGCTTCGCAGTTGTTAACCGTAACGAACTCTCCTATTTCGTTCGAGTAGAGCAAATTAACGGTAGGTACGACTACTGCAGGATTTCTCATCGTGCGCCGTCCCGTCGAATTTAATTGCAACGGGGAGTAGCATCTGCGAGGCAAGAGGGAGAGAACGCCGAGAGTTGCACACTTCATATGACGCTTTTTGCATCCCGCAACTCTTTCACATACGCTCGCACATTTATGCGATTCTGTTACCCTCGTCGTCGCGAGTTTTCGGACCCAGCGCAACGTCGAGTGTTTAGCGCATTTTACCAAACGCTCGACGCGCAAAATTGCAATTAAGAATTGGATCGTTTCGGAGAAATAAAACAAAAAGTCTCCGCAGTTTCGAGTTATTCCCCGGGCCACGGAAATTCCGTGGCTTCAATTTGCGGGTCGTTAATAATCGGAGTACCCAAAAGGCTTCGGGCCTGTCTGCAGGATACTTTCTGTGCCGCAGCGCTACTTTCCCGAAGATCGATATTATGCCGCCCTATGCGGAACGGCGGATGCTGAAGAGCATGTGGATCGAGTGAATACGAAATGGCTAATTAAAATTCTCGATTGATTAAATCAAGCTCGGCGTAGCTTTGATACTGTATGGTGGAGTCTTGTTATTGCGAGAATACGAAAGGGTCCGAGCATGCGTACGAGAAGGATCCATTCTCATCGCACGCGTGAGTCGAAGTCGCACAAATTAAATCATCGACAAGCCAGAAAGAGCTGGAAAACTGGTTTTCCCCTTTTCATTTCTCGAGTAGAGGGAGAAAAAAGGTCATGCCGTCGTTAGCTGGTTGTGCAGAAGAACAAACTGAAGGGTTGCCGCCGGTACGTTGTAGGGCTAAGAGCAGAGCAGGACCTGAAGGGGTTTAAGAGGACGAGTGGAAAGAAGAAAGAAGAGGAACAAGAACGAGTAGTTCACTGTCCGAAACCGAGTGGTTTGGGAACAATTGATCAGCGATTAGCCGTATCTTGAAGCTCGCCGAGTTCTTTTGTATCAATGACGGGGATGGAACTATCGGGCGAGGAATGAATGGGTCGGTACCGTAGGCTCGTGAGAGCTGAAATAAAGGCCATACGTACAGCGCTTCTTGAACAATGACGATTGGGAACAAAAATGCTACCTTCGAACAGTCGACGGATCACAACTTTACAAGTGCTAGGCGTGTGTCCCGGCTTGTGGGTGTTCTGTAATATTTTACGATCAAGCGTTAAGATGTGCAAACATATTCATGCAGTGTCCTTTAGCAAGCACAGTTAGAGCGACCTCTTCGGTGCTAGAGGGTGGGAAACCCTCCGATTGACACCAACTCGAGTGAGTATCTGCCATTGATGCAATTTGGTGGATGGAGGATGTGGTCGCAACCGTCGGATAAACGGATTTCCCGAAACTTCATCTCTCCTCCCGAATTATAAACTGCAGTACTATCCACGAGAACCCGCAGATCCGTTTCTCGTTAAGCGCTCAGAATGCTCCTGCTAATTCGACGAGATATCTGTCGAAATTTTCGAGCGAATTGGACTCCCAATGGCGCTTCTCGTTAAACAGTGACACTCCAAATCTAATCCCGAATGATTGTTTCCGCATCTGAGCGTCTTATCAAGCGTAATTTGCGGTATCGCAGGTAACAAAAAAAAAGGGTTCTAATATTCCGATAAATATTCTATTGCTGCGAGGTGGTTGCTTGATAAGGTATGCTTTAGACAGCTGTCGAGAAGAAGACGTGCATCTTAATTATGAGCAAGATGAGCATAGAAATGTTGTGTGATCAAATTAAATATGGACAATTTATTTACCAATCTCGCAAGCTAATTCTTCAATTTATGGGATTCTCTTTCACATTCCAAATTTTACAATGTCACGTTATTTTTTTTTAATCCCACTGTCGAAAATGGTGCCCAAAATTAAATGGCCACTACACTCGATAGTTCAGTTTTTTTAATTGGGGGGCGTTATAAAGCGGACACTATAGAAATCTGTACTCTGTCTATCACCTCTGGTCGATAGAAATTGTTTCGAAAATAATTTCTTTCATCGGTTTATCAAACGGATTTAATATATGAATTCAACTGATTGGTTGCTCTTCAAGGAAGCATCTTTGAATGTACTTCAACGACACCTCGATGCGTAACTTTAGAGCAACTTTTATAGTTCTTAAATCATGGGAAAGTTCGCAGTCGTCGATGGCCTGGTAGTCGCATTTTAGGTAGTTAAGTAGTTCAGGTAGTGAGACGGTCGAAATCACGCCTAAATGAATAAAGATAAAAATCGACGTAGGGTAAAACTAGTGTACAAAGTCATTTACCATACGATAATATGTAAGGTTATCGACCGCGTCATGGATCGACATGAACGGTCGATTGAGGAATTTTTCCGTGGCTCTCGCGTCACGGTGACGCGCGACTTGCATCAGCCGAGTCAGAACGCCCCGGCCTGAGATAACACGGGACGGAAGATCTCGGCGCGCGAATTGCATCATCTGACGCAATTTTGGCGTAACGCGCTCGGGTATAAAAGGCCCGCGCCAGAGCCCGGAAATCACTTCGATTCGGTCCTATCCTCAGACGAGGATGATACTCATGCGCGGCTCCGGCACGTTTGAACTTGAGTGAAGGATCTACGATCTCGCTAGATAAGCTATCTTTACTAGTCGAGCTCGGACACATTTTTGTTTTCGGATAGAGCGTTGCTCTATTCGACAGAATCCCGACGCTAAGAAGAAGCAAGGGACACATTACCAACGACGAGCTAATCCCAAAGAAGGAAGAATCGTCGGCCATTTCAAAAATTAATTAATTATCTTTTTTCAGCGAACAGCCTACCCTTTATTTAAATATTTTTTTCCTATCCGAACCTGACCGCCGACGACTGCCTGGGGGGACCTGGGCGACTGTTTTCGGTCGGAGTTTACCTTTTCCTCAAAACCTAGTGTCGGCAACTGCCTTGGGGGACCTTGGCGACCGCTACCGCGACGGTTACCCATCGATTCCCGATTAATTAATAGAGTCAATTTTGATTGCAACGACCCGCCAATTCGTAAGACGCGCCGGCAACTGCCTTGGGGGACCTCGGCGACCGCTTTCGTGAACGACAGTTGGCGGTAATCGTTTAACGTAGAATCGTGAATTGTGCGACTTCTTACTTCGTGGCCGTGCCGGCGACTGCCTTGGGGGACCTCGGCGACTGCTTTCGCGGTTTCTATGATCTAAGAAGGAGCGAGTCGAGTAGAATCGAACTTTTCTTCCCCTTTAATAAAATAACCTTTCAGGCTGTATCGCGAATCAAACAAAACTCAAATCATATCGAGTCAAATCAAACTTAATCTTGTATTGAACAACGGCATCGACTGAATAAAAATCAATAATTGTTGACATTTCGAATCAACTCCACAGTTTTATAATTTACAGCACCTGCCCTCACACATACGTGAGCAAAGAAACTCACATAACGCCGCTGCGGAGCAAAGTTCTGTAAGACTCCAAAAGCGTACCGTTACAACTGGCGCCCAACGTGGGGCAGGTGCGCTAATAAAACTATTGATAAAATGGCCGACGGCAGCGATAAATTTCCGGAGGAGTCTGGAGAAAAAACCTTCGATGAACCGGAGGACAGCATCCAAATCATCCGGGAGGAGATCCAGGGTCAATCCGCGGAAGATCGGGAAGTGCAGGAACTGCTCGACTCCGGAGTGGGAGTCTCCAAAGATGACATCACTCTCCCACTACCGGCAGCTAAGGTCTTTCTCTCCGAGGAACACGCGAATTTCGGAGAGAAGACGAACCCTCTCTCCGAACGAATCCCGGCGAAACGATTGACTCCCCGATTGAGAGAGTCAACGCTAAGCGAGGAGATTCCCCTAGAGATACGAGAGTCCATTCGAGACATCTCGATGAAAATGGAGGGCCTGGGCCGAGTGGTCATCGACGTAACAAAACGTTGCGAGACGCTGGACACAAATTTCGCCGCTCACCGTAAAGAAACGAGTAGAGCAATCGAAAATATGGAGAAGGCGCTCGTGGAGGCTGTCGACCGTCGGTTAGAAACGGTCGAACTTCGAATGGCCGAGAAAATGAAAATCTTCCAGACGCACATGGCAAATGAAGTTTGCAAAATCACCGCTCCACTAAAGGAGAAATCTCGGGACATCGATGCAAGAGTCCAGGACAATGCTGAGAGAATGAGTTTGTTTGAGGTCAACTCAGCACAACAGAGGCTGATGCAACAAGATCTGGAGAACAAACTGCAAGATCTGGCTGAACGAATAGACAGTCGACCAGATATCGAAAGTACCCGGATCATCATGCACCATCAAAACCGGAAAAAGACCACATATCTTCACGAAGAAGATCATGAGTCTGAACAAGAAGGCGTGAATACGCTCTCGCAAACTCGGCGAGCTGCCGAGAATAATATCCGTTTAAGTCCACCTACGTTCGACGCGTCAGGAAGTCAGAGACCCATGAAGTTTTTGCGTGAATTCAAGCAGTACTGCTTGGTTATGCAGCCCCACCCAGCTGAATTAAAATATTTAATCGGCCAATGCTTTAAGGGTGCAGCCAAAGAATGGTGGCTTCTGGTCGAAGAGTCCGTGGCGACTCTCGAACAATTGGAAACAAAATTTGTCCAACGATACTGGAGCAAAGATGTCCAACGTAAAATCCGAAGAAATCTCGAATTCGGGTTCTACAACAAAGATGGAAAGACAAATAAAGTCGAGTACGCAACACGAATCTTTGGCAGCGCTCGGGACCTAATTCCCCCTCCAACCGACAAGGAGATCGTCAGTGCACTAGCACAACACTTTACGGACGAGATCCAAGCGACAATCGTCGGACGAGGTTTCGAGACTCTCGAAGAAATCATGTGTTTTCTCGAAAAGATCGAACAGGGAGGCCCGATTAATGCAAAACGCAACAAGGACTCAACGGAAAAGAAGTCTGAAGAGTCGAAGGAGAACTCTGTGAATACCGAAGGTGACAAATCTGGGGGTAATAACTCCCAGAACAACCAGCAGAGAAATCACCAAGGTCCGGGGGGGCAGAAGGGGTTCTGGCAAAAGCAAAAGAATCCGAATCCAAACCCGAATAGTCCACCAAAACCACCACAGAATCAGACAATTCAAGCCGTGGTCACCGAGGTGGACAAAACACAACCCACGACTTCCCAAGCGGGAAACTAATATCCGTTGTACCCGCATCGGAGATAGAGCGTCAGGAGACAACGCGGAGTACAACGGTAAAAACGATTAACGGACAACGGGAGGCAGATAGGGGGTTTCCAATTAATACAATCTTCTCGGACACCCGAGAATTCTTAATTGGAGACGAAATAAATGAAGAAGAAGCAGTACCCATCGTAGAATGTCCCGAGATATACGCAAAAATCGAGGGAATTCCGGTAACGGTCCTTATTGATAGCGGAGCAAAAGTTACCGCCATATCAGAGGAATTCTTCATGGAGAATCGGGATATTCTAACAAATTGCCCGATCTTCCCGGTTACGGGGGTCACTGTAAAAGGCGCGATAAAAGGGAGGCCGTGCCGAATCACCAAACAGATTATGGCTACGACCGAAATTGGACAGGTTCGAACATACGTTCGGTATCTGGTCGTTCCTGGACTAATACGAGATGTATTATTCGGGATAGATACGCTTCATCCTCTTAAAGGTTTGATCGACGTGGAAAATGATACGCTCCGAGTCAAGTATAACGAGGTGACCGAAACGGTAACAACACAGTTGGGACCCAGAGAGGGACTCTCAACGATGAAAATACCAAATGGCACACTCGAGACTCAAAAGGGTATTTCCGAGCGCCGGCCTAACGGGGAAAACGAAGCAAAATCCCCGAAAAAACAATCTAAAAAACCCGAGGAACGGCCGAAAGATACAAAGGAGTCCAATGATCTCCAAATCACAACCATTACACGAAACGATCTTGATCCAAAAATCACGATCGAAGAAATCAACGAGATTATCAGAGCAAGTCCGCTCCTAATTGAAAAAGAACTAAGAAGGTTACAAGAGGTTTTATGGAAACATAGAAATATCTTCCGTAAACAGCCTGGTCTGGTCCAAGTGTACCAACACCGCCTCGAGGTGAACACCGATAAGCCAATAGTGGCGCACTCATACCCGATTCCCATGTTGTTTAAAGACAAAGTCGACAAAGAGATCGAAAAATTGTTGCAACATGGAATCATCCAACGCTCGACTAGTGAGTGGGTGAATCCCCTCACGGTAGTCGAAAAGAAGGATGGGTCAGTTCGTCTGTGTCTCGATGCGAGAAAGCTTAATCAAGTTTTAGCAGACGATCATGAGTGTACGCCGAATATTGAGCAAATTTTTCAACGCTGTCATGCAGTTGGGGTCATGTCAAGTCTGGATTTGACCAATAGTTTTTGGCAAATACCATTACACCCTGACTCATACAAATACACGGCGTTCCGGCACCGAGGAAAGGTGTATGAGTTCATCGTTACTCCGTTTGGTCTCAAGACAAGCACCGCGAGCTTACTCCGTGCACTAGACATTGTTTTGAGAGACCTTGGAGAAAACATAATAAATTTCGTGGATGATCTACTATGCATCTCCCGAGACTTTGATGAACACATGGAACATTTGGAACAACTTCTCACGAGGTTGGACGAACATGGAATGACCATCAAACTGCGGAAGGCACAGTTCTTTCGACAAGAGATGGATTTCCTCGGGCACATTATCACGACGGAAGGGATCAAACCTCAGCCCGATAAAATAAAGGCAATTCAGGACTTTCCGGAACCCCGAAACATTAAACAATTACGTGGTTTCAACGGATTAACAGTGTTCTACACCAAGTTCGCACGACATCACGCCGAAGCAACGTTGCCACTCTTGGAGCTATTAAAAAAGGGTGTGAAATGGAGGTGGGGTGAGGTAGAGCGAGAAGCGTTTCGAAAGGTTAAACAATTGTTTATCGAGGACGTGCTACTCCAACACCCCGATCCAAACCGAGAATACATTCTCCAAACTGATGCGAGTAACTACGCGCTCGGAGGCACTCTAGCTCAAAAAGATGACAATGGCGAGTTAGGTGTTGTCGTATTTGCGAGTCGGACTCTTAAAGGGCCCGAACTCGCATACACAACTACCGAAAAGGAACTCCTGGCAATTGTCTGGGCATTAAAAAAGTTCCGCACGTACTTGTACGGAGCAAAAATAAGAGTAATTACCGACCACAAGGCGGTAATTTTCCTCAAGAATTGTCAATTACTAAACGAGAGACTAACCCGATGGGTTTTAGCCATACAAGACTACGACCTCACATTCGAGCATTGCCCAGGAACACGAAATGTGGTGGCAGACGTACTCAGCCGACACTCCGTTCCTGATCCAGGGGGAGTCAAAGGCAAACAAATAACAATCGCCACGTTACTGGCCGAAAAACCCTCTCGAGATCTCGAGGAAAAATTGCGTCACTTAGCAGAATATCAAGCCCGCGACAACAGATTAGCCGAATACATGCTCGGATTACGAAAAGGCACAATGAAACGCCGACGATACCGTTTACAAGATGGGGTCCTACTCAAGATCTCGGCGAAAAATCACGAGCGTGTTGCACTTCCGCTGTTTGTTATGCAAACGTTAATCTGGGAAGCACATCACATGTACGGGCATGCAGGGGCTAAAAAAGTCTGGAAAATGGTCGGAGAAAATTTCACGTATCCGAAGTTCTATCAAGTAATTCGGAAACTTTTGGCGACCTGCGATAGCTGCCAAAGGAACAAAGTCCCAAATCAGCATTCATATGCGGCGCAACAAAATATCACCCCCGAACGGCCAAGAGAGTTGGTGTCAATAGATTTTTACGGACCTCTTCCCGCCGGGGTAGGAGGAATGAAATATCTTCTGGTAACGATCGACGCATTTTCTAAGTACGTGGTACTCTACCCGTTGAAAACAGCAACGGCCCAAACAACGATGAACAAAATCTTTAACGATTATATTCCCACGTATGGAAAGCCGAAAGCACTGCAATTCGATCATGGAACGCAGTTCACCTCTCGCAAATGGTTGAATAAACTCAAAGAAGAGGATATTCAAGCTGTATTCTCGTCGATCCGCCACCCCCAAGGGAATATTGTGGAAAGAGTGAACCGAGAGATCGGAAGATTCTTTCGAACGCTCTTGACCGAAAGACACTCGGCGTGGGTGAAATGGGTCCAAGTTATACAAGATTGTATGAACGAGACATACCACGATACAACGGAACTTACGCCAATCGAGCTACAATTTAATAAAAAACCAACGCGAGTATGGAAACAATGGATCCATACTATGCGAGATCTCCAGAGTGAGAACACGGTCGAAGAGTATGAGCAAAAATTGACGCTTGTGGCTCAACGAATTAGGAAAAAGGGTCGCATTCGAGCGCAAAGATTCGACGAAAAACATAAACTAATCGAATTCGCGGTGGGCGATTTAGTATTAGCAAAAGCGTGCAATGTCAGCGATCCCGCGAACCGAATGGTCGCAAAATTTTTCTCGATCTACGAAGGGCCATATCGGATAAAAAAGAAAATTGCCGCCGCAACTTTCATCCTCGAAGGTATCGAGACAAAGATAGAACGCGGGATGTATCACGCAGCTAATCTCAAAAGATATTTTTCACGAGAGGGGCTTGCGACACCGGAGACGAAATAGTCCAGTCAAAATGCGCCCGAAACATCCAAACGAGTAAGAAAAGGGGAGAGTAAGGATCCACCACACTACGACCATATCAGTCACAGTGAAAATCCGAAGACGATAACACCTAGTATGGAGAGTGCAACTCAAACCGACCCGCGTTCCATCACGAGGCATTTTAAAATGCAAACGGGCGAAAAAGGAAATTGGGAAACTTTCGGAGCCCGGGATAAGAGGGAAATCATCATCATTCCAAAACGCTGGCAGACAACAGAGTCAAAAATGAAACTTGTCAATTGTCAAATGTCTCAGACAATGAGGCAATCGACGAAAGATCGTGCAACACAAACAAAAAAAATCATCGAATGGAGATTGATCGAAATCGCCGTTCCGGACAAAATTTCGAATTTCGCCCGCTACCTTCCCTATATCCAAGAGCTACATCGGAAAGACGACGAGATCGAAGAAATTCTGCTACAAATGACGACAGTTCCGACGCGAGTATCTCCATTTCCGGTGAGTCCGGCAAGAGACAATGGAAAACGCGAGGACGAACAAAGAAAAATCACGAGTGTTGCGTCAGATTGTAGCACGTGGAAGCCGGGCGAGTTTCATTGGCCGGAACCGACCAGCCAATCACGGGTCACGGAAGAGAAAATCCGTGAAAACATGCGAAAAAGGCGTAAAGTGCACGAAAAAACGCCTGAAAACGATAAAGAGAGTATAAAAATACCCAATAAAAAAATCTCGGACAAATTAGTCAAGATTTTCGGGCGTGACGAATAAAAAGAGTCGCGGATCTAACGGAAAGTGGCGGCACGCGGAGCCTACGACGCCACGCTGTCTGCCGCGACCGACCGAGACGCCATTGTTCATCGCGGAGTTCTGCCGGCCGGTCACGACAGCGGACAAAAACAAACGAAAAACAAAGAAAAACTTAACAAAGTGAAACAAAAAACGTGCGATAAATCAACAATAACAATAAAACGAGCAATCACAACAAAAAAACAAACAATTAAACAACGTGCAACGGGGAAAAAAACGGGTAAAAAAACAAAAAAAAAAAAAAACATCGCGCCGCGAACTGCGACGCGTGCGAAATCGCGACGCACGAGCACACGAGACGTGTGAAGAACGAACAAAAAGTGTCGCGACGCGAATAAAAAGAAAAAAAAAAAAACAATAAAGAGTGCACAAGTGCCATGGCGACTACGGCGGACGAGGCCAGGACGAGGAGACAAGAGACAAACCTCGACATGATGAGGTTAGTTTTCTGTCTCAAAAATTTTTTTTTCTTTATAAATAAAAAAAAAAAAAAAGATGAGGAAAGGGGACGCAGCGGTGCATATAAAAAAAAATATATTTTTTTTTGCACATCAGGCTCATCGAGGATGAGGTCCATCCGTCGCTTCTCGAGGCTCGGGTGGAAGTTATTGTTCCCCGCTGCCTCTCGGTGACGGAACTATGCGTCACAACGCCCACGCTCTTTATGGCAACACTGGCTCTGCAACGATGTCTCGAGAGCCAGACGAGACGAGCGCACCCAATATCGAGTGGTCCGATCAAGGATAATTGGTACGCGCTCCGTCTGGGGACCTCGGCACATCGAGCAAAGTGCGTCGGAACACGAGACGGCACGTGTTTCTTCTACGCCGGCGACTTTGCATCAATGATCGATGTACCGAGACAACAGGTGTTCGAGCTCCCGTCGTACTTTGCCCTACCAAAGTGGCACGCCATCATGGCCCGGATTACGGGGATCGAGGCGAGCGACGACTTGGATTCCGAACAAGCCACGACGGAGCTACATGCGTTCTTACGAACTCGAGAGCTCGTATTGGCCAAAGACGACGCAGGATTCCGTCTCGATTTGTTTCACCTCGGAAGGCCACAGAAAAAAATCTCGGAGTGGCTAATTGCGAAGGGCTACGCCACCCAGATCCGGAGCGTTTCCACTTCACTCGAGGACGAGAATAATAACGTCAGCAAGACAACGACCGAGGACGACGCCTCGACGGACGACGAAGGCACCGGAACGACAACAACAACAAAACACGTCAAGGGCGAAACGAAGAGCCGCAAAAAGAAAAGGAAAACGAGGCGAACAAGACGTAGCGCCACCGGAAAAAAAAATAAGAAGAGGAACGAACGATAATTCACGGGCTTGCGAGCGTGAACACGCGCCCGTAAGTTTCTTTGATTTTTTTTTCACGCAAACATGACGAGCGAGGTTCGCAGATGGGAACCCTCGCATGTACGATTGTACTGAAATTTTTTTTTACGAAAAAGTCGAGCGAGGTTCACTATGAACCCTCGCCTCTAAAACTTCTTTAAATTTTTTTTTGAACGACCGCGAATGCGCGAGAAAGTCGAGCGAGGTTCACTATGAACCCTCGCCTGTAAAATTTCTTTAAATGTGTTTTTTTTTTTGGAGCGTGAACGCGAAAAAAAAAAAAAAAACGTCGAGCGAGGTTCCTACGAACCCTCGCCTGTAAAATTCTTGTTAAAAAAGATTTTTTTTTAACGAGCGCGAATGCGCGAGAAAGTCGAGCGAGGTTCACTATGAACCCTCGCCTGTAAAATTTCTTTAAATGTGTTTTTTTTTTGGAGCGTGAACGCGAAAAAAAAAAAAAAACGTCGAGCGAGGTTCCTACGAACCCTCGCCTGTAAAATTCTTGTTAAAAAAGATTTTTTTTTAACGAGCGCGAATGCGCGAGAAAGTCGAGCGAGGTTCACAAACGTGAATCCTCGCCTGTAAAATTTCTTTAAAATGTTTTTTTTTGAGCGTGAACGCGAGAAAGAAAAAAAAAAAAACGTCGAGCGAGGTTCATGTGAACCCTCGCCTGTAAAATTCTTATTTAAAGAGAATTTTTTTTTTGAACGAGCGCGAATGCGCGAGAAAGTCGAGCGAGGTTCACAAATGTGAATCCTCGCCTGTGTGATTTTTTGAAGATGTTTTTGGAGCGCGAACGCGCACAAGTCGAGCGAGGTTCACGAATGTGAATCCTCGCGAGTGTGATTTCTTGAAAATATTTTTTTGGAGGCGAATACGCAAAACGTCGAGCGAGGTTCGCAAGAGCGAACCCTCGCCAGTATTATTTTCCCTAAAAAAAAAAAAAAAAAAAAAAAAAAAAAAAATTTCTTTAGTTTTATGAGCGCGAACGCGCACACGTCGAGCGAGGTTCATACGAACCCTCGCCTGTAAATTTCTCGTTGAGATAAAAAAAGAAAAAAATTTTTATTCGTTAAAAAAGCGCGAATGCGCGAAATAGTCGAGCGAGGTTCATAAATGTGAACACTCGCAGGTACAATTTTCTTGAAAATGTTTTTTTTTTGAGCGTAAGTACGCAAAGCGTCGAGCGAGGTTCACAAGAGCGAACCCTCGCCGGTAGTATTTTCCTAAAAGGAAATTTTTCTTTACGAGCGCGAACGCGCACACGACGAGCGAGGTTCACACGTGAATCCTCGCCTGTAGAAACTTCATTTAGAAAAAAATTTTATTAGTTTTTTTTTAGGCGCAAATGCGCAAGACGTCGAGCGAGGTTCGCGAGCGGGAACTTTCGTCGGTATAATTTCCTTGAAATTTTTTTTGTACGAGCGCTAATGCGCACACGACCGAGCGAGGTTCACAACGCGAACCCTCGCCTGGAAGAGTTTAGTTTGAAAAAGAATTTTTTTATTGTAAGCACAATTGCGCAAAGTCGAGCGAGGTTCGTACGTGAACTCTCGCCTGTATAATTTCTTGAGAAAATTTTTTTTTTTTGACGCAAATGCGCAAACGGCGAGCGAGGCTCACAATGTGAACCCTCGCCTGTAATATTTCTGTTAAGAAATTTTTTTTTTAAACGCGAATCCGAAAAAAAAAACGTCGAGCGAATTCACGACGTGAACCCTCGCCTGTATGATGTCTTCGAGAAAAGTTTTTTTATACAAGCGCGAATGCGAGATTGTCGATCAAGGGAAGCTCGTACGTGAGCTCTCGCTTGAGAAAATTTGTGTTTTGAAGTAGAAATCATTGTTATTTTTCGAGTAAAAAGATATCCGGCGATTGGTACGAGCGAGGTCGTACAAATTTATTTGCGTTTTGAAGGCGAGCGTGCCGGAATTATTGATTCACGAGAATTTTTTTTTTACAAACACAAAGTCCCTGTGGGAAAAGAGAGACTGATTATTTATAGTATCTTGGTGATAATAGGTTAAGGACTGAGTACAAACTAACTCTAAGACAATCATGTGATAAGGCGAAGAAAGAAATAAAACGGTTATTTTTGTTAGAAAGAAAGAAAAAGAATTTATTCATTTACAGCGAAGTCGATTTACCTTAAGTGATAGAACAAAAGTATTCAGTAAGACACACTTTAGTTCGGGGGGGCGTTGAGACGGTCGAAATCACGCCTAAATGAATAAAGATAAAAATCGACGTAGGGTAAAACTAGTGTACAAAGTCATTTACCATACGATAATATGTAAGGTTATCGACCGCGTCATGGATCGACATGAACGGTCGATTGAGGAATTTTTCCGTGGCTCTCGCGTCACGGTGACGCGCGACTTGCATCAGCCGAGTCAGAACGCCCCGGCCTGAGATAACACGGGACGGAAGATCTCGGCGCGCGAATTGCATCATCTGACGCAATTTTGGCGTAACGCGCTCGGGTATAAAAGGCCCGCGCCAGAGCCCGGAAATCACTTCGATTCGGTCCTATCCTCAGACGAGGATGATACTCATGCGCGGCTCCGGCACGTTTGAACTTGAGTGAAGGATCTACGATCTCGCTAGATAAGCTATCTTTACTAGTCGAGCTCGGACACATTTTTGTTTTCGGATAGAGCGTTGCTCTATTCGACAGAATCCCGACGCTAAGAAGAAGCAAGGGACACATTACCAACGACGAGCTAATCCCAAAGAAGGAAGAATCGTCGGCCATTTCAAAAATTAATTAATTATCTTTTTTCAGCGAACAGCCTACCCTTTATTTAAATATTTTTTTCCTATCCGAACCTGACCGCCGACGACTGCCTGGGGGGACCTGGGCGACTGTTTTCGGTCGGAGTTTACCTTTTCCTCAAAACCTAGTGTCGGCAACTGCCTTGGGGGACCTTGGCGACCGCTACCGCGACGGTTACCCATCGATTCCCGATTAATTAATAGAGTCAATTTTGATTGCAACGACCCGCCAATTCGTAAGACGCGCCGGCAACTGCCTTGGGGGACCTCGGCGACCGCTTTCGTGAACGACAGTTGGCGGTAATCGTTTAACGTAGAATCGTGAATTGTGCGACTTCTTACTTCGTGGCCGTGCCGGCGACTGCCTTGGGGGACCTCGGCGACTGCTTTCGCGGTTTCTATGATCTAAGAAGGAGCGAGTCGAGTAGAATCGAACTTTTCTTCCCCTTTAATAAAATAACCTTTCAGGCTGTATCGCGAATCAAACAAAACTCAAATCATATCGAGTCAAATCAAACTTAATCTTGTATTGAACAACGGCATCGACTGAATAAAAATCAATAATTGTTGACATTTCGAATCAACTCCACAGTTTTATAATTTACAGCACCTGCCCTCACACATACGTGAGCAAAGAAACTCACATAACGCCGCTGCGGAGCAAAGTTCTGTAAGACTCCAAAAGCGTACCGTTACAGTAGATATGAATTCAGGTTCGACATCCGAAAAAGTTCAGAATTTCCATTTGAAGAGATCGTACCGTAACTCTAACTCGTTCAACGCTAAAGTTAAATAAACCTACTCTTTTAGTCGGTTGAATACATATGTAGAAACATATCTTGACGGGAGGCGGAAAAAAGGGCTGTTTTTTTCCATCGGCCCTTTTTCCAGGACCTTTTTGTCGCAGCCCTTTTTTCCGGCATTCATTTTGGCAACCCAGTCAACCAAACTAATTGACCCGGTTGCATTTATGTTTTTTTATATTATTACGACACACTGTAGTCGTAGTTATATGGATATGAAACTTCCGAATTGCCATTGATTAAATGGCCACAATGTAACATGATATGCCCGGCATACGTAGTTATTGCAATGTGGTTCAGAGATGCAGCGAAAAATGTAATATTTGCAGCGCCGTCTCCGGAAGTGCGGCGAGAAAGCTTCCCAATGCAATAAACGATGCGCAACGGACACAATTTCACGGTCTTCTTATTTTCGTAAAAATATTGTAACGAATATGTAGTTGACTATTCGTTGAGACACGCGATATTAGTGAGGTTTGACAATGGACGAACGTACGGATGATCGATCGTCATGACAGAAAAGTCTTGTTGGAACTATCAAGGCGAACGGACGTGACAGTTCGCGAACAAGATAACTAAACAACGTTATAACTAACAATATCCGCCTCAAAACCACATATACCGCGTTGTTATTTCACTCGGTAGTTACAATATGGTGAAATAATAAAATTATGAAAATAATTTTGTTATTACTTTGAAATTGGGTTAATCATACCAAATTCATCGTTGCGATAACATTCCACTAGAAAATCGTGGGTTTTTGCCTGTTTCCCTTCGATCGAGCGAGACTCGCCAATGTTTTTCTGGCGTACCGAGTGCACTGATTCTTTCCGTACCTTCGGAACCGCAAGTTCTCTTGTTTCAATCGAGAATCGCGTGATTGCTAAGAGATTGGATGGCATGGACGGCATTGTAAATCCTTGAAGACGATAGACCGTCTCCATGGGGACTTTCGCCATAACGAGCCCACTCCAACTCTGCAGCGTTGTAATTTTTTTGTTATTACTATTTTTCATTTCATCGATCCCTTTTCATTCCCACAACCATAGAAAGTAGCGCAGTTGCTGCATTCGCTTTTCGACTCCGGGACGTCTTCGCTCCTCATTATTCTGTCTTATCTTTTATTTTTCTTCGCAATTGTGCAAACAGAATTCTTCGGATACGTTGCAGCGTAATGCCGACTTCCGCGGCAATATTGTTTCACTCCGGTAAGTTTTTTTCCCCTCGCGAATTCGCGAGAGTTGGATTTTTCACTCTCGGCGAAGATTCTCGCGATTTCAATGCGGAATCGTAGAATAAAGCGCGTTCTTGGTTTTTCGAAATTCAAGAGGACGCCCGGAGTTCCGCGAATCGCGAAAACAATTTTTCACTCTCTGACATTGCATTATTCGAAGGAGAGCGCTCAGAAGAGCGAGGACGAAAAAGAAATAGAAAAAAAGGTAATGAAAGGGCTACGCTGATCCGTTGCAAAATCCGTGCGCCCAACACCGTTACCGTCCAAAATCGGTTTCGAGCGGACTATGGCAAAAAAAGGGGGCTCGCTAGCCGAGCCGAGCTTTGGCAATCTTCCGGCACGCAAAGCCCCCGGGATTGCACGGCGTTAGCCTTTTTTCCTGCCATACAGAAAGAAGAGCATTTGACTATACAGAAGCGCGCAACTCGCGAGCTGCATTCCCCTACAGTAGCTTCCCTCAATGAAATTACACGATGTAAAAGTGGCTCGAGGTAATCCGCTGTCGTGCACATAACCTCCCCTCCATCCTCAACCCCCGGGCTAAGTTCGCGGGTCTCTCCGCACTCGAAGATTTAATGAGACCAAAGTAAAGCTCCCTTTTTAAGCACTCCGGGGTGGCCGGGTGAGTTTCGTACGCTAACTGTAGGCGCTAAAGAGGACCCGAGTTCCGTTGTCGTCGGATCGCGCGTGCTCTCCTCCACGAATAAGATTCTTTCAGTGCAAATGGCTGCAGAAGCGGACTCTAAAGTGTACTGTGAAAAATATAAAAGACGCGGAAGAGAGTCGCCATCAACAATTTATATATTTTCCATTATTCTATTCTTTCCCAGCACTTTAAAAAAAATTTCTAGCATCGTTCTCTGTTTCGCAATTAGCAACGAAAAAATTCAAGAGAATCGCTATCGCCGTGAATTTGTTCTTCCTCCGTTTCATCGCGGCTGCATTAAATCCTCATTTCTTGACTCCACCGTATATTCCGGAGAATTTGGAAGAGTTTCCATCGAGTTAACGATAAGCTTCGTTAATTCGCACGCGCGCATGATCCCTTCTGGCCATTTGGCGAAATCCGTCTGAGCATCTCTCTCGCGCTCCGAAAGCTAGAGGCTTTCCGTAAAATCCGAATCGCGAGTAACCGACAATGAGACGAGGTACATTATTTCCCTCTCATTGTCGTACGTTCCAGTGGAGTTTAAGCGACGGATTTAGCCTTTTGTGTCCGGCATAGCGTGGAACAAAACAATGGGACTGTTTATTTAATATGTTATTACGCTCATTGTCTCGACAATCGTTATTGTCGCGCCGATACTTTTCGAGTCTCTCGTTGCACGTTTCTGGGAATTCTGGGTAATTTCCGGGAATTTCAGAATTTTCGGGAATTCTGGAAATTTAGGGACTTCTGGGAATTTCGGGATTTTCGGGAAATTCGGGACTTCCGGTAAATTTGGGATTTTCATGGTTTGAGTGACGGAATTAGCCTTTAGTGTCCGGCATAGCGTGGAACAAAACAATGGGACTGTTTATTGAATATACTATTACGGTTATTGTCTCGACAATCGTTACAGTCACGTCGATATTTTTCGAGTCTCTCTTTGCACTTCAGCGCGAAGCCGTATATCGCTGTTTATCCAATGATCGTTTCGAAAATGCGCTCGCGCGCGTTCACACGCGAGTGCTTTCCGGACGATATAAATCGGTGAAAAGAGCTCGGGCTATATACGCGCCGCGCGCCTCGATGCACTCCGAATACCGAAGAAAAACATCGTTGAGTACCTCGCACCGTGAGAAAACCTACAGTGAAAACTCCGCGCGAATGGTTGAGACAAATTTATCGGAAAAACCGCGACTGCAACTTTATCGCGTTCATCATCTCTTTTTCGTAGGAACCGTAACAGTGGCAATCGTTGAGAAACGTCTATGTACGAGTCGCGTCGCTTCTCCGCGCACCGCGAGCTTTATTTTGCGAAACTACGGGCGTGAGAAAATAACAAGCGCTGATGGGGCGCAAGAGAAATAATAATGTCTGCGTCGGAAAAGGAGTATTTCACGATCGCCCTGGACGCGAGAAAAATTGTCGAGCTACAAACACGAAGAGTGCATTCTTATATTTGAAAAATATAATTACTTCCATGGAAGTGGATTTCGATATATCGATCGATGCATATTCGTCATTTTTAAAAATTGATAAATTCTCTTTTTAATAAATTTAATTTTCAGTGTCCCGTTTCCGAATGATGAGGAGCCAAAGTTTTGACCAATGAGAGCGTTCGTGCGACGATGGCAACATTGAGGGGGGTAGACATCGACATTTTTTAGAAATTTTCGTTTTTTTCATATTCTGTTACTACAATCTTTTTCGAATATTTTGGCGCCAAGCAGGCTGAGAAATTCGCAAAATTGAGCTCAGGAGAGCAAAACAACTGAGGAGAGAAAAAAACGCGTAAACGCTTTTTCTCGAAACAGCATTTTGTACTAGTTTTGCCACGATTACTCAAGAAAGATCAACGATATCGGATTGATTTTCAAAAAAATTAAAGCTATCAACTTTCTCTACAAAGAGACCCTGCAGCTATATAAAAAAAAAATATTATTATTATTATTATTACAATAAATGTCATCCGTTTTTCGATGTTCTTCGAGCTTTAGCCGCTATTTTTGTAATTTTCATAGTTTTTCAAGAATTTTAGGCTCAATGTGTAATGTCTTACGAGGAGAATGGCACTTGAAAATTGCCAAAAACTTGAAACGACGTCTCGGAATCGTGGCAACAAGAGAGCAGTGCGTGTGACGCGTGGTCATCTTTATCCGTTCATATTTCCCTTAAATATTCATATTTTTGAAGCTGCAACCTCTCAATTTAATAGCTGAAATTTCAATAGAAAGTTTGAAAAAAAGAAAATGTATGTTATTTCGTTTCTTCACAAATGCCATTTGAATTTTATCCCATTTTTGGCCCGTTTTCGCTGCCCACTCCCCTTAACAACGTCAGCTCGTTCGCGCAAAATTGAGTATCCCAAAAAACTCGAGCTTTCCAATAACGTTCCCGTAGACGAAGTTTCTTCGATTTCAAATCGTCGGTATGTCCGTACCTTCGGTGCACATTTTTTTGGGCTATCATCGGTATCGTCGAATTTTCCCATAAATTTCTCCGATACCGAAAAAAAAAGAACCCAGCAGGGAATGTCGAGCAGGAGATATGAGATCTATTCTACGCGAAACAATGATGAATCCCGCGGATTGCAATATTGCTTTGGAATTTTTTTTTGTTTTTTTTTTTTGTTTTCATGAAATGGAGAGTCGGCTACGGGCAAGGCAGTGGCAAATCTGGGTGCTTGCTCGATCCCTCTTCTCTCATCTATTCGTCATAGTTGCACTTTTACGGGATGGTGTACACCGCTGGAAGGGGTTGAACCGGAGTACTACATATACGCTATCTAGTTCCGCTTTTCGTCCCACGCGTTTCGCCCACACGCTCCCGTCCACCCGCTTCATCCGGCTTCCGTTATATTCGGGAGTCCTGGCGGATCATTGAAAGGGCAGGGGGTGGCGGAGCGAACACACCGAAATAGGAAGCGAAACAAAAAGGAAGACAAACTCGAGCACACCGACGGACTGGCGGCCACCCACGCGATTGGAACTGAGCGTTCCTTGTCGATGTATATACTATATACTATATGTATATACATTTTCTTCGAACGTTCTATATATCGATAGATTATCGTGATTCGTCTGAACCCTCCGCAACGATAAACGATATATTGGTCAGGAATCAATTCTATTTGCCGTTCAGTGCACTGAGACATCGTCAATCGTCCGATAGCAGCTGAAGCTTTTTATTGCCCTAGGCTCTTGTTTTCTGATGGTGTGAAACCCTCGAACCAATCATCAAGGTTATATAAGAAACAGATGATGCAGTTAAAGGGCGCTGACCCATTGAATAAAATTGATTTATTATTAGTTAAATACATTTTTGCAACGTTGCCGAAGCTTGGGAAATAAAACTTGTTCCTGTGTTAATTTCATGAAAAAATTGTGATTGCAAAAACTGCATACTTGAAGAAAGTTGAAGCATTTGACAAGAAATGTTGCATGCATTTTTTTTATATCAAAAGGCGGTTCTCAATCGAAGGATTTTTTTTCCGATGCACTTTTTTTATATGAAGAAAAATGAAGGGATTTTTCCAACGAAATGTAGACTTTTACTTTCAATCGGCGACCATTTTTTTCAAAAACCTACATTTCATCAAATCCTTCGATTAAGGACTAGATAATTCTATACAAAAACAAAATTTATTTGGTTTTTAATGTCAGATGATTGGTTAGGACGGTGGTCACCGCGGAACGCCTTTTTGTGAACAGCGATTCAGGCGATACACTATATCTTTTACATTTTTGAGGATGTTTCAATAAAACGATTATGAAACATCCTCAAAGATATACCCTTTACGGTGAGAGAAAAAAGTTCGAAACCTGTAACTATTTACCCAAAAAAAAAATCGCAAAAATACGCCTATTTTCGGGGGTCAACTAGGTGTAACCCCTCAAGGTAACTTTTTATGGGAAGAATTTGACATTAACGTGTCAATTTACATACCGAGTCCTCGAGTACATACCGGAGACCAAAGATCAATGTAACGTTTCGAGATTTCAATAAAGGGATTTATTAAAATCTCGAACTCAGGGTTTTTGGATCCTCTTTTTCCTTGCGGAAAGAATAGAGTTCGTGCTCTGGACTGGCTGGATATTGTGAGGAAGGAATTCGATCCGCTGATTTCTTCCACACTTGCAATTCGGAGACCAGAGAGCAACCCGACGTTCAAGGAGGAGTAGTCTCGTCCGATCTAGGAATAGGGAGAAGCTTCAGACGAGACATGACACAGTTTAACGTTTAGTAAGCTGGGCGAGCTCACAAGTCACGAGTATACGTTGGGCTACCGTACAATCGTGGAGAACCAAACGATAAATGTGACGAACAAGACGTAAGCCTGGGCTATGCTTAGAGAAAATGTGTGACTACGAGTCGCACTTCAAAAGATCAGAGATCGACGCATGAGAGCGAGATACTCGTGACAAATTGATTGTGTGTGTTTTTGGATATTGGAAGGGGAGAGGTAGATCGATGGGAAGGTGGAAACTAATCGTCTAAGTCCGGTCTAAATCTTGCCGATCATAATCTCAATCAAAAATCGAATGTCGCAGACGAGATAACCAGTGCATATCGATACGACGACGCGGAACTTTGAATTTATCGAAAAATGATCTTTAACCACGTGAAAACAATTGTTGCGACTGGAAGGCAACTCTGCATACTCGGTGAAGCTTCCATGTAATCGTCCAGTAATTGCATACAGAATGCAAGCCCCGTCGCTCGCGACCAAAGTTGTAAATCCTTTGATATACCCCACGGAGGGGATGAGGAACGGGGACAGTTTTGCTCTCGCATACAATAACGAAGTTTGCTTCAAGGCTTGCCGCCAGTTCACCGGCCTCGTACTCCCAACTCTCGCCCACCCTCGCCCTGAACGGTTCACGTTCTCGACTCTAAACAACCGCCGAACGATCGCGCATCTATTCGAATATTGATCATCCTCGAACACTCGGAGTATTCGCAGATGTTGATATACGAGAGGATGCACGGAGCTCTCGAGCCCTCTCTCTCTCGCTCTCTCTGGGTTAGATATTGATGAGATCTCGACACGCCGAGCATATTCAATCTTGCACACCCTAGGCATCCGTCACTGATGCGCTCTCAGACAGTGCCGAATCACTCGTCCGTTTCATCGATATTATCGTTATGCCCTCACGGCTTTGCAGCAAAATCTAATCATCGTTGGAATTCAAATGTTTACATATTCTCTGTTTTCTAGCTACGCCGTTAAATAAGAGAGAAAGCTCGCTGTAAAATGAAAAAGCGATAGCATTACTAAGTCGTTAAGGTGAAGTCATACATATTGTAACGACCGAGCGAAATAACAACGCGGTATATTTAGTTTTGAGGCGGATTTTATTAGTTATAATGTTCTTTAGTTATCTTATTCGCGATCTGTCACGTCCGTTCGCCTTGATAGTCCGATCGAGACTCTTCTGTCATGACAATCGATATCCTATCGATCGTCCGTACGTTCGTCTATTGTTAAACCTCACTCATATCGTGTGTCTCAACGAATAGTCAACTATATATTCGTTACAATATGTACGGCATGCGAGAGAGCAATTTTCTTCTTAACTGCATTTTCATAGATAGCTGAGAAATTTTGCACAAATAAAAGTTTCATGTACTTCGCAATTACTAGACCTAGTATATGGAGGTCTGCTTTCATCCGAAACCTGAATGGTCTTCGAGGAAAATACGAATACAATTTTTGGTACCGACTGAGTGATTTGGTACCGACCAAATTTGGTACCGACTCTTCACCTAAACCCAATTTTTTTTTAATGTTCACTCTATAGTCGCTGATAAGAAAAATAACCTAACGCCTGCGTTTCTTACGTAGTAAAAAGTGGACGAATACTCGATCTGGTTGATTTTGAAGAATTACGGAAATGAACGCAGAAACGAACGATTGGGACCAATTGCATCTTTTTCGCTAGTCGGAAACAGCTTTTGAAGCGACTAATAGTTTTTGCCTTCTTTCATCGCTGACCTACGGTTTTGTATGAGCTGTGATTCGAGGTCTGGTACAACTCAAAACGAAACGGACAGGTTGAAGAACAATACCGGTCGCTGCTTAATAGTTTCCACAATAATCTTTTAGCAATCGTCGTTTTCTAAAGCCAGTATTAGTTGAGTTGGAATAGCGGTTCGCTATAATCGTTTGATACCTGCGCGAAGCTAACACCCCCACCATATCTAAAATGAATTTCACCTAAATCAATACATGCTGCTACTTATGTGATCAATAATTTTCGTGCTGTTGTGGTTATCGCAAAAAAGAATAAGAATTTCTGTAGGAGTTCTGAGTAACTCGATATTTAGGACGGCAACTAGTGTAAAAAGTCTTCAGGTGCATACAAAATAATCAAAAAACATCGTACAATTTTGTGCGTTTTGTGTGCTCAATTGATTATTTTCATGGTGTTACGGCTATTGCAAAAAATTTAAGAAATTGTAGGGATGCACGATAACTAGTAATTAGGTGCTAATAGTTGTTAAGCAAACATTTAAAAGGTCACACCGACAATCGCTAAGGGTTTGCGAATTGACCTTATGTCATCGAACATCTATTTACGAATGTTTCCGAAATAATCTTTTAGTAGTCATCAGTTTCTAAAGCTTTTGTTAGATGAGCACTTCGCATTGGCTGGATTAACGGTTCGCTATAATCGTTTAATATCTGCGTAAAGCCCCCCACCATGCCTAAATCGAATTATTCCTACACCAAAATACGCTGCATTTTATGTGATCGATATATAATTTTTGTGCTGTTGTCATCATTGTAAAGTCGTCTCGATATTTAGGACGGCAACGAGTGTTAAAAATCTTAAAGCTCATACAGAATATTTAAAAAACATCGTACACTTTGGGCTTTTTGTGTGCGTAATTGATCAATTTTAAGGTCTTATGGCTATTGCAAAGAATTTGAAAAATTGTGAGATGCGAGATACTTAATAACCAGATGCTAATAGTTGTTAGGCAAACATTCCAAAGGTGGCACCCATTTCGGATTGGTACGAAATCTTCACGTTATAAGTGAAATAATAAAGTTTTCCCTTAGGCAGCCGGTATTCGCCCACCGTCGCTTACGTCGCTGAGAATATACTTTGATAAAAATTTCCAGGAAATTACGCGTACTCGTACTGGAAGTTTTGATGCAGAAACTCGTGCATAAAATTAAAGGGAAAATTATGCTGGAGATTTAATGTAGAGTATAATAAAAACTGTAGTCATTAGTGCCTTAGTGTTGTAGAAAAATTATAAACCACGAAAGTCCTCATTGGTTTTATCGAAAGGGTACCTCTCGCGCGACATCATCCCCGGCAGTAATGCAGTATTCTTGCATTTATCCGTATCGACAGTCAGCGTGCAAGAACCGTGACTAAACAACTGGAAAGTCGATTTTCGCATGCGAACTGTAACGGCGACCGCGAGTTTGCAATTATTCAACGGATAAATATATGCAGAAAGCAACGCCGCGGAAAACTATTCTGGTGGCTCAAAAGAAAAAAAAAGAAATAACGGGTTTTCGAGAGGTGAAAAAAGCGTAAAAATGTTGTAAGAAGGTGGAGCAAAAAGTGGAAGAGAGAAAAGGTGGCGAACGAGCGCGAAGCCAGGGCGTCAGCATTTTTCACCGACGACTGAGTCGCATACGTGCATGTAAAGCTTTGGAATCAGCCAACGGAAAGAACATTTTCAACCCTTCGGGAACCCGCGCGAACCGCCGGGCGACCGGCCTTACAGAAGCGACGGTAACATTTGACATTTTTCAGAGATAAACAATGGCCTTCTTGATTCATAAACCAAGGAAAAAAAGCTCCTAAGAAAAGAGTCTCTCGAGAAAAAAAATCGTGTAATCACTCCGCTCCCGGCTACCGTTTTTTCGTTTCTATTTTCATCAACGGTTCAGAAGCTAAAATGACGAAAAACTAATCATTATTTTGGTACGGCTTGCATGTGATATTAATGTCGGCAAAATAATCTTGTTTACGCACGGTAATGAGGCGAGCTGCCACTTGAAAGAGGGAGGGATGAGATGACACCGGCTGTGAGGGGTGGGTACGCGATGTTTACTTAAAAGAGCAAAAGAACACGAACAACAGTGGAGAGCGAGGGGTTGAAGAAGGGAGAGGGAGAGGATCGTGAGTGGAGAACTGAAGTCTCAGAGAAAAGGTAACAACAGGCCAGCGAAAGGGGAAACTGAAGGATCGCCGTCGTTTTCGGAAAACTCCCAACGGCGGTACATCGTGTACTCGGGCTTTGCTCGTTCTCCGTTCCTCGCTAAACCGTGCAGGAACTTTCAGAGGAAGAGTGCAATTACCATGAATAATCCTTCTCGACTAGCTTGTTTACACGCGAAAATCTCACAACCGTAAGCGTGTCTACGGATTCTCGGGCATTCCCAATTTTCCCTATCGTCCGGCTACTTTGTTGTTTGATTTTCATTTCGTCACAGCGACGAATCCATCGTGTTCTCCGCATCCGCGTTTCCAACGCCGCCGACCGTTTATTTCGCTCTTCCGCGAATCGAGATTGTCGCCGCTATCGTTTTATCGCGGCGGGTGTTTAACGGGATTTGATTAAAAAGGAGGCAAAAGCGGGATGATCCACGGTTGAATGAGATGCGGGTACTCTCTAATTGCTCGCGAATGAAATATTGGATTTTGACAAATAGCAACGCGCCGGGAAAAACAGGAGCAGTAATCGATTCACTTCAACCGTAAATTGAATAAATAGCGGGAAAAGAGTGTAATGTCTATATATGCATAGTAGCAGTTCGTAGGGCTCTTCGTGTTTTACGTTGTATTTGTCTGCATTGCGAAAAAAAACCCATCCCAGCAGGTGAATATTCTATGTTTCGATTTGGGACCCTAAAATGAATATCAACATTTCCTATCATTTTTGCCCTTTTCTTTCCCTGAATTCTCTAACTTTTTGTCCTTCTCGTTCCCTGAATAGATCCTCATCATCGAAAGAATTCAAAATGTTTCATCCCCGCATCCGCAGCCTCCTCCATACAATATCTGAGAGATTTCGAGCTAGGGAAGACTTAGAATAGTCAGAGCAAGAGAAGACAGAATACCTCAGATCAAGTGAGGACTTAGAATATTTCAGGGCGAGGGACTGCCTGGGGAGGAGGGAATGTTCTTAGTCCCTCCTTTCAATGATGGCCTAATGTCTAAATCCCTCTCAGGAGGACTTAGAATGTTTCCACTGGCACCTACGAGATTTTTTAATGAGGTATAGATATGTTTGAACGATATGTCGTTACGTCCGAGGAACATCAAGAATGTGCGCTGTTTTAGACCTTAGCAAAGACTTATCAGTCTGGCAAACGGGCTTGGTGATTTGGTTGTAATGTAGTTTTGTTAAATAGTAGTTTTGGACATTCCAGTGATTATTTAGGACAATCAGGAATTGTTGAGTTTGAAAGAAAGAGAAATTCGCGGTGATCCGCGCTACGTCCGGTATTGGTTGGAAAAAATCCAGCGAACTCGCGGTGGACCGCGCAGCTCGGTACATTTTAGAAAATGGTTCCATAGCTCGCGGTAGACCGCGCAACTGGGAATTGTCTTGAAGATCTGATGAAGAGTTCGCAGTGGTCCGCGTAACTCTGAAAGAATTCGAAGATTCAATTTTTACAAGAACCGCTTTCTTCGTCTACGCGTAGGGGTTGGAGAGGGCAAGTGTCCTCGTGGCTCATTGGCTCGAACTTCCTGACTTCCACCTCCTACTTTTTCGGTAGGATGGGGCTGACAGTTCTTATCTCTCAGGCATTGCTGAGGCCCAAACATCCCCTTCCCTTAACCGCTGCCGCAAGGCCCACGCTCGAAACTAAGAGGGTTGCTCGTGTTCAGACGTTGTGTGGTCGCGTTACGGGGATGTAAGAGTGTTTGCGTGACCCTTTTTTTGAATTTCGATTCTACGCGTTTGTATTTGAGGTCGATGAACCGAAATCATTGAACTTTCGCAGTTCTGTCCAAGCTCAAAGGGAGACTCTCCGTAGCGAACCTCACGGACAAGGTAGATATCGGTTTCCCGATGCCAGAACGGCGAATTTCTTACAGATATCGCACGTCGGGGAATATTTGCCCTGCCGGGAAGACTTCTCGTAGATGTTCGTGACCATGTATTCGCTCCGGTTGACGAACGCGGACAGATTCTATTGTACGCTTTCGCGATCCGACCATCCGTAGATTGGAATTCTTCGAAAACTTTCGTACGAAGGGCCGCGTAGAAGAACAGCAATGACGAAGGTTTGAGTGTGCGTTAAATTGTAGCAACACAGAACGAGCTGCGTAAAAACCTTCATTGGTATTGCGCAAACTTCGTTTTTTCTTCCGAAAGTAACGTTGACGATGTTACAGAAAACTCGACCTGAACCCGATATGGCGAAGTATTTTTTTTCAATCTTCTTCGCGCGATCACAGCGAATTCTCATTCAACGGAAATATCGAAACGCAATCATCGTTTATTCTGGCACAGATTCGCGGGCATGCAGTGACGCATAATTATATATATCCGTCGCCGCGAGCACCTGCGAGATATCTCTCAGTGAGTTTTTTAAAAAGATATTTTTTTTTTTTCCTCTTCTCTTTCCTCGCGTTGGCTTTCGCCGACAACGAAGCTCGAAAAAAGAGAGCGAAGAGGGAGATTTATAGCATACCCCGGAGGTGGTTGAATTGGCGAGGAGCGAACGCAACAGTGAGCTTCTAGTCACACATTTCTTTCGACGAGTCGTACGCGGCGCTTTAGCGCTGCCGCGGTTATTCCCGTCACGCCTCGCGCTCGTAATGAATTCTTTGCATTAATTGCGTGCCTGGTAGGAACTCGGTGGCATCGTCAAAGAGTCCCAGTGTGTCGATAGCCGGCGCGTCGATTCTCGCGCCTCCGCCACACTCGGACGTGCGTGTAACGAAAATTTCAGTAATTTATTCGCGCAAAATCGCGAAACCCGATAATACCGTGCACGGTGCTCCGACGAGACTCGACCCGCCCTTGCTCCCGTTTCTTTGACACTCGACGCACTAATAACGAACTGCAGGCGCAGTAATGAAACGTCGAACGACGGACCGGAGAAATATCGCGCCGACCTCTCGGTCACACAATTTTTAAAGCCGAGATCGCAGAACGCGGACACGTGCGACGATTAATCAAATTTTACAATTTATTCGGTAGTCGGGGTGTCATCAAAAATAATCTAATATATATATATATTTTTTTTTAACGTGTGTGAAAGAAGCTTTTCCACTGAATCATTGAACAACGCGTGTTTCCACGTGCACGTGCAACGTCGAACATGACGAGCCGTGGACAATTATAGAAAATTATGCAAATTAAATCAACAGATCACATTATTGTTTTTAACGGCCTCTACACGACCAATGTGGAAGATATTTGGTTCATTTTGGCTTTCTCAGAGAGAAATGCAAAATGTTAAAAAGAAAATGAGAGAATGATCTGTAAATATAAATTGCATAATTTTTTTTAGCTCAATTGAATTTCCGAAACATGAATCGAAAAAAGCGGGGATGGAAGACGGAAATAATTAAATTACATTGAATTAATCTTTTTCTGTTTATAGTTCATTAAAATGTTCATTAAGAAATTCGAAAGCGGCAGCAAACACCGACCATTTTAGTAACAACATTTGTATGTTGCATGTTGGTATTTACAAAAAATATTCATTATTTTTGTAACTTTATCGATTTGGAACAAATTGAAATCCAAACACGGTGGATGTTCACTCAACCCATATGCAAAGTTTCAAGTTGATGGCATAAAATGTGAGCAAACGGAAGCCCGCCTAAACAGTTTTTTCTTTAATAATCTTGAAAAATAGAAATGTTTACAACATTCGAACCCCTTCATTGATTCCGGTCGAATTCACACAACCTCAATATTAGCGCGAGTGGTGTTCTGCACTTTAGCTCAATCGCTCAACATTTTGGACAGCTATCGTGTTAACGTTCTTTTCGGCACATATAGACGTACACACACAAACAGGGCATTTTTTTAAAACGTGATTTTTTCAACTTTTAGAACACATTGACGTGAAAAGCTTGATTTGTTTTTTTAACAAAATTGCGTTTTTTAAGACGAAGCAAAGAAATTGATTATTTTTGTAGTAATTTTTGCAGATAGAAAACATTTTTCGCTAAGGAAACGAAGTTAACTTTTTCCGCCACCAAAATTAATCAATTTACAAATTTAATCATTTGGGGAGCCGGCATTAAGTCATTTAAGGTGATGGACTGCGAAACTTCCGCAAGAATACGAGAATATGATGTATAAAGTCCACTGAATTCGTTGATTTTACTATTTTACCATTTTCACATGGTTCCACGAACGGCCGACTAGAGTTAGTCAGACCTATCGTTTGTCCATCGTGGACTCCACAAAAATTTATTCAGCGTTATCGAATATACGAGCGGTGAAGATAGTCTAACGGCGCGGGTAGGAGGGCAGTGGAAAGAGTGACGAGCACTGCCAAACATATGAAGCTCGAACAGAACGAGTTATTTATGGCGCGTACACGATGCTCCCTCGCTTCGACATAGTAATCTATGAGCTACAAAAAAGAGCCGGCCACGGGTTACCCAATTTTTTCAGGATTCACTGGATACACCAAAAACGAGTGACTAAAAAAAAACATCGATGTATTTATACGACGAAAGATTATTCGCAGAACCATTGAGTCGAAACTTTACGAAAGTCGATGGATCCACCGGCTTTGTACCTTTACTCGTCAGTGATCCGTCGATTTTTTTCATACTGCGATCAAGTTAAGAAAGTCAGTCTAATTTTTCAATTGTAATTGACGATTCGACACGATTGCGCGATATGTATATTCACCGGGCAGGATTTCACGTAGGTCGACCGGAAGTGTGTGTGTGGAGGTACGACAAAAGTTTGAATTCTCGGCTTCGAAGCCGGGTCGCCGGTTAGCCGGTATAGTTTCGTAACGGAGTACGCGCGCTTCCGTGGTCGCGATAAGATTAACGTTGGTAGCTCTCGCCCGCGTGCGGTCTGGCTGCGACAAGAGTACTGAGGCACGTAGTTCTCTCGCTTTCCCGTTCAGCTACCCCTTCGTCCGTCGTTTCATCCCCTTATACCCTCGTCTCCTCCTGGCCGTGGTGGTGGTGGTGGTGCTGCTGCTGCTGCCTTTCCTCCAGCATCCACTCTCTCATGAAACGCGCATCCACCCACGCAACTGTTGCGCCCCCGCCCCATTACCTATCTTGACGTTTTCCACCTACAGTAGCAGTAGCGGCAGCAACATCAGTTGGCCGCTCACCTCTACCATCCCCTAATGCGTCACTCGTTCGTCCCCACTTTGCTGCTAACTAAACGCCAATCGTCTCCTTCAAGTTGTAGACGTCGTCACCAGGTTTAGATAGAATTACGAGAAAAACCTTTCGGAACAATGAATATCCGTTGGAAAGAAAAGTAACGTACAAGATGACTAGACACAAGGAACTCTCTGCATTCGTACGGACAGTTACATTGACATCCACAGAAAGACGCAGTCATTGCGACGGCGACTCGAAATGCTCACATGCACAATTGCAGCCTCTTAGACACGCTTACAGATGGGTAACACCAATACTCGCAGGCATCTTCTTGAACAGACATAGGAACCGCTGACAGAAAGACCTCATCACCCATAACCCATCTCCACCTACAGTAGCAGTAGCGACAGCAACATCACATGGCAGCATGGCCGCCCACCTCTACCATCCCCCAATGCGTCACTCGTTCGTCCCCACTTTGCTGCTAACTAAACGCCGATCGTCCCCTTCAAGTTGTAGACGTCGTCACCTGGTTTAGACAGAATTACGAGAAAATCTTTCGGAACAATGCATATCCGTAATGAAAAATAAGATACTAGATCACTAGACACTAGGAACTCTCTGCATTCGCACGGACAGTTACATGGACATCCACAGAAAGACGCAGTCATTGCGACGGTCACTCGAATGCTCACTTGGTTGGTCCCATAATCTCATAAACACTCAGTGATACCCTCACAGAACACTAAAAAACACTCATGCCAACACTCACCTACACCCCCAGTCACTCACAGCTTGTAACACCAACGCTCTTAAACACCCCTTTCCACAGGAAAACTCACACAGAGATCCTTTTTCGAACGAAAAACTTCCCGCACGGATACCGTTTCACACAAACATCCTTGAGCCCGGATTCCCGCTCACGGAAACTCTTTCCCGGAGGGTACAATTATTTTCTATCTTCAAGTTTAGTGAAGCCCTCGACGATATTCAGAAAAATCTAATTGAATGTCCAGTGGGATAGTAATACAGACAATATAGCCAACAGAGAAGCTATCAGTATGTTAATAATTTCCCAACATTTTTTTTCTAAGAAATTGCTGTAAATAATTGGCCTTCCAGTTTTTGCAATCGACCCAATAAACCGCTAGCAGTGTAACGCCAATTTATTTACAGCATTTCTTTGCGTTAAAGAGACAATAGTTTATTCCATATAGTGTTTCTTGTATTACACTTGGCCAGTATCATTTGACTTATTCTTTTGAGTAATTTTCGTAAACAGAATTTTCACGTACTTGGCATACCTTTTTGATGGAAAAAAACATTTTTCCGAATTTTTGAAAACATTGATATATTTTCGTAAGAACCGCATATGCTTGAATAGTCATCAGGGCTGAAGGACTTCGGTCGATAGCCCGTTGACGATGTTTATGTTTATATTTACGTCCAAGAAAATAATTTGAGTGCAACGAATAACTGAACAACCTTTACGGTAACACATTGTTAATAAAGCACGTTTACTACTACTAATCATCGTTCGAATTTTTCTGATTGCTGAAGCAGTGATTAACCTCATTTTACGCCAGTCAGTTGCAGCTCCGCAATGGATAGACCGATGGTCTTGACCCAGAATGACTCGAAAGATTAACGTTATCTTCAAAGGAGCGAGGGACCCTAATATCGTTAATCTATAATTAATTGATTTGCGTAGTTGGGATTAAATGTGCCGGTAGAAGGTACTCATTTTCAAAACCTCTCATAGAATATCATCAACTATTGAGTACTCAATTTTCCGAATTATTCAATCATTTTCCGTTATCAGTCGATTTACAGTTACTGCAAATTCAAGAAATCGAATAATAACACTTGACCGTGAATAAATTAGAACACTCAGGCCCTATCATTCGTTTAGTATCCGATCGCTCGGCCGTCTTACGACCAATCTCTGTTCTCTATGCTGTAAATTTAATGCCGCATCGAATTCAACAACGTCTCCGTTGAACGTCATTGTGCCTTTTTTATCTACATTTGCTACCTGTTCGAATGAATTTAAGGAGAAAAAGAGAGCGCTATTGAAATCGTGAGCGATGTCTGTGCGTTTTGCCCATACTTGAGCTCTGCCGTTAGGTTTCAACTTGAGTGAGCAATCAGCAACATTTCGTTAAATAATTGAAGCCAATGAATATATTTATCGGTGAAAAAATCAAATTGTAAATTGCCGATCGATCTAAAAATAAGGAAACGTTTATCAGAGAGGAAAGGGATTCGGAGATATAGTACGTCTTTCATTGATTTTCCAGAGACAATTGCTTTGTTTCCACGCTGATGCTAAAATAAAAGATATTCAGTTTCAATATCTCTTCCGAGTCCCCCTTTATTTTGACTCATAGAAAGATTATCCAACAAAATTTCATTCTCCCAATCTCATCGATCCCGAATCGCATTCGAAACCAACGTTGATTTTTTTTTACTCGCCCTCTCTGTGCTGGCTAAGCCGAGCATATCTTCACAAGGAAAGAGATTTTTATTGGGCACTCGGTCGCCTTCACTGATGCAGTGAGTACGCAGAAAAAAAAAGAACGTCGATGATAAATCCGTAAATTCTAGAGTGACGGCGATAGGTAATAGAACTCGCTAGGCGAAGCGATTCAGCGGGAGGGTGAGAGACAAGAATTATTTAGTGGACTTCCATTAGGTTGCTCTCGAACGTTGAATGTATCGCGTCAGCGCGAGGATGCGAGGCAGTAAAATTAGCACTTCCCATCCCCCTTCGAAGGCACTAGGAAATTCAGCAAAGTGAAATTTAATTCGATTACGAGACACCAAAAACGTGAAGGTTCTTCGAGGGAAACTCGACGAGCGAGCTGGAAAAAAATCGCGACGCTTCAATAGTATTCAACGAAAACGAGAAGAATAAGAAACAGGGGTAAATGCGAGAGAAAAGCAGCAAAAAGGAAGGAGAGGATAGAAATCGGGCGAACGGTGAAGACGAGAGCGAAGCTGCGCCCCCAACTTCATTGGAACTTTTATACCTGTTCCTTGTATGGATGATAACCTATAAAATTTGCCAGATTTCATGAAATTGACCGTCCCGCTCGATTTCCTGCTATCCAGTTCCATCGAAAATCGAGAAAGGCGATTACGAGAGCTGGAATAAATTGAGCTTCCACATTCTAACCGAAGAAACTTGGCGGACTTGGTCATTCGAAGATGCCTCGCTCTCGTTCCCGCGTTCCTCTGTCCTTTCGTTACGGCGAGCCGGCTGCAGGTGGCAAGAAGGAGCGAAGAAGCGAAAAAAAACATTCTTGGGTAAGAAGCCCGCTGGTGTTGGTAACGGATAAAGAGACTCGCGACGATGTACCCTCGGGAGGTTTAGCCACCCGTTACTGGGATATCAACCCACCTAGGTTTTCTGGAGACACAAAAAATCTACGAATGCACCGAGTGGCGTCTGACAGTGCGGCCTGTGTTCCCCAAGGAATGGTCGGAGAACTCGTGGGTGGGATAGGCGTATATCCACGTTAAAACGGCATCGCGGACGATGTCCCTCGGGCTATCGGGCAAACGCTCCGAAGTATACACCGAGCGTTTCTCCAGACGGCAGGAGAACCTTCAGTCTCGTTTCGAGTATTCGAGGTAAACCCCACGACGGTCGTTTCTTTTCAAGAATTTCTTTTTTACTGCCATATGGATATGACGTAAACGTAGAATGCTCGGATGCCGCGGTATAGATGCGAATCGTAGAAACAACATAGATACCGGGGACAGCGTTGGAAGACTTTGTGAATACGAGAGGGAGCGTTCCAAGAAAGCCACGTAAGACATCGAATAAACTAAGTCCATGATACTTCGAGAGTTTTGGAAGATACGTTCTTTGATTTTTTTAAAGAAGCAGCCAGCCTTTTCGCGATATCCAGTTATGTTCTTAGCCCTTTGAAGTATAACATACCACTAAGGCGCTGTATGGTTTGACCCTTTGACGCGAATATGCAAATATCTTTGTGGAATGAAAAATAGAGTCTTACCAGGATTCAAAGGACGGGGAAAGATCGAAGCGAAAACAAAAAAAATGGGTCAAACAAGAGTATCGACGTTGTGAAAAGGGCAGACATTTTTCCTGAAAATCAATTGAGCCGCTTAAAAATACAATAAAGTACAAAGAGCCGAGAGCAGATGAAGAGTCCTGCGCTCTAAAAATGCTGGATGAGAATGATCATCAAAATCGAATGCACAGTGGATCGTTACTTTGTCAAGACTTTAGAATTTGCATCCTTCCCTACGATAAATAAGTGTGTATTTTCATTTAATCCTAGGGCATCAGAGATGTTTTACATGATGAAAAAATATAACTTTTTTTTGTACATTTGAGTAGCGTAATCATGTGAAAATTTTCTGCCTTTGAGTGTAGCTCAAAATTTGCCAAATTAAGGGGGAGCGTAAAATGTAAAAAATATATGCTACGTACAAAAATAATAAATTAACAGTTAAGTCCAAATAAATTCCCTTGAAAAAAATCAAGGAAACAAGATAGTCAAATCATGACACAACTTTTTACAGTCACTCATGCAGTGTTATTTATCAAATTAACTGATGAACTATTCGCTAATTATCAATGGAAGTTAATTTATAACAACATGTACAATAGCTGTAAAAACATTGTAAATAATTGATGCGTGACTCAAATACAAATAAACGTTGCTTATTGCATCGAAGAACGAACGCGAAAAGTATGCGCGTATATTTAATAGTTTAAAAATAGTTTGCGAATCATTCTTTAATAATTAAAACAAAAAAAATCATATGAGCCAAGCAAACTTAAAAAAAAACCTTGCTCGTTTTCTCTTTTGATACACCTGTATTTACTTGTGTTCTAAGGACTCGCCAACATTTTTTAAAAAGTTTACTTGGCTTATATGATTTTTTTTTGTTTTAATTATTAAAAAATGATTCGCAAACTATTTTTACACTACTTGGCGTCCTTTTTTACATTTTTTCCAAAAAAAGTTTTTTTATTTTCTTTCCCTCTTTTTTGAAATTTGTTCCATATCACTTAATGTGTGATGTAGTATCCCGCATTTATTAAACTGTGATAAGGTTCTTGAAAATTCGCGTTCGCAAGAGAGTGTTTCATTGCCCTGGGTTCGATGAAGCTACAATGTTCGCAATTATTTCAATAAATAATTTCATTACACGCACGACACTTTTTTTCTCTCGCGAGAATTTTTGAATTATAATTATTATGTGCCCGTGAAAAAAAAAATTCTGACACGCGCACTACACATTTTTTGAACCGCGCGTGGTTTATTTAATCAATTTTCACGTAAAAACTAAAATACAAAATCTTGTTACTATTTAATGAGTATTTCGTTCACTCAGTTGCGTGAAATATTCGCGGATATTCAGGAACTGTCACTTAGAATTCACGAAATGACATTTGGAAATCGAAAACAACTGATCGTCGGTTTCCGAGTATACTATTGCGCGTCCACGGCTCACGCATGGACGCACGGACGCAACACACTGACAAAACGAGACATCGGACAAACGGGACATACTGGAAATTTTATTTTTATCGTGAGAGTGCGGAATTTTTGGTGCCATATCGTCATATCCCTGTATTGCGTGCACCGATCGGCTTGATTTTGGGCTCATTTTAAAGCTTACATTCGATTTATATTGTGGAACTATCTTGAAAATTTCGTTCCGATGTCTCGTTTCCGAGAAAAAAATTGCCAAAGTTTAGGGAGGCACGATATTGGCGTATAAGGACACGGTAGCGCTCGACGCGCGCGGACTTTTTACTTTTTAAACTACTTGGCGTCGAGACGCTGCCGCGTCTCTTGATTTTATTTTAACAGCGAAGGGATTTACGGATACGAGTGAGTAACGATTCTGCCGCACGGGTTGGAAGTTTGTGTCTGCGCGAGTCTATCCAGCGTTAACGCAGGGTAGTCAGAGCCTAGTGGGGGAAGGTAACGAGGCGTTATAACACTTGCATCCTCGCGGTAGACGAGGACAAATCTCTCCTTAGCGTAACTCAAGAGGAATATAGTGCAGAAGGAGATATTGTCGAGAAAATTTGATTATTACAGGTACGCTAAAAGAGACTTAAGAGCAGAGATCACGTGCGGGAAAAGCTCCGAATGGAGGAAGCTGCGGCAACAGAGAGCGAAAACCGATTGAGCCGATCAATGAGAGAGCCAAAATTCGCACCCCGGACGTTCGATGCACTCGTCGAGGCGCGAGAGAAGCACTCCTGCAATGAGAGTGCAGATAAGAAGTTAGTACAACATTGTAATAGAGTAGACAGTATAATGCGAAGAGAATTCCATCCGTGCGGAAAGCGATCGATATATTGTGCATTGATAATCGCGGGATGCGAATAAGCATACCTCTTTTTCCCTTATCGATGCTAAATAGGTACAAGGAAAGAAAAATATGGTAGTAGAAGTACTTAAATTCGTTAGGGGATGAGTTCCAGACAGCAATATGAGACGAGTGGAAAAATCTGGGTACACTTGCTAGCTCATCGAGAAATGCTGCATCACTCAACAAAATCGAACAGCTCTGTTACACTTCTCGCACAATTTTGGTAAAAATCGCAGAACTAATGTTCCAAATCGAGCACTCGTCAACTATTTAAACATTCCAAAACTACCATATAATAATCAATTTAACAGTAAATATCAATAACATAAAATGAATAATATTTTTATGATATATGCATGATGATATGATGGCGGGTAAAAAATTGTTTAACGAGCGCTTGCATCGGAGTGAGGTGAACGACGATTCGGGAAATACACAGCATCGAAATTGTTGCTATGTTAACGAAGTCAAATGGTTAATGGTTCAATGGGTGGTTGAGTTTAGCGAAATTAATAAAAACAAGTTTCGACCGTATACAAAATATCGACGAAACATCGACGACTCATCAATTTGTAACGAAAAAAGAAAATGACATTTATAACATTTTTCAGCATTTTTTTTTGAATCGTAAAACTTTTATACATTTTTTTGTTTGATGAATAACTGAAATTTCAAAATCGAAATACATAGATAATGAATTGCAGGATTCACGTAAGTGAAAAGAATTTGTGACTCTTCCCTTGATAATGTGATGCTTTTTTTGCAAATGTGAATGTAAAATTAAACCATATTTGTAACTTTTCCAAGGGAAGGGGGCAGTTGCATATAAAAAACTTTTCAAAAATGAAATAAGACCCGAATAAAAATATGTGCGACACAGAAATGGTATTAAAAAAAGTGCGAAATAACGAGTAATTTTTTTTGATACGATACGTATGTATCGAGAGAGTTTATACGCACATAAAATATGTATGAAAAATATGGGCGCGCGATGCGCACATGCTGTTTGAATTCGCTTTGACACGCTATCCTTTTTTCAACGTAAACGTAGTCCTTCGCGTGTAAAATAATACAAGGTCGATGTAATATCCTTTTTGATATCATCGATAATATGAAAGCTCACGTAAGGAATTTTCTGATGTCTATGCATTGTAACGCGGAAATTGTTGGGGCGTCATAAAAATCTCGGCACCGTCAAATTCCGGTCCCGATGAGCTTCGACAGAGGCTCAGGCGGTCTAGGATTTTCTTATTCAGTTAAATTGAAATAAAAATAATTAGTTCCAATAACTTTGGTTGTTTACGAACGATTTTCGAGGTGCCTCAAACCGCTGGAGGGAGAGTTATGATTTTGATGATTTTTCTCGACGAATGCGACGAAAGGAATGTTCTTTTTGGTCGGCGGTCCTTTGTTTTCTTAACTTCATCATCGTGAAAATTATCACTGTGAGCGTGTCCATTGATGAAAAATTCGCAGCTTAGTGATGCCAGGATCAGACCTGATGACTGGTACACCGGTCTCTACAAGCATATAATCTTAATGAGAAGATTCGCGGCGAGAGGAACGACATGACAGCGCGAGCAATAGATTGAATATTCAGCATAGGCTGAAATCCGACAGAAGATAGCAGAACGAAATCGCAAGAACAATTAGCATAGATTACTTGAGCACTCTCGTCGTAACCTTTGTAGAGGAAAGACGTGTGCCTAAGAGATCGTTTTTGTCCTTAATATCATTCGCGCAATCAATTGATGCGCGGAAATTGACAGAGGGATGGAGGGAAGGTTTTCCGTAGTGTTTTCACGCATTTGTCTCTCATCAGTAAAGTTGTTACTTCATTGTTACCGGACTCGCGTCATCAATTTTGTTTGTTATGTTTTATCGAGTTCGAATGTGCGACACTTTGCGCGGTGATGGGTGCCGTTTCGGGCAGAAGCAAGAATTCTCCGCGGGGTGAAGTGGCTTGTGATAGTTGAACGGGCACATCCGTATTTTCACTAACTTCATTGGAACCTTCGAAACCGCTTTTTAGAAAGTAAATACGCGAGAGATCCTTAAGCATGAATTCACCTATTTTAGGGAACCGTTCTTGAAATGTTGAAAAAAAATTTGAAGTATAAAAAAAAGTATAGGTCGTATACTGCGCCGCGGAAAAAATGGTCGCGTGCATGTGGATTGTCGCTAGACTTCGAGTTGTCCTCGACAGATTGCCGAGAACATTTTGTCATAAATATTAAATAACGTATAATGCGGTTTTGAAATCGAGAGACGGTAACAATTTGTACCCAGCGCTCAGCATGATAAGTATAGGGATATGATAAGTGACAAGTATAGTATAAGTATCATAAGTATCATAAGTATCGGAACGTCACATACATACTCGATGAAATTCGTTAGAACGCCCCACAGTGACTCTTCCACAACGCTTTTTGGTCAAAACTAGCAACAACGCAAGCGTGTCGTGTGCACTATCCCACGTTACTTTCGGATTACGACTGCGAATGTGCGCGTGTGTGGAATGAAGGTTTTTTCGTGTTTGGAAGCGTGTTTTATTTATTAACTTCTCGCGTAACAAAATTCGTGCGACACACACTCTCCGCCATCGTGGATCGACCACTCTCGCTCGTTTCACGCATTCGCTCTCTCTCACACATTCGCGACTGCGCGTGCGTCGGCACATCTCGACCGATTACTCTCGCGATCGCGCGTTCTCTCTTATCGACAATCGCTTCTGAATCTATAACAGCGCGCTTTTGGGAGTCAGCTCACAGTCAGGTCTACCCGTGTAACTGTCGAAACGGATGATCGTCATTGGCCACAAAAATTGGCTTCACGCTTTCGATATTATATCAATGTATAGTATATCGTAATGAGCTATTGATGACTGAGCTATCAATACTTTCAAGCAGTTTAACTTCGTTTTTTTTTTCACAACTATGCTTTATCGATTTCGCTGGAGAGGTCGAACTTTGCAACCAGTTTCCACGAATATTGCAACAAATAAAGGAACAATTCTCAACGATTCGTTAACAAAGGCGATTTCATAAAAATCTGGAAGTAAATTTACTGTATGCCACTTGACGTTACAGAAGAAAAATTACCAATTTTTGCAGGGAGAATTAATTCCGTCCATCCGACACAATAAATAATTTAACAAAGTTTATTGCCAGTCGGTTGAAATATCGACCGAACGACAACGACGTTTCGCGTTTACGTTTTCAATCATTAAAAAAACGGACACGTGTGAGAACACATTTTTTTTTTTCAACCCTTTCGCGTGAAATCGCAATCATCGCACGTGATCGTGAATCGCATGTGCAATTTTATCTGTACCCTATAAAATTGTAGATACAACAATCCATGCGTGCGATTATGATTGCAGATACGTTGGTGTTTCCCTATAGACAAAATATATATAATCCAAGTGTATAAGCTCAGCGCAAACATTCGATCTTCGACTATCGTGGTCTTTGCATCACAGTTTCACGTCGTCAAGTTCTAGTAAAACAAACGCTACGATGTTAAGTAAGACTGCGATTGTTTTTTTCGTATTCATATCGGCGACAAGTTCTGCCAGCTACAAAATAGGGAGTTCCAAACCGGACGAATCCACCGGACTCATTATCGAAGCGACGGTAAGATGAACTTTATCAGCAAATCCCAACATGCACGCGATTCGAAAAGCCTTTGATTAGATTGTACTTGTAAGAATAAGAACGAAAAACAATCATCTTTTCAATGAATTCCTATATATAAAATTGATAAATTAGTACACTACGATACGAGTGCGATAAAACGTTCTTTAACGACCGTGGATTTGCAGCACGAGCCGAAAGTGAGTGTTGCAATCACACGGATTGAAAAAGAATTTCTCGCAAGAGTGTCATGCAGGATTTGATTTCACGAGTGCGGGAAATGCGCTTTTTACGCACGGTGTAAAATAGAGAAACATTATATTAACTTCTCGTTTTCTAATCGATGATCATCGTTGATTTAATTTCAAAACATCGTGAACATAGTCAGATCAGCTTCAATACTGCGCTAACCAACGCAATGTTTCAATGCGTTTCAGGTCGACATCTTAGCTTCGTGCTACTCAACCGAAAAATTGGAGATAGGTCTCTCCGGAAATTTACCTGAGACTTTCCTCGAGACACTTTGGGCCCGGAAGTTCATTCCTATATTGTTGATAAACGGTTCCGTGTGTGACAAATGGCAGTATTTCCTCAATCGGCGAAAACTCAATACCTTCGTGATCATAACCACCGATTTACGACATTTGTCCCGTTTTTTTAAAAGTAACAATTGCGGCGTTCTTTGGACTAATATAAAAGCATCAATCCTCATCGTCAATTGGTCGCCCACGACGGAGTATGGATGTCGCCGCAACAGGACTGCTTACATATTTCGGGCTGCTTCGTACTGGAGCACATTGAACGTGAATGTTTTGTGCTTACACGCAACAAAAGGAAGAATGATATACGGCTATAATCCATTCACAGATGAAGCACCAGCTCCGTGGAAATTGACTGAGTATTCTAATAAGTCTCAAAAGTACGCTAAATTATCTTTTTTTGAGCGAGAATATCAACAGAATGGAGTGTGCAGAAATCTGGATTTTGACAAAATGAAAGATTTGGGGGGCAGTAAAATACTGTACCATGATGAATTAGCCGAAGAGATTAAGGCCAAGAACAAGTTAAACTCACAAGACCGAAGGTTGATGAAGGTTAAAGAGTTCGATAATATTGCTGGCGTTTTTTCTCGTGCAATACACGGAACATTGAGAATCGCACCATATGGAATAAACAATTACGGCAAAATGTCGAATGGACAATTCAACTTTGCGCTCTTTAAAGATTTTTTTGACTTTAGTTATCCGTGTATGCAAACGGACTTGTTGATGGTGACTCACTTCCGTGGCTACAAATCACAATTGAGAAAAATACTCAGTGTTGTCGACCTTTATACCCAACTGGGAATTTTACCTGTTTTACTACTTACACTGATCGTCTTTAAATTTATCGCTCATCAGGCTTTACTCTCGGCAGCTATGAACGTTTTTCGTATCATCTGCAATACCGGCTTTCACAATTTACGCGACAATACCGCGTTAAGACTTTACCGAGTCAGTATATACTTGTTTATGATAACAATGCATGGCATTTTTGCTGGGAACCTAGCGTCTTTACTGACAAGAGACATAGCCGTGGATCACCCACAGACTATCAAAGACCTTGTAGATGGTAACTACACCATTCACTTCTTCGGACGCTATGGCAACTTTTTTGAGAATTTGGAATATAAAGGAAAATTTGCGCTTCATTGGTACGCTGGAAGAACCTGTGTCCAAATCTTAATGAAAGATCCCTCAGGGGCTTGTGTCGGTCCTGCATATGAGATCTTAGAGACAGCTAAAAGCGGCGATTTTTACGTGCATAAAACTCCTATGTTTAGAATGTATTACACTTATAGGACGGGCGATCAATGGCCTTTTGACGACAAATTTAATACGGTACTTTTAATAATGAATGCAGCCGACATTGTAGACACGTTGCCTATGCGTGTTGTCAAAGACAAATGGAATCGTCCAGCTCCCACAGAGGGTCCTAGAGTCATGACTCTGAACGATTTAATCTTTGCCTTCATAATTTTGGGCATTGGATGTGTATGTGCGATGTCCTGTTTCATTGTGGAAATATCGATTGGACCAATTCATTCGGCAATCGCAAGAATTCATCGCAGCTCTATTAATTGTTTTCGGAAGACAAACTTTGAACAGATAAATAGTAGGAAGATGAAAGTAAAAAAGTTGAAAGTTACCAAGATCAAAGTTAGAACGTTACAAGTTTAAGATAGTGGTGGTGATAGATTGATGGGATAAAAGTTTGGCTGATCAGAACGCTCAAAATGAGGTTAACTATGGAGTACTTATGAATCTGCTGAACTCGCACAGTTCTAAGAAAAACTTGATTTCGTTCAATTTGGCTGTTTCGAGTGTCATTAAAAATCGGGTCCCATCTTAAATTTTTATTGTATCGATGTTGCGCCTCAGGAGACATCATCTTGACCTCCTGTATCGAGTTTAATAGAATTAAACAAGGGAATAATGATTTTTGAATAAATAGTACGTTGCCGGAAAACATCGAGTTTAAGGGCGGGGTAAAGTATTTAATTTTTTTTTCTTTTCTCTTTTAATGAATGCATAATATCTCAAGAATATTGTGTTAAAATTTCAAGTCGATCGGAGTAAAATTGACGAAGTTATGAGTATTTGAGCGTATTGCAGGGGGGGGGGGGTTTGTTGACTAATTATTTTTTTCCATCATTTTGTTAATAACATTCTGGAATTATTATTATGCAAAATTAATCTTTTGAGTACCTTTAATATGCATGAATTTTCTCAGATTTTTATGCAATCGAGAAGTGTTCTCAAACTCATGTGCAATGAGCGCTAAGCGACCAAACTCTTCTGCGTTTTTCAAACCGTTTTTCTGGGACTTGTCATATTTGAAGTCCGTGTGCACGATAACCCAAAATCTACTGGACCAATCGCTTTGAAATTTTGCACAGTACTTATTCACATAATTCACCAGGCATTGTCGAGAGCTTTTTTGTTTTTTTAATAATTACCAATTTTTCAACAACAAATTAGCCGATTTTTTTTAGCGAAAATCGGGTTTTTGGCTCCCAAGTGGTACGAAAAGTCGAAAAATCGAAAAAAAAAAAAAATCTCCCGTCATTACCTCGAGAAACATCTCCTTTAACAAATGCATTTTGATTTTTTTTATTCAGATGATTCTGTTGCGAGTTATGGTGCACACGGCAAACCAACTTTTTTTCGAGGCGCCTCCGGGGTTTAATTTTCACTCGCTCAATTTCGAATATTTTGCAATGAAAATTTTGGAGAATGTTGTTCAAATGTTACTTTATTATATGTAAATTTTTCAATAAACGAACACTATCTGTTACGCCAAAAAAAAATCTTAAAAACATGCCTTTTTTTCGCCGAATTAACTTTACCCCGCTCTTAACAACCATACTTGCGGCGTAAAACAGATGTAAAAATATGCGTGAGTTCTCGAGATATGGTAAATATTGCGGAGTTTCAACTGGAACTCAAAATAGAGATATTAGTCTGAACTAGGGACAAATTTCTAGTAAACTGGGTACATACACATGCGATTGATTACTAACTAAAGAGATTTAAGGTCACGAAAAGTTTGTCACTTGGTCCGATTTTTGTGTATGAAACCGTGTAGTACGAGAGCTAGTTCTGGGGAACAAAGCTTTGGACCGGAACTTATGCATACCTCAGCTTGGAGATTTAGTAACAGAACACTGATTGGTTTATATGATTTTTCAATTAATTTTTGTTTTTCTCATTCGATGTTTTGACAACAAATGTTTTTAATTTTTATTTTATTCTTTGAAATTCGCATCAAACTTTACAGAATTAGACTTGCTTTCAAGTCGTAAAAAATTTGACGTTAATTTTTCATTTTTACTGTGTCATAGAGGAAGCTTTGTTTTTGTAAAGAAATTTTATTTGGAGATTTTTATGCGAACATGTTCAGAATGTACCAAAACATCGAAAAATTACATTTAAGCAAAGCCTTCGGTGGGGATGTGTACCACAAAAGGAGTATACACGGTAGCGTTCGCAAATTTTGACCGAAAAAGCTGAGAATTGGTATGAAGGTCGAGTTAACATCAAGTATTGTCGTTTGCTATTGAATTTGGTCAAAGTCGATAGAAAGATCCAAAAGTTATAAGTATATTATTTGTCAAATAAAAAAACACTGTTCAGGGACACAGTCGTTTCCGCAAATTGAAAGCAATCAAGCTCAAACTTTGCGAACAATGGCGGTTATCTCTAAGGATAATTAGTTCCAAATTTTGCCCAAATCGATAGAGTATTTCATTAATTATAGATATTTCTGTTTCTGAAAATTTTGCCAAAACCATTTTTGCTCGCTGTCGTTTGTGCTTTTTTCAATTAATTGGGCAGAAATTATATGAACACGCGTAGTTACTATTAAGATATTTTTTGTAACTTATGGGATCTAATGTTGACAGTCGATAATTTTATAGATACAAAAAATCATGAAAAATTCTTAGAATCGTTCAGATATCGGATTCATCGAATTCAAATTAACATTAAATTTCAAGTTTAACCAAATTCAATGAATGGTTTGAAGTTATGAACAAAAAAATTAGAGAGGATGATTTCAAATTCTTTAACAAATCTGACATCAAATTCGAATTTTTACACACTTGTAAAAACGAAGGGTTCGAAGCATGGGTTCGAAGCATGTACTACGTGTACGCAACGTGCAACTCGCTGACTGTAAAGATCACGCTACACGGCACCGCCGACGAGTCAATCAAACGGTATCCATAGAACCAACAAGAATCATGCCTCGCTATTTGTTTAACTGGACGATTATCCTCGTAAACTTCGTTCTTTTCACGGCCTCGCTACGGGCCTACGACGTGAGACAACTCGCCGAGGAACGTCTAATTTTCACCGAGGATGACAGCATGTCCGATAATGAATTTGGTATTTATTTTTCTTTATCGCTATTAATAAAATAATTTACGAAAAACCTTTTTTCATTATTTTTGTATTTAGAGATCTGCATCATTTCAAAAAAGTTAAATAATGATAGATAAACCTTTTTGCGGTTCTGTAAACATTTGCAACTTTCTATAACGTAACTTAGATGATTTTCGATGTAAATTCGACTTTATAAGAATATTTTAAAAAATGCTCAGTGCATAAAAACGCAATATAAAAAAAAATTACAAAAGCCTTCCTCTGATCGATCTTCATATAGAAATAGAGCTTTGCATACTTTTTGAAAAGGTTAAATAAATAAAAATAAATCTTTATGCGGGTGTCGACGTATGTGAAATTTCTATAATGTCATTGAGAGTTTTTTTTTTCCAATCGATAAAATAAACAAATCAGGAAATTCCACTTTGGAAAAACTTGCAAAAAAAAAATCGTTAATGCAAAAAAACGAAATACAAAAAAAAGCATTAAAAGCTTCGACATCAACTTGTTCGCAATATATTTGTTTTTTGTTTGAAACATCGTTCGTTCGTTTCATTGCAGACGAGACTTCGCGACGAGGATCGCGAGACTCGTTTCATCGGTGAACGACGAGACGATATTTCGACGCACGGTCGATGTTTCTAATCCAACTGACAGCGTGTACAGTACCACTATCACCCTTAGCGTTCAGAACGGTAAGCGTAAAAATATGAAGATGAATATACGCAGCACTCCAGCTGATACATCCATACATATACTATTTCTCTGTTTTTTTTCTTTTTGGTTTTCCAACTTTTTACCCTGCGCAACTACCTGAAACGTTTGTTCATATGCACCTTCGTATTTCCGTAGGGATTATACATTAAACGAATGTACTAAACGGAGCGGGGAACTACGCCGTTGCTTGCCACGAGCCGGACAACCTCGCAACGTCGACAATTGGCTTTAACGTTCGCGTTTTACCGAACAGCAAATCCACTCTCAAGATGGTTGTCGCTACTCACTGAAGAATCGTCAGGAAAACAAATCGGCTTATATTTCATGCCAGCGTCGAACGCGTAAAGCCTTTCGCGCTTTTGTGTAACTTCGATTAATGTACATTTTTGGGTAATGGTAAAGAAATAAAAAGAGATAATGAAATCGAGTGACCACTACGAAATTGTATAGAAATATTAATAATTCATTACGATTTATGAAAACACTAAGTAGATTGCAGGCCTTGAAATCAATTTTTTAAATCATTGATCACTGGACAACGCGCCCTGCCAGGCAGTCGTACTAGTAGCATCAAATCTCCGCGTTTTTTCAGTAAAGCAATTAGTATATAACATTAAAAATAAATACCTGCGAGTATTTCCATTGAGTACAATTATTTATAACTTCGGTATGGAATGTTTTGTGTTGCAGTGAATCTCTCATTGAATGGACGAAAATGTGTTTATTGAAAGATCCCGCTTGCATGGAAATTTAACATGGTTCTGAATTTATTTTCCTATTAGAACTCGATTATTTTAGAAACGCTGTGAACCCAACAGCTTAATTTCTTAAGAATATTCTCTGAAAATTTGATATTGATATCTAAAAAATCGACGTAGTCATGACATTTTGAATGAAGCAATATACTTAAGTAAAACACGAAGTATTTCGTCTTATCGTAAAGTCAAATGAGGGTTTCCTTGTTTGGATGACGACGGAAATCGACCTCTTGTGAAGCTGCCATTGCAACATCGGGTCCAATGTATGGCCTTGGAACTAATGACTGAAGGTAGTGGAAAAACATCACCGTAACAATAGCATAACCATAGTCGAAACTTTGAACGTTTTTTTCTCAAGAGACAGTTTTCGGCACGATTACGATATCTCCGGCCCTCAATCTGGCCGGTTAGATTTCATATTTGGGCCAAAATAACCACTTTTTCAAGAATACAATTTTTTCCTAGGGGACTTAGTTTTTGAGATATTGCAACGGAAAGTGAGATTATTTAGAAAAACGATGTATGTATATCATCTTTTATCGTCATTATGACTAATATATAATTATATCCATATAATATAAATGTAAAAAAAAAAAACAATGAACAACAACAGCTAACGCCAACAACAATAATAAGTGCAATTGACCGAAAGCACAAGTGCCAAAAATCAAAAGGTGTAAAAATTCGTCTGCGTGAGCTCGCGGCGTCCGCCGCTCGCGTCTGGCGGTACTAACACCTCGATGTGTGTGTGGAAATGGTGTTTTTTGGTCATTTGTCATAGGTAAAGTAGTATTTGTAAGATCTTTTGATTCGGCAAATTGCGTTTTCGGTCAATTGTTCTTTCGGTCAATTGCACTTTCGGTCAATTTTTTCTAGAAAAACGATTTCTTCTGGTCGATATATACATAATTCACGGTCAAATCAAGGATCCAAGCAAATAAATTTTTTTCTTATTGGAAGCGTCGTGACTCTTAAACTGAGGCTCAAATAGAAAAAAAGTACTCTTACTTTTTGCTTTTTTTTGGTCAGTATGTGAATAATCAACGGTCAATTAACGCGACACTTTGCGCGGTGATGGGTGCCGTTCCGGGCAGAAGCAAGAATTCTCCGCGAGGTGAAGTGGCTTGTGATAGTTGAAAGGGCACATCCGTAAGTTTACTAACTTTATTGGAACCTTTGAAACCACTTTTTAAAAAGTAAATACGCGAGAGATCCATAAGGATGAATTCACCTATTTTAGAAAACCGTTCTTGGAATAGTGAAAAAAATTTGAAATATAAAAAAAGTATATGTCGTATACTGCGCCACGGAAAAAATGGTCGCGTGCATGTGGATTGTCGCTAGACTTCGAGTTGTCCTCGACAGATTGCCGAGAAAATTTTATCATAAATATTAAATAACGTATAATGCGGTTTTGAAATCGAGAGACGGTAACAATTTGTACCCAGCGCTAAGCATGATAAGTATAGGGATATGATAAGTGATAAGTATAGTATAGTATTAGTATCATAAGTATCGGAACGTCACATACATACTTGATAAAATTCGTTAGAACGCCCCGCAGTGACTCTTCCACACCGCTTTTTGGTAAAAACTAGCAACAACGCAAGCGTTTCGTGTGTGCTCTTTCACGTTACGTTCGGATTTCGACTGCGAATGGGGGCGCTTTTGGGAATGGGCTCACAGTCAGGTCTACCCGTGTAACTATCGAAACGGATGATCGTCATTGGCTACAAAAATTGGATTCACGCTTTCAATATTATATCAATTTATAGTATATCGTAATGAGCTATTGATGACTGAGCTATCAATACTTTTAAGCAGTTTAACTTCGTTTATTTTTTTTCATAACAATGCTTTATCGATTTCGCTGGAGAGGTCAAACTTTGCAACCAGTTTCCACGAGTATTGCAACAAAAAAAGGAATAATTCCCAACGATTCGTTAACAAAGGCGATTTCATGAAAATCTGGAAGTAAATTTACTGTATGCAACTATACGTTACTAAAGAAAAATGACCAATTTTTGCAGGGACAATTTATTCCGTCTTTCCGACATAATAGATAAATTTAACAAAGTTTGTTGCCAGTCGGTTGAAATATCGACCGAACTACAACGACGTTCCGCGTTTTCAATCATTAAAAAAACGGACACGTGTGATAACACATATATTTTTTTTCAACCATTTCGCGCGAAATCGCAACCATCGCACGTGATCATGAATCGCATGTGCAATTTTATCTGTACCCTATAAAATCGTAGATACAACAATCCATGCGTGCGATTATGATTGCAGATACGTCGGAGTTTCCCTATAGACAAAATATATATAATCCAAGTGTATATAAGCTCAGCGCAAACATTCGATCTTCGACTATCGTGGTCGATGCATCACAGTTTCACATCGTCAAGTTCTAGTAAAACAAACGCCACGATGTTGAGTAAGACTGCGATTGTGTTATTCGTATTCATATCGGCGATAAGTTCTGCCAGCTACAAAATAGGGAGTTCCAAACCGGACGAATCCACCGGACTCATTATCGAAGCGACGGTAAGATGAACTTTATCAACAAATCCCAATATGCACGCTGTTCGAAAAGACTTTAGTTAGACTGTACTTGTAAGAATAAGAACGAAAAACAATAATCTTTTCAATGAATTCCTATATATAAAATTGATAAATTAGTACACTACGATACGAGTGCGATGAAACGTTTTTTAACGTCTGTGGATTTGCAGCACGAGCCGAAGGTGAGTGTTGCAATCACACGAATTGAAAAAAAATCGTCGCAAGAGTGTCGTGCAGGATTTGATTTCACGAGTGCGGGAAATGCGCTTTCACGCACGGTGTAAAATAAAGAAACATTATATTAACTTCTTGTTTTCTAATCGATGATTATCGTTGATTTAATTTTAAATCATCGTGAACATAGTCAGATCAGTTTCAATACCGTGCTAACCAACGCAATGTTTCAATGCGTTTCAGGTCAACATCTTAGCTTCATGCTACTCAACTGAAAAATTGGAGATAGGTCTCTCCGGAAATTTACCTGAGACTTTCCTCGAGACACTTTCGGCCCGGAAGTTCATTCCTATATTGTTGATAAACGGTTCCGTGTGTGACAATTGGGAGTATCCGCTCAATCGGCGAAAACTCAATACCTTCGTGATCATAACCACCGATTTACAACATTTATCCCGTTTCTTTAAAAGTAACAATTGTGGCGCTCTTTGGGCCAATGTAAAAGCATCATTCCTCATCGTCGATTGGTCGCCCACGACGGAGTATGGATGTCGCCACAACAGGACTGCTTACATATTTCGGGCTGCTTCGGACTGGAGCATATTGAACGTGAATGTTTTGTGCTTACACGCAACAAAAGGAAGAATGATATACGGCTATAATCCATTCACAGATAAAGCACCAGCTCCGTGGAAATTGGCTGAGTATTCTAATAAGTCTCGAAAGTACGCTAAATTATCTTTCTTTGAGCGAGAATATCAACAGATTGGAGTGTGCAAAAATCTGGATTATGACAAAATGAAAGATCTGGGGGGCAGTGAAATACTGTACACTGATGAATTAGCCAACGAGATGGGGGACAAGAACAAGTTAAACTCACAAGACCGAAGGTTGATGGTGGTTAAAGAATTTGATAATATTGCTGGCGCTCTTGCTCGTACAACACATGGAACATTGAGGAACGTACCAAATGTACGAAAAAATTTCGGCAAAATGTCGAATGCACAATACAACTTTGCGCTCTTTAGAATTCTTCTCCAGTTTAGTTATCCGTGTATGCAAACGGACTTGTTGATGGTGACTAACTTCCGTGGCTATAAAACGCAATTGAAGAAAATACTCAGTGTTGTCGACCTTTATACCCAACTGGGAATTTTACCTGTTTTACTACTTACACTGATCGTCTTTAAATTTATCGCTCATCAGGCTTTACTCTCGGCAGCCATGAACGTTTTTCGTATCATCTGCAATACCGGCTTTCACAATCTACGCGAACATACCGCGTTGAGACTTTATCGAGTCAGTATATACTTGTTTATGATAACAATGCATGGCATTTTTGCTGGGAACCTAGCATCTTTACTGACAAGAGACATAGCCGTGGAACACCCACAGACTATCAAAGAGCTTGTAGATGGTAACTACACCATTCACTTTTTCGGTCGCTATAGCAACTTTTTTGAAAATTTGGAATATAAAGGAAAATTTGCGTCTCATTGGTTCATTGAGAGAACCTGTGTCGAAATCCTAATGAATGATTCCTCAGGGGCTTGTGTCGGTCCTGCATATGAGATCTTAGAGACAGCTAAAAGCGGTGGTTTTCACGTGCGTGAAAATCCTATCTTTACAATGTATTACACTTTTAGGACGGGCAATCAATGGCCTTTTGAAGAGAAATTTAATACGGTACTTTTAATAATGAATGCAGCCGACATTGTAGACACGTTGCCTATGCGTGTTGTCAAAGACAAATGGAATCGTCCAGCTCCCACAGAGGGTCCTAGAGTCATGACTCTGAACGATTTAATCTTTGCCTTCATAATTTTGGGCATTGGATGTGTATGTGCGATGTCCTGTTTCATTGTGGAAATATCGATTGGACCAATTCATTCGGTAATTGCAAGAATTCAGCGCAGCTCTTGCAATTGTTTTCGGAAGACGAACTTTGATCAGATAAATAGTCGGAAGATAAAAGTAAAAAAGTTGGTAGTTACCAAGACCAAAGTAAGAACGTTACAAGTTTAAGATAGTGGTGGTGATAGATTATTGGGATAAAAGTTTGGCTGATCAGAATGTTCAAAATAAGGTTAACTATGGGCTACCACTTATGAGTCTGCTGAACTCGCACAGTTCCAAGAAAAACTTGAATTCGTTCAATTTGGCTGTTTCGAGTGTCATTAAAAATCGGATCCCATCTTAAATTTTTACTGTATCGATGTTGCGCCTCAGGAGACATCTTCTTGACCTCCTGTATCGAGTTTAATAGAATTAAACGAGGGAATAATGAGAAAATAGTACGTTGCCGAAAAACATCGAGTTTAACAACCATACTTGCGGCGTAAAACAGGTGTAAAAATATGGGTGAGTTCTCGAGATACGGTAAATATTGCGGAGTTTCAACAGGAACTCAAAATAGAAATATTAGTCTGAACTGGGGACAAATTTCTAGTAAATTGGGTATATACACATGCAATTGATTACTAACTAAATGAATTTAAGGTCGGGAAAAGTTTGTCACTTGATCCGATCCTCGTGTATGAAACCGTGTACGAGAGCTAGCCGTGATGCATACCTCAGCTTGGAGATTTAGTAACAGAACGCTGATTGGCTTATATGATTATTCAATTACTTTTTGTTTTCCTCACTCGATTCTGACCACTGTAGATGTAATTGGCGACGATGTTATTTTGAGATATGTTTTGCACAATAAATGTTTTTAATTTTTATTTTGTTCTTTGAAATTTGCATCAAACTTTACAGAACAAAAAAATCTGAGATGATGATTTTGAATTCATTCACATTCTGACATTAAATTCGAATTTTTACACACTTGTAAAAACGAACTAAGTAGATGCTACGTGATGCGCGCTTTGGTATGTTTTGCGCTTTGAAACACCTGAGGAGTGAAATACGTATTTTAAAACAAATTTGGAATAGATTTTACATATTTATACAAATTTTACATCAAGTGCAAAACGTTGTTATATATTAATTGTAAGTTTCGATTTTTCAAAAATGTCTTAGTAATAAACATCGATTCTCCAAACAAATTATAAATAAATTGCGACTTTTTTAGAAAATTAAAAGTGAATTGTTGTTTTGTAAATAAATTAAGAGCGAATTTCGATTGTGTTAATGAGTAAGTAGTGAATATCGGATTTCCGAAAAATCGTTAGTGAATTTCAGCACTAAGTTCAGAAAAAACTCCCGACTGATAACGTAGTACAGTAAATTAATTGTATTATAGAAAAAGCACTTACAAAACAAATAATCATTCGTTTATTGGTGTCGGGAGATTATGACCCGCAGTGACGAATAAAACTCTAGAATATGATAAGCGAATAGCTTTTCGGCATTACACGCTTTTTTCATAAAACAAATAATCTTGTATACTTCTTTGGCAGACAAGACTTTATTAATTTTTGTAAAACTTCTTTTATTTTCAAAAAATCAAGTCGTGAAAAGTCGAACCCGAATTTTCTCACGAGTTCGCGATTTCGTCAGGCGGTATGTGCGGGTTTTGCTCCATTTTACTTTTTCGCCTACGGGTCTCATAGCTCACCGGGCCCCACGTTCGCGCGATAGCTGAGGTGGTATTCGGCAGTGGAAAGCCGATGTTTGCAAGAGAATATGCAGTACACGCTCCGTATTATCAACCTCCACTAACTTGACTCGTTACCATGACAACGAATTCCCCTAACTTGACTTTTCCTGCGCCCGTGGTCCCCACCCCGATTGGAGTACTGCGTTGCGTGTACCCCTTGTTGCCCCTACTCGTGAAAACGGACCGGGCGTGTGAACAGTAGGGGAAGTCAAGTTATGGGAGCTTACCCGGTGCCCACGAGTCAAGAATACGGAGCGTGTACCTTTTTCGTATTACGATTGCGCGCAACCCACAATGCGAGCTCCGGGATAGCATCCGTGATCCGATGAAAAATAAGAAGAGCGGAACAAGAGGAGTTTTGGAGACCGGTTGCACGAAAGACGATAGGCTGTACCGACAGAACGTTCATGGGTTCGAAGCATATACTACGTGTACGCAACGTGCAACTCGCTGACTGTAAAGAATACGCTACACGGCACCGCCGACGAGCCAATCAAACGATGTCCATAAAACCAACAAGGATGATGCCCCGCTATTTGTCTAAGTGGACGATTATTCTCCTCGTAAATTTCGTTCTTTTCACGTCCTCGCTACGGGCCTACGACGTGAGACAACCCGCCGAGGAACGTCTAATTTGCACCGAGCATGTCCGATAATGAATTGGTGATTATTTTTCTTTATCGCTATTGATAAAACAATTTACGAAAAACCTTTTTTCCATTATTTTTTGTATTTAGAGATCTGCATCAATCTAAAAAAATTAAATAATAATAGATAAACCTTTTTGCGGTTCTGGAAACATTTGCAACTTTCTATAACGTAACTTAGATGATTTTCGTTTCAAATATAAAAGTTTTTAAATTTGTGAGTTCGACATTAGAAAATCATTTAACAAAATGCTTAGTACAAATGCACAATACAAAAACAAAATTACAAAGGCTTTTTTTAATCGATCTTCATATACAAATAGGGCTTTGCATGCTTTTTGAAAACGTTAAATAAATAAAAATACATTTTTATGCGGGTGTCAACGAATGTTAAATTTCTATAATTTAATTGAGAGTTTCTTTGGTCCTATCGATAAAATAAACAAATCAGGAAATTCTACTTTGGAAAAACATGCGAAAAAGAAAATTGGTAAAAAGAAATACAAAAAAAAGTATAAAAAGCTTGGACATCAACTTGTTCGCGATATATTTATTTTTTGTTTCAAACATCGTTCGTTCGTTTTATTGCAGACGAGACTTCGCGACGAGGATCACGAGACTCGTTTCATCGGTGATCTTGTTGTCGGTGAACGACGAGACGATATTTCGACGCACGGTCGAAGTTTCTAATCCAACTGACAGCGTGTACAGTACGTACGACGATCACTCTTAGCGTTCAGAACGGTAAGCGTAAAAATATGAAGATGAATATGTATACGCAGCACTCTAGCTGATACATCCATACATATACTAGTTCTGTTTTTTTTATGTTTTTTTTTCTTTTTGGTTTTCCAATTTTCCACCCTGCGCCACTACCTAAAACGTTTATTCATATGCATCTTCGTATTTCCGTAGGGATTACACATTACACGAGTGTACTAAACGGAGCGGGGAGCTACGCCGTTGCTTGCGTCGAGCCGGACAGACGCACAACGTCGAAAATCGGCTTTAACGTTCGCCTTTTACCGAACAGCAAATCTATTCTCAGGATGGTTGTCGCTGCTCACTGAAGAATCGTTATGGAAAAAAATCGGCTCATATTTCATGCCAGCGTCGAACGCGTGGAGCCTTTTGCGCTTTTATGTAACTTCCATTAATGTATATTTTTGGGCGATGGTAAACAAGTAAAAAGGGATAATGAAATCGAGTGGAGACCTTGAAATCAATTTTTTAAATCATTGATCACTGGGCAACGCGTTCTGCCAGGCAGTCGTACTAGTAACATCAAGTCTGCCCGTTTTTTCAGTAAAGCAATTAGTATAAAATATTTCAAATGAATACCTGCGAGTATTTCCATTGAGTGTAATTATTTATAACTTCGGTATGGAATGTTTTGTGTCGCAGAGAATCTCTCATTGAATGGACGAAAATGTGTTTATTGAAACATCCCGCTTGCATGGAAATTTAACATGGTTCTAAATTCATTTTCCTATTAGAACTCGATCATTCTAAAAACCCTATGAACCCGACAGCTTAATTTCTTAAGAATGTTCTCTGAAAATTTGATATTGATATCTACAAAATCGACATAGTCATGACATTTTGTATGAAGCAATATATTTAAGTAGAACATGAAGTATTTGGTATTGTCGTAAAGTTAAATGAGGGTTTCCTTGTTTGGATGACGACGGAAATCGACCTCTTGTGAAGCTGCCATGACATAACCATCGTCGAAACTTTGGAAGTTTTTTTCTCAAGTTTTCGGGATTCGAACGGTCGCTCGGCGCTCACTCAGCAGCTACACACACACACACAATTCCCACACACCGGCTACACACACAACCATACTCCGCACGCACCATCTATCCCCGCTTCTTACCTATTCTCGGCTTCTCTTCCTTCCCTATCCATTCGCTCACTCGCTACCTCGCTTCCCCACTCCTATCAGTCACCGAATTCGCACTAAACGAGACACACGCATTATTTTGAATAAAGTCATTTCGTTATCGTTTTTCGTTATCTGGTCGTCTTGTTATTTCGCTGACTCCTCAACCGACAACTCTCCGGGTCCAGCTAACGTCTCGCTCATCAAGAGACAGTTTTCAGAACTGATTGACATAATATCTCGAAAGGGGCCCGATAGTTCCTTTTCATATTCTCACACAAAATATGCTGACTCACATTTAGGGGTATTAGTCAACCTTAGTTGTTCAAAATCGACTTTCATTATTTGATGATTTAATAAAAATAGTGACATGTCTTAAGAATTCTAGCCAAACTTAAGTTGTTCACCAATAACTAAATAAAAAAGTGTGATAAAAAACGTCAATCGAGCGTTAATTTTTCTCTTGTCATATATGTAAGGGCAAGCAAAAAAATCAGTTCATTTTGTCCCATAATTTATGAAAAAAAAAAAAACAATTCGAATTCCGACACTTATTTCGAAGCATAGGATAATAACAACATGTATAATGGCTGTAAAATAAAATTGAGAAAATAATTGACGCGTGACTCAAATACAAATAAACGTTGCTTATTGCGTCAAAAAAAGGACGCGCGAAGTATTTTTTTAATTCGATTTCTGCAGCGAAGGGATTTACGAATACGAATCAGTAACGATTCTGTCGCATGGATCGAAAGTTTGCATCGGCGTGGGTTTAACCGGCGTGAAAGCAGGATAGTCAGAGCCTAGGGGAGAAGATAACAAGGCGTTTTAACGCGCTCGCATCCTCATAATAGATGACGACACGCAGTCTTAGCTATACTCGCGCGCACTGCCGATTCTCTCCTAAACTTAACTTTGGAAAAATGTAGTGCAGGTAGAGAGAGAGACATTGCCAAAAAAATTAGATTATTACAGGTCCACTAGGAGAGACTTAAAAGCCGAGATCGCGTGCGAGACAAGCTGCGAATGGAGGAAGCTGCGGCGAAACCGCTGAAATCGATGAAGCCGATCAATGAGAGAGAGGATTTTTCGGACGTCCAAGGTACACGCCGAGGCGCGAGACAAGCACTCCTTCAATGAGCGTGTAAATAATAAATTAGTGAAACATCGTGATAGAGTAGACAGTATAATGCGTATCGAATTCCATCCGTGGAAAAGCGAGCGGTATATTGTGCATTGATAATCGCTGGATGCGAAAAAGCGTACCTCTGTTTCCTTCTCACACAGTTCTGGCAAAAATCGCAAAACTGATGTTCGAAATCGAGCACTCGTAAACTATTTTAACAATCCAAGACTAACATATAATAATCAAGTTAACAGTAAAGATCAATAACATCAAATGAATAATATGATTATTATATACGCATGATTACATGATGGCGCCTAAAAAAATTGTTCAACGAGCGCTTGCATTGGAGTGGGGTAAACGACGATACGGGAAATACACGGCATCGAAATTGTTGCTATGTTAACGAGGTTAAATGGTTAATGGTTCAATGGGTGGTTGAGTTTAGCGAAGTTAATAAAAACAAGTTTTGACCGTATACAAAATATCGACGAAACATCAACGACTCATCAATTTTTAACGAAAAAAGAAAATTACATTTATAAAAATTTTCAGATTTTTTTTTAAATCATGAAACTTTTATACATTTTTTTGTTTGATGAATGACTGAGATTTCAAAATCGAAACACATATATAATTAATTGCATGATTTACGTAAGTGAAAAGAATATGTGTCCCTTCCCTTTATAATGTGATGCTTTTTTCGCAAATGTGAATGGTAAAATTAAACCATATTTGTAATTTTTCCAAGGGAACGAGGCAGTTGTTTAAAAAAAACTTTGCAAAAATGAAAAAAGTTTCGAATAAATTACGTGCGATACAGAAACGGTATTAAAAAAAGTGCGAAATAACGAGTAATTTTTTTAGATACGATACGTATGTATCGAGAGTGTTTATACGCACATACAATATGTATGAAAAATATGGGCGCGCGATGCGCACATGCCGTTTGAATTCGCTTTGACACGCTATCCTTTTTTCAACGTAAACGTAGTCCTTCGCGTGTAAAATAATACAAGGTCGATGTAATCTCTTTTTTGATATCATCGATAATATGAAAATTCGCGTAATGCATTTTCTGATATCTATGCATTGTAACACGGAAATTGTTGGTGCGTCACAAAAATCTCGGCACCGTCAAATTCCGGTCCCGATGAGCTTCGACAGAGGCTCAGGCGGTCTAGGAATTTCTGATTCAGTTAAATTGAAATAAAAATAATTAGTTTTATTAACTTTAGTTATTTACGAACGATTTTCGAGGTGCCTCAAACCGCGGGGAGGACAGTTTTGATTTCGATGATTTTTCTCAACGAAAGGAATGTTCTTTCTGGTCGGTGGTACTTTTTTTTTTCTCAACTTCATCACCGTGAAAATTATCACTGTGAGCGCATCCATTGATGAAAAAATTCGCAGCGTACTGATGCCAGAATCAGACCCGATGACTGCTACACCGGTCTTTACAAGCATTTTTTCTTGATAAGAAGATTCGCGGCGAGAGGAACGACTTGACAGCGCGAGCGATAGGTTGAATATTCAGCATAAGTTATAATCCGAAAGGAGATAGCAGAACGAAATCGCAAGAACGATTAACGTAGATTACTTAAGCACTCTCGTCGTAACCTTTCTAGAGGAAAGACGTGTGCCAGAGAGATCATTTCTGTCCTTAATAACATTTCCGGAATCGATTGAAGCTCGGAAATCAACAGAGGGATGGAGGGAAGGTTTTCCGTAGTGTTTTCACGCATCTGTCTGTCATCAGTAAAGTTGTTACTTCATTGTTACCGGACTCGCGTCATCAATTTTGTTTGGTATTTTTCATCAAGTTCGAATGTGCGACACTTTGCGCGATGATGGGTGCCGTGCCGGGCCGACTCAAGACTTCTCCGCGAGGTAGGTGGCTTGTGATAGTTGAACGGGTTCATCCGTATTTTCACTGACTTTATTGGAACCTTTGAAATCACTTTTAAAAAAGTAAATACGCGAGAGATCCACAAGGATGAATTCACTCATTTTACGGAACCGTTCTTGAAATGTTGAAAAAAATGTCAAATATAAAAAAAGTATATGTCGTATACTGCCCCGCGGAAAAAATGGTCGACTGTCCGCGAGTAGTGGAACAAAAAAGAAACAAATCTCAACGAATCGTTAACGAAGGCGATTTTAGGAAAATCTAGAAGTAAATCTACTGTATGCAACTGTATGACGTTACTAAAGAAAAAAATGACCAAGTTTGCAGGGACAATTCATTCCGTCGTCCTGACACAATAAATAATTTAACAAAGTTTATTGCCAGTCGGTTTAAATATCGACCGAACGAGAACGACGTTTCGCGTTTACGTTTTCAATCATTAAAAAAACGGGCACGTGTGATAACACACTTATTTTTTTTCAACGCTTTCGCGCGAAATCGCAACCATCGCACGTGATCGTGAATCGCATGTGCAATTTTATCTGTACCCTATAAAATTGTAGATATAACAATCCATGCGTGCGATTATGATCGCAGATACGTTGGTGTTTCTCTATAGACAAAATATATATAATCCAAGTGTATATAAGCTTAGCGCAAACATTCGATTTTCGACTATCGTGGTCGTTGCATCACAGTTTCACGTCGTCCTGTTCAAGTAAAACAAACGCCACGATGTTGACTAAGACTGCGATTGTGTTTTTCGTATTCATATCGGCGATAAGTTCTGCCAGCTACAAAATTGGGAGTTCCAAACCGGACGAATCCAGCGGACTCATTATCGAAGCGACCGTAACGTATGAACTTTATTAACAAATCCCAATATGCACGCTGTTCGGAGAGATTTTAGCTAGACTGTACTTGTAAGAATAAGAAAGAACAACAATATTTTTTTTAATGAATTTCTATATCTAAAATTGATAAATTAGTACATTGCGATACGAGTGCGACGTTTTCGAAAAAGTGTGGGTTTGCAGCACGAGCCGACGGCGAGTGTTGCAATTACACGAATTGAGTAAAAGTTTCTCGCACGAGTATCGTACAGAATCTTATTTCACGATCACAAGAAATGCGCTTTCACGCACGGCGTGAAATAAGAAAACAAGATATTGACTTCTCGTTTTCTAATGGATGATCATTGTCGATTTACATTTAAAAAATCGTAAACATCGTCGGATCAGTTTCAACATCGTGCTAATCAAGGCAATGTTTAAATGCGTTTCAGGTCAACATCTTAGCTTCATGCTACCCAAACGAAAAATTAGAGATAGGTCTCGCGGGAAATTTACCTGAGACATTCCTTCAGACACTTTGGTCCCGGAAGTTCATTCCCACAGTGTTGTTAAACGATCCGCGCGGCCCAAGCTTTTTCAAGTATCCCCTACATCAGCGAAAACTCAATATCTTCGTGATTCTAACCGCCGAGTTACAATATTTATCCCACTATTTCTACGAGATCCGTTTCTTCCGTCGTTGGAACAATAAACGAACATCGTTCCTCGTCGTCGATTGGTCGCCGACAGCGGAGTATGGATGTCGCCGCAACAGGGCTGCTCACATATTTCGCGCAGCTTCGGACTGGAAGTTAATGAACGTGAATGTTTTGTGCTTACACGCAACAGAAGGAAGAATGATATACGGCTATAATCCATTCACAGATAAAGCACCAGCTCCGTGGGAATTGACTGAGTATTCGAATAAGTCCCAAAAATACGCGAAATTATTTCTTTTCGAGCGGAAATATCAACAGCATGGAGTGTGCAAAAACCTTTATTTCGACAAATTGGAAGATCTGGGGGGCAGTGAGATTGTGTACACGGATGAATGGGCCGACCGAATCACGGACAAGACCAAGTCTGACTCACAACACCGAATGTTCATGGTGGCTGAAGAGTTTAATAATATTATTGCCACTTTTGCTCGTACTATACACGGAACATTGAAAATCGTTCCAAAGGTAGTATCACGATTTAACTCTATATTGCCCATGTCGAACAAACATTACAACTATGCGCTCTTTAAATATTTTGATGAGAGTACTTATCCGTGTGGGCAAACGGACTTGTTGATTATGACTCACTTCCAAGGTTATAAGTCACAATTGAGAAAAATACTCAGTGTCGTCGACATTTATACCCAATTGGAGATTTTTCCTGTTTTACTACTTTCACTGATCGTCTTCAAATTTGTCGCGCATCAGGCTTTCCTTTCGGCAGCTATGAACATTTTTCGTATCATCTGCAATACGGGCTTTCACAACTTACCCGAAAATACCGCGTTGAGACTGTATCGAGTCAGTATATACTTGTTTATGATAACAATGCATGGCATTTTTGCCGGGAATCTGGCATCTTTACTTACAAGAGACATACCCGTTGAACACCCACAGAGTATCAAAGAGCTTGTCGATGGTAACTACACGATTCACCATTATGGAGGCTATTATAACCTCTTTAAGAATTTCGAACATGAAGGAAAATTTAAGAATACTTGGCTCATTCAGAAAACGTGTGTCGAAATGATAACGGATGATCCTTCGGGGGCTTGTGTGGGACCTGCATATGAAATCTTAGATACAGCTAAAAGCGGCAGTTTTTACGTGCGTCAAACTCCCGTTTTTAAACTGTATTACACTTTTAGGACGGGCAATCAATGGCCTATTGACGAGAAACTTAGTACGATAATGTTAATAATGAACGCGGCCGGTACTCTAGACACGTTGCCTATGCGTATTGTCAAAGAAAAATGGAATAGTCCAGCTCCTACCGAGGGTCCTAGAGTCATGACTCTGAACAATTTACTCTTTGCCTTCATAATTTTGGGCATTGGATCCGTATGTGCTACAGCCTGTTTCATTGTTGAAATATCGATCGGACCAATTCGTTCGGCAATCGCAAAAATTCAGCGCAGTTCTTTCAATTGTTTTCGGAAGACAAAACTTCGTCCCATTAATAATAGGGCGATAAAAGTAAAAAAGTTGAAAATCACCAAGATCAAAGTTAGAACGTTACAGGTTTAGAATAGTGGTGGTGATGGATTGGAATTAAAGTTTGGCTGATCAGAACGCTCAAAATGAGGATAAATATAGACCACCACTTATGAGTCTGCTGGACTTGCACTGTTCAAAAAAAAACTTGATTTTGTTCAAATTGGATGTTTCGAGTGTTATTAAAAATCGGGTGGCATCGTACATTTTTTCTGTTTCGAGATTGCGCCTTGAGAGACATATTCTTGACCTCCTGTATCGAGGTTTTCAGAATTAAACTAGGGAATCATGATTTTCGACCAAATTGAAAAAATATGTGTGGGTTTTCGAGATATGGTAAATATTACGGAGATTGAACAGGAACTCAAATTAGGGATATTAGTCTGAACTAGTGACTAACTAAATAACTTTATGGTCACGAAAAGTTTGCCACTCGATCAGATTTGTGGTGTATGAAATCGGTACGAGAGCTAGTACTGAGCACCGAAGCTTTGGACCGGAACTTGTGCATACCTCGGCTTGGAAACTTAATAACAGAACGCTGATTGGCTTCTATGATTCTTCAATTAATTTTCGATTTTCTCATTCGATTCTAAACACTGTAGAAGTAATTGACGGCGGTGTTATTTTTAATATGTTTTGCACAACAAATGTTTCAAATTTTTTATTTTATTTTTAAAAATTTGCATCAAACTTTACAGAACTAAACTTGCGCTTGAAATCATAAAAAATTTGAAGTTAAATTTTCATTTTCGCTTTTTCAAAGAGAAAGCTTTGTTTTTGTGAAAAAATTTCATTTTGAGATTTTTATGTCAACGTGTTCAGAATGTACCAAAACATCAAAGATATTTGAGCAAAGCGTTCGATGTGTATGTGTACCACAAACGATGTAAACACGATAGCGTTCGCAAAATTTGAGCGAACCAGCTGAAAATCAGTCCGAAGGGCGAGTTAACCTCGAGTATTGTTTGGAAGTCAATTGGGTCAAAGTCGATAGAGAGATCCGAAAGTTATGAGGATTATTATTTGTCAAATAAAAAAACACTGTTTAGGGGCACAGTCATGTCCGCAAATTGAAAGCAATCAAGCTCAAACTTTGCGAACAAGGTCGGTGATTTCTAAGGGTAATTAGTTCCAAATTTTGCTCAAATCGATAAAGTATTTCAATAGTTATAAATATTTCATTTTCTGACATTTTTGCCAAAACCACATTCGCTCGCTGTCGTTTGCGCATTTTTCAATGAATTTTCAACTAGTAGAGCAAAAACTATATGAGAACATGTAGTTACTATCAATATATTTTTTGTCGTTATGGGATCTGATGTGTTCAGTTGACAATGTTATAGATACAAAAAATCACGAAAATTTCTTAGAACCTTTCAGATGTTGGATTTATCGAATTCAAATCAGCATTAATTTTCAAGTTTAACTAAATTGAATAAATGGTTTAAAGTCATGAACGAAAAATCTGAGAGGATGATTTCAAATTCTGTAACAAATCTGACATTGAATCCGAATTTTCAAACACTTGTAAAAACGAAGTAAGTAGATGTTACGTGATGCGCGCTGTAATATTTTAAACACCTTAGGAATGAAATAAGTATTTTAAAACAAATTTAAGGAAATGTAACGGATTTCCTTAACTTGACTTTTCCTGCCCCCGTTGTCCTCACCCCGACCGGATCATTGTGCTGCGTATACCCCTCGGTTACCCCGACTCGTAAAAACGAACCGGGAGTGGAGACGGTAGGGGAAGTCAAGATAAGGGAGCGTGCCCGGTCCCCTCGAGTCAAGAATACGGATCGTGTACTGTACCTTCCTTGTATTTCAATCGCGCCCAGCCCTCGCTGCGAGCTCCGGGATAGAGATGATACGATGAAAAATAAGAAGAGCGGAGCAAGAGGAGTTTTGGAGGCCGGTTGCACGAAAGACGATAAGCCGTATCGACGGAACGTTCATGGGTTCGAAGCATATACTACGTGTACGCAACGTGCAGCTCGCTGACTGTAACCACTACGCGACACGGCACCACCGACGAGTCAATCAAACGGTATCCATAGAACCAACAAGAATCATGCCTTGCTACTTGTCTAACTGGACGATTATTCTTCTCGTGGATTTCGTTCTTCTCACATCCTCGCTACGGGCCTACGACGTAAGAAAACTCACCGAGGAACGTCTAATTTTCACCGAGGATGACAGCATGCCCAATAATGAATCGGTATTTACTTTTCTTTATCGCTATTAATGAAATACTTTACGAAAAACTTTTTAAAATCATTTTTTATGTTTAAAAATCTGCATCATTTCAAAAAAATTACATAATGATAGATAGATAAACCTTTTTGCGACTCTGGAAATAGTTGCAACTTTCTCTAACGTAACTTCGATGATTTTCGTTTCAAACATAAACAATAAACTTGTATAAACTAGTGAATTCGACTTTGTAAAAACATTTAAAAAAATGCTTAGTGCATAAGAACGTAATACAAAAAAAAAATTGCAAAGGCCTTTTTCTAATCGATTATTATATAAAAACAGAGCTTTGCATGCTTTTTGAAAACGTTAAATAAATAAAAATAAATCTTTGTGCAGGTGTCGATGTATGTGGAAATTTCTATAATTTAATTGAGAGTTTTTTTTCCTTTTATCGATAAAATAAACAAACCAGGGAATTCCACTTTAGAAAAACTTGCAGAGAAGAAAATTGTTAATGCAAAAAAACGAAATACAAGAAAAAGTATTAAAAGCTTCAACATCAAGTGGTTCGCAATATATCTATTTTTTGTTTCAAACATCGTTCGTTCGTTTTATTGCAGACGAGACTTCTCGACGAGGATCGCGAGACTCGTTTCATCGGTGATCTAGTTGTCGGTGAACGACGAGCTGACGAGACGATATTTCGACGCACGATCGAAGTTTCTAATCAAACTGACAGCGTGTACAGTACCATGATCACCCTTAGCGTTCAGAACGGTAAGCGTAAAAATATGAAGATAAATATACGCAGCACTCCAACTAATACATCCACACATATACTATTTCTCTGTTTTTTTTCAATGTTTTTTTTCTATTTGGTTTTCCAACTTTTTACCCTGCGCAACTACCTGAAACGTTTGTTCATATATCCTTCGTATTTCCGTAGGGATTATACATTACACGAGTGTACTAAACGGGGCGGGCAACTACTCCGTTGCTTGCGACGAGCCGGACAGCCTCGCAACGTCGAAAATTGGCTTCAACGTTCGCGTTTTACCGAACAGCAAATCCACTCTCAGGATGGTTGTCGCTGCTCACTGAAGAATCGTTAAGGAAAAAATCGGCTCTTATTTCATGCCACCGTCGAACGCGTAAAGCCTTACGCGCTTTTATGTAACTTCGGTTAATGTACATATTTGGGTAATGGTAAACAAATAAAAAGAGATAATAAAATGGAGTGATAGGAAATTGTATAAAAATATGAATAATTTAGTACAATTTACGAAAACACTAAGTACATTGCAGGCCTTAAAATCAATTTTTTAAATCATTGAACACTGGGCAACGCGCCCTTCCAGGCAGTCGTTCTAGTAGAATCGAATCTCCGCGTTTTTTCAGTAAAGCAATTAGTATAAAATATTTAAAATGAATACCTGCGAGTTTTTACATTAAGTGCAATTATTTATATCTTCGGTATGGAATGTTTTGTTTTGCAGGGAATCTCTCATTGAATGGGCGAAAATGTGTTTATTGAAAAATTCCGCTTGCATGGAAATTTGACATGGTTCTGAATTCATTTTCTTATTAGAACTCGATTATTCCAAAAACGCTGTGAACCCAACAGTTTAATTTCTTAAGAATTTTCTCTGAAAATTTGATATTGATATCTACAAAATCAACATGGTCATGACATTTATTCGTATGCAGCAATATATTTAAGTAAAAGCAATATATTGTAACGAATTTCGGATCCCTTCCTCTTTTATCGATCGATTGCGGGAGTACGGGAATGAGAATAGATCCGCTCACGCGGATATGACAATTGACGAACGGACTATCGCAGCTTCACGACGATCGTAGTCTTTTTAACAGTCTTGACCGAGACTTCAAACCGCACGGACGTATCGCGAATCGATATAAATTACGACTTCCTTTATTCGGGATTACTAAACAACGCTCGCATTCCTTTTTATAATAAATCGGTGTCCATTTCTTTTGCGTGAACGTAACAATATTTCGTCTTGTCGTAAACCCAAATGAGGGTTTTCTTGTTTGGATGACGAAGGAAATCGAGCTCTTGTGATGCTGATATTGCTACATCGGGTCAAATGTATGGCCCTGGAACTAAAGGCGGTAGCGGAAAAACATCACCTTAACGATAGCATAACCATAATCAAAACTTTAAGCGTGTTTTTCTTGAAAGACTGTTTTCAAAACTGGTGGCCATAATATTTCAAGAGGCGCGCTTTTCATATTCTTACTCAAAATACACTGCTTCCGATTTAGAGATCTTTGACAATCTTATTTGTTCAAAATCGACTTTCACTTTGTCATGGTTTAACAAAAATAGTGACATTTTTCACGAATTATAGCCAATTTTAAGCTATTCGCCAATTTTCCTCGTAATATATGTAAGTGCGGGCAAAAATAGTATATTGTGCAACAAGGGTCGAAAGTTGGCGATTGCGACGAGTGTGAGGTTTGCTGCCCGAGCGAAGCGAGGGCTGCAATCACACGAGTCGCAATCGCCAATTCGACCCTCGTTGCACATCATATTTTTCGTAACGAGTGCATGAATCTGCGGCACTTGGAATGGCAGTCGCGCGAGACGAACACTGAAAAGTGAGGTTATGACTCTAGGGGCGAAAGTAAACTCCCAAGGGCCGAAAGTGAACAAAATACGAACTGCGCATGCGCGACTTTATCATTTCACCACGGGTTCGCGACTGGCATGCTATTGGCCACTTGCGGCTCGCAAGACTGCCATGGAAAGTGCCGCGATTCATGCACGAGTTACGAAAAATCAGTTAATTTCGTTTCATGATGTATGAAAAAAATAAACAATTCGAACTCCGAAACTTATTTCGAAGCACCAGGTAATGTGACCTTTTAAAGACCGTGTATCTACGTATGCATTTGCGTGTCCAGTTTATATACACCAATATATTTTTAACAATAATAGTTCATTAATATCAACATGTACAATAGCTTTAAAATAAAATTGTGAAAATGATTGACATGTGACTTAAATACAAATAAACGTTGCATCAAAGAAAAAACGCGCGAAGTGTTTTTCTTATTGTATTTTTGCAACGAAGGGATTTACGGATATGAGTGACTAACGATTCTGTCGCAAGCGTTGGAAGTTTGTATCGACGTGGGTCTACCCGGCGTTAAAGCAGGATAGTCAGAGCCTAGTGAGAGAAGATAATAAGGCGTTTTAACGCGCTCGAATCCTCGTGGTAGATGACGACGCACAGTCGTGGCTATACTCGCGCACACTGCCGAATCTCTCCTAAATGTAACTCAGGAGAAATCTAGCGCAGAGAGAGATACTGCCGAGGAAATTTGATTATTACAGGTACGCTAAGAAAGAATTCAAAGCCGAGATCACGTGCGAGGGAGGCTCCGGATGGAGGGAGCGGCGGCGATAGAGAGCGAAAATCGATGAAGCCGATCAATGAAAGAGCAAAAATCCACACCCCGGACGCTCGAAGCACGTGTTGAGGCGCGAGAGTAGCACTCCTGCAATGAGCGTGTAAATAATAAGTTACTGAAACATTGTAATAGACAGGATAATGCGAATCGAATTCCATCCGTGGAAAAGCGATCGGTATATTGTGCATTGTTAATCACGGGACGCGAAAACCCTTACCTCTCTCTCCTCTCTTTTTCCCTTCCCTTAGCAGTGCTAAATGGGTACACGGAGAGAAATATATGTTAAAAATACTTAAGTTTGTTAGGGGATAAATTCCAGGCAGCAATATGAGACTAGTGAAAAATCTGGGAACATTTGCTATATCATCTAGAAACGCCACATGTTACGTCCCAGAAGAAGAATTTGGCACTAAGTGGCTGGAGCGAGAATCGAACCCGTGTCTCTACGTTTTCCGGACAAGTGCTCTTACCACTAAGCTACCCAGGGCTAGAGCGAATTTCATTTCTAGCCGTAAACATATTCGACCGTGAGGCCCAGACGTAACACCGCATCACTCAGCGACATCGAACAGTCCTGTTACATTTCTCGAACTATTTTAGGAAAATTCCAAAACTGATGTCGCTCCAAATAGTACAATCGTTAACTATTTAAATAATCCAGAACTACCATCGACTATTCAAGTTAACAATAAATGTCAATAACACCACATGAATAATATGATAATTATGTATAAACGATAATATGATGGCGTATGAAAAAAAATGGTTCAACGAGCGCTTGCATTGGAGTGGGGTAAAGGCCGATAGGGGAAATAAACTGCATCGAAATTGTTGCTTTGTTAACGAGTTCAAGTAAGTGGGTGGTCGAGTTAAGCGAAGTTCATAGAAACAAGGTCCCACCATGTTCAAAATATCGACGAAACATCAACGACTCATCGATTTTTAACGAAAGAAGAAATCGTATATTACGATAGAGTGCGAAGAAACTTTTTCTGACGAGTGCGAGTTTGCAGCACGAGCCGGAGGCGAGTGTTGTCACCACACGAGCTGAGAAAAAGTTTCTCGCACGAGTTTCGTACAAAATTTTATTGCACGAGTGCAATAACAGCCCGCTTTTACGCAATAGTATTTTGCGACACTAGTGCGTAAAAGCGGGCTTTCGGTGGAGGTTGGAAAGCGTCTGCGCGAGAGAAGACGTGTGCGTCGACTTTATAACCGCCGTCGGGAGTCCGTTTTTACGTACAAGTATCGCATATTATTCTTTGTAACAAATGCATGAAAACTGCTAGGTTATGTTGCTGGTCGGGCGCGACAATAAAGGACCGATGTGCGCATGCACACGGTATTTACGATACGGTTTCGAGGATTTATGACACGGTTTCGCGTATTCACGACACGGTTTCCGTATTTTCGATACGCTTTCAGTATTTACGATATGGCTTCTTAAAAAGCGCCACTTTCTGTTGCGGCTGGCCCGCATATAACCTGGCACTATTTATGCATGCGGTACAAAAATGACAATTATGGAATTTTTCAGAATTTTTTTTAATTGTGAAATTTTTATACATTTTTTTGTTGAATGAATGACTGAATTTTTTTTATCGAAATTAATGTCACATAAAAAATGAAATGGCTGCTTCACGTGGATGAAAAAAATGTGTGTTATTCCCTTGACATTGTTGATCTTTTCGTTAACTCCCGACTGCCCGCTAGGGCTAGAAGACGGAAGTTATGTATTTCACGGAGCCGTGCGATTACGTTGTCCGGTAATTTCTCGAAAACGGCTGAAAATTACTTCATTCTACGACGCTCAGTTCATGCCGTTTGCAGAAGAAAATTTCGATCCGTTGACTATCGGTATAAATAAAAGCAATTTACTTAATAGTCTATCGAATATAGCGACGATTCAGCGCCATTTTCTGCGGTATATTTTTTTTTACTCCTGGTGACTCGCAAAAGGCGGTCGATCTCCGTGCGGTATAACCTCAAATTTGCGGAGGTATAGGTCTCAGTGGAAAAATCGTCTTTAAAAAGAACGAAATAAAAAATATTTTACAAAAATTAAAAAAGTCTGGATTACAATAAGAGTGAAATAACAATGAATTATTTACATGTTATAGTCGGGTGATTTCCATACTTAAAGACGAAGAAATCGCTCGACTATAACATGTGAATAATGAATTGTTATTTCACTTCTGTGCAGTCGGGAGAGGTTTTAATTTTTGTAAATTTTTTTTTTGTCAATCTGTATGATGAAATTTAACCATATTTATTATTTTTCCAATAGAACGACGCAGATACATTAAAAAAACTTGCTAAGATGAAAAAAGGCCAAAATGGTAATGTGTGTAATACAAAAAAAGTATTGAAAGAATGAGCGAAATAACGAGTAATTTTTTTTGGATACTATATGTATGTATTGAGAGAGTTTATACGTACATGAAATATGTATGAAAAATATGGGAGCGCGAAGCGCACATGCTGTTTGAATTCGCTTCGACACGATATGCTTTTTTCAACGTAAACGTAGTCCTTCGCGTGTAAAATAATACAAGGTCGATGTAATATCCTTTTTGATATCATCAACAATACGAAAGCTCGCGTAAGGCATTTTCTCATGTCTATGAATTGTAACGCGGCAATCGTTGGCGCGTCACAAAAATCTTGGCACCGTCAAATTCCGGTCCTGATCAGCATACGTATATATCCTCCGTCAGAGGGTCAGGCAGAGGTTCTCATTCAGTTAAATTGAAATAAAAATAATTATAGTTTCATTTATTTACTTTTCAGTTATCATTATGGGCCAATAGGCATGAGTGTCGGTGGAGTTGTGACCACAACCCGTTAGACCAACAACAACAACAACAGTTATCATTAGATTATTATTTCATTTATTATTAACTTCATTTATTTACAAACTATTTTCGAGGTGACTTAAACCGCGGGAGAGAGCTTTTCATTTCAACGATTTTTCAGGACGAATGAGACGAAAGGATCGTTCTCTCTGATCGACGGTGCACCTGAGTGGCGCGGCGCTATTCTCTTCTTAACTTCATCATCGTGAAAATTGCCACTCTGAGCGCATCCATTGATGAAAAATTCGCAGCTTAGTGATGCCAGGATCAGACCCGATGTCTGGGAGACCGGCCTCTACCAGTATCTTTTCTTGATGAAGAGATTCGCGACGAGTGGAAGGACTTCACAGCGCGGGTGTTAGGTTGAATATTCATTTTGCTTGAGACATAGTTCTCGATAAGCATTGTGTCTCGTCAGGTACCGGAGCTACTCGAAAAATTCGAAAGCAATGGGAGAGCGAAATCGCAAGAATGACTAGCGTAAATAACTTGAGGACTCTCGTCGTAACATTTGCAGAGGAAAGACGTGTACTGGGGAGATCGTTCGTGTCTTTAATATCGTTCCTGGGCTCGATTGAAGCTCGATCATTAACAAAGGGATGGAAGAAAGGTTTCCGTAGTAATTTCACATATTTGTCCTTACCAGTCAAGTGGTTGCTCTATTGATAGCGGACTCGCGTCATAAATTTGGTTTGTTATTTTTTATCAAGTTTGAGTGTGCGACACTTTGCGCGGTGATGGGTGCCGTTCCGGGCAAAAGCAAGAATTCTTCACGAAAGGAAGTGGCTCGTGATAGTTGGACGGGCTGGTTCGCATTTTCACCAACTTTATTGGAACCTTTGAGACTGCTCTTTTAGTAGTGAATACGCGAGAGATCAATAAGGATGAAGCGGGAGAGTCTCGATGCAGCACGCTCCGTCTTATCGATCGCGATCGGTTAAGAAAGCGGGACGTAAAGCTCGTTACGCACCGGGATTCTACACAGCTTTGAGTTGAATATTTCCAGTATTTTCGTAGTGGTCGGTACCAGCAAGGAAACACAGCATCTCGTAATGATTTAGTAGAGACATTTGATGTCGTGTATTTCATAGTTCAATCAAATACCCTTGCAGTACTTCGACGCAGTGAAGTGAGTTGCTGGGACGAATTCAAGTAGAGTCTTTTTCTTTGCATTACGCCGAATCATAAAGGATACCGTTAACGATACAATATTAATTTAGTCATTTTGTTATATCATATTTTATTTTATATTCTGCTGTGTAATTTTACCGTACTCGACTTACTGATTTTGTTTTTTTATTTTATGAGTATCTGCGGGACAGAATCTCGCGGCCCTAGGGGAAAATAACGGAAAGCAAAGCAAAGAAGTATAATTTCCTGTCCTAGAGAAGAAAAGTAAGTAAGGCGCACGTGCAAACCTGACTTTCGATACTGCAACGCAAGGCGGCACTTCCGTCCCCCAAAACTGTCACGAATATCGTCTTTTCAATGCACAAGTTGCGAAATCATATTTTTTGGAAATAAAACTGTTATTAAAAATGATGTTATCTCTACTTGAACGAAATGCAGGGCTCCCCTAAAAAAAAGGGTCGTCTACTCACCGCAAGAACTCGGAATACAATCATACTGATGTCAACCCGCAACGGCGCAAGTCGAATATCATGGAAAACTGGCAACGATACCGTTGAAATCCTGATACTGCTTGAGAAAGAACCAGGAGTAATGAAAAGTGAACTGTTACCGAAATCGGATTAATAGATACATCGAAAACTGTGCATTTTCGATGTTGTTCCTCAGCAGCATTCACCTACTTTAGGGGACCATTCCCGAAATGTTGAAAAAAAATGTCAAATATAAAAAAAAGTATATGACTTATACTGTGCCGCGGAAAAAATGGTCGCGTGTATGTGGATTGCCGCTAGACTTCGAGTTGTCCTCGACCGATTGCCGAGAACATTTTGTTATAAATATTAAACAACGTATAATGCGGTTATGAAATTGAGAGACGGTAACAATTTATACCCAGCGCTAGGCATGATAAGTATAAAGATATGATAAGTGGCAGGTATAGTATAGTATTCGCCTCGTGCCGTTGTAGCACTCGATCCGGCTCGGGCAGCCGCTTTCCAACCTTCGCCGAAAGTCCGCTTTTACGCACTAGTATCGTTAAGTGCTATAACGAAGTTTATTGCCAGTCGGGTGAAATATCGACCGAACGACAACGACGTTTTACGTTTACGTTTTCTATCATTAGAAAAACGGACACGTGTGATAACACATTTATTTTGTTTCAACGCTTCCACGCGAAATCGCAATCATCGCACGTGATCGTGAATCGCATGTGCAATTTTATCTGTACCCTATAAAATTGTAGATATAACAATCCATGCGTGCGATTATGATCGCAGATACGTTGGTGTTTCTCTATAGACAAAATACATATAATCCAAGTGTTTATAAGCTTGGCGCAAACATTCGATCTTCGACTATCGTGGTCGTTGCATCACAGTTTCACGTCGTCCTGTTCTAGTAAAACAAACGCCACAATGTTGACTAAGATTGCGATTGTGTTTTTCGTATTCATATCGGCGATAAGTTCTGCCAGCTACAAAATAGGGAGTTCCAAACCGGACGAATCCAGGGGACTCATTATCGAAGCGACGGTAAGATGAACTTTATTAACAAATCCCAATATGCACGCTGTTCGAAAAGATTTTGGCTAGACTGTACCTGTAAGAATAAGAAAGAACAACAAGAATTTTTTTAATGAATTTCTATATCTAAAATTGATAAATTAGTACATTGCGATACGAGTGCGACGCTTTCGCATATCGTATCGTACAGAATCTTATTTCACAATCACAAGAAATGCGCTTTCACGCACGGCGTGAAATAAGAAAACAAGATATTGACTTCTCGTTTTCTAATGGATGATCATTGTCGATTTACCTTTAAAAAATCGTGAACATCGTCGGATCAGTTTCAACATCGTGCTAATCAAGGCAATGTTTAAATGCGTTTCAGGTCAACATCTTAGCTTCATGCTACCCAAACGAAAAATTAGAGATAGGTCTCTCGGGAAATTTACCTGAGACATTCCTTCAGACACTTTGGTCCCGGAAGTTCATTCCCACAGTGTTGTTAAACGATCCGCGCGGCCCAAGCCTTTCCAAGTACCCCCTACATCAGCGAAAACTCAATATCTTCGTGATTCTAACCGCGGAGTTACAACATTTATCCCGCTATTTTGACGATATCCGTTCCTTCGGTCGTTGGAACAATAAACTAACATCGTTCCTCGTCGTCGATTGGTCGCCGACAGCGGAGTATGGATGTCGCCGCAACAGGGCTGCTCACATATTTCGCGCAGCTTCGGACTGGAAGTTAATGAACGTGAATGTTTTGTGCTTACACGCAACAGAAGGAAGAATGATATACGGCTATAATCCATTCACAGATAAAGCACCAGCTCCGTGGGAATTGACTGAGTATTCGAATAAGTCCCAAAAATACGCGAAATTATTTTTTTTCGAGCGGAAATATCAACAGCATGGAGTGTGCAAAAACCTTTATTTCGACAAATTGGAAGATCTGGGGGGCAGTGAGATTGTGTACACGGATGAATGGGCCGACCGAATCACGGACAAGACCAAGTCTGACTCACAACACCGAATGTTCATGGTGGCTGAAGAGTTTAATAATATTATTGCCACTTTTGCTCGTACTATACACGGAACATTGAAAATCGTTCCAAAGGTAGTATCACGATTTAACTCTATATTGCCCATGTCGAACAAACATTACAACTATGCGCTCTTTAAATATTTTGATCAGAGTACTTATCCGTGTGGGCAAACGGACTTGTTGATTATGACTCACTTCCAAGGTTATAAGTCACAATTGAGAAAAATACTCAGTGTCGTCGACATTTATACCCAATTGGGGATTTTTCCTGTTTTATTACTTACACTGATTGTCTTCAAATTCATCGCGCATCAGGCTTTCCTTTCGGCAGCTATGAACGTTTTTCGTATCATCTGCAATACGGGCTTTCACAACTTACCCGAAAATACCGCGTTGAGACTGTATCGAGTCAGTATATACTTGTTTATGATAACAATGCATGGCATTTTTGCCGGGAATCTGGCATCTTTACTTACAAGAGACATACCCGTTGAACACCCACAGAGTATCAAAGAGCTTGTCTATGGTAACTACACGATTCACCATTATGGAGGCTATTATAACCTCTTTAAGAATTTCGAACATGAAGGAAAATTTAAGAATACTTGGCTCATTCAGAAAACGTGTGTCGAAATGATAACGGATGATCCTTCGGGGGCTTGTGTGGGACCTGCATATGAGATCTTAGATACAGCTAAAAGCAGCAGTTTTTACGTGCGTCAAACTCCCGTCTTTAAACTGTATTACACTTTTAGGACGGGCAATCAATGGCCTATTGACGAGAAACTTAGTACGATAATGTTAATAATGAACGCGGCCGGTACTCTAGACACGTTGCCTATGCGTATTGTCAAAGACAAATGGAATAGTCCAGCTCCTACCGAGGGTCCTAGAGTCATGACTCTGAACAATTTACTCTTTGCCTTCATAATTTTGGGCATTGGATCCGTATGTGCTACAGCCTGTTTCATTGTTGAAATATCGATCGGACCAATTCGTTCGGCAATCGCAAAAATTCAGCGCAGCTCTTTCAATTGTTTTCGGAAGACAAAACTTCGTCCCATTAATAATAGGGCGATAAAAGTAAAAAAGTTGAAAATCACCAAGATCAAAGTTAGAACGTTACAGGTTTAGAATAGTGGTGGTGATGGATTGGAATTAAAGTTTGGCTGATCAGAACGCTCAAAATGAGGATAAATATAGACCACCACTTATGAGTCTGCTGGACTTGCACTGTTCCAAAAAAAACTTGATTTTGTTCAAATTGGATGTTTCGAGTGTTATTAAAAATCGGGGGGCATCGTACATTTTTTCTGTCTCGAGATTGCGCCTTGAGAGACATATTCTTGACCTCCTGTATCGAGGTTTTCAGAATTAAACTAGGGAATCATGATTTTCGACCAAATTGAAAAAATATGTGTGGGTTTTCGAGATATGGTAAATATTACGGAGATTCAACAGGAACTCAAATTAGGGATATTAGTCTGAACTAGTGACTAACTAAATAACTTTATGGTCACGAAAAGTTTGCCACTCGATCAGATTTGTGGTGTATGAAATCGGTACGAGAGCTAGTACTGAGCACCGAAGCTTTGGACCGGAACTTGTGCATACCTCGGCTTGGAAACTTAATAACAGAACGCTGATTGGCTTCTATGATTCTTCAATTAATTTTCGATTTTCTCATTCGATTCTAAACACTGTAGAAGTAATTGACGGCGGTGTTATTTTTAATATGTTTTGCACAACAAATGTTTCAAATTTTTTATTTTATTTTTAAAAATTTGCATCAAACTCTACAGAACTAAACTTGCGCTTGAAATCATAAAAAATTTGAAGTAAAATTTTCATTTTCGCTTTTTCAAAGAGAAAGCTTTGTTTTTGTGAAAAAATTTCATTTTGAGATTTTTATGTCAACGTGTTCAGTATGTACCAAAACATCAAAGATATTTGAGCAAAGCGTTCGATGTGTATGTGTACCACAAACGATGTAAACACGATAGCGTTCGCAAAATTTGAGCGAACCAGCTGAAAATCAGTCCGAAGGGCGAGTTAACCTCGAGTATTGTTTGGAAGTCAATTGGGTCAAAGTCGATAGAGAGATCCGAAAGTTATGAGGATTATTATTTGTCAAATAAAAAAACACTGTTCAGGGGCACAGTCATGTCCGCAAATTGAAAGCAATCAAGCTCAAACTTTGCGAACAAGGTCGGTGATTTCTAAGGGTAATTAGTTCCAAATTTTGCTCAAATCGATAAAGTATTTCAATAGTTATAAATATTTCATTTTCTGACATTTTTGCCAAAACCACATTCGCTCGCTGTCGTTTGCGCATTTTTCAATGAATTTTCAACTAGTAGAGCAAAAACTATATGAGAACATGTAGTTACTATCAATATATTTTTTGTCGTTATGGGATCTGATGTGTTCAGTTGACAATGTTATAGATACAAAAAATCACGAAAATTTCTTAGAACCTTTCAGATGTTGGATTTATCGAATTCAAATCAGCATTAATTTTCAAGTTTAACTAAATTGGATAAATGGTTTAAAGTCATGAACGAAAAATCTGAGAGGATGATTTCAAATTCTGTAACAAATCTGACATTGAATCCGAATTTTCAAACACTTGTAAAAACGAAGTAAGTAGATGTTACGTGATGCGCGCTGTAATATTTTAAACACCTTAGGAATGAAATAAGTATTTTAAAACAAATTTAAGGAAATGTAACGGATTCCCTTAACTTGACTTCTCCTGCCCCCGTTGTCCTCACCCCGACCGGATCATTGCGCTGCGTATACCCCTCGTTACCCCGACTCGTAAAAACGAACCGGGAGTGGAGACGGTAGGGGAAGTCAAGATAAGGGAGCGTGCCCGGTCCCCTCGAGTCAAGAATACGGATCGTGTACTGTACCTTCCTTGTATTTCAATCGCGCCCAGCCCTCGCTGCGAGCTCCGGGATAGGGATGATACGATGAAAAATAAGAAGAGCGGAGCAAGAGGAGTTTTGGAGGCCGGTTGCACGAAACACGATAAGCCGTATCGACGGAACGTTCATGGGTTCGAAGCATATACTACGTGTACGCAACGTGCAGCTCGCTGACTGTAACCACTACGCGACACGGCACCACCGAGTCAATCAAACGGTATCCATAGAACCAACAAGAATCATGCCTTGCTACTTGTCTAACTGGACGATTATTCTTCTCGTGGATTTCGTTCTTCTCACATCCTCGCTACGGGCCTACGACGTAAGAAAACTCACCGAGGAACGTCTAATTTTCACCGAGGATGACAGCATGCCCAATAATGAATCGGTATTTACTTTTCTTTATCGCTATTAATGAAATACTTTACGAAAAACTTTTTAAAATCATTTTTTATGTTTAGAAATCTGCATCATTTCAAAAAAATTACATAATGATAGATAGATAAACCTTTTTGCGACTCTGGAAATAGTTGCAACTTTCTCTAACGTAACTTCGATGATTTTCGTTTCAAACATAAACAATAAACTTGTATAAACTAGTGAATTCGACTTTGTAAAAACATTTAAAAAAATGCTTAGTGCATAAGAACGTAATACAAAAAAAAAATTGCAAAGGCCTTTTTCTAATCGATTATTATATAAAAACAGAGCTTTGCATGCTTTTTGAAAACGTTAAATAAATAAAATAAATCTTTGTGCAGGTGTCGATGTATGTGGAAATTTCTATAATTTAATTGAGAGTTTTTTTTCCTTTTATCGATAAAATAAACAAACCAGGGAATTCCACTTTAGAAAAACTTGCAGAGAAGAAAATTGTTAATGCAAAAAAACGAAATACAAGAAAAAGTATTAAAAGCTTCAACATCAAGTGGTTCGCAATATATCTATTTTTTGTTTCAAACATCGTTCGTTCGTTTTATTGCAGACGAGACTTCTCGACGAGGATCGCGAGACTCGTTTCATCGGTGATCTAGTTGTCGGTGAACGACGAGCTGACGAGACGATATTTCGACGCACGGTCGAAGTTTCTAATCAAACTGACAGCGTGTACAGTACCATGATCACCCTTAGCGTTCAGAGCGGTAAGCGTAAAAATATGAGGATAAATATACGCAGCACTCCAACTGATACATCCACACATATACTATTTCTCTGGTTTTTTTCAATTTTTTTTTTCTTTTTGGTTTTCCAACTTTTTACCCTGCGCAACTACCTGAAACGTTTGGTCATATATCCTTCGTATTTCCGTAGGGATTATACATTACACGAGTGTACTAAACGGGGCGGGCAACTACGCCGTTGCTTGCGACGAGCCGGACAGCCTCGCAACGTCGAAAATTAGCTTCAACGTTCGCGTTTTACCGAACAGCAAATCCACTCTCAGGATGGTTGTCGCTGCTCACTGAAGAATCGTTAAGGAAAAAATCGGCTCTTATTTCATGCCACCGTCGAACGCGTAAAGCCTTTCGCGCTTTTATGTAACTTCGGTTAATGTACATATTTGGGTAATGGTAAACAAATAAAAAGAGATAATGAAATGGAGTGATAGGAAATTGTATAAAAATATGAATAATTTAGTATGATTTATGAAAACACTAAGTACATTGCAGGCCTTAAAATCAATTTTTAAAATCATTGAACACTGGGCAACGCGCCCTTCCAGGCAGTCGTACTAGTAGCATCAAATCTCCGCGTTTTTTCAGTAAAGCAATTAGTATAAAATATTTAAAATGAATACCTGCGAGTTTTTACATTAAGTGCAATTATTTATATCTTCGGTATGGAATGTTTTGTGTTGCAGGGAATCTCTCATTGAATGGGCGAAAATGTGTTTATTGAAAAATTCCGCTTGCATGGAAATTTAACATGGTTCTGAATTCATTTTCTTATTAGAACTCGATTATTCCAAAAACGCTGTTAACCCAACAGTTTAATTTCTTAAGAATTTTCTCTGAAAATTTGATATTGATATCTACAAAATCAACATGGTCATGACATTTATTTGTATGCAGCAATATATTTAAGTAAAAGCAATATATTTTGTCTTGTCGTAAACCCAAGCGAGGGTTTTCTTGTTTGGATGACGAAGGAAATCGAGCTCTTGTGATGCTGATATTGCTACATCGGGTCAAATGTATGGCCCTGGAACTCAAGACGGTAGCGGAAAAACATCACCTTAACGATAGCATAACCATAATCAATACTTTAAACGTGTTTTCTTAAAAGACTGTTTTCAAAACTGGTGGCCATAATATTTCAAGAGGCGCGCTTTTCATATTCTTACTCAAAATACACTGCTTCCGATTTAGAGATCTTTGACAATCTTATTTGTTCAAAATCGACTTTCACTTTTTCATGGTTTAACAAAAATAGTGACATTTTTCACGAATTATAACCAATTTTAAGCTATTCGCCAATTTTCCTCGTATTATATGTAAGTGCGGGCAAAAAATCAGTTCATTTCGTTTCATAATGTATGAAAAAAAGAAACAATTCGAACTCCGAAACTTACTTCGAAGCACCAGGTAATGTGACCTTTTAAAGACCGTGTATCGACGTATGCATTTGCGTGTCCAGTTTATATACACCAATATATTTTTAACAATAATAGTTCATTAATAACAACATGGACAATAGCTTTCAAATAAAATTGTGAAAATGATTGACACGTGACTCAAATACAAATAAACGTTGCATCAAAGAAAAAACGCGCGAAGTGTCTTTCTTATTTTATTTTTGCAACGAAGGGATTCACGGATACGAGTGACTAACGATTCTGTCGCAAGCGTTGGAAGTTTGTATCGCCGTGGGTCTACCCGGCGTTAAAGCTGGATAGTCAGAGCCTAGTGAGAGAAGATAATAAGGCGTTTTAACGCGCTCGCATCCTCGCGATAGATGACGACGCGCAGTCGTGGCTATACTCGCGCACACTGTCGAATCTCTCCTAAATGTAACTCAGGAGAAATCTAGCGCAGAGAGAGATACTGCCGAGGAAATTTGATTATTACAGGTACGCTGAGAAAGACTTCAAAGCCGAGATTACGTGCGAGGGAAGCTCCGAATGGAGCGAGCGGCGGCGATAGAGAGCGAAGATCGATGAAGCCGATCAATGAAAGAGCAAAAATCCACACCCCGGACGTTCGAAGCACGTGTTGAGGCGCGAGAGTAGCATTCCTGCAATGAGCGTGTAAATAAGAAGTTAAGTGAAACATTGTAATAGACAGTATAATGCGAATCGAATTCCATCTGTGGTGAAGCGACCGGTATATTGTGCATTGTTAATCGCGGGATACGAAAAAGCTTATCTATTTTCCCTTATCGGTGCTAAATAGGTACACGGAGAGAAAAATATGTTAAAAATACTTTTGACATAGAGTTTGTTAGGGGATAAATTCCAGACAGCAATATGAGACTAGTGAAAAATCTGGGAACATTTGCTATATTATCTAGAAACGCCGCATGTTACGTCCCAAAAGAAGAATTTGGCACTAAGTGGCTGGAGCGGGAATCGAACACGCTTTTCTACGTTTTCCGGACAAGTGCTCTTACCACTAAGCTACCCAGCGCTAGACCGAGTTTCATTTCTAGCCGTAAACATATTCGAACGTGAGGCCCAGACGTAACACTGCATCACTCAGCGACATCGAACAGTCCTGTTACAGTTCTCGAACTATTTTAGGAAAATACCAAAACTAATGCCGCTCCAAATAGTACAATCGTTAACTATTCAAATAACTATTCAAGTTAACAATAAATGTCAATAACATCACATGAATAAGATGATAATTATGTATCAACGATAATATGATGGCGTATGAAAAAAAAAATAGTTCAACGAGCGCTTGCATTGGAGTGGGGTAAACGACGATAGGGGAAATACACTGCATCGAAATTTTTGCTTTGTTAACGAGTTCAAGTAAGTGGGTGGTCGAGTTAAGCGACGTTCATAGAAACAAGGTCCCACCATGTTCACAATATCGACGAAACATCAACGACTCATCGATTTTTAACAAAAGAAGAAATCCTATATTACGATAGAGTGCGAAGAAACTTTTTCCGACGAGTGTGAGTTTGCAGCACGAGCCGAAGGCGAGTGTTGTGACCATTGCGATACGAGTGTGACGAAAAAGTTTCTCGCACGAGTTTCGTACGAAATTTTATTGCACGGGTGCAATAGAAAACACTCCGCTTCGCTGCGCGTGTGTCAAGTCGCACTGTACGCACAGAGCGAAATGAATGACAATTATGGCATTTTTCAGAATTTTGTTTAAATTGTGAAACTTTTATACATTTTTTTGTTGAATGAACGACTGAAATTTCAAAATCGAAATTAATGTCACATAAAGAATGGAAAGGCTGCTTCACGTGGATGAAAAAAATGTGTTATTCCTTTGACATTGTTGATCTTTTTTTTAACTCCCGACTGCCCGCTAGGACTAGAAGACGGAAGTTATGCATTTCACGGAGCCGTGCGATTACGTTGTTCGGAAATTTCTCGAAAACGGCGGAAAATTACTTGACCAAATTTGATACACTGATTCTACGACGCACAGTCCATGCCGTTTGCAGAATGAAATTTCGATCCGTTGAATATCGGTATGAATAAAAGCAATTTACTTAATAGTCTATCAAATATATCGACGATTGAGCGCCATTTTCTGCGATATATTTTTTTTTACTCCTGGTGACTCGCAAAAGGCGCTCGATCTCCATGCGGTATAACCTCAAATTTTCGCAGGTATAGGTCTCAATGAAAAAATCGGCTTTAAAAAGAACGAAATAAAAAATATTTTACAAAAATTAGAAAATTCTCTACTACAATAAGAGTGAAATAACAATGAATTATTTACATGTTATAGTCGGGTGATTTCCATACTTAATGACGAAGAAATCGCTCGACTATAACATGTGAATAATTAATTGTTATTTCACTTCTGTGCAGTCGGGAGAGTTTTTTAATTTTTGTAATTTTTTTTTGTTGTCAATCTGTATGGTGAAATTCAACCATACTTATCATTTTTCCAATAGAACGACGCAGTTACATAAAAAAAACTTGCTAAAATGAAAAAAGGCCAAAATGGAAATGTTTGTAATACAGAAATGGTATCGAAAAAATGAGCGAGATAACGAGTCATTTTTTTTTATACTATATGTATGCCTTAAGAGAGTTTATACGTACATAAAATATGTATGAAAAATATGGATGCGCGATGCGCACATGCTGTTTGAATTCGCTTTGACATGCTATGCTTTTTTCAACGTAAAAGTAGTCCTTCGCGTGTGAAATAATACAAGGTCGATGTAATATCCTTTTTGATATCATCGATAATACGAAAGCACGCGTAAGGCATTTTCTCATGTCTATGAATTGTAACGCGGCAATCGTTGGCGCGTCATAAAAATCTCGCCACCGTCAAATTCCGGTCCTGATCAGCATACGTATTTCTCCTCCGTCAGAGGGTCAGGCAGAGGTTCTAATTCAGTTAAATTGAAAGAAAAATAATTATAGTTTCATTTATTTACTTTTCATTTATCATTAGATTATTATTTAATTTATTATTAACTTCATTTATTTACAAACTATTTTCGAGGTGACTTAAACCGCGGGAGAGAGCATTTCATTTCAACGATTTTTCAGGACGAATGAGACGGAAGGATTGTTCTCTCTATTCCGCGCTATTCTCTTCTTAACTCCACTTAATCATCGTGGAAATTGCCACTCTAAGCGCATCCATTGATGAAAAATTCGCAGCTTAGTGATGCCAGGATCAGACCCGATGTCTGGGACACCGGCCTCTACCAGTATCTTTTCTTGATGTAGAGATTCGCGACGAGTGGAAGGGCTTGACAGCGCGAGTGTTAGGGTGAATATTCATTTTGCTTGAGACATAGTTCTCGACAAGCATTGTGTCTCGTCAGGTACCGGAGCTACCCGAAAAATTCGAAAGCAATGGGAGAGCGAAATCGCAAGAATGACTAGCGTAAATAACTTGAGGACTCTCGTCGTAACATTTGGAGAGGAAATACGTGTACTGGGGAGATCGTTCGTGTCTTTAATATCGTTCCTGGGCTCGATTGAAGCTCGATCATCAACAAAGGGATGGAAGAAAGGTTTCCGTAGTAATTTCACATATTTGTCCTTACCAGTCAAGTGGTTGCTCTATTGATAGCGGACTCGCGTCATAAATTTGGTTTGTTATTTTTTATCAAGTTTCAGTGTGCCTCACTTTGCGCGGTGATGGGTGCCGTTCCGGGCAAAAGCAAGAATTCTTCGCGGAAGGAAGTGGCTCGTGATAGTTTGACGGGCTCGTCCGCATTTTCACCAACTTTATTGGAACCTTTGAGACTGCTCTTTAAATAGTAACTACGCGAGAGATCGATAAGGATGAAGCGGGAGAGTCTCGATGCGGCACGCTCCGTCTTATCGATCGCGATCGGTTAAGAAAACGGGAAGTAAGGCTCGTTACGCACCGGGATTCTACACAGGTTTGAGTTGAATAGTCCCAGTTTTTTCGTAGTAGTCGTCGGTACCGGCAAGGAAACACAGCATCTCGTAATGATTTAGTAGAGACATTTGATGTCGTGTATTTCATGGTTCAATCAAATTGCAGTACTTCGACGCAGTGAAGTGAGTTGCTGGGACGAATTCAAGTAGAGTATTTTTCTTTGCATTACGCCGAATCATAAAGGATACCGTTAACGATACAATATTAATTTGGTCATTTTGTTATATCATATTTTATTTTATATTCTGCTGTGTAATTTTACCGTACTCGACTTAATGATTTCGTTTTTTTATTTTATGAGTATTTGCGGGACAGAATCTCGCGGCCCTAGGGGAAAATAACGGAAAGCAAAGCAAAGAAGTATAATTTCCTGTCCTAGAGAAGAAAAGTAAGTAAGGCGCATGTGCAAACCTGACTTTCGATACTGCAACGCAAGGCGGCACTTCCGTCCCCCAAAACTGTCACGAATATCGTCTTTTCAATGCACAAGTTACAAAATCATATTTTTTGGAAATAAAACTGTTATTAAAAATTATGTTATCTCTACTTAAACGAAATGCAGGGCTCCCCTAAAAAAAAGGGTCGTGTACTCACCGCAAGAACTCGGAATACAATCATACTGATGTCAACCCGCAACGGCGCAAGTCGAATATCATGGAAAACTGGCAACCATACGGTTGAAATTCTGATACTGCTTGAGAAAGAACCAGGAGTAATGAAAAGTGAACTGTTACCGAAATCGGATCAATAGATACATCGAAAACTGTGCATTTTCGATGTTGTTCCTCTTCAGCATTCACCTACTTTAGGGGACCATTCCCGAAATGTTGAAAAAAATGTCAAATATAAAAAAAAGTATATGACTTATACTGCGCCGCGGAAAAAATGGTCGCGTGTATGTGGATTGCCGCTAGACTTCGAGTTGTCCTCGACCGATTGCCGAGAACATTTTGTTGTAAATATTAAATAACGTATAATGCGGTTATGAAATTGAGAAACGGTAACAATTTATACCCAGCGCTAGGCATGATAAGTATAAAGATATGATAAGTGGCAGGTATAGTATAGTATTCGCCTCGTGCCGTTGTAGCGCTCGATCCGACTCGGGCAGCCGCTTTCCAACCTTCGCCGAAAGTCCGCTTTTACGCACTAGTATCGTTAAGTGCTATAACGAAGTTTATTGCCAGTCGGGTGAAATATCGACTGAACGACAACGACGTTTTACGTTTACGTTTTCTATCATTAGTAAAACGGACACGTGTGATAACACATTTATTTTGTTTCAACGCTTTCACGCGAAATCGCGACCGTCGCATGTGGTCGTGAATTGCATGTGCAATTTTATCTGTATCTTACAAAATTGGAGATACAACAATCCATGCGTGTTGATTATGATCGCAGATACGTTGCTGTTTCCCTATAGACAAAATATATATAATCCAAGTGTATAGAAGCTTAGCGCAAACATTCGATCGTCGGCCATCGTGTTCGTTGCATCACAGTTCCATGTCTCGTCGTGTTCTTGTAACACAAACGTCACGATGTTAAGTAAGACTGCGATTGTGTTTTTCGCATTCATAGCGGCGATAAGTTCTGCCCGCTATACAATACGGACCGCCAAACCAGACGAATCCACTGGACTCATTATCGACGCGACGGTAAGATGAACTTTATCAACCAATGTGCACACCGTTCGAAAAGACTTTGGTTAGGCTGTACTTGTCAGAATAAGACAGAAAAACAATGAATTTTTGAATGAATTCCTATGTATAAAATTGATAAATTAGTACACTACGATACGAGTGCGATGAAACACAATATTCACTTTTTGTTCTCTAATCGATGATCAGTTTTGACTTAACTTTTAAAAATCGTGAACATCGTCAGATCAGCTTCAGTATCGTGCTAATTAAGGTAATGTTTGAATCCGTTCCAGGTCAACATCTTAACTTCATGCTACGCAACCGAAAAATTAGAGATAGGTCTCTCCGGAAATTTACCCGAGACATTCCTCGAGACACTTTGGTCCCAGAAGTTCATTCCCATATTGTTGATAAACGATTCGCTCGGGCCATCGAATTTTGAAGATCCCCTCTATCAGCGAAAACTCAATATCTTCGTGATTATAACCACCGATTTACAACATTTATCCCGTTTTTTTAAAAATAACGATGATAACGCTCGTTGGAGCAATAAAAGAGCATCAATCCTCATCGTTGATTGGTCGCCCACAACGGAGTATGGATGTCGCCGCAACAGGATTGCTCACATATTTCGCGCTGCTACGAACTGGTGGATGTTAAACGTGAATGTTTTGTGCTTACACCCAACCAAAGGAAGAATAATATACGGCTATAATCCATACACACACAAGGCACCAGCTCCGTGGAAATTGACTGAGTATTCTAATAAGTCTCTAAAGTACGCGAAATCATCTCTTTTTGAGCGAGACTATCAACAGAATGGAGTGTGCAAGAATCTCTATTATGACAAATTGAAAGATCTGGGAGGCAGTGAGATCCTGTACATGGACGAATGGACCAACCGAATGACGGACAAAACCAAGTCCGACTCACAAAACCGAAGGTTAATGGTGGTTGAAGAGTTTAAGAATATTGTTGGCACTTTTGCTCATTCCTTACACGGAACAGTGAGAATCGTACCATTAGATAGAATACGTTCAACATTGACAAATACACATTACAACTATGCGCTCTTTCGATATTTTGTTCCGTCTACTTATCCGTGTATGCAAACCGACTTGTTGATGATGACTCACTTCCGTGGTTTCAAGACGCAATTGAAAAAAATACTCGGTGTCGTCGACGTTTATACCCAATTGGGGATTTTTCCTGTTTTACTACTTTCACTGATCGTCTTCAAATTTGTCGCGCATCAGGCTTTTCTCTCGGCAGCCATGAACGTTTTTCGTATCATCTGCAATGCCGGCTTACACAACTTACCCGAAAATAACGCGTTGAGACTGTATCGAGCGGGTATATACTTGTTTATGATAACAATGCATGCTATTTTCGCCGGGAATCTGGCATCTTTACTTACAAGAGACATACCCGTTGAACACCCACAGAGTATCAAAGAGCTTGTCGATGGTAACTACACGATTCACCATTTTGGCGGCTATTATAACCTCTTTAAGAATCTAGGATTTGAAGGAAAATTTAAGTTTACTTGGCTCATTGGGAAAACGTGTGTCGAAATGATAATGAATGATACGTCGGCGGCTTGTGTGGGTCCTGCATATGAGGTGTTAGATACAGCTAAAAGCGGCAGTTTTTACGTGCGTGAAGCTCCTGTCTTTAAACTGTACTACACTTTTAGGACGGGCTATCAATGGCCTTTTGACGAGAAACTTAGTACGATACTTTTAATCATGAACGCGGCCGGTACTGTAGACACGTTGCCTATGCGTGTTCTCAGAGACAAATGGAATCGTCCAGCTCCTCCAGTGGGTCCTAGAGTCATGACTCTGAACAATTTACGCTTCGCCTTCATAATTTTGGGTATTGGATTCGTATGTGCTACATCCTGTTTTATTGTGGAAATATCGATTGGACCAATTCATTCGGCAATCGCAAGAATTCAGCGCAGCTCTTTCAATTGTTTTCGGAAGACAAACTTTGAACGCATAAATAGTAGGAAGATAAAAGTAAAAAAGTTAAAAGTTACCAAGATCAAAGTTAGAACGTTACAAGTTTAGAATAGTGGTGGTGATGGATTGACAATAGAGTTTGGCTGATCAGAACACTCAAAATGCGGTTAACTATGGACCACCACTTATGAGTCTGGACTTACACTGTTCCAAGAAAAACTTGATTTCAAGTGTCATTAACAATCGGGTGGCATCTTACATTTTTACTGTCTCGATATTGCGCCTTGAGAGAAATATTCTTGACCTCCTGTATCGAGTTTATTAGAATTAAACTAGGGAATAATGATTTTTAACCAAATTGTACATTGCCGAAAAATATCGAGTTTAACAACCATACTTGCGGCGTAAAATAAGTGTTAAAATATGGGTTTTCGAGATACGGTAAATATTACGGAGATTCAACAGGAACTCAAATTAGAGTTCTTAGTCTGATACATTTATGGTCACGAAAAGTTTGCCACTCGGTCAGATTCGTGATGTTTGAAATCGTGTAAGAGAATTAGTACTGGGCACCAAAGCTTTGCACCGGAACTTATGCATACCTCGGCTTGGAAATTTAATAACGAAACGCTGATTGGCTTATATTCAATTAATAATATTCAATATTTAATATTTAATTTTTTTTTTCAATTAATTGATATTTCAATTAATTTTCGTCTTTCTCATTCTAAATACTGTAGAAGCAATTGGTGCCGTTGGTATTTTTTATATGTTCTGCACAACAAATGTTTTGGATTCTTATTTTATTCTCTGAAATTTGCATCAAACCATACGGAACTAGTCTTGCTTTTGAAGTCGTAAAAATTTGTAGTTAATTTCTCGTTATTACTTTTTCACAGAGGAAGCTTTGTTTTCGTGATGAAATTTTATTTTGAGATTTTTATGTCAACGTGTTCAGAATTTACCAAAACATCAAAAAATTACATTTAAGCAAAGCGTCCGCTGTGTATGTGTACCACAAATGAAGTAAACACGATAGCTTTCACAAATTTTGACCGAACCAGCTGAAAATTGATATAATAGTCGAGTTAGCCTCAAGTATTGTTGTTTGGTATTAAATTCGGTCAAAGTCGATAGAGAAATCCGAAAATTATGAGAATCATTATCTGTCAAATAACAAAACACTGTTGAGGGACACAGTCGTTTCCGCAGATTTCAAACAATTAAGCTCAAATTTTGCGAAGAAGATCTGTGATCTCTAAGGGTGTTTGCTTTCAAATTTTGCCCAAATCGATGAAGTATTTCAATAGTTATAAATATTTCTGTTTCTGAAATCTTTGTCAAAACCAGTTTTGGTCGCTGTCGTTTGCGCATTTTTCAATGATCTTTTAATTACTCAGGCAGAAATTATATGAGTACGTGTAGTTGCTACTCAGATATTTTTTGGTACTTTATGGGATCTGATGTTGTCAGTCGACAATTTTATAGATACAAAAAATCATGACAATTTCTTAGAATCGTTCAGATATTGGATTCATCAAATTCAAATTAACATCAATTTCCAAGCTTAACCAAATTAGACCAATGGTTCGAAGTCATGAACAAAGAAATCGGAGGGGACGATTTCAAATTCTTTAACAAATCTGACATTAAATTCGAATGTTCAAACCCTTGTAAAGCGATCGCGACGTGATGCGCGCTTTGACATTCTAGGTACCTTAGAAGTGAAATACGTATTTTAAAACATATTTGGAATAGATTTTACATGTTTATACAAATTTTACATTGAGTGTAAGGTGTTCTAAGAAAATGGTTGTTATAGTTTTAATTGTTGTAATAGTTGTAAGTTTCGATTTTTCAAATTTCTTAGTAATAAACATCGATTCTTTAAACGAATTATAAATAAATTGCGATTGTTTTGAAAAATTAAAAGTGAATTGTTATTTTGTAAATAAATCAGGAGCAAATTTCGATTTTGTTAATGAGTAAGTTGTGAATATCGATTTTTCGAAAAATCGTCAGTGAATTTCAGCACTGAATTCAGAAAAAACTCCCGACTGATGACGTAGTATAATAAATTAATTGTATTATAAAAAAAAAGAGTTCCAAAACAAATAATCATTCGTTTATTGGTGTCGGGAGATTATGACCCGCGGTGACGAATGAAACTCTAGTATATGATGAGTGAATAGCTTTTTGGTATTTCACGTTTTTGCATAATACAATTAATCTTGTATACTTCTTTAGCAGACAAGACTTTATTAATTTTTGTAAAACTTTTTTTATTTTCGAAAATCAAGTCGTGAAAAGTCGAACCCGAATTTCCTCACGAGTTCGCGATATCGTCAGAAGGTATGTGCGGGTTTTGCTCTATTTCACTTTTTCACCTACGGGTCTCATAGCTCACCAGCCCCCACGTTCGCGCGATAGCTGAGGTGGTATCCGGCAGTGGAAAGCCGATGTTTTCAAGAGAATATACCTTCTTTGTATTCCGATCGCGCGCAACCCTCGCTGCGAGCTCCGGGATAGGGGTGATACGATGAAAAATAAGAAGAGCGGAGCAAGAGGAGTTTCGGAGGCCGGTTGCACGAAAGACGATAAGCCGTATCGACGGAACGTTCGTGGGCTCGAAGCATATACTACGTGTACGCAACGTGCAGCTCGCTGACTATAAAGACTACACGACGCGGCACCGCTGACGAGTCAATCAAACGGTACCCATAGAACCAACAAGAATCATGCCTCGCTATTTGTCTAACTGGACGATTATTCTCCTCGTGAATTTCGTTCTTTTCACGTCCTCGCTACGGGCCTACGACGTGAGAAAGCTCGCCGAGGAACGTCTAATTTTCACCGAGGATGACAGCATGCCCGACAATGAATTGGTATTTGTTTTTATTAATCGCTATAAATAAAATAATTTACAAAACACCTTTTTCCATTATTTTTTGTATTTGGAGATCTGCATGATTTTAAAAACATTAAATAATGACAGATAAACCTTTTTGCGGCTCTGGAAATATTTGCAACTTTCTATAACGTAATTTAAAGAATTTTCGTTTCAAACATAAAAGTTCATAAAATTGTAAATTCGACTTTATAAAAACATTATAAAAAATGCTTAGTGCATAAAAACGCAATCCACAAAAAATAAATTACAAAGGCCTTTTTTTAATCGATTTTCATATAGGAATAGAGCTTTGCATGCTTTTTGAAAACATTTAATAAATAAATAAAAAAATTATGCGGGTGTCGACGTATGTGGAAATTTCTAGGATTTGATTGTGAGTTTTTTTGTTCCTAACGATAAAGTAAATAAAATAGTGAATTCCACTTTAGAAAAACTTGCAGAGAAGAAAATGGTTAAAGCAAAAAAACGAAAGACAAAAAAAAGTATTAAAAGCTTTTCTTCCAAACATCGTTCGTTCGTTTTATTGCAGACGAGACTTCTCGACGAGGATCGCGAGACTCGTTTCATCGGTGATCTAGTTGTCGGTGAACGACGAGCTGACGAGACGATATTTCGACGCACGGTCGAAGTTTCTAATCCAACTGACGGCGTGTACAGCACCACGATCACCCTTAGCGTTCAGAACGGTAAGCGTAAAAATATGACGATGAATAGGGGAGAGCGGGGCAAAATGGCACACCGGGGCAAAATGGTACGGAATGGTCAAATAAAGTCGCCCGTATGATAGAATTAGGGCAAAATGGGCCAAGATAGAGTCCCATCGAAGTAGATTTTTTTGCTGTCCCAGATGCCGTATATGCCGGTATGCCGTTTTGCCCCGCTCTCCCCTACACGCAGCACTCTAGCTGGTACATCAATACATATACTATTTCTCTGTTTTTTTCATTGTTCTTTTTCTTTTTGGTCTTCCAACTTTTTACCCTGCGCAACTGCCTGAAACATTTGCTCATATGCACCTTCGTATTTCCGTAGGGATTATACATTACATGAGTGTACTAAACGAACCGGGAAGCTACGCCGTTGCTTGCGACGAGCCGTACAGCCTCGGAACGTCGAAAAGCGGCTTTAACGTTCGCGTTTTACCGAACAGCAAATCCACTCTCACGATGGTTGTCGCTGCTCACTGAAGAATCGCAAGGAAAAAAAAATCGGCTCGTATTTCATGCCAGCGTCGAACGCGTAAAGCCGTTCGCGCTTTTGTGTAACTTCGAATAATGTACATTTTTGGGTAATGGTAAATAAATAATGAGAGATAATGAAATCAACGAGTGATCACTGGGAAATTGTATACAAATATGAATACTCCATTAGGACTCATGAAAATATTAAATACATCGCAGGCTTTGAATTCAAGTTTATAATCATTGGTCACTGAGCACCGCGTTCTGCCAGGCAGTCTCATACTAGCATCGAATCTGCCCGGTTTTTCAATGAAGCGACGGGTACAAACGTTTGAAATAAATACTTGTGAGTTTTTCCATTGAGTGCAATTATCTGCAACTTTGGCATCAAATGTTTTATGTTGCACAGAATCTCCCATTAAATGGATAGAAATGGTTTATTAAGGAATATCAGTTGCATGGCGATTTAACATGGTTCTGCATTGATTTTTCTATCGAAACTCGATTATTCTGGAAATTTGACATTGATATCTACAAAATCAACGTAGTCATGACATTTTGTATGAAGCAGGATATTCAAGTGAAACATAAAGTATTTCGTGTTGTTGTAAAGCCAAATAAGCGTTTGTTCTTTGGGTGACAACGAAAATCGACCCCTCACGAAGCTACGATTACTATATAAGGTGCAATATATGCCCTTAGAACTAAGGACTGAATTTAAAGCTGAAAAACATCACATCAATAATAGCATAACCATAATCGAAAATTTAATCGTGTTTGACTTAAAAAACTGTTTTCGAAACCGGTGGACATACCTCGAGAGCCACTCGACAGCTCCTTTTCATATTTACACAAAATACGCTGATTCACATTCAGAGGTCTTTGACAAGTAGTTGCTTAAAATCAGCTTCCACTTTTTAATGAATTAACAAAAATGGTGCAATTTTTTACAACTGGCAATGTACACATTGCGATAAGCAATTTATTAAATATATATTAATTTTTTTATTTTCGTTGATTTCGAAAATATCCAGGCAATGTTAATACGAAAACTATCATGAGCAATATTCAATTAATTTTTGCCGTTAAAAATATGATGTACAAATAGGTTATCCGCGTATCAAGTTGCATGACCATTTAATGGGCAGCTTCTATTCATGGAGATTTCCAGCACCGCGTTTATTTTGATCAATTACCGATGAATCTGCGATTACAAGCGATCAATAAGCATTGCGCATTCTATGTATTTTCATCCCATTGGTCTACCATTTCAAGACTGAAATCTTGTATCGATTGTGTCTATCCAATGGATCATTCACTCTTTATCGATCAATCCGGTTATCAAGAGGCGCCCTAGCGTCTCGACGCCAAGTAGTTTAAAAAGCTAAAGTCCGCGCGTCGAGCTCTACCGTGTCCTTATATGCTAATATTCAAGAATCCTATCACAGTTTCATAAGTGCGGTTTCATAAATACTACATCACACATTGAGTAATTTGGAAAAAATTTCAAGAAAGAGTGAAATGACAATAAAGAATCAATTTTTTAATTAAAAAATGTAAAAAACGACCAAGTAGTTTAAAAATAGTTCGCAAATCATTTTTTAATAATTAAAACAAGAAAAAAAAATGGGCCAAGTAAACTAAACAAAAAAATCTTGTCGAGTCCTTAGAAAACAAATAAATACGGGTGTATCAAAAGAAAGGACGAGCAAGGTTTTTTCTGAAGTTTACTTGGCTCATATGATTTTTTTTTAGTTTTAATTAATGAAAATAATTTGCAAACTATTTGTAAACTACTTGGGATCGTTTTTTACATTTCTTAGAAAAAAATATTTTCTTCTTTTCTTATAAACGGCAAGAACTTTGAATCGAATCCTAACGTTATAACTTTATAAATAGATACACACGAATGCGAAAATCAATTATTTGAAGTCTGTCTTTATGCACGGAGTGACATACTTCCCGTAGTGGATGAATTGTTCAACACCTACCTTCGTCCATCACTCATCATCATCGCGAATATCCTGCGGCTAATTGGAGCGCTACCGATAATAGGGCAGACAGACTCACCTGAAACAGTCAGAAATGGAGGCAATGCGTTAAAATTGAATCATGGAGAAACCTGCTAGTCAGTCACAGCGAGGATTCGATACAGCTCGCAACGTATGAGCAGGCGAATCTGCGATTTCATGCAATACTGCGAGTTATATCGCAGTTTCACTCGAGATTCGCCGCGTATGGGTTTACCGTTTTGTTGCTTTGTAGCGCACACTGCACGGTACTTCCTGATGGTTGTTACCTGTCTGGGCTGTAATTATATCCAGGATTGCCGTTCGGCTATACAATCGACTAATGTGCAAAACACATTAGACACGGTAGAATTTGGTCCTCAAAAGTGGATCACATTCGGAGTGAACCGAAAGTTTAAAAGCCAAAATTGCAGAATTTTGCAACGAGATTTGCTTGCAATTTATTCACAAGATTGACGAGATTGCTCTCTAAATTTGACATCAAATATCCATTTTCACTGATCAGAGATTAGCGGACATATAAAAGATTATTTAAGGAGGGCGTAACGTTACGGTCTCAGATAAAAGTGATATTTCAAAAGAATTTTGAATACTTCCGAATGGTACGAAAATCTAAAAATATCGACCATATACAAAGTCCTAAGAAGATCAATTTCACCTAATGACAATGCAAGAAACTTAATAATAATTTAGTTGAATTCGTCCGTTCATTTTCAAAAACACATCCGATGTTTAAAGAATTTTCTCGTAATTTTTCAATCGTCGTTTTTTTTTTCATGGACGAAAAGTCGTGCTCTTGAATAGGAGTTCAGAAAAACACTGCAAAAATAAAAAAAAATTCTTCGAAAAAATGCCTGAGTTCGGAAAATTAACAAATCCATATAACAAGAACGTTACTTTACCGGATGATTCGCTGAGCGTTGTTTTTTCCCAACGAATGTTTCAATAATATTTGAAATTATTATTATCATGCAAAATTCGTATTATTATTACCTTCTATATGTTTAATTTTGTTAGATATTTATCGAATTCGAAAGGCTTCGAAATTCTCTCCGAGTGTCACTTTTGGGTGGGAATGTAACGATGCATCATCCATAACATGCATATCTCTTTTATTTTACAGGACTCAATGTCTGGCAAATGGTGTACACGAATTTAGCTTGCTCTTGGCTAAATAGTGTGCGAGTAACAATTTCTGTTTAACGTTAATCTGAACCGTGAATTTTTAAAAATTGCATTGCACTGTTGACCAACGGGGGCGCACCGTGATCCAATAATTTCTAAAGTGCTTATCGCAAATATTCCCGTATTTATCTGTCTATATGCGCAAGTCCATTATAATCGCGTCCGTTATTAATGATAAACGTTTGGAATTATCCGTGGCTAGGCGATTATGCACATATTTGATCGTTAGTTCATATCTGGTTAATCAAAATTGAAATCGCTTATACATTTCGGGGTTTATTGAACCTCGTCTGTAGTGCAGAATACACCACACATTCGATAGTTGTTTCTATGTAACGAATTAAATTTATTCGCAACTCGAGTTTTGTTTGTTTTTTTTTTTAATTCTATTTTTCTACTAAATTCTACGGGGAAAATATAGTGGAATGTTAATTGATGCTGCATGGGTATATTAATTAAATTGCTTGTGAGTCCCAATGATATTTTTTGTAACGCATGCTCGAAAAGTCTTTGCGGCAGGAAAACAAAAACGAAACGTTCGTCGATCGCATTACGCTCGTTCAAACTCCTTGAGCGCTAACCCGTTTTGCCATACATAATTTTTAATTATTTGGCAGGCACGAAGAGCGCGAAATTTCGTGCCTATGTTATCAAAAAAATATTAGGTGATACGAGTGCAAAAAAACAGACACTCGACTTAAGGTAGTTATTACGCGATATCGATTTTTTTACGATAATGTTCAATTTTTTATTCTTTATTTAATGCGTCTTGAATATGCGTCCGAAGTTGCGGTACGATTGACCACCCAGAACCAGATAAAAAAAATGATAAAAAAAAGTCTTTATTCTCGGCATTCCCTTAACATGGTGGTTACATTATCGATCACCGTAAACGTATCCTTCTTACCATTTTGATCAACCTTTTTTAGGGTCAGACAGATGTCTAATGCTTGCTCTCACGAAATTTGGAAACATTCGACCACATACTTTGAAAAAATCAATTTTGCAATGATTAGTTAATAACATTTCGCAATTATTATTATCGGAAATCGATAATTTCATCGCCTCCAATATGCTTGATTTTTTTCAGATTTTCAGACCACTGAAAAGTTTTGGCAATTCCCTCTCATTTCTCTGAAATTTATGTGAAGTCACTGTTCGCGCGATAACTACCAAAAAATCGAAGCAAACAAAAATCAAGTTCGGTTACTTGATCCGATGGTCAAAATCGTCTGGCCCAAATGCGAATGAATTCCCCACTCCTCTCGGTACCCCAATAAAAGCAAGTAGACAGTCCAGAATGAAACGGAAGTAGGAAATTGTACGAGATGAAAGACCAGAAAAAAGGGTGTTGCCGCAATTAAGAGCGATGTCGCACGCGATCCATGAACTCGAAACTTTCACGCTCATTATCGGTCCCCCGAGTGTAAACTCAACCGCATATGCTACATAATTATAACTATTATGCGCCAATGTGCACACGCGAGGCATTGTTGCATTTTCCACAAGCTCCGAATGAATTCCATACCACAAGGAAGTAAAGAAATCCGCGAATAAGTTTGAACTTTCTTCGACGACGTGTGGGAGATCACCGCGTGAATTTCTTATTTATCTCGTCTTATCTTCGCAATGTCCGTGAAACTCAGGTTCACGGTCTCACTCGTGACGCTTCCGTACAGAGTCTCTCTCACTCCTACGGTCGGTTGTTATGAGAAATTTCTCATTAAGAGTGTTACACCGCAATTTCGGGCTAGTATCATCAGCCCCCGAATGCGCTATGACAAGGACGATGAGAGGTTTATATGCTCGCGTGTTCCGTGAGGCAAAACCGTGGCTATGACGTGGCTCGAGGGTTTAGGGAAATTATGTCACACCTTATTAAGGATAAGGATAAATGGGCGGGAAGACCTAACCTCGAGCGTTCTCAGTAGTAGTTCAGGGATAATCCTCTTTCTCACTCGCTCCGTATTTGCTATCTTCGATGCTTGGCGTTTGTTCCTCTCTCGCAGGCTTGAGACGATCACCGTAGAGGCGCGATCCTTACTACAATGAGAACTACGACGACAACGACGACGACGATGCTCGCTCGACCTCGGAATCCAAAGCAATGCGAGAACGCGCGAGCCCCTCTAGCGGAGTAGGCAACCGGAACGATTTCGAGCTTCGGTTGCGATGCGAGTGTTCCAGATGCGCCCATTGGCAACGATGCAGCCAGCGCTCAGGTATGTTCGACCGGCAGACTTATCAGACGGCGTAAGAAGGAAAGTGGAACGGGGGCACGTCCGCAGTGGGAAAATAACACTACTTAGCGGAGACGACTGTTGCAGTATGTCTAATGCAATGATTGAATAGCGCGACGGACTTCGTATAATGTATATATTTCGTGTTTTGGTAGACGACAACTATGTTTGTAGAAATTGGACATCCACAGAAAAAAAAAATCTGTATCAAGAAACAATTGGTGTTTGTATTACTTTAAGCTTGATGTTGGATTTACTCAAAAATGTACTATGATTGTCATTTTCACAGAGAATTTTGATATCCTTTCTTAAGCAATCCTCTGCTGCAAAAAAAGTGGTTGCGAGATATCATTGAAGTTTAGATCGAAATATATTGAAATCTCGAGCGCAAATTATTCGTCCTGTAATTGGTAGAGTCTCAAATTTGGCAATCGCCAAGTTTGACAAAAGGATAAGTAAGAGGTGAAAAGCGCGCGCAGCTGTGAAGATCTAAACGCGAAGTCCACAGTTGACTTAGGTTCTTTAAATTGTGGACGACCTTAACAACGTCGTTGATGAGACAAGGGATCAAGCAATAATATGAGCAAATCGCCTAACCAGCGATTGTTATGCATCGCCTCTTATGGTACCGTTTGAACCGTCGCCGTGTATCATAGATTTTTACTTGTCTATAAAACTACGATTCATTTAGTTGAACGTCGTATAGGTCAAACTATGCACTGCTTGTGCAAAGGCAGGTCGTATTTACCACGCAGGTACAGTTAGGTACAGTTACCACATGGTCATTAGCTAATCACACGAAAACATCAAATCATAAAGACAGATCGGGCAGATGTCTCTTTCCGCGAGAACGCTGTCATCACCACGCTACGCCGCTTTATTAAAATTGTGATGCATATTCTGCGACTGTAATGAAATAAACAATTATAATGAATACAATAATCAATGCCGTGACGATCTTCATATTATCTATAAACAGCACATGCGCTCTTTCCTCAACTCGAGACCAAACGCATTCGCTATTCTGTATTTTCCCGACAGTCCCCACTCAGTCAGTCAGTCTTGGTCAGTTGCTGCAGTAGGTGCAACGAGGCGCCGGGGTAGGCGCGTAGGAGCGCTTGCAGTGGGGTGAGCGAACATAGGATAAACTCAGCTTAGCGAATTCGTTGTCATGGTAACGCATTAAAAGTGGAGTTGAGAAAAGAGGGGTTTCACTGAACAGCGCCCTTTTCTTTTTGTAACTTGATGGGACCGAACACATTCACTATTCTGTATCTCCCCTGCAGACCCCACTCTTGGTCAGTTGCTGCAGTAGGGGCAACGAGGCATATGGGTAGGGGCGTAGGGCCGCTTGCAGTGGTGTGAACGGACGTAATAGAAACTCAGTTTAGTGCATTAGTTACCATGGAAACGAGTTGAAATAAGCGGGCGATCGGGTTAAGTTAAATGGAATTGAGAAAAGAGGGTTTCCTCTATACAGCACAAGCCCTTTTTATCTCTTAACTTGATGGGACCAAACGCATTCTTCTGTCCGTATTGGCTTTAGGTTCCCAGGCCAAGTGTGAGCCCGCACACATTCACTATTCTATACCTTTCCTACTGTCCCCACTCTTAACTAGTTGCTGGAGTAGGGGTAATGCGGCGCAGGTATCGGAGCGTAGGACCACTTGCAGGGGGGTCAACAAATAGAGGAGAACTCAGTTTAGCGAATTCGTTGCCACGATAACGAGTTGAAATAAGCGGATGGTTGAGTTGAGTACAGTTAAAACAAGAGGACTTCCACTGTATTTTATATTTTCTTAAGGGACAACCGACTTTGTCGAAGTGGATGTGTAGTCTTGGCGCCCACATACCTTTTGTATGGCTTACAAGGTCAAGGATCATTTCCTGATCGAAAAATCTTCAGTATCTCTCTATTAAAGTGACAAAACACATTACTGTAAAGAATTTATTCGATGCAATCGATATACTTCGAAAGCTACTAAACGGATCAGAGAATTTCTAAATGGTAAGTTGACCCAGGATTCAAAATGAATAAAAGTTCTGATTACAATTTTTAGCATACATGCCTGTTTTTGCGACTTATTGACTTCTGTCATCCCAAAAAAGTGACCTGCTTTTCTCTTTCTAAGATTCGACAATATCCTAATGAATTCCAAGCAAAAACAATTTTCGTTATTCTGTTCAATATTTCGTCCATTCATCGCGAATTTGTCCCGTATTTTTCTCCTGCCTCAATATTCGAAATGAAAGATCGCAACGGAGTCGAAAAAATATTGTTGCTCGTGCATACCATTACGAAAAATGATGCGGAGTGCGCGAAAAGCTGAGGCTCGTATTCAATGAAAAATCTTCTATAAAATTCCGTATGGAGCAATGAAAGCTCGGCGGACCGTTTGGGCAGGTATGAGTCTGGTTATTCAAACTGCTACCCGTCGCCCACGTATGCTACCCTTGAGCAGCATAGAAATCAGGAATCCGGGCACACATACCTATTTCCGTAGAATCTCCTCCTAGGAATAATATCGATTTAGCGGAGGTGGCGGTCGCGTACGCTGGACAGAATTCGAACGATTCACAGGACCATGAGAATGTATGCCATATCCATGACAATGGTATAACGTTCCTTCGTCTGTGTGCAGCGCGCATACAGAGACCAGAACCTACGCGGTGATGGTTTGCACGTAATCGTAATGGAATTTCAACGATAATACTACCAAGGAAATAGCACTGTTTTGTGATTGTCGAGAGTATCGAGCATATCTGTGAGGGGGGGGGGACGAGCAGAACGCAATAGAATATGGAAACGTTTTGGAGGAACACGCGCATACGTCGCTGAGTGGACGGAAGAAGCCGCGTTTTCAACAAATGTTTGATAAAAACCGACTGAATTCGACAAATATAAGCTTAACTCGTTTACACACGCGCTTGGCACGCCGTACACAAGTGATGTTTTTTCATACCGAATAGCGAACGCTAATTAAATGAAGTTTCACGCAAACGAAATTTGAATTTTACTCCCGTACAGTAATTCCGGGGTGGATAGAGAACCAGAGAGAGGTTTCAATTGGTGGGCGAAAGGCGTTGCGGCTAACAACCGACCGTTGCATAACTCTCGTTCTCGGTTTAACCTCGACGTTTTCCTCTCGCAACAGAGTCTCTCCCGGAGCAACAATCCGCGCAACTTGACTTACTCGACCGCCCGGTGAGCTTCAAGTTTATGGCCGGGACGCGAATGCATTGTGATTCGAAATTCTGGAGTCTCGGCAAGCGCGAAAGAGGGAGACGGTAAATTCAACTCCGACTCTTTCTGCGACTCCGCCACGTGGGGTTTACATGTTTATTCCCAATTATTCGTACCGACAGTGCGCTCCCACGCTCGACGCTCGTTACAACGACAACCACGGCGACAACGACGACGGAGCCGGAAATATTATAACAGGAAAAGCATTTCGTTGCTTCTCTGTCATAAATTAAATTTCACATTGCAGCTACGCTTGCGGGAAGACGCGAAAAGCTTCGGGCAACTCGTGCTCGTAAAATGAAGTTTTTTCATACTTTCGACAATTAAGGAGGTTGTGGCTTTACATTCCGAGCCAAACGTGACATTCGGAGAGAATTTTGAAGACTTCGCGATGGGATAATAATTTCAATTAAAAAGAATCATCTATACGGCAAGTGCTATGAACATCCACTTTGCATAATTGCAATTCCAAAGAGTTGTTAACAGATTTATTGGAAAAAAGTTTGTTCGAATCATCCGGTAGCTGAATGTTTTTTAGCAAAAGTGGATTCATCAAGTTTTCTGCATACATGTCAATATTTTTTCTTGATTTTTGAAAATTTTGTCTCTATACAAATCTGTGAGTGAGATTCACGAATGTCTTCGATCGATAGGCTAGATCATTTTTTCGGCCAATTGACCATTTTTTTTTTCCGAAATCATGTCCAAAATACGCGACTTTTCTTTGATAAAAAAAAACCTTGAAAAACAAGTGTAAATTCTGCTATAAAAAAGTTGAGCTAGGAATGATTCGAACATTTTTTGTACTGATCCCTTAATCACTCTTTGGCATTATTATTATGCAGAATAAATCTTCTCGAGAACTCCTACATAGGTGATTTTTTTAAAGATTCTTATTTCAGTAGAATGTATTCGAAATTCGCTGGGAATCTAACGTTCCGTTGCAACACACGCTCTGCGATACACTCTGTCTAACAATAAACTTTATAAGAGAATAATTTTCATGTATTTTTTATAAAATGAGTGTAATTTCTATAAAACAAGTGTAAATATTGCAAATATTGTTCAGCGACGCCGATTATTATCACGTAGAATTGCCGCTGTTATTTTAGTAAACGAGATTTTCTTTAACTACGAACTGAACTCTCTATCATTACCTTTCCTCGTATATTTCAACCCTCTGAGCCCAGAAGCGTTTTTTTTCTGCTGTAACGACAGCAGCGACTGTTTCGGTGCATAACGATTTACCACGGCGGCGAGCTCAGCTCATAAAATTGAAGAACATTATTCACTCGACAGAGAATTCCATTTTATGTAGTCAGATAAGAAAAAGTTCTTATAACTCCGAATGAACAAATAATCGAAGCGCACTATTAGTTTTAATTAACAAATCATGCTTCCCCAAAGTAGCAAAACAACTTTGCAACGTCAAAGGGCACGTTTATTCTGGGCTCTTTTTTTCGGTTCGTTTCAGTCATTCCCGATTATTTTACGAATAAATCTTTCCTCGAAATTGCGAAGCCACGGAGTTAAGCAAGAGTCTGCAGCCCTACTCCGCGATCCATCCGACACGCGCTTCGAAACTGCTCCGCGTACACATTTCGCGCCCGGGCGTTCGCAACTACCTCTCGTAAAAAAAAAAAAAAAAAAAAAAAAAAGGCTACATCGTAACTCTAATAGTCAACGGTGCCGCAAATACGTCGAGCCGCACTCCGTACCGGTGTGCGGATACTCTTTTAAACTTTGCGAAAGTTTTTCTTTCTTCGCGCGCGCCATCACCGACACCATAGTGCGACGAGCGTGGAAACATTTTCTTAGCTCCGAGAACTCTTATCGAGATATGTCTCACGGATAACCGGAAACACGGAGGCGTGTACGCGCCTACATACACATATCCGTTGCGTTCCCGGCGAAACTTCGTGTCGGAGAGAATGTACCGTAAAAATACATCAAACAAAGTCGCTTCGTACTCTCGTTGCAACTTCGGCGAATCATGCTTTACCGCGTCGTTATTTGTCCGACAAAAGCGTATTTCTCAATCTATTCTTTCATTGTTATCCGCGCTATCCGGTGGTTTTTTTTCGCCATTTTTTAAAATACTATCCGTCTCGAGAACTCTCGTCAAGCGGAGATCATTACAAGCAGAAGTAACTCGAAGAAATAGATACTTCGGCGACTTCCGGTTCGAAGCATTTCGTCCCGGGAGGAAGAACTTCGAGCGCGATAAAACGGAGAAGCCGTAAAGCGTCAGTTATCTTCGCCACCGAGGTGTCCCATAATGTGAATTTTCAAGAGTCGTGAGAGACGCGTTTACGAAGCAGAAGATCTTGTCACGATCGTGTTCGTCATCGCGCGCTCGGTCGGACGCATTCCGCAAGGGGTTTCGTGCATCCGCACGTTTCATTGCCGCACATCAACCGGCAATTGTCATCAGCGCGGGCGTTCGAACGCAGACACGGAAAAGCGTGGCTTAAAGTGGCGCACACGCGAAGCGAGGGATAACGGAGCAGGGGCAAATACTGTGAGAGGTTGTTTCCCTTCGAATTTATAATCTCATCGTCGAGCGCTCCGAAAACGGTAGTACACCGTAGTGTCGACCAGGGGGGTTGTTGTGTATGCTCGAATCATTACCCAACTACCCGCGAGAGAGATACTTTGCGCCACTGGACGGTACAGCGATGAATATAAGTATAACGAGGGGAGCGGGGTAAAATGGACCATGGGGGGAATGAGCGGATTTCGGTCACCCAAGAGAAAACTCTACTAGTGCTAGTGCTAGTGCTAGTGCCAGTGCCAGTGCCAGTGCCAGTGCCAGTGCCAGTGCCAGTGCCAGTGCCAGTGCCAGTGCCAGTGCCAGTGCCAGTGCCAGTGCCAGTGCCAGTGCCAGTGCCAGTGCCAGTGCCAGTGCCAGTGCCAGTGCCAGTGCCAGTGCCAGTGCCAGTGCCAGTGCCAGTGCCAGTGCCAGTGCCAGTGCCAGTGCCAGTGCCAGTGCCAGTGCCAGTGCCAGTGCCAGTGCCAGTGCCAGTGGCAGTGCCAGTGCCAGTGCCAGTGCCAGTGCCAGTGGCAGTGCCAGTGCCAGTGCCAGTGGCAGTGGCAGTGCCAGTGCCAGTGCCACTGCCACTGCCACTGCCACTGCCACTGCCACTGCCACTGCCACTGCCACTGCCACTGCCACTGCCACTGCCACTGCCACTGCCACTGCCACTGCCACTGCCACTGCCACTGCCACTGCCACTGCTACTGCTACTGCCACTGCCACTGCCACTGCCACTGCTACTGCTACTGCTACTGCTATTGCTACTGCTCCTACTACTACTATTTCGATTATGAGGTAACGATTCCATGAAAATATTGAATTGGTAAAGATTTGAGATTTTGGCTCAGCAACAACTAGCATTTGAGGTTATAAGAGGGTAGCATGTCTAAATAACTTCGTCCAATGACTGAGATCTGAAGTAAGAAGAACTTTGACAAAAATATCTTTGTATCAAATTGTCGAATGCCATATCATTGTACATTTTTTCTTTTTTTTTTACAGCATTACGGAGTATTAACTTGATCTGCACGTGGTGCTTGATGATGCGGCAATCCTTTCGAAGCCGTGCGTGGGACGGAAAAAGAAAAAAAAAAAATGAACAGTTAATAATAACATGCACACACACACACACACACACACACACACATACGTGGGGGGGGGGGGGGGGGGGGGGGGGGGGGGGGGGGGGGGGGGGGCGAGCCCCTCCACTTGCGTATAATGGATGTATTTGAATTCAATCGTAATGTACCCTTAAGTTTAAATTGAATTGATTGAATATACCAATTGATTTATTTTGATGTATGTACCCTTTGAGTGCTACTCGCGGCTTGCCTTTTTGGCTGACTAATTTTGAATGTGTAAATCGAACCGTGTGATCGCCGTTTGCGTGTATTGTTATCATTATCATTTATTAGACCAAGCAAGCGCCATACGAAGCGAGTAACCGAGAGAACGAGCAAGCTTATTATTCGACAATCGATTCATAAGGATCGCCGTTCTCGGCGAACGCCTTCCGTGTGTCAAAGTTCTTATATGCCTAAGTTCATGTTGTACAAGTTTCTTGTCGCAAACTTATTTTTGTCGAAGTTTTTTTGACCAAGCTCTTTTTGTTAAAAGTAATTCGACGAAGTTACATAGACAGGGGCATCTAAAAGTATTGACTATCAAATATTATTAAAAACTGAAAAAAGCTTTGATTTGGTAGGTATGACCCGACCTGCTCTGAACAAAAAAATTCATCAAAAATTCATTCAATCATACAAACAGTGCTTGGATCAAATGGACTTCAAGTCCCCGAAGCAGATAACACTCTGGAGCAAATTTCTCAATTTTTCTATTTTCTTCCCGTGATCCATTTTACCCCAGGTTCCGTTTTCGCCAGTTCATCCCTATACATCTCAGTCGACGGAATGAGTTTCGCACCCTTGTCCCGTGTGCCCGGTGTCCTCCTGTTACAGTTTTAATCCAAAACTTTGCTACGACGCTTCGGTAGTGTCTGGTGTGTCGAGCCTGAAGTCCGCACAACTGGCGCTCTGGATGACGGTCCAGAGAATTTTAACGGAGAAACAGAAGCGCACCTGCCCGAGGATACCATTAGGGAAACTGCCGATGGCCGAGTGACGCGATACGACGATTCGAGTTAAAGCTCACCAGTTGAACTTTCGACATGCATACATCTATACATATTCATTCGCGGTAATTCAAACCCTGAAATTGATTGTTTGCGATCTCTCGGTACCCGTGCGGAAATTTAGGACGGGGTTTACTGTCGGCCCGTAAATGCTCCTTTCCTGCCTTAGGCCTGTAAAGAAATCTAATATCAGCCCGTATGGGCTTGTTAGAAACTTATTAGACCTGGAACTTTATAGGCTACACTAGGGACAATGACGCGCGCTGGCGCGCGCGAACGGAGGTTTGTTAGCGCTGCAGCGCTCCGATACCCGAGCGCGCTCCAGCGCTCTGATGCCCGAGCGCGCTTGCGCGCGCTCGGGTCTGTTCGGAAGATTGATATTGCGTAATAATATCTCATAACAGTTATCAACAAATTAAACAAAAAAAAAAAACTTGTTTAAGAAATTACCCGACAACTCAACCTTTTTCTGCTGAAAACAATTTCTTGATTTTTCTTAATCCGTACGATTTTTTTTTTTAATTTTTTCAAAACTTATAACATTTTTTTTTATTTTGAAAAATGTTTGGAAAACCACGCATTTTTCATACGTTTTTCTCATATGACCGCCCATTATTCTCAAGAAGTTGCTGAATGAGGAATCAAGTAGATTCGCAAATGCAGCTCGAACTTTGAAAAAAAAAGCGATATTGAAGAAATTTCAAAGCCTGGATGAAATTCTGAGATAATTCATAGGTATCAAGAAAAATTAACGAATAATTTTCATTGGAAAAAAAAGTTCCGTGATCGGGTAGTTTGTTGAACAAGTTCTTTTCCATCAATTTGTAGATAACTTAAAGAAAATAAAATCACGCAAAATTAATCTTTCAAGCCCCTTCCATGTGTTCGATATTTTTCAAATTTTTATCCCGTCGGAAAACGTTCGGAATTCTCTCTGCATTCTCTCTGAATCTCACATTTCCTCAGATTATACCGCTCGGACTACGAAAAGTTCGAGTGAGTTCGAGTCCAATTTCCGAATTTCGGAAAATCTTGAAAGTCTTCTCTCAATTGCACATTTCCGCGGACTGTAGCGCTCGCTACAACCGGAGCTCCGAGTGAATCCAAGTTCGAATTTCTGAATGTTTTGAAAAAATTCATCCGTAGCAAGAAAAATTGACTAATAATTTTCATCACAAAAAAAAGTTAGGTTGCTGGATAATACGTTAAACAATTTTTTTTCGTCAATTCATGAATACCTTTTTGAAATAATTATTACGCGAAATCAATCTTTCGAACACCTTCCGTATTCTCTGAATCTCACATTTCTTCGAGTACTCTGTACTCCGGTCGACGTTAAAACTTTCTTCGGAGACTGAGAGGCGCGCGAAGCCGTATCGAAAACACTCGCGAGACCGCGGCCACGAACGAGACTTTACCGAATTCGGAAGGTTCGCAAAACCATAACCACGACTTTCGGCGTACTCGAGAACGGATCAAAATTCGCCAATTGTCAAACTGACAGAGCCGGAAAAAGATCGAAACAGCGCCCACGAGCGATCGCGCATCGCGCGTCTCTTCGTCGTCATCGTCGACCAATCACGGCACGAATAAACCGACAACAATATAAATCTCGCATTTCGATAGTCGAATCTCGAATGCGCGAGATTATTGCGAGATAATCCACCAATTTTTTAAGAGGCCGATTGGCCTATATTGCCCAAAAAAAAGATGTTCGCGAGTACTTAGAATTCAAATAAATACAGGTGCATCAAGAGAAAGGACGAGCAAGGTTTTTTTCAACGTTTACTTGGCTCATACAATTTTTTCCTTGTTTAAATCATAAAAAAATGATTTACAAACTATTTTTAGACTGCTTGGCGTCGGTTTTTTTTACATTTTGGTTTTCCCGAAAATACCTCATTTGACTGTTGAATACGTATGTTGGGCTGAGCAGGGCCCACTAGTGGATTCCCCAGCTAAGCCTATAGTGGGCCCTTATACTGTTTTGGCCACCCGCATAAATGTCTGCACGGGTAGTTAAAGGGAAAGAACGAAAGGAAAACGAGCGAAAGAAAAATTCAGTTCGAACGATATAAATCCACGAGACGAAGCCTACATTCGAATTGTTATCGTCGAGTTAATTCTCAAACGACGTCGACGAAGTGAGAAAGGACGAAATGAAATGCGACTGAGACAGCGATTTCTCGCGCTGCTACCGCAAAAACTGCATAACTGTATACCTCCATTCGGCGGATAGAGACGCCGCGAGTAAATCTCTTTCCGATACTCGCTCAAGGGTAAATTAAATTTTCTTTCCAGATATTCACGAGAGAGCGAGGGGATTGGATGCCGAAGAAAAATGCGCCCCGTCCCTGCGGCTCCTCTCGAGCCGCGGCGCAAGCACCGAGATATTTCTGCAGTGTCTGTCTATCTGAGCGGAGAATGATATAACTTTAATTCTCGTCCCCCGGGTATTTCATCGTTGAGGACTCATCGCCATTGTAGTCGTGACTTCGAAGGGTTTTGTTACAGTCGCGACAAAGGTAGGACGCGGTATAAGTACCTTTGTACCTCGGTGTACACGCTCATATACGTTTCCCTGACGATTTCTAAATGCCACCGATAATCTATAAACCTCAGCGAGTTTCTCCGTCGTTGCAAAGTACGTCGGAGGCTCTTCATGCCATCGACGTGTGTGTGTGTTCGCGAAACCGTGTGTGTGCGCACACACGATAGCTGCCGAGTTGTCCTACATACGACGAATAGAAAACGAGACGCAGATATACACTATGGCTCTCCCATTCAGCCCGAGAAAACGTATTAGCGGAAATTTCCGACAACTTCTGCGTTGCTCCTCCACTTGCCGCTCGGATGATCCAGATATCGCGACGAGGCGACGTCTCGTTGCTGCATCTCTCGTTCTCCATTGGAAACGGCATCGCGCGAGTGGGCTCTCGGATTCGTATACGAACGCGACGAACGCGAAGGATGTACGCGTGCCGTGTGCAGACCCAGTTCCCTCCATTCCTCCCCAAACACGCTATCAATCCTCCGGAGAATCAGCAGATATTCCTATTCTCGAAATTCTCGACATTTTCTTTTTATATCCCCATCCGGCGAAAGGATAGATACCGATGGGAATCGAGAATTCGATAGATCAAAGGTCGAGAAAATAAATACGCAAACGCTTTCGTCGCCTTGTATGCCTGCTTATGCTGTGCCGTTTGCTCGATTACAATGAACATATATAAGAAATTCCAATTCGAGATAACTTCATGACGAATTATGAAATATCGCTGAACAATCGCGACGAGCTTGCAACGCGATTTCCTTGGCGCAAATTTAGAAAATTGTAGAAAAGAATCGATTAACAGTGAACAAATGTTCGTTTATAAGTCATTGGATTGTTAAAATAATATAAGATATATCTTGATCGAGACCGAAATCTACTAACGCAAAGATAAATCAAGATTGACTAAGAAAAGAAAAAGTTATTACATCGATCACAGCATTATTATAACAATTAAATGGATATCGCTAGAATTCGATGATTAAGTAAATTTCGTAGGATGTCGCACACATTCATGTGCTCAGCAATTCGCTTTTCTGACGTATGGTTTATTCATACGACGATTAAACTGGGTCGACTAATAGCGTGAAATATCGTATCATTTCTGGGATCAGGCGATCGATACGATGGTTATGCAAATTATTTCGGAGGAGCTTAGCTTGCCGGGAACGTTGTCTTAGACAATCCTGGAGCTCATTGCATCGGGGGTTCTGTGGATGCCTGCGGCTCCTATAATCTGCCGTATCCGGCTTAATTTGCATGACTGAATTGATAGACAATGGCGTTACTGTCGCCTAAACTCTCGAGACAATTGCTGTATTGACTCGGCGGTGCAAGTGGCACACGTAACCATTGACTACTCGAAACACGGGGAAACTGATAGCTGCCCGGAGACGGCGAGAGTTCGATATCATGCTATCGATTATTCGCCTCTTCTCATCACAAAATTTTCTTTGATTCTGACTCAAGTTGTTTAGAAAAAATAATACGTATTTTTGCTGCCGGCAAGCATGTCTATGATAAGCTGCACAAATGGACAGATAAAAAAAAGTTATGTAAATTTAGAAACTCACGTCTGTATAAGGAACGTAAAAAAGTAATTATGTTAACTTGAAATAGTCAAATAACAATTAAATTATTTATATATGATTTTCAAAGAAGTCTTTGTCATTGACTTCTCCGTATGGAAATCTCCCGACTGCCATATACAAATAATTTTATTGTTATTTCACTACTTTAAGTTAATATCATTTGTTTTTCAGGCCCCTTTTCTAGTTGGGAGGTTTCCAATTTTTTGTAAAAATGTTTGTTGTATGATTTTTAAAGCGATAATGCTTTGTTCGTTTGAGGTTATACTTCGAAGAGATCGCCTAGCGAGCAGTCGGGACTTAAAAATCGAATAAGGATTGCTAATGTTAGATCGGAGTAACATAAAAAATTTACCCTGTTTTGGACCTCAGCAAAGGCTAATTAGTTTGGGATACGGACTTAGTGATTTGGTTGTAACGTAATTTTGTTGAATAGTAGTTTTGGACATTTTAGCGATTATTTGGGACAATAAGGAATTGTTGAGTTTCACAGAAAGAGAAATTCGCAGTGATCCGCGCAACTTCCGGTATTGGTTAGAAATAGAACTTCCAGTGCGCTCGCGGTGGACCGCATAGCTCGGTGGATTCTAGAAAATGATTCCATAGCTCGAGGTGGGTTGCGCAACTCATCTCGATTCGAAGGTTATGAAGATGAGCTCGCGGTGGTCCGCGCAGCTCGGACAGAATTTGAAGATTCTATTAAAAACTATTTTGCTTGAAAATATGGACGAGCCGCACAAGTTCTAACTCGACCCGAAGAGGTTCGAAATATTACAAGAATTGAACCATTTTCGGTACCAAATGTGGTCTTATATACTAGTACCATATCGATCTTTGTTTCTGAATAAGGGTAGGAAAGGGCAAGTTTCTTGTGGCTTATTGGCTCGAATTCGCCGTCTCTCACTTCCTATTTTTTCAACGAATCGGAAGGAATTGTTATCTGTACACTATGTGTGCGGGCCCAGACGTCCCCCTTCCCTTAAGAACGGGGTAAGGTATTAAAATTCGAATCGAAAAAAAAAAAAAATCCTCTGGTCATTACCTCGAGAAACATCTCCTTTAACAAATGCATTTTGATTTTTTCGTTTCAGATGATTCTGATGCGAGTTATGATGAACACCGCAAATCAACTTTTTTTCGAGGCGCCTCCGGAGATTCATTGTCACTCGCTCAATTTTGAATATTTTGCAATGAAAATTTAGGAAAATGTTTTTCAAATGTTATATTACTATATGGAAATTTACTGAATAAACGAACACTATCTGTATCGCAGAAAAAAAATCTTAAAAATATGCCTTTTTTTTACCGAATTAACCTTACCCCGCCCTTAACTATCGGTTCAGGGCCTTATGCTCAAGGAAGACAATGCTATTTTGAGGGTTGCTAGATTCAAGGCGCTTCGGTGGCGTTACGGGGGTGTAACACTAAAGAGTAACATTTTCCATATTTCATTCCCAGGGTCATCTTAAATTCATTTCCGAAGCTTCGACTCAAGGAAACAGGACGAAATGGTGACTCCACTTCAAAGTCGACTGCGCACAAACCTCCACATTTTCATTCCGGATTCGTTAAAAAGGCACAGCTGAGAACCTCGAGCACTGCTACGGAGTCGATAATAAGCTTTACCCAACGAGACTCCGAGGAGTGAAGCCCTATCCAACAAAAGTGCTCTAGGTGGTGGGTTGTTTCAGTCTGAAAGTTCGTATCCGAGGCTTCACCCCGGGTAGACAAAAGTCCCCGTCAGTATAGCGACGTCATTCCGGCAGCGCGCTTTTCGCTTCTTCGCGAACGTGTTCTCTGTGTCACCGGGAAGTTCGACGTCTCGGCGCAAGAGAAGCGTACGGAATGACCCAAATTCGAGACGCGACTACTTAGATAGTTGTACACGAAAGTTTCGCGAACATCTTCCGCGACAGGACTCATCGACACTTTTCGCGCGATAATTCGTAAGTAATTAGTGAAATTTGCCGAAATTCACGAATTTCCGTCTCTGGCTGTCTCTGAACTTCGAAAGAATCTCGCAATTCGTTCATACGGGTCAATGGAGACTGCTGGTAATTGCCAATGTTTCCGCGATCGCTTGATCTGCTTGATCGATCGACGGCTCGCTTTATCTTGATTTTCCTCTCTCTAATTCGTTCGCGCGCCAGTGAACGTTCGCGTGTAGTTCAAGTTACGAGTGGAACGAAGCTTTTCGGCAGACATACATTCGATTGAAGGACGAGCGCAAGTTGGAGGGGCGGGGGGATTTGAACGACGCTACATTACGACGGCTCTGTAGGTTTCAAATGGGAATAATGGGAGGCAAGGCAAACTTTGGTAACTGGGCTGGCTTGGCTGGTACGGTCGATCGCGAAGGGACGGAGCTGCCCGAGACGACGACGACGACGTAGGGGAGAGAGCAGAGCAGCAAAATGTTGCGCCTGACGGGGAGCGATCCTCGGTGTCCTGTTCTGTGCTGATAACGCTCTCGCGTTTTCGCTCCGCCGTGCCGAGGCTGGCGGTTGACCGCAACCTGCTGGCCATTGCGAAGGCCAGCACCAATGCTCGTTCGCCGACTCTCGCTTACCACTGACCGTTTCTCGCCGATACATCGTTCTCCCTATCGCGACAGATACGAGGCACGACGACGGTCAACGAGAACTGACAATGAAATGAGAAAAACCAACGGGGAAAAGGGACTTGCACTCTGCACTTCCTATCGGGATACGTCGTTCCGTTTGAAGCAACCAGATCTAAAACGTACATTTTACCTTTTTTCGTACGGAACAAAAGTGAAGATCGCGATAATAAGATAACGGAAAATACTTACTCGTAAAAACAGAATGGTTTTCTCTATTGATACGTTTGATGCACTTGAGTAGTTAACTTTAACTGGAAAGTTTCGAAATATTGGAAAAAAAGAAACATTTTTTGCATGTAAGGTAAATGCTATCAGTGGACTTATAAGCATTGCATTTGAAATAACTCAAAATATTTATGAAACGATGATTAATTGGTTGTTGAAATCCGTACCATTAGAAATTTTTTTTCTAATTCGATTTACCAACTAGTCGCCACCATGCGCCGAACTTAAATTTCATGTATAGCCCAAAAATGACAAAGAAAGTATAAATCAATGCGACGTTTGGGTTTGCGTAAAAGAAACCTCTGAACTCTCGCTCACTTATATGTAGATCAAAGATTAAGAGCCTATACATCTGTTGCATTGAAATTTTTTAAAATGCGTCACTACTATTTTCGCTCATGTGGCGAATGAATTTTGAACATCCAATACTAGAAACAAAATCGGTTTGTTCTTCTTAACATCAAACAGCAGATATTTGCAATAAATCATTGTTTATAAATATTTATTCATGGTCGATAACTTATTAGCCATGCGTAGAAGCGTTATATTTGATTTTCCATTTCGCTTCTGATTTATTAGGCACGACTTATTGATTTTATAATGATAGTATTCTCAATCCATTTTATTAGAAACACCATTCTTAGACCATTGAAACTGATAGTTAAGTTGTATAGTAGATGATAATTTTCTGACAAACCGAGGTAAACTATACTACTTTTAGGGTAGCTAACGAAAATTTCCTCTCTTCTCTCGTAATTGTGAACAGTGCATATCCGCCACAATCAGGCATAACAAAAAAGTTATTAATAGTAGCAGTATTTTTTCCTTGGTAATGTTGACACACATCCTGACCGCAAGAACAACGGTTTGCAGTTTGTTGTAGACTTATGTACAACACAAACAACAAAGCAATTCAAAAGATCTTAAGTAACTCAATTTTCGGTCTAGCAAGTCTGCCTAATGTCCTTAAACCATCTTTATTCATGGCCCAATGATTCAACATTTGGAAGCGAAACTCTCTTTCCTTTAAAAAAAAGTCTGTTTAAGCATTTGGAAAAGAAAGCATGAAAATTTACGCACTAGCGCAACAAAATAACTTTTATCGTTTTCTCTTTACAGATGACCAAGTCGACTGGTGGTGTCTGTTGAACGATGAAAAAGCGCGGTCATCCGGACAAGGACAAAGACGGCAAGGAGCATCATAATCGTTCGAGCGGCGTAAAGGGCGGCGATCGCGGTACAAGCGGTAACAAGGAAGAGGATAACAAGTCCGGCGAGTCGTCAACGTTGGATGACGAGAGTGAGAATCAGGGATTTGGGACATGGCTTAGATCGACCGACGGTGTTGAGATGATGCGTCTCTTCGTAATTGCCAATTCTCTCCTCGTATTCGTCACTATGGCTTGGCCCAATATGCAAGAGGCGCTGTACATACTGAAGGACTATATAATGGGGGAAGAGGAGGAATAGAGGAGGGAGGAGGTCATCGTAGAGAGACGAAACGAACGAGCCCTGGCGAAGGTGGCCCGGGATTGTCAGCGGAGATTCCGCTGGTGACGTCGAGGACAACGAGACGATCCTCGAGATCCCCCACCCGTTTATACTCTCTCTCTCGGGGGGGTTGTCCGATGGAGAGCCGAAATGATATGGGGCTTACCAGATTCCGGAGCTCTCTCATCATCGCGGACCGTTGGACACGCTAGACCAGAGGTGTTGATGTCGTGCTTGCGACCCCTCCACCTCTCCTACGACCCACGGTAATCCTACACTGTTGATACAACCCGCTTGGCCATCAACAGGAGGCTTGGACTTTGTCGGATTTCCGTTGCCAAGTGAAGACATCCAGTCTTCAAGGATCAAAGACGCCCCTTCGACGGCTAACCCATCGATTCAACTACCAAAGAGTAAACCGTGTTGTTTCTCTCACAAACTCTTTTGAACCAAGCCGGCAGCTTGATTAAATATTATTTTTTAATTCTCGTCCAGGTCAAACTTGATTGAACCTAATCTCGTTTCCGTTCTGTGAGTGCGTGTGACGGTGAATTCTCGCCATTTCGATTATCATATTGACTTTGAGGCAATAACGCATCGATCCGCGAGCAACGGAGGCACGATGAGCAGATATTGGAACGAGAACAGCAGCTAGCGCCGACAAACTCTGTTGCAGTAAAGTGGCGCGTTATCTTTCGCGAGAATTCCTTTCGCCGTGCGGTTGGAGAAGCTCGGATATTCGCCGCTTCGCTCGGCAAACGTCGTGAGAGCCATTGAAGGTTTCCGCGAAGCTCTGAAAGGCGCATTCCGTTCTTCCACTCTTGGCCCCGCGTCTGTATTCCTTGAATAAAGCTCCGGAAAGGGAAAGGAGCGTGGGAGGGGCGAGGGAAAACGTTTAAGAAATCGTTTCTCCAAGAAAGTCCAAGAGCGGCTAAGGAAATTTCAGAAAAGCTTGATAACGCGATCTTAACTCTTGCTCGGTGGGCGCTGCCGTTGCGTTGACTTCGCCCCCTTCGGCAGCTCCGCGCCTCGTCTAATGCAATAGTCAAGAGGAATTTCCTACTGGATGAAATTGCTCGGAATTCTCCATCTCTCGTAGGAAAATCGTGCGGCTGGAGGCTAGCGAATGCGCTTTGAAAGAAACTTACCTTCGACCGACTCTACGACGATCGAAACTCAATATTTCATCGCCCGACTCTTCCGTCGATCGATACTCGTGTTAAGCGCTAACGCAATCGCCTTTCGCGAACGTTATAAATTAAATGAAAACAGTTTGAAGCTCATCTCCGAAGCTCGAGACTCTCTTGAGGCGCGCATCGATTGAGGCACTCGGAAAAGTGGGCGAGCAGTCTCGTCGGGGGAAAAGGAAAAATCTCCCCGAAGGTCCAAGTTTTTCCCCATTTTCTTCGATAAACATACTCGATTCGAACGGTCAGGATGTTGATACTCCTATTTCGCGGCATATTCCTCATCGGCATACTGTCGTGGTACAGCACCAACGTGTGGAAGATGATTGACGGCTATTTCAAGGAACGCTTCGAGCAATATTTGCAACGGGAATACGAGAAAAATCCGAAGATGCGCGACGACGTCGATGCGTACGGAACCGCGGTGAGGAATGACGGGACAAAGGGAGCTCGAGATGTCGGGGATAAGAGTGCCGATCGCCTTGGAACGTTGCAGCGACGTACGTGCGCAAGCATGACTAGCCGCGACGAGGAAACTTGCTCGATCGATTTAGCGAGCGTGGAAGCGGCAGCAGGTGTCGAGGCCGGAAGTGGGTCGTTGTCGTCGACGTTGATCACCGGCGAAGATACGATGGGCAACGGTCGAACGAGTGAAAGCGAGGTCATCATCGGCAGAGGCGAGATTGATAAAAACGCATTTGCGAGAGGTTCATCGTTCGCGACAGCGATGGAGACCGGCGGCGAGAAGGAAGTCCCGACGCCGGACGGGAGAAGCTTCGACGGCGACAATGCGCCGGAATCGTTATTGATCGACGAACGGATCGTCGTGGAACGAGCGAGACCCAAACCGACGATGAATTCCGGCGTTTCCAAACAACCGGCGAGCGAGTCCATCGTCGCCGGAACGAACAACGCTGACCCGATCGAGAACGTCGGGAGAAAAGCGATCAAGAGAAAATCCACTCAGCGTCGATTCTCGCGGGAACCGCTGAAATCGAAAACTACGGAGGACGAGGATAAGGACGGTAACAAAGCGAAGAAGAAGAAGAAACAAAAAGTCAAAACCATCATGCTGACGGAGGAGGACTTCAAACAGGCGAAGATTAGATCGGGTTTGAAGGATTACGATTTTTCGGAATTCGACGATGAAGCCGGGAGCGAGAGCCCCGACGAGCCACCGGAAGGAATTCTCGTGTCGCAATTGCCATTCAAACCACGAGCCGATATTGGCAATCTCGAGAGAGTAACTGACGATGAATTTTGCCCGTTGACGCTCGAGGACGAGGTCAATTGTGGCGAAACTAGGACTTGGCCTTGAGTTCAGATTCGGGATTAATTATGAAAATAATTGATCTTCCGAAAGTGTTTGGATAATAATTGCTTTCTCATCGGGGAAGTTTTGTTTCGACAAGAATAAATCGAGATTTCTGTAAAATTGCGTTCAGAATATTCCAGAAGGTTGGAAAATCATATTTAGAAAAAATGTTTAGGTATGGATGTTTGTATGTGTGTGACAAAGTAAAAAATGGAGAGCTTTGTAACTTGAGAACATGCCCAGTTATCAAGTTGAAATTTACAGGGCGTGTAAGAGTAATTGATTCTCAATGTTCGATTCAAGTTATGTCAAAATCGTTACAGTCGTTAAGATTTTACGCGTTTTTAGGATTTATTAAAAATACCTGTTAACTCTTGTCATTTGTGAGATATCTGCGTAACATTTTTTTACACAATTCTATTCACATTCAACACATTCCTATCGACACATCCCTATCCAATTATTAATGTTAAACTGAACGAGAATCGATTGAAGCATTTAGAGTTTTTCAAATTTATTTTTAGGGAAAAATTGATATTGTACCTTCGATCGAACTTTTAACTTTTTACATGGTTTTAAACTGTTACCAGCAAGTCTATTCGTATAATAAAGCTGCGATTTTTGGTTATTCAAATTTAGGATTAGATTGGACAAATAACAAATGGTGCAAATAAATCTGAAAAAAAGCAACCTTACACAGAACATTCATAAACACTTCATATACTAAGTTAAGAACAATTAATTCTGAAATTGTCTGAATTAATTGTGTGAAATTAATTCCAGAAAATTACCCTGTTTCGAAGCTCGTCACAGTGGTCTAATACTTTAAGGGAGTTATCGCGCGAACAGTCTGACTTCACATAAGTTTCATAGAAATGAGAGGGAATTGCAAAAACTTTTTAGTAGTCAAAAAATCTGAAAAAAATTAAGCATATCGGAGGCGATGAAATAATCGATTTTCCACAATAATAATTGCAAAATGTTGTTAACTAATCATTGCAAAATTCCTATTTTTCGTACGTGGTCGACTGTTCCCTAAATTTCGTGAAAGCAAGGATTAGACATCTGTCTAACCAAACAAGTTTGATCAAAATGGTAAGAAGGATACATTTATGGTGATTGAAAATGTAATCCACTGTGTTATTTGATAAGGAATGTCGAGAATAAAAACTGTAAAAAAAAAAAAAAATTCTCTGTTTCTCGGTGGTAAATCGTGCTGCAACTTCGGACGCGTATTCAGAACGCATTGAACAATGAATACACAAAAATTGAACAATATCGTAATAAAATCGAAATCGCGCGATAAGTACCTTAATGATCAACGCAGCCTTGCATCCACGTTGTTTTATGAGAGAGAACGTTTTCATTGCCACTGCGAGACAGCCGTGGACGACGAGGTCGTTCGGTTTTCTCGTGATCGTTATTATTGCATCGTGTAAACAGGGAAACTCAGCGCGCGCCGCCTGGCTGGCAGGTGAACGAATTCGTTGCGCAATTGGCGAGCCGCGGTCGGAGGGACAATACGCGCGTCCGTTGCAGCGTTTTGTGCGATCGAGAGCGCTCAATCGAGTTTCTCGTTCACATAGATATAATAATAATGAGCCGGGTATTAGCTGGCCGAAACTGCTGATTGGATTGTTTTGACGCTGCGCCCGTTCGACGAACTCCGCCGCTTGCTCGGCAAATATAATAATCCTGCGATTTCGCGCTAATCGAAAATCCTCGATGGGCGAAAGTTCGAAGCGACGTGCTTCTGTTAGGAAATTCCTCGATTTGCTTGTCAGGCGATATTAAGACGATGCGTGTCGTGGCAAAAAGTTTGCATTGTTACATGGAAAAATATATAAATAAATGAATGAGTAAATGAGCCGCAATGTTTTTGAAACCGATTCTAAGAAAGTGCACGCGTTTATTTACCACGAGAAGGCGCGTATCCTTCCTTGTTATTCTTCCCACGCGATTCGATCGAAACTCGAACAATACACACGATATAATAATTGCCCTCGTCGCCGAGGAAGCGTGCGGAGCACATTGCTCGGCCGTTTCGCACGGTGAAGCTGAACGATGAATCACGGTTTTTAATTTTCCACAATCGTCCGAGAGAAGAATTGAAAGGATTGAAATTACGATGATTGAAGAAAATTCTGTTTGTTATCGCAGTAAAAATTTTCCGTCGAATAATCAGTGGTTTTTGAATGCGTGATTCACGAGCAAACCGTTAAAGTGTCCAGTAGAAGGTCCGCAAAATATCCAAGGAAATTGCCAGGAGTTTTCCAGAACATTTTTGAGTTCGTCAAGGCTATTAAAGAAAGGTCAAAGTAATGAAATTACAAAATGATATTGTGTATTTTTACTTTGAGACATTAATACGATGCATAATAGACTCAGTGTAGACCGCAGAAATATTCGCGAAAAGTCCGAGATGGAGCTTTAGGTTTTCCGAAATATAAGGGATAACATTTTGACTTCTCCTGTACAGAAGAGTTCAAATTGAATTCAATCTTCTTCAATTTCATTCAGAATTTTTTCGCTATACTTTGCAGTCAAACTCTTTAAAGGCAATAACTGATGGAAAATGCCAGATGTATGTTTCGGAATTGAAAAAAAAAAATCAAGATTCGTCGAATGAATTTCAGAGATTCCAGGAATTTTCCTGGATTCGGAAAATTCCAGGTAATTCCAAAACTTTTTCAAAAGAAAAAAAATTCGGGCCATTCCCGAACTTTCTCAGAAAAATTCCAGGACATTTGAGCTCTTTTTCAGGACAAGAAAAATTCAAGGACATTTTCAGGGCGGTAAAAATTCGAGGACATTCCAGAACTTTCTCAGGACAAGAAAAATCCAAGCATTCCAGCATAAGAAAAATTAAAGGATTTTCTAGAATTTTTTCTGGATGCGAAAAATTCAAGGACATTCCAGGACTTTTTCAGGACAAGAAAAATTCAAAGCCATTCCAGAACTTTCTCAGAACAAGAGAAATTGAAGGATATTCCGAGACTTCCAGCATAAGAAAAATGTAAGGATTGACCAGAATTCTTTCTAAACAAAAAAAAAGTCAAGGACATTCCAGGACTTTTTCAAGACAAAAAAAAAGTCAGGACATTCCAGGACTTTTCCAGGACAAAAAAAATGTCAGAACGTTCCAGAACTTTCTCAGAACAAGAAAAATCTATGGAAATTCCAGGACTCTTCGACGACAACCGAAATTGAAGGATATTCCAGCACTTTTTCAGTACGCGAAAAAATTGCTAACATTTCTAGGTCTTTCAGCCTTTCCAAAACTTTTCAAGGACGAAAAAAATTCAAGGCCATTTCCACGATTTCCATGCCCACTCGACACCGTGACTATGTAACGACCCGGTAAACGTCGCAACGCATCGTGTAGCCGCGCCATAGAAGGAAAACGCTCGTTGCTCATCGAAAATGGTATTACGTCCCGCGTCATTGAAAGTAATGGTTAAACCGGGCGGAAATGCGAGCCAACGAACGATGCAAATAGTTACCGGACGTTCGACAAATACAAAACGAGACTCGCGAGTACCCTAGCAAATCGACGTGACTGCGAACAAGTCACGTTTGCGCTTCGAGATGGTTACGCTATGAGGACAGCAAAAAAAAAAAGTAGAAGACAAAAAAACAAACACAGAATTGTAGTCTCGACCGTTGCACACCAGCTGAGAGTAGACGAAGGTCTCAAACTCGCAAACGAGAGCGTTGCTCATAAATCGTCGATGTGCGTGCCAGAAGGTCCCAACAGTATATCTCTATGATTTACCGGTAGCATCCGTAACGTAGCTCATTTGCCATTGGTAAAAATAAATTGGATTTCTAATATTTACTAGAACGAAACTATCGCGGAAGGTGAATCAGAAAAAAAAAAGGAGGAAACGCGGGAAAAAAAGATGATAGAAAACACGCGTAGGAATGAAAGTGGGTTGCATCGATGGAAAATCATTGCCCCGCAACGATTTCGTGTCATTAACGACGTCCTCGTTGGGGATTGATTTATTGTGATACACAACGCGGGTCGAATTATTTTCTCGTGCGATTTATGCGGAAGAAGACTCGTTTCGCGATCCGAGCCGATCGGCCGCGACGCCGAGTGTAAATATAACGAGAAAACAGCAGCGGGATGATAGACCAGACGGGAATCGAGTCACTGTGAGCGTCTCGAGCGCGCTCGTCTAATACAAAAAACAAACTCGATTCAGGCCTGACACCGTTAGATCTCCGCCGAGCGGCGTGCCTCGCTCCACATAATCCACGCACACTCGACAACAAACGGCATTCGTCCGCGATTGCGTTTCGCTCGCGCACCGCGTCGCGATCCCGATCTATTTTATTATCTTCGCGCCGGTAACACGTCGGTAGGCTTATCGACTTTCGGATTAATGATAATGTAACGCGCAACATCGCACGGTATACGTGTATTGTGGCCGCGCGGAATGCAGCCAAAGGTCATAATAAACTTTTGCCAGGCAGAAAGCGGGACGCGCGAAGCGAGACAATATCGAAAGTTGCGAATATCGCCGATCGACCAGTGTCCCATGTCTATTAATTCTACTTTTACTTTTCCGGTCGAGTGAGCTTTGAAAAATTGATGTAAAGAAAGTGTTTTGGTAGATTTTAATCTCATCGTTTATTGAGGAGGAATATTGGGAGGAATCGCTACGATAATTCGGTACAGAATAAAGAGCTTATGGAGTATTGTTTTGATGCAAACGATTCGTTATTGATTCTCAATACGTATGAATTTTTTTTCAGAATTTTTTCTTGTTTTTGAAATTTGTTGGAAATTGCCATTTCTTTGTTGTTTGAGCTGTATTTGCAAATCTAATTCATCATTATAATCTACTTAATCTAATTGAATCTTTCGGAAACTTCTTGAAAATATTGGAGGGTCCTACAAAAACACATTTCCCAAACTCATAAACCACATTTTTCAAAATGAAACGAAAATTTCAAAATCCAGAAAAAATTGTAAAAAAATCGTACGTATTATGAAAAATTAGAAAATCATTTTCATCGAAAAAAACAGTTAGGTCGACGGGTAATTTATTAAGTAATTTTTTTTGTATAAATGAGTTAATAACTTTTCGAAATTATTATTACGCAATATCAATTTTTCGAACGCCTTTCATATGCTTGATTTTTTTTCAAATATTTATCCCATCGGGAAACGGTCGGAATTCTGTCTGAATCTGACATTTCTTCGGACTGTACTGCTCAGACTACCTTAAGGAAGGTGTAGTATACATTCCGAGAAGAAAAGTAAGATTCAACGAATTTTGAAGATTTCCCAACGAAATATAAATTTGAAAAAACCATATATTAGCAGATTATATATTCGCAGATACTAAGAACATTAATTTTGCATAGTAATAATATCGAAAAGTTGTTAATAAATTAGTTTACAACGATTTGTGCAACGGATCAGCCGATGGGCTGCATTTTTATTCAACGACAGTCGCTTCGTCAATTTGTCCGAACATATATGAGTTTTTAAAGAATTTTTTCCAAATTCTGAATGTTCCGTTTTTGGAAAAATCTTTGATCGATACTTCCGAATATATTCGATGAATTGTCCCCAAATATTTTGAGCGTAGCATCGTTTCTTCGAATTCCTATTCGAACTTCGAGGTTTTTCATCCATTGAAAAAAAAATGGAAAATTAGAAAAGAAATCTGCAACAATTTGCATGTCTTCAGAAAAATTAACAGATCAATTTCTGCGAAATAAGGTTTGGATGCCGCTTAATTCGTTGGATCATTTTCTCAGATGAAATTGTTAATAACTTTTTAACATCGTCAGTATACAAAATAAATCCCCTTCATTCATCCCCCCCCCCCCCCCCCCCCCCCATCCCCTTTTTCATTTCATTGGATGATATTCAAAATTCATTCGGAATTATGCTTTTAGCTGTAACGAAACACCCTCATTGGCACGAAATAAAAGATAATTTGATAAGGTTCACATTTGATAAATTTATAGTTATCAATTTCGTTCAATAATTTTTCTTTAATTTTCTTTGTTTTATTTTCGTTGTTCGGAGTCGGCACTGCAATCACTGTCGATTGATTTGTTTTTTTTTGCATCTGCAAACATTTGTTCCTCTTTGTTTTGCTAAATTCATTTGACTAGGCGAGTAAACAGATACTCTTGCTTTCCCAGACGATCATTTAAGCACTTGGCATTAATTCGTGGAATTAAATCTATCGCGAATGCCTGAAATATTAAATTTCACGCTGCAACGATATAATGCTGGGGGTTCGGATCGGGATAGCTCGATGCGCTCTAGAAATTATAGATCTTTAATTATTATTATTATTATTATTATCATTTCACAGTCCCGACGAACGAGGCTGCGAAAACGTCGAGAATTAAAAGAGCCAATAAACGAAAAATCGTTTAAACACGCGTGTAGTTTCCTGCGTAAACCAGGGAAAATCCTTCTTTTTTTCGTACATCCCGGCCGAGCGCTCGGCCGCGAGGCAACAATTTCTCGCGAACGACTTCCTGCGTATTCCGATTTGACGCCCCGATGAATAAACTACTTTATACTTTCAGCATTAACGTATCGTGTTTGCATACGAGCAAAAGAAATCCGTCGAAGTACGCGTCTCCGCGTGGATATCCTGCACTCTCACGACTTATCACGCGAAACATTGAACGGCGAAAGAAAATATACCTATTATCTGTAATGGACGAAAGTGCACCGATTTCCCGAGCGCATTCATGCACGTAGCCGGCTGTGGAAAATTTATCGAAAAGACGATTTGTTTTGGACGATTTATTTTTAATTAATTATTTTTAGACGAATTATTTTTAATTAATCATTTCTAGACGAATTATTTCAGATTAATCATTTCTAGACGAATTATTTTAGATTAATTATTTTTACACGAACTATTTTGGACTATATTAGATTATTATTATTAGATTTAGATTTAGATTATTTCAGTGTATTAGTTAAATTACCTTAGACTAACTTTTCGCAAATCGCGTGTAAGTTGCATCCCGTGATTTTCGTAATTTTCCGTTCATGTTTTTTTTCGTGAATTATCCGCATTCTCACGACTCGCGAGGAGAAACGATCGCGCATTACCGATTTCTCCGCTCGATCCGCCCGCCGCGGTTGCCGCTAGGAAAGGTCAAGGTGGCGAAGCCTCGACCGGAGAAATTCGAGGCGCGAAGAGAGTAACGAGTCGATGAAAATCATTAAAAAAGTTATGCACTCGACGCCCCCCTCCCCCCGCTGAGTTTCTTATTTTTCCGCTAATTGCTGAAATAAATTTGAAAAATATACGACGATTCGAATCGTTCGCAAATGAAAAAGCATCGGAGATAAAAAATACTTTCTACAATTATGTTTCCCTCGTTAGCCTTTAAAAAAGAAACATTTTTCCTTTCGTACAATAAAAAATTCTTACAAGAATTGAGAAATGTATTTATTATGATTATTATTATTAAAATCATTACTAAAGTAATAATAATAATAATAATAATAACATTATTATATTATATTATTTATAATCTAATATTAATTATTAATGATAATCAATTTCTTTCAAACTTCCCTTAAAGAAATTCCTGCGAAAATAAAAACGAAAAGCTACAATTTGTGTTTCTTCGCAAGACTTGTACCTGTTGAACGTCATGCATTAAACGCGTTGGCGGCGATGCAGCAAGGACGGTTCGGTTATCCCTGTGAGGTTCGCATTCCGAGATGAAGAAGAGAGAACTCGAGACAGAGATCGAGCGAACGAAAGAAAAAGAGAAGAGGCGAAACGTGCGGATTGCGAGCGAGAGTGAGGAGTGCGATCGGAGAAAAAAAAAAAGAAAAGAACAAGGAGAGGAGAGAATATACACGAGCAGGCCGAACGCTTCTCGCCCGGGTCCTAGCCCGCTGGCCGAGAAGGGTCCACAGAGCGAAAGGCTCGAACCCGAACGAACACGAGGTTTTTCTATCTCTCGCTCTCTCTTCTCGGTATTGTTCGTGGGACCCGCGATAGCCGAGGCACGCCAGGGCCACCGAGAATTCCGTAGAATATGCTTATTCAGCGACTATTGCCGTCTCTCTTCGCTCGCAGTCGTCAAATTCGTTCGGTTGAAAAAAAAAAACAATAATAACAAAAAAAAAGACCGAAATAGCTTCGAAATTTCGCGGAGCCAAGTCGAGCGAATAAATAGTAAACGAACCTTTGACTTTCTTATCGTTTCCACACGTGGGTTCTCGGCCAGCGACGACAGCTCGGAAATCCGTTCATTCACCGCGTTACTACACTACACACAAACCACGTTGTTACTACTCGATCACTGAGCACCGAACTAACGCGCCACACACGAAACTTTCACTCACACCCTCGTCGCCGAATCGCCGCTGTCTCGCGTCGCGAACGAAATGACAATAACGCCCTTCGCGGAGATTGACATTTCTTTCGTCTTACATTTCTCTCGATCGGAACGCGAACCTTTGGAAACGTCGTTTGGCGCAATCGCGAGTTTTCGAAGCTACGCGCGGTCGGCGAGTTTCACGAGCCTCCTGCGGGAAATCGCCTCAGTCCCGCCGCGAGAATCGGCTGCGGAGTCCCGAGTGAAAAAAAAACACTCGGAGATATCGAAATATTCGTCGTATTCACCGGGCTCGGCGTTGCCGCGAGGGAATCATCGCGAACACATCACACACGTTGTCGACTCGCGCGCGATTCAATGGAATTTCGGTAACGCGATCGCGTAACAACGCCGCAGAGCCGAAACGAGACTCGGCACTCGGATTTATAACGAGAAGTGTGTGACAAACGCCGCGACCGATGTGCTGCCGTTTGACCTGCCCGGGGACTGACCAATGGCAGCTCAGGTGATTCTACGACGCCGGGCCACCGCGAGAGAGAGCGACGGGACGGCGAAGTGGCGCGGAGGGGGGGAAACGACACGGGGCCCTCGAGCGAACCGAGGGGCCCGGCCGGGTATCCGACCACCTGCCGCGCAACCTGCTGGGGTTCTCTACAAAACATTTCACAGAGGGAAACTCCTCGGGTTCGCGCCATCCCTGCAATTGTATTCTTTACGAAAGATGTTTTGTTGCGTTTTCGGGGAGAAAAGAAAAAGATTGTTTTCGAGAGAAGGCGTTATTGATGTGGAGACTGAATTATTTTTATTGAAGTTTAAGACTCTCTGGCCGATTTAAGGTAATGCGATAGTTGTATGAGTGCGAGAGAGACAGCGCGATCGGCGCTGCCGGCCGAGCGAGGGAGACACGCCGCGAATATTTTTCACATCGCGTTAAGGTATTGCTCGGTCGGTAACAAAAACTGTCATCTAAATTTCTGCAAAACGATTCTGAAGAGCTAGGTTCTCGTTTTTTGTACGTAAGACTAAGCTTGAGCGCGGATTTACGGATCTCACGAGTAGCTCTGTCTCTCTCGCAGTTATGGAAGTTTTACATCACCTTAAGGTTATCTGGAAGGTACTTCGTATTGCACGAGTATGTGACAATATTGAGCTTACGAAGAATCGGATAAAATTATGTTTTTCATTTACCTGGATTGTTGAACTGAGGAACAAATATTTATTTAAGGTGTGAGAGAGATAGACATTTTTTTGTTAGCGTTAATTTCGTCGAAACCTAAGAGATTTCGGACAAAGTGTAATATACTCTGTAATCATTGAAATTAGTACGTGACACTCTGGTTTTTTCCGAAATCTCAATAGTCTTCGAAAAAATACGATTACAGTTTTTCTTACCGACTGAGTAAGCGATAGCTCACCTTAAAAGGGTTTATTAATTATAGGTATCTCGGTGTGTGGATCGATGGCGAGGATATCGACGGACGATGTATATATTGAAGTCGCTGTGCGAGGTATCTCGACAGTCGGTAGGGAAGATTTCTTATTGAACGGTTGAAGGTAAGGTTTTGTTCTACCCCAGCAAGGCGAGTCGACGATAAAGCATTTCTTTTGCGTTCGTCAGTAGCGAGATACATCATTCTAAGCAAGAATTACCTGTTATGCGCTAATCGAACGAAAACGGTTTTTACTGCATATGTTGCTAAACTACTCCTTTTTTTATTTTTTCGGTAAAATTTGATGATTTTCCATCTTGATTGAATGTTAAGTTTTTTATTAATAAAAATTATTGGTATTCGTCACTAACGCTCATTCTCCAGTCGTTCAACATCGTGATATTCTTCGAATACGGTAAATGTTCGGTGTATGAAACAGTATAAACACGCATGTCAATAAATCGACAATTTTTTTTTTTTTTTAAGTAAAACTTTACTTGTTTTTTTTCACATTATTCGCTCTGCTATTTTAAAGTCGGTAGAAACATTTTCGTTAAATAAGGAATATACACTCGAGAATGGAAGAAGAAGCAAAATATTGAATATTGAAAATATTGAAATCTTAGACGCCGGTTTTATCTAGTTAAGGATGTATGTGGGGTACAGTCTCGCCAAACGTGACTTTCAGAGAAGTTTTCAAATACTTCTCGATGCGATAAAATTCTGAAGAAATTCATACACGTTAAGAAATGCTAACAAATTATTTTCATTGCCAAAAAGTTAGTCTGACGAGTGATTTGTTGAACTTTTTTTTTTATCAATTTGTTGATAACATTTAAAAGTTATTATTATGCAAAATCATTCTTTTTAGAGCCTTCTTCATGCCTGAGATTTTTCAGACTCTTATTCTATCGGGAAGTATTGAAAATTCTCTGTGAAACTCACGTTGACTCACGTTTGGCGGGACTGTAACCCCGATTAGTCCTTAAACGTACACATTGTCTAGAAATGTTATCAATTTGTTACATTAACAATTTTGCCAGTCAACGAAATTCTGGAGTCGTTCAAAAAATCCGTTTTTGAGATAAAATTTGTTGCAAAAAAAAATATTCATAATCGGTTGAAAAAACCTTTTCCCCACGAAAGATTTTTTTTTTATGCATACAAAATGACGAAAAATTTCAAGCTAATCGATTCCGCGATTTTCGCAACATTTTGCGTATCAGTTTGACAAACTTTGTTTCGAGAAAAACTCGTGACTCCCGGAAAACCAATAAATGCACGCTCCGGATGAAAAATTTGTAATAAACAAACAATTGTACTTTTAGTGTACCAGACATTCTTAACATTTCAAACTCCCAGAAAAAGTAAAAAATCAGAAAACCCCTTTTTTTGGACCCCGCGCCAGGTATGTATATTCGCCCTTATATAATTCGACCAACGAATATTACTTTTCGAAGGTGAAACGAAGATTATTATTCGAAAAAATGAATATTATTTTTTTTTATATTTCTCAACTATGGTTTCAATGACGATCGCGACTTGTTCGGTAATTGAGCGATGAAATTATTTAAGTTGAAAAAAATATATTTATTTTTTGGGGACTGGAGGGTGTTGTACTGGCGAGTTCTAGTTTTCGGATGTCGGTAGAGTGCGTGCAAGATTACTATAGTAATACGGCAAGGTAGGCGTCAAACGGTGCCTCAAGGCTGACCCAGGATAGGTACTTATTGTATCAAGACTCGTTAACCGACATGTTCATTCACTCGTGTAGTAGCTCGCGCTCGATGACCAGTGTGCCGGGAGTTGTTTGAACAGTGGGAAGACTCTCTTCGTTGATACATTTCGTATGCAGCTTCGTCATTTTTTTCCCTCGTGTTGACTCATCGGAAGTAAAAGTTATTGCAAAAAAATAAAAAAAATGTGTCGAAAATACAGATATTTACTTATGGAAATGAACTCTGCGTACTTGCTCGTTTGACGATCATGGCTGCACTCGTACGGCTCAAAAGGGGTAGCGTACAATTGAGACATGCGGCTCTGGAGATGCGAGGTGATTACTATAATTATTCACAATCCATTGTTTGAGAGTATTAAAAAAAGTGCCGCGATACACTGATTATCGATTTTTTTCCGAAAAATTATTTCTTATTAGAAAACTGTGATATTCGTAAGTAAAAAAAGGCAACAAAATGATATTAAGAAATATAAATAATAAATATAGTCAAAATATAATAAGAATTCTAAGGTCTCCAGCTTTTGGGCATTTCCAATAAATATTTCATACTTGAGGAAATTGTATCAGTAAAGTCACAGTTAAAACGAAGATTCCGACCGATTTTTGAATATTTTTAAATGAAATCAAAAACTGAGTAAACTGAGTAAAGATTACTATAATTATTACCAACCGGTTGCTTTCGAGGTATTAAAAAAAGGGCAGTGATTGCTGATTTTTTTGAAAAATTGTTTCGGATTAGAAAACTGCGATATTTATAAGGAAAAAAAAGATAAAAAATGAAAATAATAAATATAGTCCAAATAGAATAAAAATTCTAACTTCTCCAGTTTTGGGCATTCGCAATAAATATTTCATCCTTGAGAAGGGTGTATCGGTAAAGTCACAGCTGAAACGAAGATTCCAATCAAATTTTGAATATTTTTCAATGGAATGAAAAACTGAGTAAAGTACGACTCAAAAGGGGTAGCATACAATTGAGACATGCGGCTCTGGAGATGCGAGGTAATTACTATAATTATTAACAATTGGTTGCTTCGAGACTTGAAAAAAAAACATGCTGCCATACACTGATTTTCGATTTTTTCTGAAAATTTTTCTCTTATTAGGAAACTGATATTTGTAAATAAAAAAAAGGCAACAAAATAATAATAAAAAATGAAAATAATAAATATAGTCCAAATATAATAAAAATTCCAAGTTCTCCAGCTTTTGGGTATTCCATATAAAATTTCATACTTGAGAAAAGTGTATCGGTAAAGTCACAGCTAAAAAGAAGTTCCCACGCGAATTTCGAATATTTTTTAACCCAATAAAAAATTGTGTAAAGTCAATCATGCAAAAGATCCAAGGATGCTTAATTTTGCACAGTAATAATCTCAACAGGTTGTCAATAAATTGAAAAACGATTGGTCAACGAACCATTCGGTAAAACAACTTTTTTTTTCGCAGAAATTGGTCCGTCAATTTTTCTGAATGCATAAACATTTTTTAGATTTTTTTCTACCATCGACATTTTTTTTTTCATTGACGAAAATTACACGAATTTTCAACGCGTGTTCGGAGACTTGCTGCGCATGCACGCGCTCAAGAAGTTTCCGAGTACTTCGGACAGTCGAGTAAGAACGAATCTTTGCATTCATCTGCTGCGCATACAAGAGCGGAGCGACGAGTATCATGGCCAGCACAATAAACCGTCCTATCAATCATCATCAGAGGGACACCCGTGTCCGAGTCGTTCATCCCAACTCTGGTCGAACTCTCAATAGAATTAAGCACGAAGTTTCGTCGAAGGAAAAATTTCTACGCATTACACTCGCGTATGCACTGAGTCTTTGACATTCATGAATTCGGGGTCACTAATTGAAATGAAAACCTCGGTTGATTCAATGAAAGCGGCGGACGAACGGTGCAACAACTTATTTTCTAATTGCAATTTTATTTTCAAATCGTACAATTTTATAAAATGGAAACAGAATCAACGAATTTGTGGTGTTTAAGGTAGTTGGTCCAGTGCAGTCCAAACGTGAGATTTAACGAGTATTTCGAACACTTCTCAATGGGATAAAAATCTGAAAAAAATCAACCATATAGGCGGTTCTAAAAACATCAATTTTGCACAATACTAATATCGAAACGTTATTTATAAGGTAGTTAAGAGAACTTTTGGTCAACGAACCATCTGCCAACCAATTTTTTTTTGCAGAAGTTGATTCGATTATTTTTCTCAATACGTATGAATTATTTTTTAGGCTTTTTCGTAATTTTCCAATATCCTGTTTTGGAAGTAACCTCTGATTGATTTTTACAAACGCGTTCGAACGACGGCCTGAAATGTTTTTTAATGCAACGCGCTTTTTTCACTTCAAGTTCTCTGAACTTGCATAACAAAGTTGTGACTTTTGACCCGGAAAAAAAAAAAAAATTCGATGAAATCTAAAAAAAATCCTATGTTTTGAGAAAATTTAACAGATTGATTTCTGACGAAAATAAGTTGTTTCAGCAAATCATTCGGTATAATAAAGAAATTCCATTTATTAATAACTTGTTCCCATTATTATTATGCAGAATCGATTTTCTTAGGACCTCCTACGAGATTGATTTTTCGAAGATTTTTATCCCACTGGAATTTTAAATCCGCTCGGAACAAAAAAAAATAAATACAATAAAAAAAAATGATATCTATAAATTCAACTGTAAAATAAAAATAAAGAAATAAAAAATACCGAAAATTGAACGGAAATCTTATCTCCAATAGCGTCTCCGCGTTGATTGTTTCATCGGTTCGGCGCGTCGAACGTCTTCCCTTGTTTGCTTTGTATCATCGCACGAGCCGTCGAGGCTCGGCAGTGAACGTCGCGTAATCAAAGATCGCGTAGCTTCGAGAGCATAATTTATTCACGGTATAGAGCAGAGAGCAGGGAAACGAGGAACGAGAGATAGGGGCCTTAAGGTGGGAATCGTCAAATAGCTCGATGCGATACGCGACGAGATAAGGAAAGATATGTCATTGTCGAATCGGTGGCGATCGAGCTTTGTGAAATGGCGAACTTCGTGAGAAAAGGTAGCGTTCAGCTCGTCAAACGGGGCAGTGTACAGATAAAGCAAGCTGCCAAGGAAGTGAGAGGTTTGTCAATCATAATAATGATCGATTCAAAACATTCTAAAAAAATTTTTAGATTGACATTTTAGAAAATTGGATTTTAAAAAAATTAGTATTTTTCTAAAATTGAAAATTTAAAAAATTTAAATATTAGAAAAATTGGAGTTTTTAAAAATTGAAACTTTAGAAAATTGTTATCATAGAAAACTTTGACAGAAAATTAATGCAAGTTCACGATAGCGCTTAGGCGGCCGTGATACCGCGGGGAAAGTTGTTGAGATCTGTTTCGGTCTGGACGTCGGTTCAATTATTTCAAAAAATAAATAAATAAAAAATTATAATAATTAAAAGAAAATAATAAGAAAAAATCGTAATAATAGTACCAAGTTTAAAGCGTGGAGTCGACATCGTCGAGTGAAGTGTGCATTATTTGCTTCAGCATGTCCCCCTCGCGCTCAACGAGGAAACACCGCGCACGCAGCGTAGGAAGTAATTAACGGAGTGATAGTGATTAGTGAGTTACGTGCCGGTGGTGTCACCGCGAGAATTTCCTTTCTCGCGTATTCTCTTCCTAACGATCTTTCCTCCCTTTAATTAAACGTCATTCACAAACTGTCCACTTCGACGGTGAAGGTGAGCGAAAGAAACGTATCTACGCCCCCTCGTAAACCGAGCTTTCCAGAATGGAAAAATAAAGAAATGAAAATTTGCCGTGATGATTCAAATTTTTTTTTTTTTTTTTTCTGGTTCGATTCACAGAAAACAAGTTCCGAACAGAACGTCGATCGGAATTTCGCGTTTCAATCTACGAGATCGACGGTAATTGGGTGTCGGTGAAAACTGAACGCGACGTCGTGAACGTATACGCACGTTTCACTGTCGTGTTTGTACGGCGGCTCGTGATAACGAAATTAAGAGTGAGAAAAAAAAGTATGTTTCGAAGGCAAACAAGCCGCGTCAATTCTACTTGGAGCTGCTGTACTATTTCGTGGAGTAACATAATAATTAGAGACTTGGAGAAAATATTGAACAATCAAAATAAAATAAAAAAACTTTCATCATAATTATTTTTTACAGTATCGTCATAGAGCTGGAAAAAAAATCTGCTATAATTACTTTTTAAAGTAGCGCAATAAAGCCTCGGTAAAAAAAATATATCTGACATTTTTTTTATCGCGATTATTTTTCGCGGTAGCTAAATAAAGTTTCGGTAAAAAAAAAAGAGTAAAACGAAAAATGTTCCATCGCATTACTTTTCATAGTTGCGAGGTGAATCGTCTCTAGAAAAAAATGGGAAAAATTCCATTGCAATTACTGTTCATAGTTCCGAGCTAAAGCTCAGTTAAAAAAAAAAAGGAGAAAATTGGAATTTTCTATCACAATTACTTTAAATAGTAGGGAGACAAAGCTTCATGATAAAAAAAAGGAAAAAATTAAAAAAAATTCTATCGCAATTGCTTCTCATAGTTCCCAGATAAAGCTTCGGTGAAGAAGTAAGAAAAAACGAGACAATTTTCGTCACAATGACTTTTCATAATAACGAGATAAATCTTGCGTGGAAAGAAAAAAATGGAAAATTGTCCATCGCAATTGCTTTTACAGTCGTGACTTCAAACTTAGGTAAAAAAAATCCTTTGCAACCACTTTTCACAGCAGCGTGGTGAAGTTTTGGTAAAAAAAAAAAAAAGAGTCTAAAGTGACGAATTTTCCACCGCAATTGCTTTTCATAACAGGGAGATAAAGCTTCGGTGCTCGTTCGACGATTTTCTTCGTATTCGCACGAAAGTAGTTCACGGCCTCGTGTGCCGAGCGGGGATAGATCACCGGATCGTTTGCGAGCCGAGAACGCGAAACGGCGAAGAGTGATAAGCGCGGACTAGGGCGATCCGTTTCAATCGACGAAAATAGTCAAGCTGTTAGATTAATGCATATAATGGACGAAGGAAAAAAATAATTCCAGCGGCTGTACGGGCTCGTCACATTGTCGCGTCTCTCGTGGCTGTCGGATTCGCGCTTTGCGGTGCCGTAGAGGTCAGTTCGTCCGTCGCTTTGCTCGCCAATCAGGAGGACAATCATGCGATCATCGATACCTCGTGGCACTGCGACATGCTCGTCAATATCAGTAGTCGAAATCGTACCGAAGATTTCGAAGTCATACTCTTGGAGGTGAGACAACCATAATTCATCATTTAAACACCATTTCACCACCACATCAGATTTTTTGATTAAAAAAAAAATGTTGTAATTTTTTTCATTCAGTAAAAACTTGGGGTGTGCGGATATATAAAATAATCAATTATTAATCGCGATCTGAATACGAATAGTTCATTCGAAATATTGAGAAATATTTATTAGTATTTAAGTAATTTTTCAAAAATTATGAATATACAGTAATATTTAAAGTACTCAAAATATATGAATATTTGGTGATTAATATTAAATGTATATTCATGAATATTAGGATAATTCAGAATTCATGAATATTCACAAAAATTCGAATAATTCAATAATAATTATTATTTTTTATTGTTTGTAAGGATTGTATAATTTTTTCATAAATATTTGAACAATTCAAATAATGAATACTGCTATTTGATATTCAACTCAGCTGGATTCAAAAAGGCTAAGCACATCTCTACCTTTTACCTTGATCGTTGCTATTTTTAATCAAGCGTGTAATCGAATTTCCGAAAAAACAAATTGAGTTGTTGACTTTGTTCATTAATGCGTCGCGATAGTTGCCTCAAGAGGAAAGAGTCGAATCAATTATGCGGGAGGCCTTCCTCTGGGGTCAAGTAGCCGGACCGATTCTCGGAGGCTGCCTCGTCTGGGGTAGATCAGGACCGTCGATGGTTTTCTCTAGAGCCGTACTCAGCGCTTGTCTCGCATCACTTTTGGTACCAGCGGCATGGAAAGGACCCTCCCACGTTGCCCTTCGCCTCTTTCAGGGATTGTGTACCGTGAGCTTCAAAATAATTGATATATACGTATATATATTTTTTTTTTTTTCATTTTGTGTGGACAAAAAGCCAAGCATTGAAGAATGTTGCTGGCTATTTTATAGAGAGCTGATTCGCTAATTAATATGTAGGGGAGAGCGGGGCAAAATGGTATTGGGGCGCAATAGGACCAGGGCATAGTGGGATAGGGGCAAAATGGGACAGCAAAAAAATCGACCTCGATGAGACTTGTCCCTTGTTCCATTTCGCCCTAATTCTATTATATAGGGGACACTATTTTACCATTTTATACCATTCTGCCTCACTTTCCCCTAGATTCGAAGTGGTAAACGATGTTTCTTTTTCGAAAGGGCGCGACGATGCCAGCGGCTCACATGCTCGCCATGACCTGGTTCAAGAGCAACCACAGAAGTTGGTACTTCAGTTGTTACGCCGGTAAGAAGCTTAAAGTATCCTGCTAAATTTTTAATATTTGCATATTGTCACGCCGCAAAATGCGCTCGAAGATTCAAATACAATACTTAAAGTAATTGTACAGTGGCTGGTACTTTAAATGCCTTACAAGTAACTGGAAATAGGTCAGGTGTGGCAAAATGGACTTTTTAATCCAGAAAATTTACTGGATAGATACAGAAAATAGACTATTTTTGGGCCAAAAAAAATTAGGCGAAATATGCTTCGCAGAATTCCATTACGCGTCCTTACCGGTTATTTTTCAGACAGGCAGCCAACAAACTTTGGAATTTAAGTTTTCAAAAATTTTATGATATTTATTAATAATTCTTGAATTTAATCGAGGTTTATTGTTTTTTGGATCCAGTTCATTTTGCCCCAAAGTTCGACCCGCGTGTCTGTCCCATTTTGCCCCGTTAACCGATTTTGTCCCACCTGCCCGGTTACTGCTGAACTTGTTTTGTGATTTTTATGTTATCTCGTCGACGAAGCTGTCAGCGTGGGCTACTGCTTGACTGGGTGGATCGGAACTGCAGTCGTGAGATCGTTCGGGAGGGATTCACTTTGCTACGGTCTCGTTCTTCTCGCCTTGTGCTGGTACTTTACCTTCGGAAGATTCGTCAAGGATTCGCCAAAGTCATATCAGCACGATACCAATGTAAATTTGTTTTCTTGCGATTTTTCGCGTTCCCGCATTTCACTCTTCGTTGAAGCATTTAGTTCCGCATTCGTCCCACACAGAAGTACAGCCTAGCAATTACCGGTTGCATCCAATTAGCGTATCTCTCGAGAACACACTACGAGTGTTGATGCATCAGTAGTAGATTTTTCTATGAAAATTTCAAAAAACGAAATTTTAGAAAGATGTCATTTTGGAAAAATTAAATTTTAGAAAGATGAAATTTTAGAAAGATGAAATTTCAGAAAGATGACATTTTAGAAAGATGAAATTTTAGGAAGATGAAATTTTAGAAAAATGAAATTTTAGACCAATTGAATAAAAAATTAACGCGAACTCTCAAAAACGTTCAGGCGGCTGTGATACCGTGGGGAAAGTTGCTGAGATCTGTTCCGGTCTGGGCGTCGGCTGTTGCAACGATGGGCAATCAATGGGGTGACGCTACTCTAGCTCTCGGTATGACCAAGTATCTCAAGCTCATTTATGGATTTTCAACGGCGAACGTGAGTCTATTAGAAATCTCATTAGCTTATGTAGAATTCTATAACCGACGGATACGTTTTTGTGGCTTTCAATCATTGAGACAAATTGATACATGCGCATAGAATAAATACGGAACTCTGAAAAAGTCTGTTATGCACTCTTGAAAATTTTGCAGGACTCGGTGCTGACGACATTGCCACACATCGGTCACTTTATGGCCGCATTGACCTGCGGTCTGCTGGTCGATCATGTAAGAGAGTCGGGAATAGTATCCACGACTACGGCAAGAAAATTGGTAGTCTATACAGGTACGGGATATAACTGCTTATCGCTCAATTCAACGGTCTCCAATTGGGATTTTAATCAGAGGAAATTAATTTTCTTATTGGTTTTGCTACGCTATAAAAAGCGAGTTTCCTTCCAGTTCCAGCAAAAAAAAAAGATTTCGAGCGGTTTTCGAATAATTCCTATTGAGATACGAATCTGAAAGAGAAAACAACCATACAGAGGGTCCTAATAGGGTTCATTTTGCATATGAATAATGCCAAAAAGTTATTAACAACTATCTAAAATAATTGTTTACCGGATCATCTAGTAGACCACTTTTATTTCGCGGAAAGTGATCAGTTATTTATAATTTTAATTCACACACATTTTTGAATTTTTTTTCTCTTTTTCCTTTTTTTTTTAATTGATGAAAAGTCATAAATTTTTGATACGCTCTCGGAAAACCACAACGCATTGCACGGAAGAAAAATTCGTGAACGTATACGCAAATATCAATCAGAGGTTTTTAAAAAATGGGAGTTTCGAAAATTGGAGGAAATTTCAAATAAATGGATATATGATCGGAAAAATGATCGAATCAAATTTTGCGAAAGAAAAATTGTTTACCGGATGATTTACCTAATTATTGATAACTTTTTGAAGTTATCGTTAAGTGTTAAATTAATGTTGCTAGTATCTTCTATATAGTTGATTTCAGAGTTTTATCACATTAGGAAATCTTTCAAAGTCTCTCCGATTCTCACTTTTGGCTGAGAATTTAACGACAAAACCTTCTGACTTATGATACACCTCGCCATATGGGAAGATTTTTTATTTTTACAGTAAAGACTGAGAAAAAAACCGATCTCAGTTTTTCACAACAATTCCTTTGGGACACGTAAATAATCTCTGAATAGTCTCATATAGAATACCTCTCAATGGAATAAAAACCTGAAAAGAATCAGATATATGGAATAGGCTGAAAGTATTGTTTTGCTTAACTATAATACCAAAACGTCACTAACAAACCATAAAAGAATTGTTTAACAAATCACTGGTCACGTAACGTTTTTTCAGCTAGAAATATTTTTTGATTTTTCCGAATACATGTTATTTTTTTCGGAATTATATGTAATCATTCAAAATTGCATTTTCCTTCGTTCGTTTCGTCTCAAAAAGCCTCTGTTAAATTTTTTTTTACTAAATTCCGAAATACATCGTACTCATTTATAAAAATTAAGAAATTATTTATTCATTTTTATCTTTGTGATTTATTGGACAATTCAATGTTTTGCATTAACTTATGAATAATCTTTCGGTATTATTATTATGCAAAATCAATCTTTTCAGCGCCTTACATATGCTTGATTTTTCCAGACTTTTTTTCCCATTGAGAAGTGTTCGACATTCTTTGTAAATCTCCCATTTGGCCGGAATGTATCGGAGGAACTTCCTCTATACAATTTATCAAACCAATTTTGTTTAAACATGTTCGATTGTTCCTCAAGCTCATTTTATCCCGGCCGCACTTCTCTTCGTCGCTGGTTACGCGGGTTGTCAAGCGCTGGGCGCAGCTTGGCTGGGTATAGCGGCGCTTCTGGTATCCGGAACAGCACCGGCGGGTGCACTGGCGGCAATAGCGGATCTCGCGCCCGCCGAATCGCCGGCCTGCGCTGCCGCGGCTTGCGCTCTTTGCTCGACACTCGGAGCGGCCGGTTTGCTCGCGGCAAATTACTTCGTCACGCAGGCACTCCACGGCTCGGTGAGTGTCGCCGGTCTTTTGTCACTCATTACGAAAATTGCTCCCTCAAAAATAACCAACTAATTTACAAAACTCGCGTAATTGCGTATTAATATATACGCTTGTGAATGATAATTAAGTGAATTCGGGACCGGGAAAGACTCGGACGTGTATAATTCTTTGCCACTGTGCGGCATCGTAATTAGTCCACTCGCATTAAAAAAAAAACGCTTTTACTATGCGGATTCTTTTTTTTTTAAACACTATCCAAGCATACTTTCTTTTTTTCAAGATCGCTGGCTCGTGGCGTCTGGTATTCGGCGTCGCTTCCGTAGTCCTGTTGACCACTGCCGCGGTGTTTCTCGCACTTGGCAAAGGAGTTCCGCAGCCGTGGATACCGTCAGTGGCGCGGCCCCGGAGCCACGACGTTATATACGAGCAGGACGGTCTCGAGCTCGATTACGAGGACGTCGGCGTCCAGACCGAACCCTTCGCTCCCTACGACGAGGACGTTGAGAGCTTAAAGGAAGAAGTCCCGAGATCGGCGTCGATACACTCGCAAATCTCCGTAGTATCGAATTACTGATAATCAAAAGTTCCCGCCTAGAAAAAGTAATGTAGGAAAGGATCTTAATATGAGCGTGTAAAGGAGTATGGGAAATGGTATGAGCAGAATGTATATTAGTATGTGGAAGACTTTTTTCTGAATATGGCATCCTTGGAGCATCGCATCCGTACGCTGTTATTGACTCGTTTGTCGACTCTTTTTCAGCCTTCGTGGAAAGCATTAAACATTGACGAAGAGTCAGTTTCATACGCTACGATAGACTATTTTCGATCATCCGTCAAAGCCTTTGAAACCGACGTAATGTCAATGACGCACGCTATATCAGACTCATTTTTATAATTCTTATACGAATGTGTCAATGAGTCGAAGACATGAACGAATTTCGAGCAGTGTCGTTGGGTTGGACTTCTTCTCTACCTCAATAAAGTTAAGTACCGCAGTGCAATATTGGGGTAGGTCCGCATCTATTTTGAAAGATCCACTCGGACTTATTCCGATACTTTACTACATTATTTAGATAGAGCAAAAGTTACCCAACGCAAACCACGTAAAATTCTTCGGAGGGTCCAAACTTATCCGCTGAACAATATTTTAGCGCATGATATTGGTTCCGGGTACATATCAACATTTTTTTAATTGACCTTCCATTTGTTAATTTTTTATTTTTGTTTTTTATCTCATTGAGACATTCACATGAGATTTATAAAAGTAAGTCTATTATAGCGCATGAAATTGATTCTCCGTCCATTTTAGAGACTTTGACTTGAAAAGTGTCTAAGAACGAGTCTAGAACAGCGTATGAGAGTGATTCTCCAAGGGTTTCCGAAATTTTTCACGGTATTTGGAAATCAGTCTATGATAGCGTATCGGCAGAGTATGGGAACGGAGCCATAGCCATATTCAGAAAAGAGTCTTTTCCATAATATTATACATACCGCGCGTACCGTTTCCCATACTCCTTTACATGCTCATATTAAGACGCTTTTTCCCGTACTCCTTTTTTCTACGCGGATTATCGACAAAATAGATAGAAATTTGTAGATTTTCGTTTTTTTTTTCTCTTTTTATACGATTTTTCGCAAGTACAATACGAAATTCGAGACAAATTCGCTGGAACAATGAATCTCGGTTTGATAAGTGAGAAAAAAGAAGCCAATAGAATTCGAAGATTTGTACGAGATTCAAATTTTGGAGTTTCTGCCGTCGAATAATAAGAGATGTTAATGTGTAAGACGTTGAGTTTTATGGGAATATTCGATTTCTGGCAACGCGACAACGCGATGTTGAATCATTCAAACATCGACACCTGCGTCGTGTTTAGCAGCCGAACGATTTGTAAAAAAAAAATTTGAAGTTCCGAGTTTTCTTATGCTATACTTTGCTCACTATAAGTCGATCTCTGCCAGTCCACATAGGCATACATATGTATAGGGGAACCAAAGCAAAAAGGATCGTTGAAGGAATGTTGATCGTTCACGTCATTTTGGAAGTACAAAATAACTGTTTATTACCAAGTTAGATTCATGAAAAATATTTTGAGTTTACAAGGAAGAAAAATGCAGTTCGGGGCAAAATGGGCCATCTTTGGAAATCGAAAAACTCGATCGTCGAGGCTCTTCAACCTAAACGAAACAGTCCACGATATGGCGAACAATTAATCATCTTTTGATTTTTTTTTTCTAGAAAGTTGTTGAACTATTTAATTCAATCTCGCAGGATTTATTCAGTGAACATTTATACGCATTTATGGATTTTTTTGTGTCACCATCAGGGCTGACGAGTTGCACCGACATGTTAGGCTTAATAAGGCTTTGGAATTATGTCGGAAAAAAAAAACAGAAAAACATATGTTATAAACGACACCTTTATCGAGAGAATGAACCTATTTTTATACTAATTTTTGAATATTACTTTTCTTTATGAGTCATTAAAACGAAAAAAGATAAAAAATGGTACTCTATGGAAGCTTTAATTGCCACAATTTTTGGATGAATTTTTTCATAAACGTCCATCCTTTATTAAAAGGTGTAATTCAAAACATACTTTTTTCCCGAATTTTTTTTCAGACAAAATTGCGAGGAGTTATCGCGCCGACCATGTCGGTACGGCTCGCCAGCAGCGCTATACGTTTCTGCTGATAGATCAGAAAATAATGAGAAAATTTATAAATATGTAGAAATGTGTAATGGATGAAACCAGCCAGTTAGAAAAAAATCGCCCAACAGCGTTAAAAAAAAAATTCCAAAAATGACCCATTTTTCCCCAGGTTAACTCTCGCTGTTAACGTCATGTATAGCATTGATTTTAACGAAATTGAATGCAGCAAATTCCGTTAAAAAAAAATTGTAATTTTTTCAATAGTCGTCATGATTTAATTAGATGATTTTAAGGTAGTCCGTTTTGCCCCATATCGACGTTACCTGTGCCCGATCCGTTTTGCCCCCGTAGCTCATATTGCTCCAGCCTCCTCGCAAGTAAGTTTCCCTTAGAAAATACATAAAAAAAAAAAATTCTTACCACAACACGTCTGCAAAATCGCGACGAAAATATTGTCGAGACAATTCTGATATCAAAAAGATCCGGAGATACGCATAACACGCTTCGGTGCGCGTGTCTAAAAATAAAGCGCCGAGCGTGCGAGATGGGTAATTAAAATTACTTCCAGCTGCCTATCGTCTTCGCGCCGATAACGCGTGGCTCGCAACGATTATCATAGTTAAATTTAGCATTAGCGACGACGACGAAACGCGACATTCGATTAAGGTCCTTTCGACGCATTTGTATATAATTTTTATTCGTTCAATAAACAAACCTACGATATAAATAATATTTTTTTAAATTTTCCAGAAAATCTTTTCATCAAACATGTTCTAAAGTTTGCGAAATAATTCGCGTTTCGCGAAGCTCTTTGCGAATCAATCTCATTCGCGTGAGCACACGTGGGCGCGGAGAGACGAGTTCGTCTCGTATTATGTTTGCCACGGTATACGAAACGTTGAATCGAAAGTTCCCGCGAAGCGTAATGCACCCGACGATTTTTCTTTTCTTTTATTTCCTTTCGCGAACAATGCGCCCAGAACTTGTCATTACAGAAGGGGGATTTCATCGTTTCGCAGTAAAGTGCACTTTACTATATAGAGCATTTGTACCACCGAGTATACGCGGGGCAGAGCGGGGCAGAGCGGCATACCGGGGCAAAATGGTATTGGGCCACAATGAGTCTGCGGCACAACGGTATTGGGGCAAAATGGAATAACAAAAAAATCGAATTCGATGGCACTTTTCCTTGTCTCATTTTGCCCGAATCAAGAGACGTGGTGGCGTCTCGACGCCAATTAGTTTAAAAAGTTAAAAGTCCGCGCGGTGGATCCGTGCGCGTCGGGCGCTGCCGGGTCCTTCTATACGCTAGTATCGTGGCCCCCAACCTTTGACAATTTTTTACTCGAAAACGAGACATCGGAACGAAATTTTAAAGACCGTTCCACTATATAAATCGGATATGAGCTTCTAAATGAGCCAAGAATCAAGCCGGTCGGTGCACGCAATAAAGAGATATCGCGAAATTGCCTGAAATATCCTCGCTTTCACGATAAAAATGTATTCATTTATTATTATTTTTTATTATTTATTTGTTTCAATTTTTTAATATTTTTTTACTTATTTATTTAAAAAAAATATTTTTATTAAATTTTTTTTTTTTAAATCAATTCGTTTATGTCCCGTTTGTCCGATGTCTCGCGATGCTCGTGTGTTGCGTTGGTGCGTATATGCGTGAGCCGCGGATACGTAATAGTATAAGCGGAAACGAACGATCAGTTGTTTTCGGTTTCCAAATGTCATTTCGTAAGTTCCAAATGACAGTTCTTGAATATCCGCGAATAGTTCGCTCAACCGAGCGTTGGAAATACTAATTAAATAGTAATAAGCTTACGAATTTCAGTTTTTCGGTGGTTAAACAAACCTCGCGCCATTAAGAAAATGTGTCGTGCGCCTGATACAATCACGTATTTTTTTAAAATCACAGGCACATAGTAATTAAAAAAAATTTTAACCCGGCGCTGTTAAAAAAAAGTGTCGTGCGTGTAATGAAATTGTGTATTCAAATAATCGCGAACATTGTAGATTCATTGAATTCGGGGCAACGAAACACGCTACTATGAGAGCGAATCTCCAAAAACCCTATGACAGTTTTATAAGGGCGGAATACTACATCACAAATTGAGTAATTTAGAACAAATATCAATAGAGAGTGAAATAAAAATAAAAAAACATATTTTTGTAAAAAATGTAAAAAACGACGCCAAGTTGTTTAAAAATAGCTTGCAAACCATTGTTGATAATAAAAAAAAGACAAAAATCATAAGAGCTAAGTAATCTTAAAATATATAAACAAGAACTTGGCGAGTCCTTAGAACACAAATAAATACAGGTGCATCAAAAGAGAGGATGAGAAAGGTTGTTTTTTTAAATTTACTTCCCTCATATGATTTTTTTCTTTTTTTAATCATCGAAAAATGGTTTGCAAACAATTTTTAAACTACTTGACGTCGTTTTTTATATTTTTTACAAAAAATGTTATTTTGTATTTTTATTCTATCATACAGGAGACTGCATTTTACAATTTCATACCATTCTGCCCCGGTATGCCGTTCTGCCCCGCTCTCCCCTATACATATACAAGCGGGCTAGTGTCTGGGCCGGTCTCTGCTTTTCCTGCGGGAAGCATTTCCTTATTTATCGTGTGTACGCGGCTTCTCGTTCCCTTTGCTCGATTGTCAGACACGCGGTGAACACTCACACGAATGACTCGCAACGGCAAAAATTGCTATCTTTTGTACGACTTTCCGTCGAGTCGCAAAGAAAACGTCTCGCCTCCTATTACTACGAAACCCGCTGTAACTTTTACAACGGCGACGACGACCAAAGAGCCTCTAATTAGGTGAGGCTTCGTGAGGAATGTTTACTGGATGTTTCATAAAAAATATCGAAGCGATTTTTTTTCTTAAATCAAGGTTGAAAAAAAAAAGAGTTTTGCTTCGAAAACCGAAATTGGACATTTTTTAACATCGGAACAATAATAATAATAATAAATTCTTTTAATAAAAAAATATATTAGAATTTTATATAAAATATTTTTTTTCTTTTTTATTTAAAGATTAATTCTTGTAGGTTTTGAAGAAATACAACTCAATTTTTTTTACCCAGAATACATAATGATACTTTTGAGAAGGGAAAAAAATATTTATTCTGAATCGGCCTGTACGTCCGCAAAGTCGCGTTCTGTTAACAATACGAAGGAATAAACTAGGCGAGGACTGCACGTGAAACCACGAGAAGAAGAAACAGCGTGCCTTCGAAGCCATTCACTTGCGGGCTATGAAAAATGCCGGAAGAAGTCGCGCAATGTAGATCACTGTCTCGTTGACGAATGTTCGACTATTAATAACCACTTTCAACCGGTGGACACGCGAAACATCCTGTTTTCTTGCATATAAATTCGCATCAAATGATCCTGATACACGAGCACATTTCCCACAGACTCGTGAATGTCTTTCTGAAACGAGTCATACGAAAGGGAGACGTTAAATTTTTTTTCTCGTGATTCCCCAAGCTAAAAGAACGTTGAATGTGGCTCGCAATGTATACAAAGAGTCACCTAGTTGGTTGCAACGGAGACTGCGTGAAACATCAATCAAAACGCATGAGACTACATTGTGGAAACAAAAAATGGAAGTTTTTATGCGTCAAGTAATCTGAATTAAATTTACAATGGTGATGAAAAAGTGTGCAGTTTTGTGCAGTGGAATTAAAGCCAATTGTTCAATTTAAAGAACCTTAATAATAAAACTAAAGTAAACTATTTAAATTACGGTACTTTTATGGAAAAATTCAAGTGAATTAGTTAATTAAAGGCACTTTTGTAGTAAAATTAAAGTGAATTAGAAAAAGCACAAAATCGATTACAGTTTTCAATATAGTCTACATTAATTTTGCATCACTATCGTGCATTCAGTTTAATGTACCAGATTATGCACTTAAACCTCCAGTATCGGTTCATTTTCAGCCATTTTTTTTTAATGTAAGTTTGCGTGAATTCCCAGCTAAAAAAAAATTCATAAGAATATAGTGCGAACGGTTGTGGCGCAGTTTTGTCGCGTAATACTTTCATTCTCTCGAAACTCCCGAGGACGGAGGAGAAGGAGGAGAGTGTCGCCTGACCACAGACAGCAATGAAAGATTTCTGTTTGTTTGTTTATTAAACGGATTTCTCCTTCACACATTTCTAAAAAAATGTTGTTTCAAAATTAATAAAAAGTACAAAGAAAATTAATAAAAAGAAATTTTATGCATATAGATTTACATAAATTTTTTATGAAAATGTTTAGGAAATTTAGGAAAAAACTAATCTAAATAAAGTATTGAAAAAGTACAATAATTTTTTCGATATGCGAGTAGGCAACTGCGAAATTTCCCAAGCGGTAAATCAATTTTCGAGCTAAATTAGAAGAACTAAATTTGCAATTTACCAACTACCAAAATAGCATATTAAATTACCATCACAATGAGTGAAGTTTCAACGCAAATTGGAAAATGTAATTAAAAAATTAATTTTCGACAACGCATTGAAGTAATTTCGAAACACGACAAAAATTGCTCCACGCTTTTAAATACTTTTGTGTAGTTATTAAAGAGGAATAGTTCAATTTTCAATGCAATAATATTAAAATTACTCAAAAAGATTATGGATTTTTTTTCTCGTGGAAATCACAGTATTTCAATACAGAAGATTATCCATTTTTAATGCCATTTACGTTAATTTCAATACACACGGATGAAATTTTTTTTTAATATTCAAGTTTGAATTCTATGTACATAAATTCCACGTTCGTAAAACTGTTCTGTTAATTGATTTTGGTTTCGTAAGATGAAAAAAAAATTGTGGAAAATTTAATGAACCTGTACCGGAAGTTTTACACCGCAAATTAGTTTATTACATTTAATGTTCCAATTATGATAAAAAATTAATGTAGAGTATACAAAAATTTGTAAGCGATAATTTACTTCAACTTCAATTTTCTTCAACTTCACTATAAAAGTACCTCAAGCTCAATACCTCACTTAAATTTTGTTACGAAGGTTATTTAGATTCAGTAATACATTTCAATTTCACTCCACAAAAATACGTTTATTTTTCATCTCCATTGTACAATAAATTGCATGAACTTATTCACCCAAAATAACTTCTATTTTTTTTCAAATCTTGTATCAAACACGTTGCGAATTTCATAACATTTTTTACAGTAGCAGTGCAGGGTGACGCAAAAGAATTTTCACGAGTTCGTTGGTTCAACGTGTCGTTCTCGATTTCTCTATCCGGTCGCATGAAATTGCAAGTGAATTCTTTTCAACGTCGTGGAAATTCTCCGTGCCAAGATCTCATGATCTTCGGCCCTCGAGAACACGAGGAGGACGAGTTTGCGATGCAACAAATCTTCGTCGTTTGTATCCAACGAGCGCTCTTCTTGGTACATCCCCACCATTCACCCCCGCGTCGCGAGTGTTGCAATGAGGCCGGCGCGATGCTAATTACTTACACTGTACCGAGAAAGACGCGAAGTACGTAGTTATTATTGTTTCGCCGGTAGTAGGAGCGCATAGCGAACTCACGATTATTACGAAATTAGTTCTCACACAACCCTCTGGTTATCGTTCATCGTGTATTTTTTTTTTTTTTTTCAAATCTTTTATTTCAATATCGTACAGATACATATGTATATTACACTAGTTTACATAATGTCGTATTTACAGAGGGTGACAGAGGAGGAGCGTGTAAGTAATGCCACGAACATGGTAAACGTCTAATGCAATTTTTTTCTCGGGGCCTCTACGAAATTTTTTTTTTTTTGGTTTCCACATGTTTTTTATTTCTGGAATCTACGAGAGGTTTTTTCCATAAATTGCACTTATTTATCTCAACCGAATCTACAGGAACACAGTCGTTGAGATTATCTCAGCATTACTCGACGGATTTTTCTACTACAACAGGCCTTAATAGCTACAAATAATATATTTGGTTCTTTTTTTGCATAAATAATTATACAGTTTTTATCGGCAAGTTCGAATTTTCGTTGCTACAAAAAACTGCTTATTAGGGTAGGTGTACCGTTATTGCCTAATATTCCATTTTTGTGGCCATTTTTATTGTATGCTTTAAATAATTCTTTTTCCTCAATTAATTGATGATTTTTTTTTTAAGTATTCATATTAATTCAGTGAATTATCTACTCGATCATTTTTTTTTGTTTTCGATGGCATTTTTTATATTCCTTCGAATGTAATCGCCACAATCGAATAGGCGGACAAAAACGGTACCTGTGCCTTACCGAACAACTTTTTTTTGGTGCAAAACTTCTTATCATACCAACGAAAACAGTATCAAAGATGATAAAAGTTAGAAAATCAAATTTTGCCGATTTCCGTGTAATTTCACCCTAAAAATCCTTGGATTTCGTATCGTCTTTCGTTCGAAATTCCATACCGATTTACTCGTCAAACGGTATTGTCAAAAAAAAAAACGGTACGGTAGAAAACCTCTACATCTTCTTTCTCATCGAATCCTTGTCGTCCTCGTCGTCGTTGATGATCTGTACGCTTCTGACCGGTCCGGTCTTTCGATAGATCGTCGTTGGCGTCGTCGTCGTTGTCATCATCGTCGTCATGGTCGATCGATCGGCGTTGATGGCGAGTTGCAGCATCCTGAGAAGAAGAGCTTCCCTGATCGGTGGCGGTAGTATCTCGTCGCCTTCGTCGTTCATCTCCTGATGATAGAATTTCTGGCGATAAACGCGCTTGGCGTACCGATTATCCTGATAGTCGTCGTAGGGTTGATTCTGATAGATCGGATTGAGAGCTCTCGTGTAAACGGGACGTCGAAGAGGAACGCGATCGCCGTATTGGATCGGCAAGGAGGGTGAATCGTAGGGGATGGGTTGCCGCGGCAGAGGCGTCTGATAGGCCGGCTGATAGGACGGATAAGGCTGTTGATCGTAGAGAGCATCCTCGAGATAGGTTCTCGGATAGGTGAGAGCCTGAGTGCCGTATTGACTGACGAGAAGGCGCCTCAGAAGAATCTGAAAGTCGCGTCGACTGAGCGGCGGAGCGATCGGATTGTGAGGTTCGGGCGGAAGAGCGATCGCGTTGGATCGGTAAGGATATTCGGGTGTCGGGGCGGGTTGAGCAAATTCACGATCGTCGATCGGTTGATGCATGGGTTGGGGTATGGGTCTTATGAGGGTGCGAGGACGCGGAGGGGTCTCTTGATCGGTATAGGCCATGGCTCGATGGAACGTTCGGGGACGCGGATAAGTCTGCAGCATGGGAAGTCGCGGATTGTCCTCGGGTTCGGCGACCGGTGTCTCGGTGAGATAGTGAACGTTGGCGTCGGTGGTGGTCGAGTACAGAGGCTGCTGACTCGATTGCGGACGATAGAGAATCCTGCCGATCGGCACGGGAGATCGGTAAGTCGGTTCCTCTTCGGGGCTGGTCGGTTGCACCAATAACTCGCGAAGAAACTGTTCCGGCGGTTGGCGGACGTAAATCGGTTCGGTTGTCTGCTGTTGACGCGCGTATTCCCGATTCTCCGGGCTCATTCTCGGCGGCGAACGTATCAAGATCGGTTGGGATTGAGCCTCGCGCTCCTCGTGCATCACTTTAGCTTCTTCCTCGTAGACTCGGGGACTCTCGTACTTGTTGGCGTTTTCGAATCTTGAAGGGAGATTGTTCGGACTAACGTAGATGGGCTTTGGTCTTTCGGTTCGATGATTCGCGACGCGATGGATCAAACGCGATGGCGTGGTCGTGGTGAAGAGGGGACGTGTCGTTGACAACGCACCGCCGTAGACATCGGAATGATCGTCGTGGACGTTGTCGTTAACGTTGTCGTGTATCGGCTCGGCCTTCGTCGTTTCCTCGTGAAGCTGACGTCTGAGAGTGTTGCCGGTCGTGATCTTCGTTTCTTCGTCTTTCTCCTCGAATTCCTCCGTTATCGGTCGCAAATTGTGATCGATCGGACGCTTGGCGAAAAGAATTCTTCGATAGGTCGCAGCCTTTTCTTCGGTACTCGGACGCGTTATCTGCGAATCTTCGTTAACATCTTCCTCGATCGGCGCCGGTCTCTGCTGTCCGTTTATGACGAAACGCGGACGGGTCTTCGTCGTCGCTTTGATGTAGTGACCGAATATCGGACGCGGATTCTCCGTTGTCGTCGACGTTGTCGTCGACGTTGTTGTCGTCTTTCGCGATCTCGGTATAGCCTGCACCACCGATGATTTCGACGACGATGATTCCGTCGACGTGGACGCGTAAACTACCGTTGGCTTTCTCGTTGTCGAGCTACGATTGACTCTCGGTATACTCTGGACAACCGATACGTGTTCCTGCAATGGCGATACCGAGGTAGATTTAAATCCCGTACCGTTCGACGACGAGTAGGAGACCCTCTTTATTTCACCGTCAGCGTCGACGAAACCGAATGTACCCTTGATGTTGCCTAATACGTCGCGGCTCTCGATCTAACAAATTTCATTCCTCACTTTCATACAGATTCTCAGCTTGTTACAATTTTTTTGATCTACCGGAAGATATTGATTGAAAGTGTCAGTTCTTTGTTTCAGTGAATTGAATTTTTGTTTCAGTGAAATCTAAAATTTTAATAAAACTTTATTGAAAATTTGATACCATTTTTCTGAACATGCATAAATAAATTCTAAAAATTTGAAAAAAAAAATCCAAAAATTTGAAAAAAAAAATTCTAAAAATTTGAAAAAAAAAATCCAAAAATTAAAAAAAAAAACCCCAAAAATTTGAAAAAAAAAAATTCTAAAAACTTGAAAAAAAATTCCAAAAATTTGATAAAGTTTTACTAAAAGATAAGCTGAATTCTAAAAATGTCTGAAAGCTAATTTTTCCGAGTGCCACTCAGTTCGGGATTTCTTTTTAGACTTACCTTAAAGGAACCATCGCCGGCTTCGTAGCCGAAAGAGTACGATCCATCCTCGTTAACTTTTCTGATCTGCTTGAGTATCGCGACTTGATCGTGCTGACTCTCCGACGTCTGCTGATCTGTCACGTTCGTACAGCCAGCGGTCACCAGGCAGAAGACTGCCATCAGCCATGGCGTCATCTTTAACAAAAGATGCAGTTTAACTTCAACACGATATCACGATGTCAATTTTTTTTTTATTATTCGGCAAAATTCGGAATGAAAAAAAAAAATTCGTCGTTTGAAAAACTCGTTTTTTGGGATCGAGGATTAACACCTTTTTTAAAAATTTAATTGCGTGTAGATTTGGTTATTTTGTCGGAATTTATTCACTTGCACACTCGACGACGAATAAAGCGTCGGATCTTAACGGGACAAGAGGACGCGTACCTTAAGACTGGAAACCATGTTACCGCACATGCGGTGAGTGTTGACAATACCGCGTGGGGTGGCCGTACCTCCGTTATATATAGAGTGACACAATAGAATACTCCGCGGGGATCCCCTTCTCTTTTTTCTATTTTTTTTGTTACTCCCGCGCTTCTCGACTCCCCCTCGTTTGCTTCGATCAACCTTGATAACGGGGAAGAGAGCGTTACTTCATTGAGATGTCCTGCGGACTTGGACACACGCGTTGATGGACGTCTCTCGGAGCCACCGAGACAGACGTGAATTAAAAAATCTTCAGTTTCGTACGAATTAATAAACCGCTGAAGCAATAACACTCCCACAACCAAATTTCTGCGATTCGACAAACGCTGAATCATTCGTACTTACTTCAGTGGGCAAATATCCGTTAATTCAGGACCAAACATTTTACAATCCAATTGCGAAACGTAAAATTCTCAGACAATTTTCTGGCAGGATTTTAATGCGATATTTTTCTGTTCTTTGGGTCAATCTTCGAATATAAAGACATTATAATGACAAGACGATGAAGAAAACTTATTCACTTCATAAAAACTCTTCTCTCGGATTCGGGCAGTAATACAAAAGTGTGAAATATAAAAAAATCGAAGGAATAAGAATCCTGAAAGTTTTTTTTTATTTTTAATTTTCTTTAAACATTATTTGATTGAATATATGAGTTTTGTTACTTTTTACCATTTTTTACAATATGGTTTCACAATTTTGCCACATTACGACGATATGAAAAAAAAAAATTTGTTCACTTGTTTTAAAGTACTTCCTCAAAATTATACCGCAATACAAACGAAAGTGAAGTTCAAAATATCAAAGGGATTGTTTTTTTTAATATCATTAAATTTAAAAAAGTCTTATTTAGTTTTTTGATACATCAACTCAAAATAGCCACACATCAAAAAGATTGAGCAAAAGAAAAAAAAATGCGTTGCTAAAATAAAAAACAAAAAAGAAAGTATTGAAAAATGTGTTATTTTTTAACGGCATTTCGTTAAATATGAAAAAGTTTTATTTTGTTTTTTTCACAGTCGTAAAAGTTTTGAGTTAGTGTTAAAATTTCAACACATTTTTTCGATTAAGGAAAAAAAATTCGCTTGTTTCAAATTCCTTTCTCAACTTTGTATTAAAGTACAAAAATTATCAGATTTTTAAAAAATCGAAGCTACTAAAATTGCGGCATTCCAGTTCCCGAAACCGACGGCAGTCGAAAGAAAGCGAAAGGAGATGCAAAGTGAAACCGCGCGTGTGAGACATCGTTTTCGTTGGTCATTACAATATTCATAAGATTCTCACGGTGTCTCCGAGTGAACGATCCATTATTGCGGATAAGAATCGGTATTTCGTTTTTCCTTATCGCTCGAAAAAAATCGTAAACTGGCATGAGCCAGTAAATCTCAATTATCGCATAGATTGATAGCGAAGTTGACGCGTCGTCGTTGCCTTGTTTCCAAATCATTCGAGCGTAGTCTCTACCACATACAGTAGCTTCTGGTAGGGTATGAAAGGAAATGTAAAGTGGAGCGAGGCACTAAAAAAAAAAAAAAAAAAAAGAAGAAAAGAAAAGTATCGCACAAGTCAAAGGCTCGGTGTAAAAGATCGGTTAACGTTTCGTCTGCACCCACACGCGAGATGCAGTAGCCAATGTGAAGCACGTGTGAAGAGCGCGAAGAGAGGTGAACGAAGGAGGGAAGCGAGAAGACGTTAGAATTCGCGGGGACAAGTGAAAGCCACGTGGGAGAGTTTAAGCCACGCGAGGTGAGGGAACAGTAGTAGACTGTAAAATGTGTAACAATAGTTCCCATAGTGTGCAATACGAGTATTGTGGGCATCCGACCACCCTGCCCCTTGCCCCACGCGCGGGGCAAGGGAGGTGGGACTTATAGTTCGCGGGCCACACTCGCGGGGCACTCCCACAGCAGGACAATTATTACATCACGCAATTTCCTCCCGCGTTTCGCATCCAGCATCGCCCGCGCACCAAACTCCACGCTAACAACGGCGTTTCGATTTTACATGTGGGGCATACGCGCGATGTATCCCGAACGGGAACGGAAAAGTTGAATTATGCGGACGTATATATATATATCTCGCATTCGCACGTTAACGACTTTTTAAATTCTTCTAATAGCTGTGAGAATAACTCTATATGCTGATTGTCTGTCGAATACACCGCGGCCGCGTATTACGTCTTGTGCGCGAAATGAACTATAGATCGAGAAAGATGGGGCAAGATGGACTGTTTTGGCAATTTAGGGAATTTCGCCGATGTACACTGTAACAAAACAGTAATAATGACAATAACAACATCAACAGCAACAACAACAATAATAATAAAAATCATAATAATAATAATAAGGGTGTTAACATTTTTCCCACTGTCTTAGAGTTTCAAGAAGAAAAGACCGGAGCAAAACACACCGTCACCCAGCATTAAAAGCATGAACAATTTAAATTTTGCAAATAATGAAAGACCTTGTGGAACAAATTGTTACTAATCCTTGTTCGTGATCTCTTTTAGGTAAGCTTGAAACCTGGAAATCTATTTTTTTTTTTCGAGGCGGTCCATTTTCTCGCGAAGTTTTCAAGTGGCGCGACAGGCCCATTTTGCCCCACCTTCCCTTATGCAAAAAAGGTCGAAAACTTCAGCTACCGTAATGCGCAATTACGAAGGAAAATTTAATTTCTTCACTTTTTTATTATCTTAAATCCCGTTGAACGTTGAAACACACATTCGGAAGGATAGAATTGCATAGCGAAGAACTGTTATAATTATCAATTCAATTTCGACCTGCAACTCTAGTTGTGCCTTATTTCCGTACTAATTTAACCGGTAATTATCTTCTTTTTTTTTTTTTTTGCCAACATTCCATCGTAGGTCGAAATTCCGGCAGACCGAAAACAATTAAGACTGGAAAGTGGGCTACCAATTTTCGCATACTTGAACCAGTTAACGTCCTAGACTATCCCGCCGAGCGTCTATCCGCTAAATAGTGGGCAAAGCTGATATTAATGGTAATGCGACCGCAGACTGTGTATGCATTAACGCAAAGTAGGGGAGACTGGAGCAGTTGGGCTTTCGGAGTAAAATGGACCAGAGAAAAGTAACGGCATAATGGGGCAAAATGGGCTACCTCAAAAGTTCGAAGGTAAATTTGCCGGTCACTGTTGAAAAAAATGATAAAATTCATAGAACTCGATACGCCTTAGTATTTTTTCGTTAACTCGAGAGGATTGACTCAGCTAAAAAAAAATAATTTTTTTCCGTATTGATTACTGAACATGAAAATTGTATTTCACACTCAAAAAAATCCAAATAGGAAAGACCGAGGCAAAACAGAACAGCTGAACGAGAAACGTCGCTGTTACTATATCTGAGACTTTGAATTACTGCGAATCACTCAAAAATCTGAACTGTAAGGTCCATTTGTTTCAAGCGCTTACGCGGGATACAAATCGTGAATACATTTTACCGCAATTGGGCGCATGGGTTCATCTATGTAAATAGTTATGTACTATAATAAAGTGTGTTTCTTATGTGTCTAGAAGAAAATGTGTACATATATGAATAATATAAACGAAGAAACGGACGATTCTACCTTCCACATCTTAGTTTTTATGTCGGTGTCCCTTTTTGCCCCGTCATTATATTATAACCTTGGAAAATTGAAAAATTAAAAAAATTATGAGGTCTCGAATGCCGGAATCTAGACATTTAAAATAATTTCAAATTGTCCCATTTTGTCGAGCCCCAGACTTCTGATCTTAAATTCGATATTTCTTCAATCACTCTCAATGGTTTCAAAACTGCAATTTTGTATATACTTGCTTTGACTTATGTCGTAAAAATTTTTTAACATTTTCAGAACGTCCCATTCTGCCTCACCGATGCCTTTCAAATTTTTGTCTCGTTTTGCCCCACTGTCCCATTTTGCCCCGCTCTCTCCTATTAAGCTATCACACCCGGATTTTTTTGAAGCCCTATAGTGAATTTTATCTGAAACTGGCACGGTCAGACCTTTTAAACTTTATACAGGGTTCAGACCTTTTTTTTAAATTAATTTATTGCACATTTTTTGGCATTATCATTATGGAAAATTAACCTTCGATAAAGTTCTTTTTTTCAGATGGTAATTTTATAAAAAAATGTTCCAAATTCGCTAGAAATGTCCCAGTTGGCTGCGACTGTAGCGATACGTCTTCCCGAAGTTAATGCATGTCTATGAAATCGTGTCAACGGTCTGTACTTCTTAGTCGGTCCGTTCCGTCCTGGCTATTCCCTGCATATAGTATTATAGATGTTTTACCCGCTGTACTTTATTTCACACACAAACGAGATGACCAACATTCTTTTGTCCTGGGAAATACAAACGATTGTTTCGCTCCTTTCGGTGTTCTTGAGCTACAAAAAAGAATTCACCCGCGGTGCTCTTCATTGTAAAGGTATCTTGATTAAAATATACGCAACGTTGCGGCTTCGGGAGGGATACGCGCCGCATTTATTATATCATTAGACGCGAGACACGTTACAAAATAAAGCCCAACATAATCCAAGCTTCAAAGAAATATCCTGCCTTACTTTATTTGACATTAACTGAGATATTGTTATTATTATTGTTATTATCATTATTATTATGTCTGGAAGTTGCAGAAACATTAAGCAATAATGATAATTTATGATACTTCAGAAGAACAAATAACGAGTAAAATGGTGAAACATATCCGTAGACTTTGTAATTACAACTGATGCGTGTGTGTTCTGTTTTTTATGTAAAAAAAAAAGTTCCAGAGAATCTGGGCAATCGTCTGGGAAGAACAATATAGCGATCGCGGATACGACGACGAAACGTCGAGTCGTTAGACGCGCTCTGGTCTGTTGTCTCGAGCAATGTACACTTAACAAAACCGTACGAACATCGCTCATTACGATTTCGTAATTCGGCCCTCGTACGCGTCGACGATAATTCATCATATTGGCATACGTCGGTGAGCCGCTTTAAGGCGAAAAGGATATTGCATCGATTGTCTACCGAGGCCATTCGACTCGCATATTATCTTTTGTTACTCATAATTTGCGAACCGCTTATTCGAATAAAGAATTGTGATTCGATCACACTCACACTTACAATCGCCACGACCGAAGAACTTAACGTCGATGAACAATAATGCCGATGGGTCATTAAAGTACCTGACCGTATCCAAAATAAGGGGAGGGAATCGCCCCATTACCAGTCAAAGGTGAGCTTTGGAGAGAATAACGAAAAGTTCCCATTAAAATCTAAAATCTAAAATCTAAAATCTAAAATCTAAAATCTAAAATCTAAAATCTAAAATCTAAAATCTAAAATCTAAAATCTAAAATCTAAAATCTAAAATCTAAAATCTAAAATCTAAAATCTAAAATCTAAAATCTAAAATCTAAAATCTAAAATCTAAAATCTAAAATCTAAAATCTAAAATCTAAAATCTAAAATCTAAAATCTAAAATCTAAAATCTAAAATCTAAAATCTAAAATCTAAAATCTAAAATCTAAAATCTAAAATCTAAAATCTAAAATCTAAAATCTAAAATCTAAAATCTAAAATCTAAAATCTAAAATCTAAAATCTAAAATCTAATTCTGCACAGTAATAATTCCGCAAACTTATCAATGAACCGGTTAATAAAAAAATGTCATCGAATATATATGGAATTGTGAAGGATTTTTTGAATGATCAAAAATCCCGATTTTGGAAAAAGTTTGATGGATATCATGGAAACTCATATCCGAAATTCGTGACCTCTCGTCAATATGAAAAAAAAATGGTATATTCGATTTTTTTAAATGTATATTCACAAAAATTAAGTGATTAATTTTTACGAAAGGCTTAGAGGATTTTCTGTATGTTCGTTTTGTCTCAGATTTTATCCGATTAGGAAGTTTCTTTAATTCGCTCGAATTCTCACTTTTGGCTGGAACTGTAGCGATACACCCGCCTTAAGCCGCCTAAGCTGGTTAGACCGGCTGTAAATACTCGCGGGGTATTATTCGTGGATATTGAGTAATCGGAGCGAGAGGCCCGTAATCGCGTCTGACAACGGACGGACAGACAGGCCAGCGGTATTCTCAGCCCGCGATGATGCGATGAGCGATTGCAAACTACGAGTGCGGCTTTCCCAAGCAAATCGCGAGATTGCAATGACCGCAAAACCGCAAATTCTCGAGTTGCCTCCAAGTTTCGACTGTCACAAGGCCAATGCTAATCGCTCAATGGTTCACTGACTGTACATTGTCTTTCAAGATTCGTTGACTTTCGTACCGATTGAATAAGAAAAATCAAATCTGCGGCCGCGATACAAGGAAGCTTATTAACCCTTTAACGGCCAAGCCTCTTTCCCATTGAGAAAAACGATTTTTCTCTACTGCTCGTGACATTTTTGTATCAATATATGTCAAAAATGTTACTTTTGCAAATTTCAGTTCTTCAATTTTTTCGCTTAAAGAAATAATTTTTCAATTGATATTCTGGTGGAAAAACTTTCATTTGTATGCATTGCTAGTAGTCTAATTTTTTCGGAATTTTCCACAAGAATTTAGAACGGTGTAGGGGAAAAAAGCTTTTTTTGCTAATGTAGCATATTTGGTACATTGGTAGTTAAAGGGTTTATGGAGCCATCATATTGATCCGGTAAACAATGGGTCATTTTTTTTTGACAAGGTTTTGGACCGATTGGACCATATATCAATATAACACCGACTATATATGCGTATCGTATATATGTTTGTATTGAATAGCGACGGTTCAAGTTGTAACCAATGGACGTTATTCTTTAAAAAAATAAATTAAACAACGGAGAGTTTGAACGAAGGCGTGAAAGTCAACGGACGTGGCTGAGACCATTTTTCGCTAATAAACACTTCTCAGAAACAAAACGACGTGTTATACCGTTATCAATGTCATAAAAATGGTAATTTGACATTCGCGAGAATTTACGACACGATTTTTTTTTTACTCGGAGGGTTCATTCATTGAACATTTGCGGAGATACAGGAATTCTTTCATTGACATAAAATAGTTATTTATCGACTTATCAAGATAGAACCGCATCGCGACCGACGAATCGCATTTCCATAGTCGGCACGGTAATTCTTCTGAATTTTATTCGAAAAAAAAAAAAAAGCGAAACAAAAATATAGGTTATATAAATAACACCTTTCTCCGTAGAATGGACCTTTATAAAATTAAAATTAAGACGAATCCGCCAAATTCAATCCTAAACCTCGTCTGATAGTAGTTCATTAGTAAAAAACATTTTGTTCAGAAAATTCTAACTGTTATTAAATTTGAACTACTGAACGGATTTGCACCGGATTCAGGTTTGGGAATTGTACAATGAAAACCTATGTTTTAACCAAATTCTAGCCTAAGAAGTGTAAGAACCTGCCCACACATTTCTGGAAAATTAAAAACCACACAAAATCTGAGCGATTGCATAGATTTTCATCCAATTTAATACCGATTGTTGGTTTGTAACAGTCCAACTTTGCACTAAATTTCAGCCCCATATTGCAAAAAATGTGTCAGTTAGAGCATGTCCAGACATTTTTGAAAAAATTCAAAATAGCGTGAAAACTGAAAGTCTGAGTAGATTTGGCCAAAATCAATACCGATCATTGGTTTATAATAATTGAACTTCGTATCAAATTCGAGCCGGATATCTCGAAAACTATGTCGGTTAAAGCACGTTCAGACATTTTTGAAAAAATGCAAAACAGCGGGAAAACTGAACGACTGTATAGATTTTTCTAAAAATTGGACCAAAGAATGGGGCTCGTCTCCTCAACATGTGGTATAAATTTCAGCTTGATATCTCAAATCGTTCTCAAGTCATGAGGTGAAACGATGCTCGCGCACATACACACACACACATATAGACAGACATCTTTTCTAGATGTGATTTTTCGACGTTTTGGCACATTCTGAACACGTTTGCATGAAAATCTCGAAAAAAAAAATTTCACGGATACAAAACTTCTCGAGGAAGAAAAATTAGAAAAATGACCAATGTTTCGCAAGTTTAATATGACTGCCCCGTTAAAATTTCAAGATTTCACCATAGCAAAAAAAAAAAAAAGTTTCAACTCCTTTTCCTACTTTTCCAGCGATAAATAATGTACCTCATTATTTTACTGAATTGCCGCATCTCGGTCTTTGATATCCGCCAATGAGTTAATGGGAGAAGAGATAGCGTTCGCTCGATCGTTGATTTTTCTTCGCCGAGCGAATCAACGAAATTATTAGCTTCAGACGAAGAAAACGAAATCGCTCGCGTGTCAGTGAATCTACAAAGTGAGCAACGAGCTTCGATTCCGCATCTTAATCTTTTGATATAATCAATAATTTTATCCGTACCGAGAAATCTCGTGTTGATCCAAGAGATATATAAAAATTAAAAAAAAAAAAACAAAAAAACAAAAAAAAAACATAGAAAAACGAACGGTAATTTGATCAAATATAATTTTAGAATTGCATTCGTCTATTACGGAAATAACACGTTATTCGCAGGCGTCGAAGACAGTAACGATTATTTTCTCGTGTTTTCTTTCACTTTCACTGGGAGAGTCGTAGCGGCGAGGAGCGCGAATCTACTTTTACCAGCACTCTCGATTGCTGGAACGTTTCAGAAGTTCGATACGACCGTTGCTGCACAGGTATTGGGTATCTGTCCCGACTGGCGCGTATGTGGTCTATCTTGGATCGCTGGACACACCGGCGGGCTCGTTGCATTACGTTAACAAACTTTAATTGAATGTTTTTACAAGGAAATCGGAGCCTCTTAAGGAAACATCGGTCAACGGGATTCCGAGGGTGCATCAAGTTACGATCGTAACTTGTTACTTGTCCGGCAGCCGCTAACCAGCCGCGATACTCGTTTCTCAAGCTTCGACAGACCGATCGACGCATTTGCAACCGGAGTAAGTAGACGCGAATTGTCGTAATCCGTTGAAAATGGCTCGTTATCAATTTATTTTAGAGCCGTGAACTTCGAGATAATCGTATCAAAGGTAATAATCGATGAATCGTCATAAAATACTGTATTTATCGATGGATAGTCGCTAATTAGAGTTTAAGGATATACGCGTGTGCAGTCCCGCTAAACGTGAGTCAACGGGACTTTCAGAGAAAATTTTAAATAGGGGAGGGCGGGGCAAAACGGGCTAGCTAAAGAATACAGGATGTTACATCGAGGCTGATTGCATATAAACATTGATATCCATCAAAAAAATGTATTCGTACCAATTTTATGAAGTTTTCGAAGAAAAAAGTCGTTCGGGGCAAAACGGGCTACCCTTATGTGCAAAAATTCCGAAAATTTGAAAAAATTCGACAATAAGTCCATACGTATTCGGAAAAATTGGCTTATCGATAATAAAATGTGAACAAAATTTGTTGAAATATTTTTTGCTTCCCCGAGAACCTTTGTTTTTGTGAAAAAATTTGTTTTTGAGATATCCATGTAAACGTGTTCAGAATGTGCCAAAACGTCGAAAAATCACATTTAGGAAAAATGTCTTTCCGTGTCCTTTCCTTGCTTTCACGAAATTTGGAAAAAATCTACCACGTATTTTAAAAAATTCAGTTTTGCAATGATCGGTTAATAACATTTTGTAATGAATATTATGGAAAATCGATCATTTCATCGCCTCAAAAATTGTTGTTTTTTGTCAGATTTTTAGACAACTGAAAAGTTTTTGCAATTTCTTTTCATGTCTCTGAAACTTATGCGAAGTCAGAATGTTGGCGCGATAACTACGTTAAGAACGACCCCGATTAAACATGAAACCCCATTTTGCCGCAGAACTGCATCATACTTGCCTAGTCTGATTTCTTCCAGTGCTCATTACCGTTCGCTCGAAAAATATGAAATTTAAAAAAATTGTAGGGCAGCCCATTTTACCCCGCAGCTGCGTCGAATTACCCTAGCCCGTTTTGCCCCGGTAGCCCAGTTTGCCCCGGTAGCCCAGTTTGCCCCGGTCTTCCCTACTTCTCAGTGTGGTAAAAATCTGACAAAAATCAAGGATGTAGAAGGGGCTAAAAAGATTGATTTTGCATAATAATAGTTATGAAATGTTATCAACAAATTCATTTGAAAAAAATTTGTTCAACAAATCATCCGTCAACCTAACATTTTTTAAGATGCAAATGATCTTTTTATTTATTCGAATACGTACGAATTTTTTCAGAATTTTGTCTAGTTATTAATAAATTTGTTCATTTGATCTAAAACGAAGTCAATTTAAAATTACTAGAAGAAAATTCTTCTATTCATAATAACAAACTAATTATTTACATCTAAAAAAAAGTTAAGTTGACGGGTAATCTGATAAGCACGTTTTGTTTTCATCGATTATTTAATAACATTTTGGAGTTATTATTACACAAAATCAATCTTCTCAGCACATTTTACGTGCTTGATTTTCTTTTGGTTTTTATCTCATTGAGAAATATGTAACAAGGTTCTTTTATGTTCATTTACGCTGTCATTATGAGTTTTACGTGTATCGCTTCAGTTTCAGATAACCTTGAGATTCCGAAGGAATTTCGAACGTTTCCCAATGGAATGAAAATCTAAAATAAACCAACCATATAGAAGGTCCCAAAAAAAAAATGTTGCATAATAATTATGCCAAAAAGTTATTACCAAATCCATTTAAGAAAAATTATGCACCACGGCATTCGGTTCTTCAAGGTTTTATTTGCAGAAATAGATTCGATCTTTTTTCTGTATGGGTAGAGTTCTTTTTATTATTTCTTTTTTAATTTTGTTTTGTGGATGAGAACTCACTCATTTTGCATACGAGCTAGAAGGAAATGTGCACATTACGCCCAATAACTTTTCGGGCGACCTGTCAAGCAAGTTCGGAAATATTGATCAAATCTTTTTTCAAAATTTAGATTTTTAAATATTAGAAAAAATTCTTAAAAAACTCATATGTATTCGAAAAATGTAACGCATCAACTTCCGCTGGAAACAATATTTTTATATGAGTGTTATTTATTCAAAAATATTATTTGTTCGTGAATGTCCAGCATTATTATTATGTAAAGTTGAAGTTTTAGCACTTTCTGTGGATTGATTTTTTTTTTCAGATTTTTATTCTGTCGGCAACTTTTCTAAATTGTCTCTGAATCGCACTTTTGGCTGCGGGTTTACGAACGAACTTCTCAAATCGACTAAATTATCGTGTTCTTTAATTATTTCCTATTATTCTATTACTATTATTTGCGATACAATTCGTTAATTATTATTCTCGTTGCTATATGATATTTGCATTTTGCTATCCAACCTTCGAAATACCCGCGCGAGATTCTGAATTATATTAGACAGTTTTCTTTATTATAAAAAAATCTCAATGCTGTTAGCATTGAACTCGCGCCAGTGAGAAGAATAATGAATGTCTTTTCTTTTTTCACAACGTCGCTTCATTATTTGCATTTGAACAATAGAAGGATATGCATTAGTGTTTTAATGCTGCATTAATGATATTCAGCGAGGTGATTATTAGCGAGCAACATTGTGCGCTAATCGGCCGACGGACGAAAATGAATGCGCACCCCATTTCTGACCGCGTTGACTTCGAGAACTCGTTGTTTGACCGGAAACACGGAGACAGGTGCATGCCCCGTGTAAAGATGGAACGTTTCACTTTTCGCATGTTTTGCCAGGGCTGTCGGCGAAAAGTGTTTGGCGCTCCGCTCCGAAATAATGGAGCAAACAGCCGGCGCTACGATCAGCCGGCGGGGTGTCGGGCTCGGTTGGGTTGGTTTTTGCACGCGAACATTAGCGAGCACGAGGAACTCTCGCGGCGTAGCCACGAGCCAAGTTATAATATAGACTCGCCACGCTCTAATGTGGTTTGACGTAACAACAAAATCCGTTGACTAACCACACACGTCCTACTCGACTTTCCTATTTATTTTCTCTAATTTCCTCCCGTGTACGGAAGTAAAATCCCCACCTCGACGGTCGGGTAAATAAAGAAAAAAGGTGTTTCTCGAGAGCATTCACCGAGGCGCCAATATCTCGGGGATTACATATTAAAGTAGTCTGAACGGTACAGTCCGAGGAAATGTGCGACTTGGAGAGAATTTCAAGGGTTTCCCAATGCGATAAAAATCTGAAAAAAATCAAACATATGGACCGTGTTCGACAGATTGATTTTGCGTAATAATAATTCCAAAAAGTTATTAACAAATTGATAAGAAAATAACGAATTTAACAATTTATCCGACAACCTAACTTTTTTTTTGATGGAAATTATTTTTAATTTTGCTTAATAGGTATGACATTTTTCAGAATTCTTTTTTGGTTTTGAACCTTTTTTTTATTTTGAATAATATGTGAAAATCGCGATTTCTGGATATGTGTTTGTTAAAAGAGTGCCCATTATTCTCTAGAAGGTTCCGACTGATTGATCAGTAAGATTCGCGAATACAACTCAATAAATTCTAAAAAAATGCAATTTTCAACAAATTTCAAAAACGAGAAAAAATTCTGATCGAAGTCATACGTATGTAGAAACAATAACAAATCATTTCCACAAGAAAAAAATTAGGTTGCCGGGTCATTTGTTAAACAGTTATTTTTTTTTCATTAATTTGTTAACAATTTTTTGAAATCTTTAGAACACCTTTCATATACTTGATCTTTTAATTTTTCTTAATACGTATACATTTTTTCAGAATTTTTTCTTGGTTTTCAACATTTGTTTTTTATTTTGGAAAACGTGTGAAAAACCCGAATTTTGGATATGTGTTTGTTATAAAATCACCCATTATTCTCAAGAAGAAGTACAGCTCAAAAAACTCTAAAAGAATGCAATTTTTAACAAATTTCAAAAACAAGAAAAAATTTCGATCAACATCATCCGTATCTATAAACAATAACATATCATTTCCATTAAAAAAATTAGGTTGCCGGGTCATTTGTTAAACAAGTTTTTTTTAAATCAATTTGTTAATAACTTTTCGAAATCTTTCGAACACCTTCCATATACTTGATTTTTTCAGATTTTTATCCTTTTGAGAAACTTTCGAAATTCTTTCTGAATCTCACACTTCCTTGGACTGTACCGCTCCAATTATCTCCGAGAAGCTCGAATGCACGAGCTAATGTGACGATTTAGTCGAGCCAAGAAAATCCAATTTATTCGTATTAACTAGATGGACTGTTTCGTCGCGTCTCTTTTATGTTTCTTAATTATTACAATTTTTTTCCTTTTTTTTTTGTGAAAGAGATTTCGTCTTTTTGATTATTATCGGTTGCGAGTTACCGTGACACTTGCCTCGATGTTGCAAGACCACTTTTACCCGAAAATGCGAATTACCAACATCCGTTGCCCCGCCCATAGGGAATGGTTCGAGTTCTTTACTTGCCGAATTTTTTTATCCCCGATAATTGCTCGAAATATAAGGATTATTGCGGAGTACATCGTGTTGCTCGTCGCGCCGGACGAAAGGTAAGTATGAGCGAGCAACTTTATCGCGGGAGAATAACAGGTGCCATTCTCTTAAAGAAATCGTGACTGGCATAGATGGCGCTCAGCGTTTAATTTTTCATCATTCTTTGTGGATGCTCAGTCGCAGTCGTCCCAACGATGAATCTATCATTCGTATTGTTAAAAAGAAAAAAAAACGGGATTAATAACAAGAGCATCGATCATGATTCAACCTTAACGGAATATCTTATATGAATGAAAAAAGGAAATAGAAATGAGTCATTTTTTAATAAAAAAATTACTCATTTAACAATAAAAATGGAAAAAATATGTAATAAAAAAAAATGAGTGATTTTTTTATGGAAGATGTGAAACAATTTTTTTTAACTTAAACGTTTATTATTTTTTTTTTGCTGAAAAAAAAAATTATTGTTTGACTTATCAACAGGGAACGTTTACCGCGCCCGCACAGTTGTTCCCACGTATTGGACATAATAATTTCTCGGAATCTTGTCTGACAATAAAAAAAAATGTTATAAATGACACCTTCCTCCAGAGAGTTAACGCATTTTTATACTATTTTTTGAACTTTAATGTTTTCTAAGTGTCTCCAAAGACAAAAAAAGGTATAAACGGTAAACGATCAAAACAGTTAACGAAGCTAAAGGGAAAAAAAACGGTACTTTAAGGAAGGTAATTTGTCTATATCACAACATTCGGATTAAATTTCTTTGTAAAGAGCCATCCCGCGATTTTCATTAAAAAATCTGATTTTTTCGTTGTTTTCAAGCAAAATTTCGATGGGTTTTGCGCCCACAATCTCGTTGCAACTCAGCAGCGGCGGTACACGATTCTCCGCTCGTAAATCGAAACATGTATTATTTTTTGACTATGAAAAATGTATAAATGTTAATGAAAGTATGATGAAAAAACCTTGTGAATAAAAAAAATCGTTCCCCAACTTTCCTTAAAAAAGAAATGAAAAATATTACCCCCTTACCGGCTGATTAATAGGACTGCTTCGTTGAGCGGTCAATGCCGGTCGAGCCTCGATTTTGCGTTCCACTTCGCGACGACCTAAATAATAACTCGATCCAATATTCCATAACGATCACGAACGAAGGTCGATAAACAAAATATCTTATTTTTTTTAACATCTTTATTATACCGTCAATCATACTTACAAAGTGTATAAAAAATAATCGCAAGAAATTGCCGCGAACGAGTGTAACATAATTGTTCGTCGCACGTATCTCTTTCATCGCACCACTAATTTTAGATCTTATTCAACAAAATATAATAATCGTTACGCGATAAAGGTCTAAGGCAATTAAAAATTCTATGATTAATACATATGTACAATTGATAATAAGGAGTCGACGCGTATTTCCGCGTTTTGGCAGAGAGATTCGTCGACGCGATCACAATCCGTCGATTTATACAGAATTAACGAGGGGGGAAAAAACCATAAAAATAATTGGCCCTGTTTTAATTTTTTCTTTCCTTCTTACCAAATCGTTTCAACCATTGACTTTGCATCTTTGCGGAAAAAAAATTGTTGCATTCATAAAATGAAGTCCGATTTTTTTTATTGTCTCCTTCGACGCTTCTGTCTTCGGCGCGAAACTCTCACGGGGAATCCCCGTCGAAAGTTAACTGCATTATTGAACAAGATCGAAGCTATGAACCTAGATTTTTATTTTTTTTAACCAACCATTTTAGCCATTAACCTTGGACACTTCGCGAAAAAAAAACTATTACGTTCTGAAAATTAAATCTGTTTGGTTTTGTTTTATTGTCGCGTTCGATCTCCGACTACTGGGTCGCGAAACTCTCATGGGAAATCCCCGCAGTGGGAAGCCCTGGCTACAATACACTGTAAAAAATGTCTGTTTCAAATCAATAAAAAGTATATGAAGTTTTATGCATATGCAGCTGTGTAAAATGTTATATGCAAACCTGCCAAAAAATTACCCAACGAGTGTACTAATAAATTTTTTGTGATATATTTACACTCGAATGTAGAAAAGTAGAGGATGAATCAATTATTTGAAATTTTTTTTTTTATAATTGATTGACTGAATTGGAAAATGTAATTTAAAAATTCGATTAATATACATCAAAGTTATGCTCGAGCACGCTAACAATTGCTTGGAACAATTTTTTTAACTCGTCACTAATTGTCCAAGACAACTTTATTGAATTTCAATGAAATGAAATTGAGATTACTAAAAAATTTAATTATTAATTTTTAATTTATTAGTATTATTATTAATGAATAATAATAATAGTACATTAATATGTATATTATTCATCAATAATAATAATTCATTGTTATTATTCAATTTAAAAAAATTTAATGGCTTTGTATATCAATCATGTAAATTTCATAACATTTTTTGAAGTGTATGTGAATCGCGCTGGCGCGAAACGAGCCTCATGCCAATGAAAGTAGTACTTGGTGCGAGTTTCAGTGATACTCGCGCTCCCGTCGAGTTTCCTCGGTGGACCGGCCGTTTCTCGTTACAGCCGAGCCCCGTATATTCCCGAGGAACGTAACACGTGAAACTTTACATGCCACGAGTACACACCCACCAGCGCCGAGAGAGGTGCAACACTGCACCCGCTGAATTCATTGGGACCTCCACGGTGTTGCTCGAGTTGTGCAACTCTCTCTCGCCAATCGAGTTCTCAAGAGCGCGAGAGCTCCCCCGAGACTTTCGTAAGCGACTCGATCACCGAGTTGTTTTTTTTTTTTTTTTTTACTCCGAGACTTCCCATTGTGAGAGTTCGGTTTAAAAGGAAAATCGTCCGAGGATTTGTCGATTCAAAGATTGCGCGATCGGTTATTGTGCCGAAAATTCAATGGACTCGGGCGTCGTTGAAACGATCGCTGATCCAAAATGATCCGTCGAATTGCGATCAGACCTCGAGGCAGTCGAGTCATGACGTAGGGTCACCGCGAGACGTGAACTTTAGCAGGCGGAAGTTCAATCCTTGGGAATTGCACGGGGTGTGCTTCGCGTGATTCGAAAAAAAAAAAGGAAAAAATTAAAATTGCGCTCCACTTCGTGAAATTCTTTGACGACGGGGCGCGAGGTCGACGCCGTGCTGATATGCCGTGAAGCTAAATCCGTTTATGTTAATACACATTTCGCGCGAGCGAGACTATGTTGCGTCAAGAGCTTTGCTTTCACTCTCCATTTTCTTTCTCTGGCTCGTTGTTGGCTCTATGCGAAATTCAACGCGCGTATAACCGGGCTCTACGCGACCAAGAGCTATGCGAGCAACAGGAAGAACGAATGGGCGTGTTTCCATACCGATCCGCGTATACGTGGCGAACCAGTTTGTAAGAAAAAAAAATGTTTTTTTTTTTCTTTTTTAGTTAACAAAACAAAATGTTTTTTTTCGTTTTTAGTTAACAAAACAAAATGTTTTTTTTCGTTTTTAGTTAAAAAAACAAAATGTTTTTTTTTTCTTTTTTAGTTAAAAAAACTAAAGGTTTTTCTTTTCGTTTTTAGTTTGAAAAACAAAATGGTTTTTTTTTTCGGTTTTAGGCAACTACGAAATGTTTTTTTTTTTTTCACCTCTAAAGGTGAATTGAAAATGCGCGGAATCGAGAATTGATCACCGGACAACGAGAATACGTGCGAAATTTTTCGTTGGCAATCGCGGAGAGATAGAAATCCAAGATCAATGGCCTAGGTTCGTTATTCAAGTGCAATGCTTACGAGCATTTGTATGCGTCGAACGCGCGCAGTAGCATAGCTTCGATCGGCTCGGGTGCAAAATCGCGAGAATAGTCGAGGTTTCTATGGTGAAATGTGGAGCATTAAGCGTACAGTTATTGGCTCTTAGTGGCGGTGTATATCGCTTACAGTCCCAGCTAAAGGTGAAATTCCGAGCGGATTTAAAATACTTCTCGATGGAATGAAAGTCTGAAAAAATCAACCTCTAGAAGGTCATCCGAGAGCCCGGTGACCGAAATTTATTCCACAGAAATTTTTCCTCTTATTTTTGCAATATCATCCATTTTTTAAATTTTTTCTTCAATTTTCAATTTTTTTTTCTAAATTTTCAAAACAATTCGAAAAAAAATTAGCTAAAAATAAATGCTCCGATTAATTCCTTGAATACATTCTTGGATAGTCATTTGTTAACGACTTTCTGGAATTGTCGTTACGTAAAATTAATGCCACTCGTACCTTCCGCGTGGTTGACTTTTTTCAAATTTCCATCGCATCGGGAAGTCTTTGAAGTTCTGCCGAATATCTCGACGAAAAAATCGCTAATTAATGGGCTTGACCAACTACCGTAATCTCGCATCCAAATCACTCTCGATCATTACTGCGTTTGTGGTTTTTTACTGGGACTGAAATTTTAATTAGGTCCTCGATGTGGTTTCAACGATTTTTGCTCGCTGACTCGCGCGAAAGTTACGAATAGAATGTGAACCGGTCAACGAAACGACCAACGCTTGCCGTCTCACGATTTACCGTTGTATATTCGATGCATAAAAACAATCTACCGAAGTTTTTATCGACTTTTTTCTACCGTTTCGTTACATTTTCATTGCATATCGATGAAGGCAACAAGTGAGAATTCGTTAATCAATGAGAAAACTGGTGAACGCCAGCGATTCATTGACCTGTTCACTGGACTTCATCCTGATTACATCACCAGAGACCGTCGGAAGAGTCTCATCGACTTTATTGCGGTCGTAACTCGAGTCTTCATCTTTGCCGATGTTCAAATTTTCCTGAAACTATATGCTAAAGCAATGAAGGCAATTCCTACCAACTGGATGGGTCATATTTCTCGAGCAAAAGAAACTACCCGCGGCAAAGGATTTTCGATATCCCTGAAAAACCTCGATCAACGAATGACGAACTTGCAGAAGGTCCTTCAGTCCTGGGGAAAAGGGGCTTTCGGGCTGGGGACTCGTTAAAGTGTATCCAAATTGTCGATTAGGTATAACAAAATCTAGGTAACCTGGACAGACTAAAAGTTACTGGTACTACCGCGAAGGAACTGATCTATCTGACCTACGGATAGCGGTGATCCGGAACCTCTGCCGGAGGGCGCTTGAACATAGTAGTAGGCCTGGGGATCCCTCTGGGACTCGAGCAACTGAAACCTCTGCGGTGGCGCCGGTGCGGGTTGTTGTTGGCGTCTCTGTTGTTGGGCATAGAGCTGTTGGGACTGTTGCAGGAGTTCGGCCTGTTGTTGGCGATAGATAGCTTCCTGCGGTCTGGCGGGATGGTTCTGCGTCTGTGGGGGCTGTCTCGTCGATTGTCGATAGAGGGCCGACTGTTGGGTGGCCTGGTGGGACGGCTGGGACGGCAGTTGTTGAATACCGATAGGGGACTGTTGCTGGGCTACGAACGGTTGGAGTTTGTGACTCAGTCTAAAGTCGCCTACCGTCTGCGGTAGGGTCTGATAAAGTTGGGTATTGTACTGACCGGTTGCGGGATCGTAAACCAGCTCGGACTGATAGATGGGCTCGCCTTTGACTCTGGTCGAGGGTATGGAGTTCGGTGTCGAGGAGGGACGCGACGCCGACGGTGTGACGCCGACGGTGTTAACGTAACGCTCGAGTTCGGCGGCAAAGTTGAGATGATTCTGGGGCGTGCTGGCGGTCGTGCTGGCGCGATAGGCCGAAAGACCGGTGGGTTGCTGTTGTTGGCCGCGAGACGCGTACACGACGCCGGGTCTCTCGGTGCTACTGGGCGTTACGTATTGGGCGGCAACCTGGGCCGAGTGAGGTCGGGGAGTTATGGCCACGGATTGGGGCCTCTCGCGGGCGATCGAACGGGTGCTGGTCTCTACGGCTTGATAGGAAGGTGTCGTGGGTCTGGCGCGATGAAGGGGCGCCGGGGTCGTCAGGGTTTGATAACGGGGCGCCGGGGTCGAGACTCTGTAGAGGGAGGAGGTGGGTGCCGGCGAGGTTGGATAAACGGAAGCCGCCTGGACGGGTTGAACCTGAAGATAATTCTGTTGAGGTCTGCGGAAGGCGGCGGGTGCTAATTGGGGCTTCGGTATGTCTTCCTCGAGTTCCTGGCTGGCGTTGTCGTCCAATTCGTACTCGGTCTGGAAGATGGTCGTCGGTGGACGGGCGGTGGTTGTCGGTCGGTAATTCGGACGAGGTCTCGCCACGGGACGCACCGATGGATAATTGGCCGGTCCCGATATATCGTCGGCCTCCTGCTTCTGCGGCAACTCGTCGTCGTCCTCCCTCGGGGCGTTCGGATCGCACGGATTTCCCGATACGTAAGTGAACTCTCTCTTGTTGCCATCGGGATCGACGTAACCGTACTTTCCACGCACGACACAGTCGGTGCCGCGCGTCTCCTCCTTGAAGGAACCGTCGGCCGCCTCGTAGCCGAACGTGAAGGAGCCATCGTCGTTGACCTTGTTGTAATTACGAATGGTCTGCACCGGCGGCGCTTTCGATGATTGCAGCGTATCCTTGGAACGTGGCGTGTGAAGAGCTCGTGTGCGCGGTTGATAAACGGCAGCCGAAGAGTACTCCTCGTCGGCGGCTTGCGTGTCCTCGTCCTCGTAATACACCTGGGGCTCTGTAACGCGCGGACGAATCTGCACTCGTCTCGCCGCCGTCAGGGCCAGCAGGCATGCCGGGATTACCTGATCGGAAGACAGAAAAAAAAAGTATTTAATAAATTACGAGACCAACGTAAATCAAGCGGTTCTCCGCAACAGTTCTTAATGGTAGCCTACATCCAAGACAAAAACAAATGTTACCGCTCCGGGGGTCTTTTAATATTTCTTTTTTTTTTCTTGTTTCAGTGCTCGAGATACATTTATTTTATTGCGCTCGCACGGTTTTTGCACCGTCTGCGGCAGTCGTCGTGTTGACGTTACCAGCGCGGCTCGCCGAGAAAGATCCGCGCCGTTCCTGTACCGGCAGCCGACGTTACGTCACGAACGTGTTATCTCGAGCACGCCTTTTACATTACTCCTCTGTGGGCCATTCTCGTCTCACGTGTGCAACGCCAGTAAAGCTATCGCTTCTAGCGCGCGCAGCGCCCGACCAACAACGATCTCGTTCGATCAACGATGAGAGCGATCTAACAGGCTTTTCACCGGCGCACGGCCGATAGAACGAAAGTCTCGCGAGAATTTCTGCGACCGCATGGCAACTTCGCAAGTTCCGTCGCGCCTTAGCCCGGTCTTTGAATTCTTTCGTTCATCTTTTTTTTTTTTTTTATTGCGTGACGAGAGAGCGTGTGGAAAAAATGATTGGTTCGTAAGAAAACAAACTGGTCTATCGCGTTTCGTGATTTATCGCTATTCGCGGTATGCAATATCGTCCATGCGCTAATGCACTCGACCGACGATATATAATTTTAGTGCATGAATTCCATTTAGCCGATATATGTAACGCACGTGGTCAACAGGCCAGGGCGTAGGGGAGAGCGGGGCAAAACGGCATACCGGGGCAAAATGGTATTCACGCACAATGGGACTAGGGCAGAATGGTATTAAGGCAAAATGGGACAGCAAAAAAATCTACTTCGTTAGGACTTTCTCTTGTCCCATTTTGCACTAATTCTATCATACGGGGGTCTTTATTTGACCATTTCGTACCATTTTGCCCCGCTCTCCCCTACATTTACGGCGAATAGGAAACGGCAAAGGAAGTGAACGGGCGAACGAGTGGGCTTCGCGGCTGGCTGATCGCCTAAGGTACTTTACTACTGATGCCGCGTTGACCGCAGACCTCAAGGAACTCCGCGAGAACCGCACCGGCAAACGTTCGTATCGCACGCGATTCGACGTAGCACGCGTTTACCTGTTACACGTCTACGACGCTGACGTTTTGCACTCTCCGTCATTACTCATGGACGCTTTAGTGAAACGTGGGATATGATAGCGATAAGTGTCCGCAACAAGACCACACCCCGGAATCCAAGAGTTCCGGTCCATGGCTCGTGTTAATCATGCTCTCCGGATACTCGACTCTCCTTTTCTTTTCTCGTCGGAAGTAGATCATCGAACTTTGTGTGCAATTAATCAATTACCGATATCAAAGTTCCGATCTTTTTAGAGAAAATATTTTCTATCGAACTTTGTTATTTATTTTATGTATTTTATGTATTTTATGTATTTTATTTATTTTATTTATTTTATTTATTTTATTTATTTTATTTATTTTATTTATTTTATTTATTTTATTTACCCGTGCAATTTCATCGATGAAAAAAAGAAGCTGTGACAATAAGTAGAGAAACTTTCAACGCGACTTCCTCATTATTTTATATCTTTCACAAATCTTTTTCTATGAAAAAGTCTGGTAATTCATTTCACCTTCCTTGTAAATGAACCGTCTTGAAAGGTTGAAAATAATCAGGAAGCAATGTGGAGGCATTAGAATGCAAACTTGTTTAAGATTGTTGGTAGAAACCGCTTTTCTCGACGTTCCAGACGATTTCGAGTGTTCCTCCCGATGATTTCAAAAACATCAAAATAATGTTAAAATCGCTAAGATTTAATTAAATTCACAAGTTCTCTAACACTTGTGCATTATCAACAAATACTCAACGTGAGTTTTAAGAATTTCAAACACTTTCGAATGGCATGAAAATCTGACGAAAATCAGCCATAGAGAAGGTTCTGAAAAGATTGATTTTGCATAATGATAATACTAAAATGATATTAACAAATCGACGAACAAATAAATTGTTCAACAAATTATCCAGAAATCGAACTTTTTTTTTTTAATGAAAAGTTTCGTTAATTGTGCCGAATACATATGATTTTTTTCAGAATTCTGTTTCATTTTTTTAAATTACGATTTCACCTTCATTATTATTAAAAAATCGCCATTTTAGAGAATCAGACAAAATTCTGACAAAATTCATACGTATTCAGAAAAATTAACAAAGCATTTTCAATAAAAAAAAAAACAAGGCTGCCAGGTAATTTCTTGAACTATTATGTTTTCATGTTAATAAAATTTCGATATCATTATTATGCGAAATCAATTTTTGCAACAACTTCCATATGCCTGATTTTTTTCAGATTTTTATCCCATTGAGAACTGTTTGAAATTCTCTCCGAATATCACGTATGGCGGAGCTGTACAGGCCCTATTCCCTTAAACAACCGCGCGATATCTTACACGATCAACAAGTAAAATAAGCACGCTAGAAAATTCTTTTTTTAGTACTTGGTCAAGGCGCTGCCGCGTCTCTCGATACAATGTTACCGGATGTAATGAAACATCGATTTTAATCGAAGGACCCGGCACTGACCCAACTGAATAAAAATCGCCTCTGCCGAGTGATGTCGAGTCTCGAACACGAGACTTTATTGTTCATACCCGTCGAAAGATTCGACTTATCATGGTCAATAAGCGAGCACAATATCGAATCTCGAAGCAACCCTCGGAGCGCGGTTGTTACTTCCGGTAACACGTATGCGGTGAGAACCCCCCCGTGGCGCGTTCTCCGCAACATTATATTTCGCTTACGTAATTGCAACAACGCGGTCGACCCGAATCCGGGGCGAGGCGGTGTGGAGTACCAATAACGTGTATACCTACACAGTAAACAAGGCTATACGGCACAACAACGGCAACGAGAGTCGGCTTTGCCTACCGTGAGAGTCAGATTCATAGCGTCGTAAGTGGCCGCGCTCTCGCGGTACTCTCACTCTTCCTCGCTCGTTCGCCGCACGACGGCCCGGCTCTCCTTGAACCGTTCGTCTCACGAGCAAATGCCTCACCACGCCTCGCGGACCGGCATGTGGAACAACGGAGAATAAACCTACCGCCTTCCAGCAGTCGCGAAACGAGCGGAGGCTTCGCGAGACGAAGAACAGGAAACCGGCGCGGACAAAGACTGTCGCTTTTACCCAGTAGCCGAGAGGCTGAGCGATGATGATCGACTGTCGTCGATCTACGCGCGAGGACAAATTCTAGTTTACCGTACCGATCTACTTTACTGTGCTCGATTTTACCGTAAAAAAAAATTAAATCAAATAAAGATGTTTCAAGGTAATCCGATCGGTGCAGTCCGAGGAAATAAGAGATTTGACGAGAATTTCGAGCGTTTCTCAATAGGATAAATATCTGAAAAGAATCAAGCTCATGAAAGGGGTTCGGAAGATTGATTTTTCGTAATGATAATTTTAAAAGGTTATTGACAAATTAATAAAAAAAGTTTAACAAACCCCTCGGCGAGCTTACTTTCTTGTGATGAAAATAATTTGTTCACTTTTCATCAGAGAATGATTTGTTTATTGTTTTCTTAATACCTATGAATTTTTTCAGAACTTTTCCAAGTCTGACATTTTTTCTTTATTTTGCGAAATCTGTGGAAACTTCCGGGTTTTTGGATATGTGTTTGTTATAAGACCGCTGGTTATTCTCAATATGTGTTTGTTATAAGACCGCTGATTATTCTCAAGAAGTTTCCGAATGATTGATCAAGTAGACACGGATATACAGCTCGAAAGACTTTTGAAAAATTTAATTTGCAACAACTTTCAATAACGGAAGAAAAGCCGGAAATAAACATATGCATTTAGAAACAATAACAAATCATTTTCATGAAAAAAAATACTTTTATTAATGTCTTATGAATTATAATATAGACTAGGTCGCATGGGGATGTTTTCGGTTAGCCAATGAACTCGACTTCCCAAAAGAACCGATTTCAGCAGTGAAATACTCATAGTTTCATAAATATCTCGAATTATTTGAGACACGTCCTTGTAAGGCCACCAATCGGAGCATTCGCATTATGAAAACAACAGACGCACTCGAACTTCGAGATTTGCAGAAAAGTTCTTCCATCAATTATTTTTTAATAGCCCGACAAATCTATAAAACATGATCGTTGCTCTCGTTACGGATTGAAATCATTCACGAAGCTGTCCGAAGAATGGTAGGCGTTCGGCCACCGGGCCCCGTTACCTTAACATGCCCCGTGTCCGGTGGCCCAGTAATTTCCAGATCGAGCGGCCTTGACTCGAGGAGTCGAAACTTTCGAACAGCGTAGAATGTTTTTGTATTTTTTTTTTTTTGTTTGTAATTTTTCAACGATCTACGCGGCGATCATACGCAGTCGGACGCGATAACAGCGAGCGTGATTTACCGATTTGCCGGGTGTTTGTGTAACCGAATTTATATATATGGAAGTCGAAGGAGTTCGGATCGAGAACCACGCCTCCCACTCGTCGGCGTAGAACAATCTAGAACTCGAGTAGAGTCATCCATTCTCCCGTTCTCCAAAGATTAATGATTCACTCGATCGTTCCGCGATAGAACGCCGCGGAGATGCCGAGATCTGTACCGAGAATCGACGGCAGCCACAGGAAATCTATTCGAAGTCACAGATAGGTATCAGCGATTTATGGATCGTGAGGTATCTCGTCGGTGGGTCCGTGGATCGATATGAAATCCGATCTCCCGACGATTCTATTTCGTTACGTGGATGTTGTTATAGTTGTAGATCAAATGGCGCTCGAAAGGATTTTCAGCGGTGAAATTTCACGACCGGCCAAACTTCCGGAAGTGAAGCAACGCGTTAAAAAAATCGTAAAATTTGGTCGATGCTCATCGATCATTGCTTCGGGGCACCTTATCGCAAGCCTTTCGGAGACCTCATTAATATCAGATCTTTTGCTTCTCCAAACCACATTGTAATCGAAATATCGGTCCTGTATCATCCGGTCAAACGTGAGATTGAAAGGGAATTTCGAACACATCGCAATGGGATGACAGTCGAAAAAAATTCAGACATATGGAAGAAGCGAAGATTGATTTTACAAAATAATAATATCAAAATGTTATTAACAAATTGATGAAAAATGTATACGTGTTTAAGAAAAAGAAAGGATCGGTTTCAGAAAAAAAAAACAGTTAGATTGCCGGGTAATGTGTAGGGCAATTTATCTTTTCATGAATTTGTTAATAACGTTCAAGTACTATTATTATGTAGAATCAATCTTTCCAGCACCTTCTCTGTGCCTGATTTTGATCCCATTGGAAAGTGTTCGAAATTGTCCTCAAATCCCACGTTTGGGCGGACTGTAGCGGACCTACTGCCTTAATTGTGTAGGCAGAACGTAAATGTTACATCTTGACCATTTAATTAACGGCAATTCAAATGGTTCATAACTGTTATTACACTGTGAAGCAGTCATATTTAGAAATCAAACAGACAACCGGTTTAGTTAGTTAGTTCAACCAGGTTAAACATGTTTATTCAAGTCGCAAAGAAAATGTGCATTCTTTCTTTATTTGTAAATTGATCTTGTTAGTTATTACGGTGTGACCGGTTCAGTGCGAATTCTCAACTGTTTTGAGGGTCGAGACTAGTGATGTGAGTTAAATGATTGACTGGTTAAATAACCGGATATTTATCCGGTTAATGCCCTCAGCTAATTCAAATAGTTTCACGGAAGCTATTTGTTCAAGAATTCAAATTATCTAGTACTGTCAATCTGAATACATTTGGACTCATATTTTCCAAAGAAAGTATGCATTAATGATTATTATTTCTCTGAATTTTATTGGTTTATATATTTTTTTCAAAAGAATCGAATACTTGATTTTTTTGAACTAAGATTCATTTAATATATTTGCAATAAATTTGATTTTCTTCATTATTTTGTATTGGAATTTTATTGATTTGCATTTTCATGCAAGGAGATTAATTTTGATACTAGAAAATTACATTTAATATTTAGGAATCTCGGGACGATTTAATTAGCTTCGGGTTTATTTGAAATTCATTCTTAATTTTTAACCTTTGACCTTAATGCACTTCGTGGGATTATAATATTAAGGTAATAGGTCCGGTATAGTCTGGCCAAGCGTAGGATTTAAGGAGTATTTCGAACACTTCCCAATGGGATTAAAATCTGAAGAAAATCGGACATGGAGGATGTGCTAGAAACGATTGATATTGCATGATAGCAATACCAAAATGTTATAAACGTATTACTAAAAAAATTAATTGTTCAACAAATTACCCGGCAACCCAACTTTGTTTCAAATGAAAAAGATTCTTCAATTGTTCTAAATATGCATGAATATTTTCAGAATGTCGTCTTTGTTTTTTTACATTTTCACCATTTATTTTGTTAGAAAAAAAAGAAACTAAAAAAATCAGAAGAATGTCATACGTATTCAGAAAAATTAAACAAAGAATAAAAAAAAATTAAGTTGCCGGACAATTTGTTGAATAATTATTTTTTTGATCAACGTGTTAATAACATTTTGATATTATCATTATGCAAAATCAATCTTTGTAACACCTTGCATACGCCTGATTTTTTTCAGATTTCGATCCCATTCAGAAGTGTTCGAAATTCTCTTTGAATCTCAAGTTTGACCGGACTTTACTGGACCTACGACCTCAACCGGAACATCGGAATGGTCTTTTCTTCCTGAATTCTGCTGTGCAAAATTAATTACAACCTTGCTCCTTCACAGTAAGAATCGCGTATCGCATATATAGCATGTGAAATTGCGGTATCAAATTCCCAAGGTCGTTAATAATGAAAAGAAGAAAAAAAAGTCGAGCACACAGGACAGACAAAGCTGCGCGGACGAATTCCACCCAAGTGAGAGTGTGAATGGGCGAACGCGCCGCGGATTCATCAGGCATTCCCAAGCGGCAACGTGTATGGCGCGTTGGTACGTGGCAAAAACTTGCTGGAATTATATCTCCAACCGAGAGGAACACTCCCGAGAGAGTCTCGAAAGAAAATTAAGTTTAGAGGTTTTTTAGAGTCGTTACAGAGTCGTTTCGTTCGCTACGCGAGACTCGAGAGCCGAGTGAATTTCTCACTTTTGCTCGAAGTTTCCGTTCAAAGAAATTCTATTGCAGATGCGGCCGGCCGGCGCTCGTTCGCCGGTACGCGAAGGATCGATCGTAAAATATATTAAACGAAAAGAAATGAAAGTACGACGATGACCGGACGACTCGGCCAGTTTCTCGACGGCACCGACGATCGTTCATCCTGTTACGTCTCCAACGAGCTAAGAACTTATTCTGTATGAGGTATTCCATCCGGCTTCAAACGCTTGCAAAGTCGTCTCTGTCCAAATAAAACGCGCAATTTCGCCACGATCCCTGATTATTTACAAGAAATGTTTATCAATTTTTTCAGAGTTTCCAGGTCGTATTTTTTTTGTGATGTTGAAAGCGCGGATCTTTTCAAAAAATCCCTGCACCTCCTAAAATATTAGTCATAGAAGAGAACGTTTGAGACAAAACAGATGCAGGTGCAAATGAAGTTTTCAAAAAAATTTTTTGTGAATATCTACTTCCATGACACAGACCAAGATTTTTCGTTTCAGATAATATGTCATCTTTGATTTTTCTAAAAAGAAATTTAGAACGTACTCTCATGTGTGTGCAATGACCACGTATTTTAAGATGTTTGGAGCGTTCGTTTGATAGCTATGTTCTGTTTAATAGAAGTTTTTCAGGAAAAGTAATTTTTTAGAGAAGATTTATACAGATTACTATTCGTTTAATTTTTTTCTTAAGTTATAGATTTCACTCGTAATAACAGAATATCATATAATATTATTACTTTTTCTGAAAAATGAAAATTCAACAGATCATAGCTACCAAACTACCGTTCCAAGCGTCCAAATAAAAATACGTGGTCACTTTATACAGTTCAGAATATATTCTGAATTTTTTAAAGAAAAATAAAAGATGACATATCAACTGAAAAAAAAGTTGTAGTCAAGAGACGCGGTAGCGTCTCGACGCCAAGTACAAAAAAAATCTATTTCTTACGGAAATAGACCTTTTTTGGATTCCGAAAAATTCACAAAATTTTTTTTTCAAGAGTTCATTAGCACGTGCGCCGTTTTTGTCTCAAACATTTTTGTGTATAACTAATAGTTTTTAAGATACATGGATTTTTATAAAAGTTTCACGTTTTCCACAGCACAGCACAATGCTGGCTGAAAATTTGAAATCTTTTTTATTAATATCCCGTGTAAGTAATCATGAATTGTAAAATTACGATTTTTTGTGGAGGGCGTCAACTTTTCGACCATTGGGAACCGAATGGAATAACTCATATAGGTGAGAGCGGGGCAAAATGGGACAGTGGGGCATAACAGGACAGAAAAATGTAAGCCATCGGTGGGGCAGAATGGGACGTTCTGAAAATGTTAAAAATTGTATTTTTACAACGTAGGTCAAAGGAAGTATTTATGATGTAGCAGTTTTGAAACCATTGAGAGATTTTGAAGAAATTTCGAATTTCAGGTCAGAAGTCTAGAGCGGGGCAAAATGGGACAATCCAAAATTAAATATATGTATTAATTATTTTCTATACACATAAGAAACACCCACTATTGTACTACATAACTATTTACACAAGTCACGCGTATATTTCAATGTTTCAAACTCGTCAACCCCAGCACTTCGACAAATTGTCACTTCGACAGTGAGAATTTATTGACTACCGTAAAAACAAGATTATGTCGTTCAAGATGATTGGATTAACGCGCATGCGCCCAATTGCGGTAAGATATTTTCATGATTTGTATCCCGCGTAAACGCTTGAAAGAAATGAACCGAGCCAATGTCTCGGAGAAATTTGAAATTGTCCCATTTTGCCCCCTGGCGATATTTTTTCCGAAACTCCAAGACTGACCATATAGTTCAATTGTTTAAGTGATCCACAGTAATTCAAAGTCATAGGTACAGTTGCAGCGGCGATTCTCGCTCAGCTGTCCCGTTTTGCCCCGGTCTTCCCAATAGCATAACCCGAGCCTTCCCCGCTGGAAGTCGGCGTATGAGCTAATGACTCCTACGAGCGAGTAAAATCGTGACGTTTAAACTCGTTGCTCTATAATCAGCATGTCGTAGCCATGCCGGTCGCACACAGTGAGAGGCGACCGGCAAAGTCTCCAACGGTGACTTCTATCCGGAGCCGCGAACGCCGCTCGGCAAAGGAGACCTATCGGCAAAACCGGTGGAAACACATTCGGCGCCGATCGAAGCGAGTCTCGCTCGTTGCACAGAATAGAATCTATCTGGTGCGCGCCACCACGCCTTTTTATTTGCTCGAGTTCCGCCTCGAGACTTTCCTGTTTCAGTTACGACTTTTGTTGCCACCGCGGACCCGATTGCCGTCCCTGTTCTAGCAGCGAGAAAGGAAGAATCGTGACGAGAAACGGCGCTTTTGAATTCGAGCACAATCGCGCGGTCGATTATCGAAAGTGTTCGTTATTATTCGAGCTTATCCGTCGTCATTGATTAGTCAAGCGGAGTTGCTTATAATGAACTCGATATTGAATTAATTAATAATATTTATTAATAAGTAAATAAATTGATTATTATTATTATTATTTATTGAATAAATGATATTGTTTTTTTATTTATTAATGATCGGTTTTTATACAAAAGTTTTTTTATCTCGAGGAAAATACGTAAATAAAAGAAAACTGTTTCGTGGGTGAAAGAAACGATTCGATTGCGCGTCGAAACTAAACGGCTGCGGAGCTCGTTAATCCAATTTGGAAATGTTCGTGAATAAATTACGAAAGGAAGAAAAAAAATTCTCACAGCAAAAACCTTTAGCAGAGTCTCGAGAATTGCGAGAACTTCCATGCACGCGTTTCCGCAATTCCAAGGACGGAAAAATGAAAGTTAAACCGCGTTCGCTTCGATTTCCAGCGAATGCCAGGCCGACGCGTGTACGTACCCGCGGCGTTCTATACCGGCGAGATATGTGCTCGATACTTATGCACGGACGGGCCTATTTTGCCGAAGAGAATCAACGTGCGTGCGTTTAGATTTTCTCTCTATCGCGCAGTACATTGACGCGCCCGTTGCGTGGGAAGAATAGAAATTTTTCTATTTTTTTTCCTTCGATGGGAAAACACGCCGGGATAGTTGGTGAACCGCGTCGAAAGTCGAAGTTCAAAAACGTACGCAGACTCGCGATGCCGATCGCGCGAGACAACACTTTCCTTCCACTCGATTTTCGTTTCTTTTTCGCCGATCGATCTTTGCCGATCTTCTGTCAATGCGCGAACATCCTTGCGGACGCGCGAGGGGAAAAAAAAAAAAAAATTGAAAGATCTTTGTGCAATTTGCATTTGCAACAACCGATCTTTACCGATCTCTTTCAATTCACCAATTTCTTCGAGGAAGAACGACAAAAAAATGTGTGTTCATTCTTTGCCAGATTTTCGCCAATCGATCGTTACCGATTTTTCGACAGTGCGCGAATTTCCTCGCGAGGACGATCGAAGGAAAAAAATCGGGAGATCTTCGTGCAATTTGCATTTTCACCAGCCGCTCTTTACCGTTTTCTTTGAATACATTAACTGGTTCAACGAGAATCGATAAAAAAATTAAAATCATTTAGTGCCATGTGCATTTTCGTTAACCGATGTACCGATTTTTATCAATGCACGAACTTTTTCGAGTTTGTTCGATGGGTCAGAAAAATTAGGGTAATTCCGTGCCGTTCGCATTTTTACCAACCGATCTTTACCGATCTTTTACAACATTCAACATTCCTCATGGAAGTTCGAGAAAAAAAAAATTGAGACAATTCTGGACAATTTGTTATTTGGCCAAGCAAGTCTTTACCGATTTCTTTCGAACGACGAACTTTTTTCACACGATTTTTTTTCAATTTACCAACTTCCTCAAGGACCTGTGAAAGAAAAACAATTTGAGAGAATTCTGTGCAATTTTAATATTTGCCAACCGATCTTTACCGATCTTTATCGATCGGCGAACTTTCTGGAATTATTTGAATCGCAAGAAAATTGACCCGATTCTGTGCCGTTCCTTTCATTTGCTCATAAAAGATCGCACATATTTTCCAACGTCGCGAGACGGAGGTCTGGTAAGGAGGTGAAGAAACTGCGTTGGGAGACAGGTGTCGAAGAACCCGCTCCAGTCTTATGTGTTTCCCGAGACTCTCGCTAACTCGTTCTGTCACGCTACGGTGTACATTATTGTTGCAACAAGTTCAAAACAACGTTCACGTTAGCGTCGGCGCTCTCTCGCGCAAAACTCACGGCAGCGACGTAGAGCCGGAGGATGCGCGATGACATTTCGAGTTAATCATGATAATTTGCCGCAGATACGACCGTACAATACGTGGCATAAGAGTGCCTCGCAACTTCCGCGACATTTCAGTTCCACGCTTGTGTCGCGCGGCACAGGGAAAAGCCCAAAAAAAAATGTTTAAATATGAAAAAAAAATGTTTCACATAATAAAAAATTTCAATAAGATCCGAAAAATCATGAATTTATTAATATTTAATATAATTATGATTATGAATTTAATTATAAATAATTATGAAAAGAACGCGAATCAACTATTTGATTTCCAAAATTCAGTATCGATTATTCAAAATTATGATAAAAATAACATATTATGGAATAGACAGTAGAAAAAAAAACTTCGAAGTTTTCATACTTTTTACATGATTATTGATGAATAAAATGCAAAACCGTTATTTAATTGCCAAAAGTCCGCATCAATTATGGAAGAGCTACAATGAAAATGAAATGTTATTAAAAAAATAATCAAGATATAATAATGTATAATTAGAAAAAAAAATATTTCTGAGCTTTGACAAACAATTACTGAACAATTATGAACAATACATCGCAAATTAATGATCTTATTCCCAAGACTCAGCATCAAAGAGCCCGGATAAAAGGCGATTATCGCAGCGAGCGATTGGATGTAATGCGCGTTACAATAGCGATTTCCAATTAAGAAAATTAATGAATCCGCGTTTCCAATTTGTATGCCCGGAGAGGCTCGATGTCGATCGAGCTCGTTTGTTCATTGATTCGCCGATCGGATCTTGCGTGTCGAAACATCGAGCACCGTCCGCGAGACAAGCGAAGGCAATGAGCGCGAGTTGCGGAAGAAAAGAAGAAAAAAAAAAAAAATATCACAAGGGAGCAGGCATGCGTAAAAACGACGGGCGAGAGCTCACTCGAGTGATTTCACGATGACGACGATGATCGCAATAGAAAAACGCCTCGCGGCCCGGTGGAGTGTATTATAACGGTACGTTCGAGAGTGAAATGAGATTCTAGAATGGGCGTCGAGATCTTATTGGCATGCGGAGCGCGGAGGACCTCTCGTTGTGCCCTTGTGCCATCGGCATTTCTATTGTTACATCATCGTAGAGCCACAACCCGACGAGCGAGCCCCGGTGCCTCGAGACTGTCGCATGTCGCATGTTCGTCACGTCGCCGCGAAGGGGGTATTGTACTTGCAGAAACTCAACGTTCCGTCAACGCTCGGATGGAACTGCACGAATAACATTATACAACGAAGCACGATCGTTCGGTCTTTGAACGTCTGATAATAATTCTTTAGTGTCGTATTTATTGATAAAATGAAATGGGAAAAAACACTTTGAAAGTTCGATAAAAAAAAATATAAAAAGAATAATAAAAAGTATTTAAAGATTTCTAATGAAATTCAAATAATTATGAATGAACAGAACAGGAATCAACTCATCTATTGCCAAAAGTCAGTATCAATTATCAAAGAGCTATAATGAAAATAAAATGTTATTGAAAATATAATTACTATATAATGAAGTATAATTAGGGAAAGAATCCCTCTGGGCTTTGACAAATAATTTTGAATAATTATGAACGATACACCGCAAATGAATTGTTTTATTCCCGAGACTTAGCATTGAAAAGCTATAATTTAAAATTTTTTAGAATCTTCGAAAAAAATAAATAATATAAAATCTACTCCGCTTTTTCAAGGACTAATTTTTTACGAGAAAAGATTTATCAATTGATACCAATTTTTTATCTCAGTGGGTTTTTCAGGTATGCTCAAGTTTTTTTAAATCTGCGTGAAGGGTGAAATTAACCGAAACCGCATAGAGTCGAAGTCAATCGTCAATCATCAATCGTCGGTAGTACGTCCGATACAGTCCAGCCGAACGTAAGATTCAAAGAGAATTTCAAACGCTCCTGAACGAGATAAACATCTATAAAAAATCAGGCATATGGAAGGTGCTCCTCAGATTGATTTTGCATAATAATAATATCAAAATGTTATTAACAAATTAATGAGAAAATCAATTGTTTAATATATTACCAGGCAACCTATCATTTTTTTTTTATTAAAAATGATTCATTAAATTTTCTAAATACGTATGAATTTGGTCAGAATTATGTCCAATTTTTAAAAATTGCGTTTTCGTTTATAAAGTGGAAGGTAAACATTGTCAAAAAATTAGACAAATTCTAAAAAAATGTATACGTATTCAGAAAAATTAACAAATTTTTTGCATTTAAAAAAAAATTAGCTTGCCAGGTAATTTGTTGAGCAATTAATTTTTTCATTGATTTTTTAATAAGATTTTAGTATTATTATTATGAAAAATCAAACATTCCGGCACATTTTCTATGCCAGACTTTTATCCCATTGGGAAGTGTTCGAAATTCTGCTTAAACCCCACGTTGGCCGGACTGTACCGAACCTACGATCTTAACGTATCAATGGTCTGTACATCGCCCTCACGTTTGTCACGCATTGTCTGTCGCCGAGCCAACGCCTATTAAAATCCGCGCGATACGCGCATAATGCGCGTACAGGAACCGAGATATCATCGAGTAATTATCGAGGGAAAAAAAAAAAGAAAAAAAATCGCGAGAGGAAAGTGGGCACGAGCCTAGTCGAGAGTTTTCCCACAGTGTTCTTTCCAACGTGACTCAAGAACCGCACAACATAACGACACTGCACTATCGGTAGGCCGCGTAGAGAGCCCACACGTGAACCGCAGATATACGCAGAGGGTTACACACGTTCGGTGCAAACAGGCAACGATACATCAGAAAGATCCGTGCGCCGTATTAAACCCAGACGGCGATTTAACGAGGTCTCATTTTCCCTTGGGATTAGCCTAGAAACTCGTGGCTTTATTATATTCGCGCGTACACCACGGTATAAATATACATGCGACGATTTCTTCTCCGATGACGAAGAAACGCCCTCGTGAATATAATAAGAAAGATCGCACGTTTTGCATTCATGCGTTCTGCAGAAATTCAAGGAAGCTCGGATTAATCATTCAAGGCGTACGGATCTCGGCGAGCCGAGTACACCGTATGAGATATAATGTTCTGGAACTATCGGTATCACCGGTAGGAACGCTGTAGAAATGTAAACCATCGTCGAGGTCGCGATTCTGCCGCGAGAACGACTTTACGCAATAGGCGCATAAACACATCGAGCCGATCGGCCGCGGCTGGCCCGCAAACACATTCACGCCCCATCGATTAGCGAGAATGTACCGCAATATTTTTTCAAATTCTTTGTATGATACATTTTTGTTTTTTTTTTAAACAAGCTACCGAATCGAATTCGGAATGTGAGAAATTTGTCATTGATATAATAAGTCAAATTTTACGCAACCAGTGACTAATATTCATGTTCAAAGTGTTCGACTTATTGGAGCTAATTAAGTCGGAACAATAAAACCCGTTTCGCGGCAATGCAGAGACATTGCGCAATTGGTTGAAGAAAAGAAAGTAGGAACGACTGAGAGACAACAACAACACTTCGAACTGTGAGATAACAACAAATAACAACGTGAACAAACGGTGAGATAATAATTTCGAACGGTGAGATTCCGAGCGTGTTTTGAATATTTTTCAACAACAACAATCAGTGAGATCACAATTTCAAACGGTGAGATTCCGAGTGAGATTCGAATATTTTTTAACAACAATAAACAGTGAGATTCCGAGCGAATTCCCAATAATTCTCAACAACAAGAACAACAAACAGTGAGATAACAATTTTAAACAGTGAGATTCTGAGCGAATTTCGAATATCTCTCCGTAAAAATAACAAACAGTGAGATAACATTTTCAAACGGTGAGATTCCGAACCAGTTTCGAATATATCTCACCGACAACAACAACAAACAGTGAGATTCCAAGCATTTTCGAATGTTTTTCAATAGAATTAAAATTAAAAAAAAATGTATCATATAGAAGGTCCTCAGAAGAATCATTTTGTATGATCATAATTCCAAAAAGTTATTCAAGAATTGTTAAAAAAAAAATCATATTATTCAATAACCCAAGCTTGTTTTAGGAGCAATTGGTGTATTTTTTTTATCACACTTAAGATGTGTTTTGAATTTTTCTTATATTTTTAAGTTTTTTTTTTGTTGAAGAAAACTCATGAATTTCGAATGCGAGTTTCGAGGAGCAACGAGCAATCGATCGAACATATTTGCGAATATCGAAAGTTTTTTTCAAAAGCAAGAATATCGAGAAATCGAAAAAAATTTATGTGCATTTGGAAAATTTGAACAAATCGACTTTCACTAAAGACGTTCGGTTACCGGTTGATTCGTTGAAGGTTTTTTTTAAAGTTAATTCGTTAACAACTTTTCGGCATTATTATTGTGCAAAATTAATATTCGTACACAGCACTTTTTGCTTAGAAATTTTCTCCGAACCTCGCGTTCAGCCGCGGGAATGCAGCGATACACTTTCTTGAAGTAATTGCAAGTCCTACGAAAGCAGGAACGATAAAACTACCGATCTATTGCCAATGAGTTTACGAGCTCGTGCGAGTTTCTTGCGCGTTCTCCGAAGTCTTTGATTACAAAAATCAGTGAAAAGCGTCGAGTTACGTACGGGATAATTTGTTCAAGTATTTACAAAAGCTAATTTCTAAGACTTGCCGATGGAATAGAAGTCTAAAAAAAATTAACCTCACTGAAGTACATTAATTTTGCATAAAAATGATGCCGGAAAGTTATTAACAAATCAGTACCAAAAAAAAATGTGCAACAAATTATCCGGCAAACTAAATTTTTTTTTAGAAATTTATTTGCAAAATTCTCCAAAAAATTATGCATTTTTTTAGACCTTCCTCGCCATTTTCCGGAAATTGCGTTTTTAGAATCTCACAATTAGAATCGGCAACCTACTGCCGAAAAAAAATATTAATAATGAAAAACGTATCTTAAGAAAAAAAATTCCTGAATAAATTTTTTTTTAAATATCCTAATATTTATAACGATTTGCGATGAACCGCGTTGAGACTTCGCTAAGCCGAGGGGGGCCTCTTTATCACGATAGTACCATTAAGCACGCTTTCGCAAGTCATTTACAATGTTTGCGTGCGTCGGATTTCTCTGCCATTGATTTCTAAGCCTAGAAACTAGGCCTCGAGAGCCCCCCCCCCCCCCCCCCCCCTCCCCCCTTCCTCTCCCTCTTCGGGTGTAGCCAGTCACATTGAAAATTGATAGTTGGCAACAACAGTGGTCAATCATCGATTCTGTCTGCGACTTATCTGGCTAATTGTATTAAACGAAACGAACGAATCGACGGAACGAAAGTTTCGTCCGTGACCTCCTAATCGAATACAACCGCCCAATTTGATCGATTATTTTTAAGTTCCCATTGTGTTATATTATGAGATGCAATTAACGATGTTGCAATCCGTAACTCTCCGTAAGAAGAAAAAAAAAAAGCAAGACGTAATCGGTCAGTATTTCCAGTTAAGGGTTGAAAAGGAAAGTGCACATCGGAAGGAAGAACGACTTTCGATTTCTAACGGTAGCCCCATAACTCAATGAGCTGAATATACTTTTTTTTTTTAAATTTCACTCTCGTCTAAATAATTCATAACAACTTTCCCCATTCCCAAAACAAGAACCGGCTCGAGGTTGCGAAAGACGCGTAACATAAATTTGAATGGGTAATTAATTTTTTTTTTTTTTTTTTCGTGCTACCTAAACGTGATGGGAAGCGCATTAAGAACGCGAGGTGGCCGAGTGGCAACGAGCTTTGACGGACACGCCTCGCCCAGGCGACAGGATTAGCGCGAACCAAACAGGAGCAAATAAATTAAATGAGAAAGCAATTAGGAAAAATGTATCTGATAAATAACGGAACGTGAATAAGAGGCGAATTTGCATTCAGTTATATGCAAATCCGGTTTTAGAAAAGCGGCACACGACGGCTCGGTCTGGAGAACGCGATGGATGGCATCAGAAAGCGGAAAGGGTTGAAACTCCGTGCCCTTGAATCCATGCGTGTAATTTTTTTTTTTTTGTAGTCTGTTGGCGTGGATGCATAAATAAAATTGAAGAGTTATTCGCAAAAGATTCCCAAAAATTTATTAACGTATTGACAATTGCGATTTTATCGTTAACTTGTCGTTCTTGAAAATTTTGCACGAACCCAAAATTAAATTATCCTCGTCGAACCTTTACTTAAGGCTCAAAAAAGAAAGTTCCATTGCAGATCGTTGCCGAATCGCGCAAATGCCGGCCGGCATTACCGATAAATATTGCTAATAAATAACGATCTCCCGAGGGCTAAACGGTCAAATTCCATTTCAGTACAAAAAAAGTTACGTTCGAAATCGGGCAACACGAAAGAATAAAACAAAAATAAATTAAACAAAAAATTTGTATGAATAGTTTCGAAAAATCAACTTGTAGTTATGAAAGAAAAAATTTGAAGAATAATAATATTATAAACAGTTAAATTTTTGTAAAAGGGTTTGGCCCGTGTACATAAATGAATAAAGAATTATTATTATTAAAGTAACTTGATTTAACCAAAGCAAACAAATCGAATGATTACCACACCGTGTGAGAATTCTAACAAACTGTAATTATGTAAAAAAGCTCCCGTAAATAATTAAATAAATAAAAAAATAATAAGAATGTCCACAAACGGTGCAGTGGCCACTAAGGGTGGATCTGCCTGAATGAAAAAAAATTATTACTGCACCGGTACATTTAAATTTTAACATCACCGCGTCGCCTACAGTAATTTGTCAACCCTTAACTCGACAGACATCGAAAATATTTTTATCACTGCCATCGATCAAGATTTGAAAAGTTCTTTTTATATTACAAAATATAAAAAAAAATTAAATAAGAGTTTTATATTAAAAATAAAAAAATTAAAAATAAGTTTAAAAAATCCTTCTCTCACTTGAATCCAAACGGGATGCACCGACACGTAAAAATATGTGATCAGCCTTAAAGAAATTGATCATGGATCGCGAGTTCGTAGAACACTTTCGCCTTTTCTTATCACAGAATGAAAAAAATTTAATTGTCGAAATATGGATGATGATGAATTAAGGTTTCACACGTACCAGCAATATAATCCTCATGGTGCGTGGTAACGCTGGTTAGGAGATGACGTAGAAGAACGGTCCTCCGAGAGTTTCACTGAGAGAGTGCAGCCGGATAGGTACGGACACGGTCCTTTATAACCTACCTATACGAGAGAGACTTAAAGCGTCGATAGGTGGGGGGCCTCCTCTTGCTGGAATAGCGAGAGTCTCGTAGTCTCTTCCGTGCGCTCTATAGACCCCGTATAGTATACGTGTGTACTTATTTTATACACATATATTTCTTACAAGCTTGAACGCTCGACACCCGCGAATCGAGGTCTTACCTGTTGAACGATGATGGCCATTGCCAAACTTCCATACCCGGGCGTGTACATAACGTACGCTCGCACCGCGACGCTATATCGTTGCCAAATAATTCATCGCACATGCTCGATGCGTGTACCCTAGAATTACACCTCGCAGTGCCGGCCAACGAAAGCAGCGAAAACTCACTCCGTTACTGAGTTTGAGTAGGGGAGACCGGGGCAAAACGGGACAGCGAGAAACGCCGCTGCAACTATGTCTATTACTTTGAATTACTGCGAATCACTAAAAAATTTGAACTATAAGGTCGGTCTGGGAGTTTCGGTAAAAAATATCGCCGGGGGCAAAATGGAACAATCTCAAATTTCTCTGAGATATTTATTCGGTTTATTTGTTTCAAACGCTTACGCGGGATAAAAATCATGAATATATCTTATTGCAATTGGGCGCATGCGCGTTAATCCAATAATTTTTTACAACGTAACTTTGTTTCTGCGGTAGTCAATAAACTGTCGCTGTCGAAGTGGCAATTTGGTCAGTGAATTGACATTTTCGAGACGGATGATGTTTCGGAACTGAAAAAGACGTGTGGAGGCTGGTTACACATTTCTTATGTTGGGGTTGATGAGTTTGAAAAAATCAAATATACGTGCGACTTGTGTAAATAGTTATGTAGTACAATAATGTGTGTTTCTTATGTATACAGAAAAAAATGTGTACATATTTGAATAATGTAAACGAAGAAACAGGTGATTCTACCTTGCCCATCTTAATTTTTCTGTCCGTGTCCTTTTTTGCCCCTTCATTATATTATAACTTTGGTAGATTGAAAAATTCGAAAAATTATGAGGTACCGAATGCTGGAAAATACATATTTAAAATAATTTCGAATTGTCTCATTTTGCCCCGCTCTAGACTTCTGACCTCAAATTCGATATTTCATCAAACACTCTCAATATTTTTAAAATTGATATATTATAGATACTTCTTTTGACCTACGTTGTAAAAATACAATTTTCGGAATTTTCAGAACGTCCCATTGTGTCCCACCGACGCCTTTCAATTTTCTGTCCCGTTTAGTCCCACTGTCCCATTTTACCCCGCTGTGTAGGGGACTCTCACTGTGTGTTGTTGAGAAATACTCGAAATTCGCTCGGAATCTCACTGTTTTAAATTATTATCTCACTGTTTGTTGTTGTTGCTGTTGAGATATGTTCGAATTCCGCTCGAAATCTCACTGTTTAAATTTTTTCCTCACCGCTTGTTGCTGTTGTTGAAGGATATTTGGAATCGCTGGGAATCTCACTGTTTGAAATTGTTATCTCACTGCTTGTTCATGTTGTTGTTTGGTGTCTATATGGGAGAGCGGGACAGAACGTCATACCGGGACAAAATGGTATGAAATGGTAAAATACAGTCCCTTTATGACAGAATTAGGGCAAAATGGAAATGGAATAAATCCATGGTCAAGGAAAAGTAGCATCAAAGTCGATGTTTTTGCTGTTCCATTTTCACCCCTATCCCACTTGTGCCCTGGTCACATTGTGCTCCAATACCATTCTGCCCCGTAATGCCGTTCTGCCCCGCTCTCCCCTACAATTTGTCATATATATAGCATATATCGTCGTGTATGTACAGCAAGGCGGATGCGGATTAGCCAACACACGTCGTCGTCGCTTCTTAGGGCCGTGAGAAGAGTGTGGGTGCCGAGACCGAGGTGTAGTAGAATTTTTGCACAGCTGTAAACAAACGACGACCTACGATCTGGATCTTTTTCGTCGTCTGGCTACATAATAGAACTTCGATGATAATTTAGTAACATATAATTACTACTATATTTGTATAGAGGCTATGGAGCTTAATGGTAACGTTTGGGGCATGTGAAATGCGGTCGGTAATCGAAACTGGAATGGTACTTTTTTCGGGAAGAGTGGCTTTAGCCTTTGAAGAGAATAAAACGCCATTGGCGAGCCTGTGAGTCCAATGGTAAAGTTTCCAGTGGACGAAGAGATTTACGGCCATAGAATTTTTTTTAACATTAATTTATTGGAATATTTGTATACATTATTAAAAACAAACAAACAAAAAATTGTGGGATTTTGTCAATTTTTTCAAAAACCTTTTGAATTTTCTTACATCTACTCTTTTTGCCAATTTCGCCGCGATAATTCGATAGCTATTCGATGCTATTGACAAATGAATGAACAAACTAATTCTTCGAGACATTAACCGGCAATCCAACTTTTTATTTAATAAAAAAGAGTCGTTCATTTTTCTGAATACGTCTAAAATGTTATCAGAATTTTGTTCAATTTTTGAAGTTACGTTTTTATCTTCGATTTTGGCTGAAGAAACACAATTTTAAGAAATTAGACAAAATTCATTCGTATTCAGAAAAATGAACGAATCATTTTCAATAAAAAGGGAAGTTAGGTTGCCGACTAATTTGTTGAACAATTAAAAACTTTATTTGTCAATAACACGTTGATATTTTTATTATGCAAAATCATATGCATTATACAAATCAGTTTCAGAGTATCTGCCGCAGGCATATAGAAAAATTAATAGGAAACAGAAAATCGATTAATCCAAATTAGTTAATCGTTAATAAATTAATAAATCTCTGAGCGGGATCGATGCTCGATTCCGTGCAACAGATATCGCACTTTATGGATAATAAATAAATGTAATAAATAATCATTGTATTGCAAATATTTTTTATTATCTTTCTATTCGGAAGCGGATGCAACCGAACGACCGTGCCTTTCTTAATAACAGCATCTCTCCATTGTCAATTTTTTTTGCGCGAAACTATTATAATTTTCTATTCATTTTTCTTAATTTTTTTTTTCTCTCGTCTAATTGATCGTAATCTGCAAGTAAGAGCGAAACCCACTGACCTAGTCTCGGCCCGTGGTGCCGTGCGAGAGAAAACTGTTGTGCGATGCCGCGCGTGAAACACTTGCTTTCGTTACCAGAGCCGCGATATATACAGAGCTTGATGCAGACGGGACGAGTTTTACTCTCCGGATCATCAATGAGGAAACGTCTTGAATGGATGACTAGGTGAACGCGCTCTCCCCGTTAGATATACACATATACCTATATGTACAGCAGATATACCAGTTTCTGCTCGGGAGATTATACACGCGAACGAGATTGAGAAGAGTGAAAGAGTGAGGATGATACGTAGTGACGGCCCGTATGTGGTCAGACACACCGGAGGATTAGCAAGTGGATAATCGATCGATTACTTCTAAATCGACGTCGCGTCACGTACAATAAATAAAAAAAATTGTCAACTTGATATATAATAAAATATAGATCGCATTAAAGCTTAAAAAAATATTACAAGACACACAAATAATTTTCATTAGCATAGAAGATACAAAATTTTCAAATATAATTGTAACAAATTTTTGTGATTATTAATATTAAAAGAAAATTTTTTTGGCAACGACAATTATTTTTTCAAAGTATTTCTCTTTGCATCGTAAAAACAATAGCTTACTGAAAACTCAATTAATTGATGAACATAGCAAATAAATGAATAAAAAATAATTCGAATTTGATGAAATCGATACTAGTATTCATGAAAATAATTGTAACGAAGGAAAATTGTGATATATTGTTGTAAATGGACAAATGGGTGAATTGAAATAAACAAAATAACAAACAAACAAAAACTTATAATAATGATACCAATGATAAATGTAAAAATTTTTTACAATTATTATGATTTTTGTTTTTTTAAATAATATCTTCGACCATAAGTGCGATAAATACGAGTTTTATTTAATTACAAATTGATTTTTCTCTAATGTGGAGTGAAATTGTTGCAATTCGCGAATATAATTCGTTTTTTATTCGATTGTTCCGCGATACCATAATTTAACGTTGACGAAGTATCAATCTTTTAATAGACGATTTCATAACGGAGTTTCCAGGATCTCTTCGAGTCAGCCTACGAAACAAGGTCATAAGTCGCGCCGCGTTCGAGACAACTGGGCGTTACTAATGTGCCGCGCGCCGATAATTTGGTATAACGAATCGGAACAACGCAATATTTGAAAGGCCATCGAACTACACAACGGACAATGTTATCGTTCCGCGTTAATTGATCTGCCTACGGAATTTTTTTATTAATTTTTTTTTTTTTTTTTTTTTTTTTTTTGCGACAATGCGGCAATTCGTCTTTCGCAGTGTCGATGCCAATCGGCTCGATTGCTCGTACGCGGAGGCGAATTGGTACCGCAGAGTGCCGCGGCAACATCGGACATTTCCTATACCAAAGGAAGCCTAGCGGAGTTCGATCGAGTGAATGCACGAAGGGGAAAGTTATTTTCACGAAACTATCTTCGAACTTGTTAGCAACTCGGTTAAGGCGGCGGCGAAGAAATTACGTGGGGGGGCCACGGAACACGAATTACGAGCGAGACTCGGGCATTATTTTTTTACGTAATTTCGCGTCCGCGAGAGGGCATGTGGGCGCCTCTTTCGAGGAAGAGGAAAAGAAGCGTAAACCTCGTTAGTACAAATCTTATTTCATACTATAGTCCGACCCACACCCCATTATTAGGCACATTAAGGAAGGTTTATCACTACAGTCTCGGCTAGAAGTGAGATTCCGAACGAATTTCGAATATTTACCAATGGAGAATCGGAAACAATTGAAACTATACAGTCGATTTTGTACAGACAATTTTTTATTTGATTCAAAGATGATTTGTCGGGATCAAAGAAATTTTTCTTGGGCTCTAAGAAAATTTGAGTTGTCCCTGATAATTTTTTGTCAAATCATGAGAATATTTTCCGAGATATAAAAATATTCATTTTGAATGATAATAATTCCAAAAATTAATTAACAAAGTAGGTAAAAAATATTGTTCAACGAATCATTCGGTAGGCTAAATATTGTTTTCTAGAAATTGATACGAACCTTTTTCAGAGTACAAACAAATAAAAAAAAAAAATTTCAAGTTTTCGATTTGTTTTTCATGCACATTCACGAATTCTTTATACGTGTTCGAAGAATCCTTACTCATTACCCGTAAAAAGTCTTCGGGTAATCGACTTAAGATTTTCCCAGATATTGATTAAAGATTTATCAAAAAACGGAATTTTCGAAAATCACAAATAACTCTGAAATAATTACTGTTTATTTAGAAAATTTAACGCATCAATTTCCGCTGAAAAAATATGCTGTTACCAATTGATTTCTTGACAATTTTTTTTTCAAATTAAATGTTACTAATCATTATAATATTATGATATAATAGTTCACGCGAACAATATATAACGTCTTTAATAACTTGCAACTTTCCAGGACGTGTTAAATAGATTAGCAGTAAAAAAAAAATTGCAATTATAATAATATAAAAATAATTTGTAATAACAATATACATGCGATGTATTAGATATATATATTGTGACGGGACGTTTTTTGCCTCAACTCGTCATCGAGTCTTAAGAGCGAACGTCCGTTATATCACTCGAGCGGAACGGTGTGAATAACAACCGATATAGCTCATGCGGTCAAGCCGACGCCGAGTGATATCGAATTAGGGCACGCCCTAGCGTCTAATCGCTCGCGCTAATCCTAGCGCGGGTTAAGAACAACTGTCCGTTGGGGTTCGAACGCCTGCCCACTCGCAGATCTGGGAATCTCCGGCGACGAACGATGATGCGACTTAAGAGCAGTTCATCGTTAAATGTTTTATGAATATTTAAAACTTTGAAAATATATTTCGGCCACGTGATGAATTCTCCCCTCCTCAAAGTACATCACGTGACGAGAATCCTCGCGACTATAAAAGCTCGAACTCCGAGGAATCGAGACTCACTCTACTCATCAACTTACTCCACTTACCAATTACTTACTACGTCGTTTATTCGTGCTTAGCACTTAACTTCGATTAGTCGTGCTTAGCACAAAAATCCTCTGTAAATACAGATCCACGAGTTTGTGACTTGCATACGGCATAGCGCTGTCCAAGCCACACTCTCTGCTAGGCAACCCCCGGCCTACTTTCTTTGCTAGGCAATCCCCGGCCTCTTCGAACATAGTTTCGTCGTTAATTAGTGTTAATTAAATTTTCTGTATTCACGAGTACTATGCTAAGAAGCGCTAACTTATTGCTATTTCGATAAATTACTATTTCTATAAATTCGATTTGGATAAAGAAATCCGTGCATCGCGGATTCTCATAAAATCCTTTCATTTTCAAATTGTCTTTTTGTTTCGAGTTATCGACTGCCATACGCAGCGATAACTAGCGCGCATTTCCATATAAAAGTAAATACGAAGCCGAGACAATTCTCAAACGTCGAGTTTCGTTTGTCGCACCTTAATTACGGTAATAATTCAGATCACGGATCAGATCCCCTTTAAATACCATTTGGGCATCGAGAAGTCCGCGACGACAATAGGCGGATTAACTCGGAGTCGAGACGATAATCCCCTGCGACGCGGAACGCGGAAGAAATCACCGCATCGCGGTAATTAATAAACGATTTCGAGTGTCCGGACTCTATCAATTGTCAATCATATTATTTTTGTGTAATCACATCATAAACGAGTCCGGCTCGCTGTAAAAACACAAATTGATAAATTTCCTTTGGCGAATTAACGAGATAATCTCGAAATTCCGACAGCAACGTAAGCAGCGATTTCGAGATTCGCGTTTGACAACAAACGGCGCGATCCGCGATTAGACTCGGCTTTCACAGGCGCACTTCGTCAACAAAGCGCTTCGGTAGGCTCGAAACCTCGCGATCCTCGCTCACTCGAGCAGCTATTACGAAATCAATTAGCTCGCACGTAAATTCGAGCAGTGCCGAAGCAAAGAAAGTTTAAATGGCCAGGGTAGGGAATTCCTTACCTCAGGAGTACATTTAAACTTCCTGGAAGGCAAGCCGGCTTTCCAGGAGACGTGGTCTATTGACGGAAGACGAGAGAATAAATCCTGCGACACACGTGCGATTGCCGCAGCTGAGTCTGAACGGATTATCTCACGTATTCGCACTTCCCGATTCGTTGTCGGCCAGTTGCTAAGCACAGCATCAAGCTAACGTGGTGCACACAGTCGCAACGAATACGGATGATAAACACCGACAAATCCGATAAGAGGAAAGGAAAGTTGACACGATTAACGTAACTAGGAGTTCTACAATAGGTTTCCGTAATTAATTCAATCAGGCAAACAAGCTGGTGATGAAAAGACGCTCTCGGTCATCCACGACCATATGAGAACAGCAAATCTGAAGCTTTATTGAACAACTACAAGTTGCGCGTGCGGGCCCCGAGCCGAACCCCAGTCGGCAAAATAAAAGATTTCCCAAAGCCACAATTTGGAAAATCACATTGGCGCCCAACGTGGGGCCCGAAAAACAAAAATAAATTGTACGCAATTTATTGTCCTCCTTTCCTATTTTATTGTCTTCTCGATCGAGAAACCGAATAAAAATATGGCTACTAATCCCGAGCTGTCACTCAGCATTACGACGGCCCCGCCGGCTAATCCTGAGACAGTATCATCCGCGGGAACTATCCCGACACCGGCGACTCAAAGGTCCGAATATTCGTTTCCCCCGGTAAATTACGTATCATCATACGAACTACCCGAGGTAGAAAACGCCCGTTCCTTACTGTCGACCGAGAGATCGAGTTCAAATACAGATTCGGACAATCTGAGGAACTCGGGGGCAGCTGCCCCAACTCCGGTAAACACGCGCATAGCAAACCGCCAAATTAATTCGCTCCGCGAGATTTTGGAAGAGCTACATGAACACCGTCGTATGGACAGCACATTGCTAACTCGTCGCATTGATAATCTCGCGACGGTATTCAATAAAAGAATAAACGGTGTCAGGCAGTTTACCGAAGAAACGTTGAATGCGATTCATAATGATCTGGCGCGCCTATCGGAAACCGTTGGTCAGCGGCACGAGCAACAGCGAGTTGCCACACAGCCAAACCAACGAGGCGAAGAGCACGGTGTGTCTTTTCAACCCCGAGGGGTATCCACAACGAGTGCGACAGAGAACATACCCGTCCACTCAGCCCACTACGTGCCTCTCACAATAACATCAGCGGCTTCGCGAGTCGCGATGCCAAACGTCGAGGTCTCAAGCGTAAACATGGGAGCGAGACAACGTTCCTCGACTCGCTCGAATATTTACGACGAGACGCCGCATGATCTGACGAATCTATTTAACCAGGAAATTAACGCGTTGCGACAGGCCGGTAATCCTCACCCACTGAACACAACGCGAACCCTGGCAAATAACGATGTAGATCCCCAAACAAAGATCTGGGGGGCACCGAGGTTAACGGCGCCGACGTTCCGAGGTCTTCCCCGAGAACGCCCGATGAAATTTCTTAAAGAGTTTAAGAAATATTGTGAGACTCTCGGTAGCCGATATGAATTCAAAATCTTGGTCGATCAGAGTCTGACAAATTCAGCCAGCGAGTGGTGGGATCTTGTCGAGCCGGATGTATCTGACTTCCGCGACTTCGAATACTTCTTCACGAAGCGCTTCTGGAATGAAGATCTACAACGGCAAGTACACGAGTCACTGGATTATGGTTGGCATAAACCAGACTCGAAAGTAACGCGACTTTCATATTCGATGAAGTTGATCGGAGAAGCTCGCGAATTGGTTCCGAAGCTGAACGATGGACAAATCATTCAAAAACTGTCACGTCACTTCACGGAGGAAATTCGGGGCGCAATTCTCGCGCGTGGCATCCGAACGGTACCAGCGTTCCTCGATCTAATCGAATCCTTCGATAATGGAGGATCGATAAATTCACACCGAAAAAGATTCGAGTACTCGCCCGCAGCAGTAACTTCTGAGAGAAACTCAGCACCGAGCAATGAGCCTCCGAGGCAAGTTGTCTATCCCGCTCGAGAAACAACTCAGAAACCTCAGTCCCAGAGGGCTAACGATTTCAAGAGAACAATCCGCTCACTTGAAATCACCCAAGACGGGGTTCCCGGCGTCGAAATCGATGACGATGAAAAAACCGACCTTCCGGAAAACGAGGAAGCGTCGCAGAATTAGAGGCCTCCCTCCTCTCTGTGACGCTAGGATACGGGGAGAATATCCGGAACTATCTCCGGGAACTCGATACCCTCGCATCCGATAGCCCGAGCGTGGCACAATGTCTATCGTTGATGCTATCTGTAGATTCTATAATTGTCGAAGCCTTAATTGATACAGGCAGCGAAGTCAGCGCTGTATCCGATAAATTTTATCAAAGGTACTTCGAAAAGTTTAAAAATAGTCCGACTCTTCCCTTAACTGGAGTCACGGTAACTACGGCAACGGAAAAGAAGGCGACGCGAGTCACGAAGCAATTCTCAGCCAAGATTGTTTTCGATGAAGCCGTAACAACAGGAACTTTGTTAGTGGTCCCCAAGCTCACATCCGACTGCATCATCGGAATCGATTTTTTGAATCGAATGCGGAGCATTATCGACCTAACGAGTTACGAGCTCGAGTTCTCTGATCCGGCAAATCCGCAGCGAAGATGCCGCGTTCAGCTAGCGACAAAGCCACTGTGTGATCGAAACATTATCGACTCACAGAAGCTTACGATGAGCAGCGCAAACGCGGAGGTTGCAAACTCGGAATCAAGTAAAAAAGGGATAGTGATCGAGCATGCTCTCACTCCCGCTACAACGTCGAGAGACGCGCCTAAACACGAGGTTATCGTCTCGAGTGTGAAGAACAATCATACTATCACCTCGGACGAAACATCAGAGCAATTGGCAGTAATCGACCCGGCGAAATCGAATTCTGTTCACAAGGAAACAGAATTCCATGGGCATATTGTGTCACCCGACGGTATCAAACCGGATCCGGACACAGTCCAAGCGACTTCTAACTTTCCGAGACAAAAAAGAAACGCAAAACAATCGCGCTGTTTTTTTGGACTCGTGAATCATTGTAATAAGTCCACAAGAGCGCATGCAGGTGCAGCGGCTTTATTCCGGCATCTGATCCGCAAAAGAACCCGATGGAAATGGGATGACGAAGAGGGATCGTGCATACAAAATGACGAAATTCTCTTTGAATAAAAAAAAAAAAAAAAAAAAAAAGAGAAAAAAAGAAAACTATTGTGCGATCAATCCTCATTTCATGCCTTTTATTTGTGAAAAATCATCAGCCTGAGAACTCACATTGATCGGGGGGCTATGTGACGGGACGTTTTTTGCCTCAACTCGTCATCGAGTCTTAAGAGCGAACGTCCGTTATATCACTCGAGCGGAACGGTGTGAATAACAACCGATATAGCTCATGCGGTCAAGCCGACGCCGAGTGATATCGAATTAGGGCACGCCCTAGCGTCTAATCGCTCGCGCTAATCCTAGCGCGGGTTAAGAACAACTGTCCGTTGGGGTTCGAACGCCTGCCCACTCGCAGATCTGGGAATCTCCGGCGACGAACGATGATGCGACTTAAGAGCAGTTCATCGTTAAATGTTTTATGAATATTTAAAACTTTGAAAATATATTTCGGCCACGTGATGAATTCTCCCCTCCTCAAAGTACATCACGTGACGAGAATCCTCGCGACTATAAAAGCTCGAACTCCGAGGAATCGAGACTCACTCTACTCATCAACTTACTCCACTTACCAATTACTTACTACGTCGTTTATTCGTGCTTAGCACTTAACTTCGATTAGTCGTGCTTAGCACAAAAATCCTCTGTAAATACAGATCCACGAGTTTGTGACTTGCATACGGCATAGCGCTGTCCAAGCCACACTCTCTGCTAGGCAACCCCCGGCCTACTTTCTTTGCTAGGCAATCCCCGGCCTCTTCGAACATAGTTTCGTCGTTAATTAGTGTTAATTAAATTTTCTGTATTCACGAGTACTATGCTAAGAAGCGCTAACTTATTGCTATTTCGATAAATTACTATTTCTATAAATTCGATTTGGATAAAGAAATCCGTGCATCGCGGATTCTCATAAAATCCTTTCATTTTCAAATTGTCTTTTTGTTTCGAGTTATCGACTGCCATACGCAGCGATAACTAGCGCGCATTTCCATATAAAAGTAAATACGAAGCCGAGACAATTCTCAAACGTCGAGTTTCGTTTGTCGCACCTTAATTACGGTAATAATTCAGATCACGGATCAGATCCCCTTTAAATACCATTTGGGCATCGAGAAGTCCGCGACGACAATAGGCGGATTAACTCGGAGTCGAGACGATAATCCCCTGCGACGCGGAACGCGGAAGAAATCACCGCATCGCGGTAATTAATAAACGATTTCGAGTGTCCGGACTCTATCAATTGTCAATCATATTATTTTTGTGTAATCACATCATAAACGAGTCCGGCTCGCTGTAAAAACACAAATTGATAAATTTCCTTTGGCGAATTAACGAGATAATCTCGAAATTCCGACAGCAACGTAAGCAGCGATTTCGAGATTCGCGTTTGACAACAAACGGCGCGATCCGCGATTAGACTCGGCTTTCACAGGCGCACTTCGTCAACAAAGCGCTTCGGTAGGCTCGAAACCTCGCGATCCTCGCTCACTCGAGCAGCTATTACGAAATCAATTAGCTCGCACGTAAATTCGAGCAGTGCCGAAGCAAAGAAAGTTTAAATGGCCAGGGTAGGGAATTCCTTACCTCAGGAGTACATTTAAACTTCCTGGAAGGCAAGCCGGCTTTCCAGGAGACGTGGTCTATTGACGGAAGACGAGAGAATAAATCCTGCGACACACGTGCGATTGCCGCAGCTGAGTCTGAACGGATTATCTCACGTATTCGCACTTCCCGATTCGTTGTCGGCCAGTTGCTAAGCACAGCATCAAGCTAACGTGGTGCACACAGTCGCAACGAATACGGATGATAAACACCGACAAATCCGATAAGAGGAAAGGAAAGTTGACACGATTAACGTAACTAGGAGTTCTACAATAGGTTTCCGTAATTAATTCAATCAGGCAAACAAGCTGGTGATGAAAAGACGCTCTCGGTCATCCACGACCATATGAGAACAGCAAATCTGAAGCTTTATTGAACAACTACAAGTTGCGCGTGCGGGCCCCGAGCCGAACCCCAGTCGGCAAAATAAAAGATTTCCCAAAGCCACAATTTGGAAAATCACAATATACGGTGACCAATAATTATTAAATAATTAAGTATATGTGTTTTATTATATAAAATTAATAACTAATAATAATAATAGTAATGAATAATTAATTGATTAATCATTTAATTTCTATTCTCGTTTCTATTTTATTATATTTTTATTATGTTATTTTTAGTTTCTATTATCATTATGAATAATATAATTATGATTATGTGGCGCTTTTTTGAGATATTTATTCCACCGGAAATTCCTCAAAGTTCTCTCAGAAACGCACTTTCGACTGGGAATGTAGCGATACACCCTTCTTAACAGCCGATAACTACGATGCACGTGAACTTTTTCATAAGCGCGTAATTTATAAACAAGTATGCACGTTTTGCGATAGTAAAACGAGATAATAATCGTGATGAATTGCGAAAGCATTCCAATTTTTTTCTTGTGTCTTCGTTCATACCGCAAACCGTAATGACTTTGTTATACCGTATAAGCTTAACGCATATCCTTTCCCTACGTGCGGCGCATAAGTTTCATCGCATCCGCCGCAAGTGGAAGTGTTATTAGAAAGAAATTTCCAACAAGCCCGTGCAGCGAGAGTCAATTAAATTTCGTGTCACGAAATTGAAAAGCTCATTGTTCAATCCAATTTGCGGTGTATACGAGTTTTTACTTATTTTTTTACCGGAAATACTCGTTTGCCCGGCGCGGCTGTGTACAATGCGAGCGGAACCGAGTTTTTCCACGGTTCCGCGAGTCAACACGTTGACCCTGTCTCTGTAGTGTTCTCACAACGGTTTTACGGTCACTGATTTCCTACGAGAATGAGCTCCGCTTCTGTGAGTAAAATATATACGGATCTCGCTCGTAAAATTCTCGGACAGGAATTCTTTTTTTTTTCTTTTTTTTTTTTTACTTTAGAATTGCACTTGAATTGCGCTGCGCGGTTCCTTCGAGCATCGCAACGACGACAAGACACATGTCCACCTGGCGCTGAGCAGATGGAAATAATCGTTCGTGCAGCGCTTGTAACACTCGCGTGCAATGTCGCGACTGCACAGTTCGTGGTAATGCATTTTATAAGAAGGTCGTCCGAGTGAAGTAACAGACCGGCGGGCAATCGAACGTGCATTATGACACCTTTCATGGTTCTGGAACAACGCCAATACTTTGATTGCAATTTGCACCGTGATTATAATGAAACGGTGTCGATAGTTTCGAAAGTACGAGGCTCATAACGTGATACATACAAATCGTAGGCATCACATTGAGGTAGTCCGAACGGTACAGTCCGAGAAAATTCGGACATGTTCCAATTAAATAAAAATCTGAAGAAAATCAAGCATGTGGAAGGTGTTCGAATGATTGATTTCGGGTAATAATAATAATTCAGAAAAGTTATTAACAATGTGGTGAAGAAAATTTGTTCAACAAATTACTCGGCAACATATGTTTTCTTTCTGCTAAAAATTATTTGTGAATGTTTCTTAATACGTATAGATTTTTTTATAATTTTTTCGTGACTTTGAAATATTTTTTTTTTTTCATTTTGTAAATTGTGGGGAAAATTAAGAATTCTGGATATGCGTTTGTTATAAGACCCCGATTATTCTCAAGAAGTTTTCGAATAATTGATGAAGTAAATTCGCAAAAACATTTCAAACAACTCTAATTAAATACAAAAATTTCAAAAACGAAGAAAATTCTGAATAAATTTATACATATCTGGAAACGATGAGAAATAATTTTCATCAGAAAAACAAGTTAAGTTGCCGGGTAATTTGTTAAACTGGTTTTATTGATCAATTTTCTAGTAACTTTTTGGATTCATTATTACGGAAAATCAATTTTTCGAACACCTTCCATATGCTTGATTTTTTCAGATCTTTATCCCATTGGAATAATCTCGAAATTCTCTCGGAATTCTCTCTGAATCTCACATTTCCTCGGACTGTACCGTTCGGATTACCTTAAAATGTCCCGTCGAACCAAAACGTAAAAATATTTAGTAATTCATGGAATTCACGGAAAATTTGCCGAAAATATTTTGTCGAAAACAATTTACCAAAAATACCATTCGCCAAAAACAATTTGCCTTTAATACAGTTTGCCGAAAATACAATTTGCCAAAAGCACAATTTCCCGAAAGTGGAAAGGTGTAAAAATATTTCGTTTTCGGGAAATTGTATTTGCGGCAAATGGTTTTTCCGCAAATTGATTGCGGCACATTTTCCGGATACCTATTCATGGATCATTCGGTCGCAATAGAATCCGAAAAAAAAAATTAAAAAAAGAAAATAAAGTTAACGATTTATTTTCAACGACACGCGAAGAATTGAAACTCGGCATCTCAACGATTCCATTGAATTACATCATACGAGTACAATTTCCCTGATAAAAATTGTTCATTCATTTATTCATTCTTTATCGCGCGTCAGCGAGCAACCGGTCTCGCCTTTCTCTTGATAATTAATTCTTATGCTCCGCTGCCGAGTGAATAATGTCGTGAATATAATGCAACAATGTGTCATCTATGCGACAGGAGAGACACGCTTGTTCGCAGAGTCATCATCATACGCACGCCACTATCTCAACGTTGTTATCACTCGACTTCCGAAGGATATTACGGTCGGATGAGAAATTTGACAATGCGAATTTCACACCGGCGACCGAGACGCTTCGTGAATTGTGTAACTTTTGGATGTTTGTTGAATTTTACATATAAACGACGGAAGCATCCTGTTCGAAAGACACACGTTGTTGTGCGTGTTTGCATTGAGGAAGCGGTACAGTCTCGCCAAACGTGAGATTAAATGAGAATACCGAATACTTCTCGATGGGGTGAAAATCTGAAAAAAACCAGTCATATTGAAGTTGCTGCAAAGATCGATTTCACTGAATAATAATATCGGAATGTTACTAACAAATTCAATGAAAAAATTAATTTTGGTCCAAAATAGCTCGGCAGCCCAACTTTTTTTCAAATAAAAAATTATTCATTAATTTTTTTAAATGTGTATGCCTTTTTTCCGAATTCTGTAGAACTTTTAGAAAATGCGTTTTTTTCAGACAAAACCAATGGAAAAACATAATGTCAAAAAACTAGACAAAATTCGGAAAAAATGTATACGTATTCAGAATAATTAACGAATCTTTTTAATTAAACGAAGGTTAGGTTGTTAGGTAAGTTGTTGAACAATTTTTTTTTTTGAAATTTTGTGGAATTTTTTAAAATGGCGTTTTTTTAGACAAAATGAATGTACAAACGTAATGTGAAAAACTAGACTAAATTCTGGAAGGAAATTATACGTATTCAGAATAATAAATGAAACGTTTTCATTTTTTTTAAATTGGGTTGCTAGGTAATTTGTCAAACAATTTACTTTTTCATTCATTTGTTAATAACATTTTGGTATTATTATTATGCAAAATAAATCGTTTCAGCATCTTTTCTATGTCTGATTTTTTTCAGATTTTCATCCCATTGAAAAGTGTTGGACATTTTTTTTCAATCCCATGTTTAGCCAGACTGTACTGCTGGAACAATGTTAACTATTTACATTAGTAAGTGTGATTCAGGCGAGCCCCGTTTTGCGTGAGAATAACGAGCCTCCTGGGACAAGAAGAAACTCCCCCAAAAAAAAACAAACTAAAAATCGTCGAGATACTATCGAGGTCACTATATCATGATGTAATCGCATTTAGACGTTGAGAACTTTTTTGTTCTGTTTAGTATCTCAATTTCTTGCTCGTTCGAAATTTCCTTTGAGTTTCGTAATCGCTCATTCGAGGCACAAAAAAAAGAGCACAATACATTTAAGACTCGCCTCGCGTAGAAACTGAAAGCAACGCGATTTGCAAGCGTGTATGGACGGTCGTCTGCGTCCCAGGCGCCTCACTTGCACTTTCGTTTGCACATTCGCGCAGTCGTCGGTATCAAAGGAATCGAATGAAATCGAAACGCAGGAATTGAAGGTACATAAACGGAAATAAGAAATAGTTACAATCACAGCAGAAAGTGAGAATATTTCCTAATGGAATGAAAATCTGAAAAAAGTCAACCACACAGAAAATTGTGAGAAACACAATACACGGGTACAATGTCAAAAAGTTATTAACAAATTAATAATAAGAAATAATAATTATAATAAGAAATAAAAATTAATAAGAAATAATAAGATAAGAATAAATAAAGTGGAATAATAGATTAATCAAATTCGGCAAAAGATTATTATTATTATTATATTAATTCGATAAAAATACTATTTAAAAAATGTTAGACTATAATTGAGATAATAAAGGGATGCTTCCTGTTGAAATAAAAAAATTAATTGATTAATTAATTAAGTGCGAATTAACAGAAAAATTTGTTCAAATTCAAATGTGTTCGGAAAATTTGTCTGGTCAAATGTCGTTTGAACAAAATATGATATTTCGTGAAATAATTTTTTGAAGCGAATATATGAATAATTTTCTGGCATTGTTGTTATACAGGATTTATACTGTTAGCACCTTCTGTAACGTTGATTTCAATCATATTTTTATGCCATCAAGGAGTGTTCAAAGTTCTCGCCGAATTACACTCCTAGCTGCGAAAATAAATACACTCCTTAAATATGAGTCGGGTGCGGGAATCCTAGTCAATTTCGATAATCTAGAAGAATACATCCCGAAATTAAGGAAGACTACGCTTAAGCGACACATTTTTTGATTTTTCGAATTTTTAAAAAACTAAAAATTGAAATTTTTTTTTATTTCCAAAATTTAAAAAAATTGAAACAAAATGTATTTAGATTTGATTAATTTTTTATCGTACACGATCCAATTTTATTTAAAATGTGCGTAATTCATTGTTATTCTTTGTCTTGCTCTCTAAAGCCTATCTAGGAATTAATTATCATCTACTGTTGAAAAAACGTTGAGACACAAAAATATGGTTGACGCGTATTCGCAAATTGTGCCTAATTCATTCGTGGACATTCGCCAATAGACATTCGTCCGAAAAACCGGGAATGACCGATTTTGTCGCACGACAGTGAGACGTGAAAGGACTGCTCGACTTATTAATATTCAATCGAGATCGGATAGATTGTAATTAACAAAAATATGTGCGGCACTGTGATACAACTTCCGAGTAGAAAGTCTACATTTCTCAGCAGTCGAGAGAACGCAACGGGCACATAGCTCGCAGCTAAACGGGACCACACCCCGGTACAGTTTTTCGAAATGCCAAATAGATTCAAAAATATGCGTCATAATTTTTATTTATAAATTCTTACGAGTTCACCGCACTATGAATTAATCATTCCGAATGGTACGAGTGCTTTGGTATGATTTAAGGGGACCCGAAAGGTTTGCTCAACCGAAGATGCAGTGAATTCAAATTGTTTAAAACAAGGCTGAAGGAAAATATGCACACTGGTAATTTTAATGAGCATGTTTTTCAATATTGCTAAGTAGGAAAATACGTGAAATATTATTAATAAATTATCAATAAAAAAGATACGTATTGAAATTATTAATAATTACTTTTTTTGCAGCCGATCGTATAGTACATGCACTTTTCGTATATTACAATGTTTGCGAAGCAACGAATAAAAACCTTGGTAAAAGGCATAAAAGAATTATTGCTCCGAATACTTTGCCTCGTTGATTGAACTCTGTAAATTATTTATTAGAATAAAATTCACGAAATGGCAGGCAAAAAACAAAAATCAATAAAAAAATCGTGCTATTTGACGCGATAGCGAATTTTTTTTTAATTCTAGAAATAGAATTAGAAAAAGGTTTAAAGTGCATTATTCACGTTTGTTTTGCTCTCCTTTGATTTTAAGAATTTTGTTGTAAACTTGCAAAATTTTAAATGCTTATATTTTTTTAAAAAGTTTGAATTGATTTTTTTTATATTTCAAACTTTTATGTTCCTCTTAATGTAGTCGTCATCGAAGTAGAGGAGAGCGAGGCAAAATGGAACAGTGGGCCAAAACGGAACAGAAAATCCAAAGGCATCGGTGGGGCAGAATGGAACATTCTGAAAATGTTGAAAATTGTATTTTTACAACGTAAGTCAAAGCAAGTATTTATAATATAGCAGTTTTGAAACCATTGAGAGTGTTTGAAGATATATCGAATTTAATGTCAGAAATCTAGACCGAGACAAAATGGAACAATTCAAAATTATTTTGAATAGGGTTTTCGACATCCGGTACCTCATAATTTTTTTAATTTTTCAATTTTTTAAGGCTATAATATAATGAAGGAGCAAAAAAGGACACCGACAGAAAAAACTAAGATGTGCAAGATAGAATCGTCTGTTTCTTCGTTTATATTATTCATATATGTAGGGGAGAGCGAGGCGAAATGGAACAACGGAGCAAACTGGGACAGAAAATTGAAAGGCATCGGTGGGGCAAAATGGGACGTTCTAAAAATGTTGAAAATTGCATTTTTATAACGTAGGTCAATGCAAGTATTTATAAAATAGCAGTTCTGAAACCATTGAGAGTGTTTGAAGATATATCGAATTTAAGGTCAGATCTCTAGAGCGGGGCAAAATGGGACAGGTCGAAATTATTTTAAGTATGTAATTGCCAACATTCGGTAACTCATAATTTTTTGAATTCTTTAATTTTTCAAGGTTATAATATAATGGAGGGGCAAAAAGGGACACCGACAGAAAAACTCTGAGGCTGACCTTATAGTTACATTTTTTTAGTGAATCGCAGTAATTCAAAGTCATAGATACTGTTGCAGCGGCGTTTCTCGCTTTGCTGTCCCGTTTTGCCCCCGTCTCCCCTATACTTCATCGAATCATAGAAAACCTCGTATGATTTTTTTTAAGTTTTTTTTTTTCATGTTCGACGAAGAATTAGAAAGTGTTCGGGGGGCATTACGAGTGCGTGGCTAAACATTGCTTTCGCGCAGACTATAGCGTGTCGACCGCACCCTATAATGCCGCTGCTATGTACACTTAGGCCAATATAGCCGGCTATACCTTTCTCGTTTAAATCGAGCAAGCTGTTGCACTGTCTAGCGTGATTTTCTCACCATTCATCGGTGCCCACTTTGCCAGACGCTAACGACATTCTCCGCAGGGCGCTAAGGGTAAATCGCGATCTTTCCACATTTTTTTTACCCCCCCATCGCGTGCCTCGCTCGGATTACTCTCGACGAGGAGATAATTGAAAAACACGAAGGAAAACGACCCGAAGCAAGGACGAGGAAGAGACAGAAAAAAACGATAATGCGAGAAAATTATCTTGAGACTGTTGATACGATTTTATTTTCATATCTTCTTTTCATGGTTTCTCCTTCGCGTTTGTTCTAACGAAAATTAATACATAGTTCAATGACGGAGTTTCAAGTGTATGCTGCGCGAACAACTCTTCGCAGAGAGTCCATGAACACGTCACGGAGCGCGCGGAGCAACGGAAACGAGATTTGTCAAGAAAAATCGCACCCCGAAATCTCGTCGCGGGCGCTCTAGTCTCACAAGCGCCGAATGTACATTCCTTAAGGGCACGCAAAACCCTGTTTTACCGTCTTTCTTCCGATCAAATTTTTTTCTAACACGCACAAAATTTAACTCAATTTAACACACAATCGCTTCCAAACAAACGTGACCCGACAAGGAAGGTTCAATCAATTCGGAATCTTCTCATTGAAAACATTCGTTCGGAAGCGATTAGTCAGAAAATCGATCGATTAGCGAAAAAAGGGTCAAAAAATTTCATCGAAAGCCAGTAGGAAGTGGTGGGATGAACGAATTTCCGCGCCGCCTCTAAAACGACCGCGAAACTCCTTAATTACCGTATCCGTTTGCGCCTTCTTTCCGCGGTAAAACTCAATAGCACTAAGAAAAAATCTGGCGTATTTGAATTTATCGAATCCGAAAAAAGGAACAATTTTTTTCATACATCGAACGAAATATCACTGATATCGCGTCAACCGAATTGAGTTTTTACCACGAAAAAAAAAAAAAAAACATTAGAGTAGATGCACCGGTTGTGGCCGCTATAGCGATTTTGGCCAGGTCCACGAAAAATTGTCATTCGCCTCACATTTCGATATGAGAACCTTGAATGGTATGGTAAATTGTTCAATCCGCCATCACCTTAATTTAAATTCAAGTGTTTTGTAATTTTGAGCTTGGCCAGAACTGGTCCAAAAGTGGCCAAAACCGGTATTTCTGCCCTGAAAAAAAAATCGTTGGAAAACGGTAGAATGAGAATTGTTCGTATCTCCTTAATAGTAACCAAAGCTGATGTCGTGAAGGGGCGCCGATCCGCCCTGGGGAAGGGCGTAGTCTTTCGCCAGTTGATCGAGAATGCCGCCGGGTTGACTGCGAGCTTGGGGTTGAGGGCGTTCCTGCACCGGTGCCGGACTGAATTGAACGGGTCCTTGATTGTAGGCCTGGGAGGCGGGTGCGGGTTCGTCGTAGACCGGCGAGCGTAGAAGCGGCGATTGGGCTGCGGGAGCGAACACGGCTGGTTTGGGAGCGGAAGGTGCGCGGGCGCGGGCCTGCTGAGGATTGTAGATGGCTTGGGTGTGAGACTGGGCCGAGGGTTGTTCGTACTGAGGTTGATACTGAGGTTGACGTGGTTGCGGTACCGGTTGGGCGATCGCTCGCTGCGGAGAGGGCGCTGGTCTCGCGGCGGCCGGTTGCTGATAGTCGTAATCCTGATAATTCTGACCTTGCTGTCCTCCGGCCTCTTTGGTCTCGTCTACGAGAGTCGGCGGTGCAACGGTGATGCCCTCGCCGGCGGGTTGGAAACCGTACTGATTGGCGCCGTATTCGACAACGCGAACCTTTCCGGTGTCATCAACGAAGCCGTATTTGCCCTTAACCTCGCCGTTGGACAGCTTGGTTTCGATCTTGAAGGAACCGTCGCCACCCTCGAATCCGTACGTGTAAGAACCGTCCTCGTTGTGACGATTTATCTGCTTGAGAATGGCAACTGGTGTGGGTTTCGGCGCTGCGGCTGCCTGCTGGCGTTCCGAAGATGGACTTCCGGTCGCGTAGCTTCGGGGAGTCGGATGTGCGGGTCGTTGCTGCTCGTACTCGGCGTACTCGTCCTGAACGTAGTTGGAGGATGCTGGCTGCTGATACTGAGCGAGGACCGCTGACGTTGCGGTCGTCGCCAGTATTATCTGAAAGATGAGGAAGTGATTAATGGACAATGGTTGGTTCGATGGGAGATCCGGGATCGAAGGACTTGCGACTCGTCGTTGTCTCTGATAAGGGAATTTGTCTTTTTGACCAAGAAGAGATCGATGATCTCGATCGGCGAGTGTGAAGCAATAAATTCTCTTTCGCTCAAACGAACCATATGGTTAATCGAGCGATTCAATCAAGTGACTCACGATCGATGACATTGCGAATCTTCCATATGCATCGCGATCGGCGTAACGTATATCCTCACTCGGCTCGTCTCTCCGCCATATGGCAAATCGCGAAAGATGTTCGAGGATTTATTGTACTTTTGTGCTTCGCGCTTCCGTTCGAAGTCACCGAAACAAAATTCTCGTATGGCTTTGAGAACGAAATAGAGACAGTACAGTTTGGCGATATTGAGGAATATCGATGCTGGGGACAGAATCTTCCAGAGTGAAACGGCATACGCGTTTCTCGCTGGACAACAGATCCTTGTCAGCATTTTTTTCTTTCCTTTCCTTTCTTATCGCAATTTTGGACAATTCATCTGAAGGATTTTTTTGAGATCGTTTAGAGTCGAGTGAAGGCGGTCGATTTTTGCATCGATTTGTTGATATTTTTGCAATCGATCGGTGCAACTTCCGGTTTACGTTTTATTTCACGTTGGAGCAATCGGAATAGTGATAAAAATAATTTGATCAAGTAATTCCGCAATTAATAAACGAAAAGGTAACGAATTTCTTTTTGCACATTCGTATAAGACGATTATAAATGAAGACGTGATTTTCTTTGTAGTATTTTCATAGCCGAGAATTCTTAATGATTTCAAAACCTTAACCGCTAGACTACCGAGGGACTATGTATGTTGCAACGCGCTTAAGGAGGCGTTACATTCTCGGCCAAAAGTGAAATTCGCAGGGAATATCAAAGACTTCCTGATAGGATAAAAATCTGAAAAAAAAATCTACCAAAGAATAGGTACTAAGAAAATTTATTTTTCGAATAATAATTCCAAAAACTTGACAACAAATGATCAAAAAAAAATTGTTCATCAACCATCTGGAACCTTCAATTTTTTGTAATGAAACTAGATTTTCAACGTTTACGAATTCATATCAATTATTTTAAAATTTTTGAAGATCAGGTTTTTGGGGAAACCTTTGATCGGTATTTGCGAATATATTCGATCGATTTCCCGGAAAATTCGTCAGTGTAAGGCGCAGTATTTCTTCGAACTCGGAATCCAAAATGTGTGATATTTCATCGATTAAAAAATATTCCATACAGAAAATAAGAGGAGATTTTATAAAAAATTCATATTTATTCAGAAAATTCAACGAAGCAACTTCTGCTAAAAATAGTTAGGTTACCAGATGGTTCATTGAACAATTTATTTTTTAAGTAATCGGTCGATAACTTTTGTCACTATGATTATGCAAAATCAATCATCTCAGGACCTTAATTATGTTTGATTTTCTTCAAATTTTCATTACTTTGTTAATTTTTTTTTATTCACGACTTTTTATCCGTAAAAAAAAATGTTTTGATAATTCAACATTTTAGTTTTTTCAATAACTTGATTACTTTTTGGCTTTATAATTGCGCAAAATTTATCTTCGTAAAAGTTTCAATACGATTGATTTTTTTCAAATTTTTTTTTGTTTTTTAAGTACTCGGAATTCGCTTGTGTCTCACTTTTAGCCGGTACTGTAACGATACACCCTTCTCAATCCAGGTCGTGGAGTATCGCGTCGCGAGGTATACAACCGCGACATTCCGATCGCGAGTGCAACGGCGGATCGATGCATCGATGAATATGCAAATCGACAGGTATGGCTAAGCCCGGAGCTTGTCGAACCGGAAATTAACGAGCTTCCTAATGCCACGCATGAACGTACACACGAGATATCATTACCGGTATAAGAGGGCGAGACACGGATTTTTTTTTTATTTTTTTTTTTTTCGATTCAACGCCGGTTGCACCGAGAAAGTGTTCGTTATGCGGCTCGAGATAAGCACTTTGCAAGCAACGAGTTTTCACTTCTGGACCTCGAGCGTTTCTTCGAGAGATATATACACTTCATATACCGGTATATCCGAGCGGTTTCCAGTTATGGTTACGACATCGATTGAAAAATCGCTAAGCGTAATAATGTGTAACGCGGAACAAGCACCACCGCAAAAATGTTAATTCGACCAGGCCACGGAGCACAAAATCCATCGATCGGACTGTAAAATTTATGTTATGCAAATTTCTATATACTTTTATTATCTATAGTTTCCCTTTCAGAAATTACCGAAAGTGTTTTCGCTTCGAATTCTTCTTTTATTATAGAAAAAAATTAAAATACGGTTTCCTTTTTGTAACGGCATTGAATTTCGTTGATTAGACTTATTATGATTTATATTCAAAATCATATATTTATAATGATTATGTATTATAATAATATTATAATATTCATATATTATTAGTTATCCATTTATTAATATATAATTTTGAATATCAAATATAATAAGTCTCTCTAATAATAAGAAATTGATTTCCGTTACAAAAAGGAAATAGTGTTTATTTTTTTGATAATAATAGAAGAATTTGAAACAAAAATACTTATGTTGATTTCAAAAAGGGAAACTAAAAATAATTAAAGTATATAGAAATTTGCATAACAATTAATTGATAATAATAATTGGTATGAATAATTGGTAAAAAAATAATAGAAATCTATGTTCCTTTTTTCTGATCAATTTTCAAAATTGAATTACGATTTAAAAAAATACTATGTGTGATTTTTTTATTGAGAAAAATAAAAATTTATTATTATTCTGTTTAATTACACTCTAAATATAGTATGAAATTAAACAAAATCGTATTAGAATACCAATTACCTTTTTTTTAATGAAAATCACACATCGTTTTTTTTTTAATCGTATTTCAATTTTGAAAACTGATCGGAAGAAGGAGCGTAAAATTGCTAATTTTTTTAATCGATTTATCATCGTTGCGATACGGAGAACCCAATTGAATTCTTTTGACTTTTTCCAAGTTTCAGATAACGTTGAATCACTGCAGCAATTTTACGACTACAACGAGAAATTCGCGAAGGAAACGAGAAGCTTCGCAATGTCTTCGAGCGAGTGTGCACTTTTTCCAATGACGACAATAAAGAAAAAAATCCTTAAGATCCGTGACAAGAGATTCCAACTGTCCAGCACTTTGTTCACAGTTCACAGTGCGTCGGGAACGCAGGTTTCTCGGTCTCGTCGTGAGGACAAACGCGCACATTTTACATTTGATTATTAACTCGAGGGAAATTATTCGACATGTTTATTCGTCGGGAGAAGAAAAAGTGAGAGAAAAAACGGATTTCTGCGATGCACCATACGTACCATCACAAGGACGCGCATAATGTCCGATTTATTTTACGTTTTTTTTTTTTTTTATATTGTACGTGTCCGTGATGTGTGAGTGTGTTAGTGGGCAGCGAGGCTAGAGTACCAGCCGGGGCTCGGACTGAGGCCCTCATATACCTTACTGGACCCCGTCCCTGCTCCCCGCCTCATCCCCTACCGGCTTCGGGGGACTTTCACTATCTATTCGACTCTCGGTCGCCACCGCCACCTTGTCATGTTACAGCACCTTATACCTTGCTCGCTTGTGCTCAACGTTGCCCTCCAAACTGCCCTGATTAATCGACAATCTCAAAAATTCACCGATAAACCACCCGACACGTCTTTCACCGATTCCTCGCTCCGATCGAAATCGTTTGTCGGGCATCGAGAAAGAGGAAGCCGAAAACCTAGAAAAGTACTTAAAAAAATACAAAATAATAATAAAATAATAATAAGTAATAAAAGCTAGAATAATTTATGTGTTGTTTTTTTTTAAATTATTGTCACTATTATCACTTATTATTATTATGAATTAATTGACTATTAGTGAAGTATTCAATGATCAATAAACAATTTATTACTAATGATAGTTTATTATTATTATTGTTTATTAACAACTTTAGCAATAAATTATTTTTTAGAAAAATCAAAATTTTCGATTTTTCTTCAGTGAATAAAAAACTGATTGTGTGAGATATAAAATGTCGCACACACCAATATGGAAATGCGGCACTACTTTCGTTCACTTTTGAAAAAATTATGTAACAGAGAGTCCGTGCGTCCCGTTCGGAATGGCTGCGATCTGGAGCATTTATTTGGTCAGACGTGGAGGCCGGTTGTTCGAGGGGACTCGATCGTATTTCATTTGGACACAGACCGCAGGGACGTTTCAACGTTTTAGCTTTGATTCTTCGAGACACAAAGCTGATCCCTATGCGGAGCTTGGGTCGAGCGTTTCGCCGGTTTTTTTTTTTTAGTAATAACTCCAAAAGAAAGTTTAAACTGGCTTCAAGTTCTTTCGCGAAGTTATCGAATTATTATGTTGTCATAAATTCGTAACGGCGATATAACTCTTCTATTACCTGTATTAAGCTGTTTTGCGCGCACTCCGGTTGATATTGCTAGTAGAGACCAGTGAAAGAGAAAGGAATTTTATAAAAAATTCTTTTCCTCCTATTGACTACGTTGAACAAGTTGGCGAGCCTTTCAGCGCCGTTTTAAGGTCGTTCGAGGCCGAATGCGCGCAACGTTAATTCATCCCTTAACAAACTATGACTTTTTAGAAATAAAAATTTGATGCTATTCGATAGGTTTTTCAATTTTTGTTCTGTTTCAGTTTATTTCGTAAATTTCATTATTTAATTAGATTAATTAAATAATATTTTTAAATACGTCAAAAGGGAATGATTGTTTAGCCTTAGCATCATATTAGGTCGGGTTAGTTCGAGCTCTGATCGGAGTTGAATTCGTCGATTTCTCATTTCAATACATTTTTTTACTAATTACTAATTAGCTATTCAAATTACTAATTAAAAATAAATCGATTAAAAAAATGAATCTTAGCGAGTTGACTAATCGAGTTGAATTCATCGACGTCGCTTCTCAAAAGATAATATAATATATAAATCAAAGGTGTTACGATTTACCATTGAGGACATTTTTTTACTAATCAGTAAAATTTAGATTTACCAATTACAAATAATCATGAAGAAAATCAATCAATAGCATCGATTAAAAAACGATTTATTCTTATTGAGCAAAATATCTGCAATAAAAAAATCAAAGTTATTGCGAGATTTTCGATAAGTTGGTTCTACTTTTGAATTTTTTGTTATTATTGAAACCAATTTTACGGTTTCCAGTTTTTCTATCGTAAATTTGTCACATTCGACGTCGGCGAGTTTCGTGGTAAAAGAGCTCGCCTCGTGGGTAATCGCGAAACGCGAGCAAGAAGATTATGCGAGTGCAATAGTCGTGTTGCACTCTCTATTCCTCCGCGAGCCCCGTCGGGCACAGCCGCTGTTGTGCACGCTGTTTACTTCCGATCATGTAAGAATGTAAGCGAATCGCCGAGAGTCCGTAGTAACCGGGGCATTAAGAAACTTTTATATAACACCCGTGGCGCGCGACGTGAAAACGGCGCTCGTTATTTTTTCATTCCACTAAAGCTGCTGGTCGCTAATCAGAAACTCGTTCGAAACCACGCTATGGCGCGCTTCTGTGCACCACTCGTGTGTATACGATTTGCGGACAATTCGTCCAAAACTGATCGTCTAAAACAATTCATCTAATAACAATTCAACTAAAAACAATTCGTCTAAAACAGTTCGTCTAAAAAATTTCGAAAAAATCATTTCAAATCCCAAGAACAACAAACTTCTCCATATTTTTTGTGTATCAGACTGCATCAGAAACCACTAAACACGATAAGACAGCCGGGCTAACCGTAAGATTTTAAGGGAATTTCTAACACTTTTCAATGGGATAAAAATATGGAACACAATCAACCATGTGGTTGTGCTGCAAATATTGATTTGTATAATAATGATAACAAAATGTTATTACCAATTAGTGAAATAATACATTTTTCAGAAAGTTACCCGGTAACCGAACTGTTTTTTTAATTGAAAATGATTCGTTAATTTTTCTGAATGTGTTTGAATTTTTTCAGAATTCTGTCTAATCACTTCAAATTGGGTTTTCTTAGACAAAATGAAAGGTGAAAACGTGATTTTGAAAATTAGCCAGAATTCCCAAAAAATGTATACTTATTCCGAAAAATTAACGTATCATTTTTTATTTAAAAAAATGTTAGGTTGCCGGATGTGTTGACCAAATTCGTATTTTCATCAATTTGTTAATAACATTTTGGTATTATTATTATTATGCAAAATCAATCGTTTCAGTATCTTCTCCAAATCTGATTTTTTTCATATTTTTATACCATTGGAAAGTGTTCGAAATCCCCCGTAAATCCCACGTTTTCCCGGATTCTGTCAACTTAATACCGCGCATTTCTACCTGCATTTATTCACTCAAAATCACTCTCAAGAAGCTTCCGGGGATCGATCGAACATAGTCGCAAATATTGATTCAAGTTTTTTCTAAAAACGGGCTTTTTGAAAATTACAAGTTATTCTACAAATCATTCAAACGTATTCCGATTATTAAATGAGTCAACTTCTGCAAAAAAAAGATGTATTATCGGATGTTTCGGTAAACATTTTTTTTCAACTAATTTGTTAACAACCTTTCAGAATTATTATTATTTATTAATAATAATTATTATTATTTATTAATTATTATTATTATTATTTATTAATTATTATTATTATTGTTTTTTTAAACGATTTTTGTTCCGTTGAAAAATCTTCAGAATTCTCGCTGAATCTCACTTTCAGCGGTAAATGTAACGATCAACCTTCCTCAACATCATCTCATTTGCATCGAACATAAAATTGCATATAAAACATTCCCCAACGCGTTCCACAAAACAACCGCATCCAAACTGAAAAGGAAGATCGAGAAGTGTGAAAAATATTAATTATGTCGTGGAGACATTCGTAAGACTCCAATTAAATTGCCACCCCATCTCTCGTTTAAATTACAACCTTAAAACCTCGTAAACTTGTCCCTCGCATCTCCCGCTTCTCTCTCGCCTTGTAGCTGCCGAAAAGCAGCACTGATATTCATTCCCACACCTCGATAGCCTTTCCTCCGATATATGAATACATCCTGTACGCAAACTCTGAATATATTACAAAGTCCACTCCGGAGTGCCACATCATTCTCGCTTGGTAACGACTGCATTGGGTTTACCCGTGCACATTATTTTTTGCCACTCGCGCGACAAAGAAATTTCTTTTCCAGCCTGCTAGCCGTGACGCTGCTCCATTCGTTGGCATTGAGATCGTCAGAGAGACGGAAAGAGAGGAAAAACAAAGCATAAAAAAAAGACGTATAAAAGATTGTACGAAAGTGTGTACGCCCTCGGTTCATCTCGTCTGTTCCACCTCGAAGCCAAGGTCACGCGACGGCACTTCGGCCCACCGTGCCCGATGGTGCAGCGCAGGCGGTGGAAAGGCTGGGGAGAATGAGCTTGGCCTCTGCGCGCCAGCGAACAACGCGTCCGCAAGAAGTCCCATACCAGTTTCCTGCTGTGCAACCTCCGACGCGGCTTAAATAGGTGACGAGCGTTCTCCGGATCGTTCGCCGGCCAACGGATACCAACGTCTGCACAAAACCATCGTGCATAGATTTCTACACGGCTCTGAACGAGTATACTTAGCTACTGTACAATACGCCTCGTAGAATTTTCACCGCGACGGAGAACCCAGACGCGAAAGTCTCCGATGCAGCGAGCAACGTCGTCGACAGCTCGCTTTACGCAGGCAGGATTAACCCGGACATTCGAGAATGTCCGCTAGTCCGGCTATGAAACATTACGCAACACGCCCACACAACGGAGCATCAATCTGTTTAATAATATTAATTTTTTATGACGATCTGCTTGGTTTCTTTCACTGCTTGGTCTTTGGAAATATTTTATTTTATGAATTTTTTGAAAAAAGTGAAAACTACGTTTGAGTTACTTGGAGGGTTTTTTCAAAACATTTTTTGCAGAAAAATGTTCTAAGTTATGTGCAACAGACATGAGATTTAAGAAGAATTTCAAACGCTTTTCAATGGGATAAAAGTCTGAAAAAGATCAGGCATATATAAGGCGCTGCAAAGATTGTTTTTGCATAATTATAATATCAAAATGTAATCAAAGTAATAATCACAACAATAAATAAAAAACAATAAATAATAAAAAATAATAAATAACAATAAAACAATAAATAATAATCACAACAATAAATAATATCAAAGTAATCAAAGAAGTAATTGGTCAATAAATTACCCGGCAGCCTAGCTTTTGTTTAAAATTGGAAATTATTCGTTAATTCTTCTAAATACGTATGAAATTTTGCAGAATTTTGACTAATTTCTCAAAATTGCATTTTTTTAGACTAAATGAAAAGTGGCAACGTAGCTTCAAAAATTAGATGAAATTCTGAAAAAAGTTACGAATCTTTTTCATTTACCAGAAAATTATTACGTTGTTGGGTAATGTGTTGAACTATTTTTTTTAAATCAATTTCTTCTTTACATTTTGATATCATAATTATGCAAAATCAATCGTATCAGCATCTTCCGTATGCATGATTTTTATCCCATTGGGAAGTGTTCGACATCGTCCTTAAATCTCACGTTTGGCCGGACTGTACCGGATCTCGTACCTTAACACTTCTATCCACGTGATTATCAATCCGTTTCACCGAGTTTTCGGCAAGGTTTTCTACATATCTAATATTCACACATCTGCATTGATGTTTATCGATGTAAGGGAAGGTGGGGCAAAAGGGGACGGTTGACCGACTCGAACTTTGGGGCAAAATGGACCAACCGAGAACCAAGGATCGACCAAATCTTGATTAATGAAATTAAAGAGGTAACGTCTAAAAGTCATTTAAAAAATCGTTTGTTCGCCCTTTTTGACCTTGGAATTGAAGAGTTGCGTTAAAATTAAAAATCTTTTCTTTAACAATAGCAAAACCATGCTCGAATCCTAAAACGCGTTTTTCTCAAAATGTTGTTTTCGAACCCCGCTTGATGAATCCTTTTTAAATTTACAGAAAGTATCATAAAACACAGTGGGAATCATAAACGATTTCAAAATCAAGCAAATTTTTGTCATAAACTCATAAAAATGATGAAATTTTTTTGCAAATGTTTCGATCTTAAATTTGAATTTGAATTGGTCATCGTCGGGTTCAAAAAAAAGTATAAAAAAGAAACAGCGATCGTCAACAACTCCCAAATCTATTGACTTCAATCTGTTTCGTTTTTTTTTGGATAGACCACGTCTGCCGCCGAATGCCAGTGAAAAAAAAATCTTCCGGCACCCATGTCATTATTTTAATATATTTTTGACTAATTTCTTCTAAGGTCAGAAATACGCGTAGGCGTAACTAAAAAAAAATCAGTCCATTTTTTTCCATAATTTATGATAAAGAATCAGTGGTCTCAAAATGTTTGATTCCCAAGTTCCATGACGATTATTTATGTTGCAGATCACTGCTTACCTAATAGACCGGAATAGGTTTTAAATAAAAAATATTTTTTTAAAGATCCTCTAATGATTTTTAATATGGAGCAACATGTATATTCTGACACCAATAGTTTACACGTCGCTTATGCGTAATGAATGATCTAAAATGATTATATTCCATTTTCGCATCGTAATTATGGTCCATTCTGCCGCCATTTTTGTCTTAATACTCTAAAAAGGTGTGCGAATAAATTGTTTGCTCTAAAGTAGTCGAAAAGTGTCGTGCTTGTCGACAAAAATCTCCGAATTGCTGAAGCAGTCCATTTTGTCCCACCTTTCCGTATATCGATGTGCAGCTAATGCGCCAAGAGGAAAGGAGGCAAATCCGGTTCGCGATAATTCAACGCGGACCTCGCGGAATGCAGAATGATTCGCGGAGTACTCGAGAGCCGTTGGGATCGATGCGGAGAGATGCCGGTAACTTCTCGGCCGCCAGAATGAGGATAGTGTCGGAGGTCAGGGACTCCGGCACGTTCATCCATTGCGCGCTGCATGTACTCGGCACTTGCAGTTTCATGGTACACTTTCGGATAAACTGCGGGAATAACAGTCTGCTCTGCATTCGAATCTATCGCGTCTCTTTGCGGCTCTAGGGCTGCATAACGAGATCTGCAATGTGGACCGCAAATAAGAGATTTGCAGATGTCGATCAATTAAGGTTCGCTCTCCTACTCACGCCTCGTGTTGGTCGATAACAAAAACTCTCGTGAATGCCTTTTCGAAGCTATAAACATTCAAGCACGAAGAATACGTCCTATTCCGCACCTAAGCTCAATCATTTATATTTTTAAATGTCTGTTATCGAGATAGGCAAAAAAAATCGCAGAAAAACGATTAGTTTTACTTGAATTCAAGTAATGTGAAAGGGGCCAGTCGGTAACAAAAACTGTAACTAATTTACAGTTTCCGTTATCGACTGACCCCCTAATCCCCCCCCTTGATCTGTTTTTCATTAAAGTGATATGAAACGAATCGGTCGGTAACGTACTGAAACCTGTAATAAATTACAGTTTTCGTTATCGACTGACTCGTATACCGTACTATAGTAACTAATATAATATATCGTAACATAATATTTCGTGACTGTAATAAATTTACAGTTTTCGTTACCGACTGACTCGTTTCACATCACCATAATTCTAGTAAAATTAATCGGTTTTCTACATTTGTTTAAAATATCGGCGATAATTCGGGATATCTGGCGCATATATTGTCTGATGACTACGTTCATGAGATAGAAAAAAATCATAATCTTGTTAAACATAAAGCATTCAACCGACTAAGATGATATGGTAAGAAAAACTGTATTTGGTGCTTTTTCAAAGTCATAAACATTCAAGAACAATGGAGATTGTCTTTTCCCGCGTCTATTACGCACCCAAACACAATTTTATACTTCCTCGAATATCTGATATCGAAATGGACGTCAGTGCAGTTTCTGTTACCGACTGAGAACGTTTCGCATCACCTCAATCCAAGTAAAATTATTCGTATTCTTGCAATTTTTTGAATATCTGCGATAATTCGCAATATCAGGGCAAATATTTTATCGCAAATAATTATATAAGATTAAAAGTGAAATCAAAATTTTTTTAAACACCAATTTTTTAACCAATTAAGGTAATGTGATCCACCCTCCTAACCATGTTCGGTCAATAAAAAAAAGGTAATCTTATTCTTTTCTAAAGTGCGCACTTTAAGTTGTGACTGAACTAACAATCTGAACTAACCTGGCAAAAAAAGCTTTACAGTTTTTATTACCGACCGTGGCATTTCGCACGTCCTTAAAACGCCGGAAACGATAGGTCTGCCTGCCGATCGATAAAGAATTTTCATATCAGCAAATTCGTATCGGAGCAAGCTCGCGAGCCATAGAAGCGCGTAAAATCGTGTTTCCTTGCTCTATATTCGAAGATTAGCAAATGCGCGTCAAGAGCTCTAAAGCGTTGAGTCAACGAGCATGCAGCCTATCCGGCAATCCGAAAATCAATACTTCTCGCGAGTGCTGCCGAATGAAGGAAGCAAAGACTTCAGCTTGACGATAATTAGAACTTGCTAAAGCACTCGTATCGACTCGTGAGAGACAGAAAGGCGTAAGTTGGTACGTTCAACGTGCAAAGAAATGTGAGATACGCCCTACTGAGGCGTAATAATCACCGTTTTTTACTAGGATTGAATTTGACGTCGCGAGCATGCATCTGCTGCACATTTTGATAAAAATAATCTTCAACGCCGGTGGTTCTTATGTAGGATTAATACTCGTCTCGCGCGGCTCACAATGCCATCACGCACGGCAAAAGGAGTGATTCTTGTCCCCGTTCCGCCTTGTACTGGCAATTTCGTTCTGGTAATGACAATCGATTCGGTGCTATCGAATCCCACGTTAATGCCTCTTCTCGAAGCGAATCGGTTTTTTTCATTCCATTTTTCCCATTTTTCTTCCATTTTTCACGTGGGATAGTTTTAAATGTTAGGGAATCATACGCTATACGATATTTCTTTATGATATAATGATTGATCAACGATTCATTTATTGATTTCTGTGCTTTTTAATTATTAATTAATTACAAATGTGTCCTAGTTCTATCATTTCTTTAACTTTCGAATACATAGATACAATTGTTTATTTCATGGTTCTTTTTGTAATATTATAATAATGTAATAATGAATATTTGGAAATATTCAAAAAACACATTTAGAAAAAATGTCTGGTTGTAGGGGAGAGCGGGGCAAAACGGTATACCGGGGCAGAATCGTATGAAACGGTAAAGTAGAGTCCCCTGTATGATAGAATTGGCGCGATATGGGACAAGGAAAAGTCCCATCGAAGTCCAATTTTTTTGCTGTCCCATTTTGCCCCTATCACAGTATGCCCTGGTGCCGTTGTGGTCCAATACCATTCTTCCCCGATATATCTTGTACAAATAAAAAATGAATCCAAAATATGAAGAGTATTATATATTACTAATTCGATGATTATCCATCAAAACAGGATTTCGTTGCACATTATTTTCAGATCAGTTCAATTCAAATTCGAATATTTTACAGCAGTCACCAATTTACTTTGACTAAAATATTCGACTGAATAATGAAATGAACCGTTACTTCAACCAAAGCTGTATTGCTATAAACGGTTTACTTTTTTCAATAATTTATTGATAGCAATTGAACCTATTCAAGTAGTTTAACTAATTAAAATGCATAATTCTGTTTCGATTAACTACTCGAATTGTTGATATAAATGTACTTTCTCTCAGTTTAACAAGAAAAGTCGCTTGGAAATGCAGTACTCAACAGAGTCTAAATAAAATAGTAATTCGTTGAATAGACCTCGATTTAGTTGCGACAACCCGTTATCTTGTCTAGTTGTTATTGCTACTGTAATCTAATTTTTTGTTTCGTTCAATTACATTGAACTTGTCACACGAACCTTGCCCCATGCTTTAGTTTCGCGAAACTAAAGCCAGGTTGCCCGAAACCAAATTGTCTTCACCGAAGATCTATGGTAGGACTTAGGGGAGAGCGGGGCAAAACGGCATACCGGGGCAAAATGGTATTCACACAATGGGACCAGGGCAGAATGGTATTAGGGCAAAATGGGACAGCAAAAAAATTTACTTCGTTGGGACTTTCTCTTGTCCCATTTTGCACTAATTCTATCACACGGGGGTCTTTATTTGACCATTTTGTACCATTTTGCCCCGGTATGCCATTTTACCCCGCTCTCCCCTACTAAACCGTTTTCTGAGTGGTACCTTTCTGAATTCTGAATTGTGATATTCATAAAAATCTCGATAAAAAAATTATCTCCAACATAAAGCTTCTGGAGGAAGCGAAAAAGCGAAAAGCTTCGAGAATTTCATTACAACCGTAGCTCTCGCACGCCGTCCCTCTGCGCTTTGCCATCCAGAAAAGAAGTCGATCGCGTCGCAACCCTGACATTTACTTTTATATAGAACGTTCGACGTCGAATTAGCTCGGGTGTGCGGTATTTCTCGCTCGAAGATATTATTAACTCGGATACATGAATTAAAGTGTACCTCGGATCCGATCTAAGTAGTGCGATTCTCGTGTTACGGTTAGCTTCCTGCGATCGCGCCGATCTCGGCGGCGACGTTACGCCACTTTCACTGTTGTTCTGCAGGGTAGGTGGATACGGTATACGTGTACGATTATGCAATCGGGCATAAGCGCCTCGAGGTATACCCAATTATGTTCGCTCGCGAGAGGCAACCGGGCAACTCGAGCACGTGCCCCGCTTCTATAATTTCAAAAACTTAATTATACACGCGCTAGAGACACCGCCGAACATCTTAACCGCGCGGTGTTTATACTTCAAACCAAATATACTTTAATTACGATTAATTACATTTTGCTTCGACCCGAGGTCAACGTTGAACAATTCATCAGACTCACGGGTAAAAAAAGTATATCTTCATTATAAGATCCATCGTTTTATCGCCCAAGTTCATTTCCGCCAAGTTCAGAGGGGAACGCACGTGCCTCGTCTGGTTATTCATAAAACTAGGCTGGACATTTTAATGATTTTCCCTCGCGATGTCTGCAACTATTCATCGCGCCGATAGGAAATGGGCGTTGCGAGCTAGAAAAGCCGGTCGCGATTACGGAATCCAGAATAGCATCAAGGAAGAGCGTGATACACGAGGTCGAATACCAGAATAACAAACAAGCGTGTCTTGAAAAACAAAACTAGAAACCGAAGAATTGCGGCGCATTATAGAAATTAACGACGAAGGTGTAAAAAAATCTTTCTTAACAACACCTTTAAAAAAAGAAAGATTTCTCTTCTTAAAGAAAGAAAGATTTCTTCTCAAAGATTTCTTTACTCAGAAAAGAAAGATTTCTTTTTTTGGAACGTTGCAGAATTTTCGTCTTCTCAATCGACTTAATGGTTTTTTTTTCGGTAAAATATAGTCGCGAAAAATGGAGCATGCATAATATACAGATTGCTTTCTCTTTTTTTCAATCGTTTCAAAAATCCCTTGATGATACAAAAAAATAAACGTATTATTGAAAAATGAATTAAAACAAAATTCTGAAACATCTTCAGAGAAATTGAGAAATCTTGTTCTTAAAAAAAAGTTAGGTAGCCGAGTAATGCGCTGAACAATTTACTTGTTCATCAATTTGATAATAACATCTTGATATTATTATTATCGTCAAAATCAATCGTTTCAGCACCTTCTCTATGTTCGATTTTTTCCAGATTTTTATTCCATTGCGAAGTATTCGAAATTCTCCTTCAATCCTACCTTTGGTCGGACTATACCGAACGTACTACCTTAAAATAGTTTGATATTGAAATCAACGTCATTCCGTCAAAGCGTTCTAAATGTATAGCATTGTGTGGTTCTTTTTAAAAAAATGTCTTTGAATTGGAAAAAAATCCCTTTTTTCAAAATTTACTCAATGCAGGAGTCGTTTCAATACGATTTATATTTTTCGTTATATTTATTAATATCAAAGACAATTAACCGTTGCAAAATAGTTTTATCTTCATTTTACATTTATTTCTATCATGTTCTTTAAATTCCTCGATTGTCCCATTTTCTTTTCTTCTACTTCTGTCTTCATAACTTCTATTTTTCCTCGTCTCTCTTCTAGCTCTCTTTTCCATTCAGCTGTTCTATTTTCTTCCACCTTAATCTGTTCTTTTCCCTTTCCTCAAACCAACGTCTTCCTCGATGCTCCGTTTTAATTTCTTTTGAAGTTTTCGAAGAGTTTCATTACTTATTCGAACTGGACTCGTTGAACCCGCCTGTATATCTGCAATTTTCCGGTTCCTCCAATTAACTTAACTCAATCTTTTTTTATTTACTTACTAGTTTTTTATTTACTTATCGTTACCACGGCTATCCAACGAAACCAACCATACTGAATTCAATATTGTTAACATAGGGGATGTTAATCCTCCCTTGCCACCATCCCTCTATGGGGAACTTGGAATATTTCGAGCTAAGGCCCTTTTGGGGACTTGGAATATTTTTGGTCCCGTTCAATAACCCAGAATTCCCGGGAATTATCTGGAAATCCTGGAATTCTAATTTTCGGGTAATTCTCCGGAATTCTGGGCAATTTCCGATAGTTCTGGGTAATTTCAAATAAATCTGTATAATTTCCGCGAATTACAGGAGTCGGGAAAAATGTTCTAATTTCCTCGATTCTCGCACACGGCGGGCCGGCGACATATTTGTACAATACCCAGAGATTTCGTGCAAAAAAAAGTATATGGATGAATCTAACACGTACCTTCTTCATTTATTTTAAACAATTCTTGTTAATGCCCTCTAGCGACAATATTTGATTAAAATAAGAATGTTAAACACAGCTTTCCGTGTTTGGAAACGAAAAGGATCGATTAGATCCGCAAAAGCCATAAAAAAGAAACAATCGAAGGGTCGTGGCACAGACCGTAGGCACGTAGATATTGTGAAAGTGGAGTTCACCGTTCCGTGACAGAGTTGTAATACGTGTCGGGTATGCGTAACGTTTGAGTCTGTCCGAACGATTCAGGATCAGGATCTAATAAACATATATTTGGATCGCGCCGGAAAGCCGACGGAAGCCTTTCTAGATCGATAATGTTCGTTATTATATCAATCCGCGGCCTCTGCACCTACGAGAATCTATCACGAGCACGCGAGAACCTTTTCGTGGTACACCGAAAACCTGTCGATTTCGACCGACAGTTTCGTAATCGGGTTCCCCCATCGCGTTATTACAGTCCACCTATCGCGCGCGTTATCCTTGAATTCCCTTGCGCTCGGCAGGAAATCTATATACGCCTCGAAAAGTACATAGAAGCCGTAATATTCCGGAGCTCTCCGTGCTTGTGCGTCCTCTGACAAGTTAATTGGACGCCTTGACCTCCGCATATTTCAATGCAGGCCTTAAATTAGATAAATTAAATAAGTATCTCCTTTCTTTTTGCTTCGGGTAATTTTTTTTTCATGTACTTGACTGAACTTTCAGTAGAAAAGGTCACATGCGTTTTTACTCCACGACCCTTAATTCCGGAGAAAAATATTTTTGAAACTCGAAGGCAAAAAATTCCCTAATTAACAAATTTTTTACTCCGGAAATATAGGTCATGGAGAAAAATGTTGACGAAAGTTTATTCGCTAGATAAACCGAGGTTTTTGGATTAAAAATATGAGAAGGTACGCAGATTCGCCAATTATCATTTTCAACCACGTAGCGGCAGTTTTTTACTTATAACTTGTGCTTTGCTATATTTGCACGAAAATATATTACGAGGAGGTCGAGAGACAATTTAAAGAATCTTCTTTTTCTTTTATCACTTCAGTGGAGTTTCCTGGTTGGAAGAAGCGATTCCATCTGGCCTCAGGAATAATTTGCATAACAGAGAAATGTATTGATAAATTATGGAAGTTTATCCTCGATTTAGAGAGAATTCCGAACGTTTTCCAATGCGATGAAAAGTCCGAAAAAAAAAGCATATGAAATTTGTTCGAAAAATTTGATTTCGCATAATAATACATACAAAAAGCTATTGACAAGTAAGTGAAAAAAAAAAATTGTTCAACGAATTACCCGGCTAGGTAATTTTATTGGTGATACATATGATTCTTTAATTTTTATTAATACGTATGAATTTTTTCAGAATTTTTTCTTGACTTTGAAACTTTTTTTTTATTTTGAAAAATCACGAATTTTAGATATTTGTTTGTTATACTTACTCTTTGGAGGGCCATGGGTTTTGCTCGCCGTCGGCCTTTTCAACGTCAGATTGCGAATAAGACGCTGATGACTTCGACGCCTCCGACATGTTCTCCACGCCGGTAACTGTAATTAAAATTTGGCGAAATGAGACGATTTTACGAGCGAAAAATGACTTGCGTGCGGTTTTCCAAGAACTTGTTTTTTTTTTTTTTTTCATGAATCTAGGGCATCGTGAGCCGTGAAAATTTTATTAAGGTTGTCGATAATCTTCGAAGTTCATGTACTCAGCGATTCGGTTCCAATTGGTCTCATCGTAATCCACGCGATAATATCCTGAAGAAAGAAAGACATCCATTTATTAACGACAATGATGTATCGTTTAAGCCGACGTTAGCACACCATTTTTTCAAACTTTCAGATCAGTGTATTACGTTTGAAAAAGACGACTGAAAAATTTACGTGTAGATCTTTCAAGTAGGGGAGACCGGGGCAAAATGGGGACGCTAAGCGAATAATGCCGCTAGAATGATCCAACATGCGTATATTGACTGTTCGTACCCTAAAAACAAAATATTTGCCGTAGTTTTTGCCCGTCCGAACGAAAAAGTTGTCTGGGGCAGAATGAGGTACCCTCAGATTTTTTCTTATTTTTTGAATATGGATGGAATTGCCTGTAGGGGCGTATATTGACTGTTTGGCAGGCAAATGTACAGTTTACGTCTGTTTTCTCGCGATTGGAAAAAAAAAGTCGACTGGGGCAGACCGGGGTACTGTCAAATTTTCGCACAGTTTTCAAATATCAACAGTGTTGTCCGTAGTAGCGTGAATTCACCATCGGAAAAGATAGGTGACCGAGGCAGAGTGGGGTGCTAAGTTTTACTCTCACTTTTTACCGAGAGTTTCAATCGTCGTATCGTTGTGCCCAGGCCCATGCTTTGCGTATCTGTTGATCTTGGTCGATAGGGAGAGGAACAATAATAGAAAAAACTTGCAACAATCAGGAAAAACGTCGTGCTTAGTTTAAGTAAGTTGGGTGTCGGTGGTAGAAAGCAATAGGGCCGAGCGAGCTGTGCAGTAGTGGGCCGACGATGTGCTAGCGCTCAGTTAGGGCGGTCGAACCTAATGTTTTCTATCAAATTTGCGATAACAGATTTGATAGATACTAAACGATAGACACATTCGGAAACTCTGCCGATCTCGTCTTCTTCATGTTTAAATCGTTTCTGACATCCGCTTTTTACCGCGTGCCTAAAATTTTTCGATGTTCTCATTCTGCCCCGTACGTGCAATTTCTTCGCACTTCCCCATTTTGCCCCGTACCTCAGATTCTTTTGATGTTCTCATTCTGCCTCGTACTTGCTATTTTTTCGATGTCCCCATTTTGCCCCGTGTCTGCAATTTTTTTGATGTCCCCATTTTGCCCCGGCCTATCCTACCTTTTTTCCCCTTTCTCGTTCACGTACGAGGAATCATAAATTCCAGCAGTCATATTATCAGTGTACTTGGGCCTCAGCGTGTAATCGCCACGCGTTATTGGTTGCTCGAATTCAATAACGAGCAAGCTAGTCACCTCCGCGTACGAGTGCTTCTTCGCTTTGCGTGCGACTCGATTAGTATCTATTAGACTCGTGAAATCCTCGTCAATCCGATGATTCTTACTATGCTATCGTCACGTTTGGGGTTTCCTCCGAAACTCTCACGACAATTTTGGATTCACCGCGAAACGTTGAATTATTATCGATAATGTGAGGGATCAATTTGATCTCGTACGAAACAGGTGGCGTCACGCTGGGCAAATTTTCATTCGCTACGTCTCTCTCCGATGCATTATCCGCATTCGCCAAGATCTTATTGTGCAGTAAAACATGTATAAACAGAAGGAAACATCGACGACTCATTGAACGCGACATTTTATAATTCACTCCTGGAAAAAAAGATAACGAAACCGGTCAGTAAGATGACCCTTTCAGTAAGAAATCGACGACTGAGCCGTCGTCTACGAGCACAAGAGTTTATAAGCTTTGTACGTTATGACGCACGGCACATCATTAAGAATATAGTGCCTTCGTCTGAATATGTGTTGTTAAGGGTTGTTGTGAGTCGTACATTGAGCCCAATCAACAAGTAACTTGGATGAGTAAGTTTAGGGAAATTTGTCGCTTCGACTACGCGCTGCTTGGCTATGAGGAATCGCTTTGCATGCTGAGACAATTGATTAACTGTGCGGATCAATGAATGTATTTATAAAATCATCGCTTATTTATTAAGATAGGCATCGCTTGCTTTTTCTACCTCCTCACCTTTTGAAGTCGCTCTGGAGTGTAACTGTGGACGACGGATGAAGTCAATACTCTTTTTATATATGATTTCGGTTTTACGGTGCTCTCATTTTTTTCGAAGCTGCAGAGAAAATAAGTTTCAATATGATGGGATGCGGTTCGTAGGAGAGAGCGGGGCAAAATGGTACGAAATGGTCAAATAAAGTCCCCCGTATGATAGAATTAGTGTAAAATGGGACAAGAGAAAGTCCCATCGACGTAGATTTCTTTGCTGTCCCATTTTACCCTAATACAATTCTGCCCTGGTCCCATTGTGCGTGAATACCATTTTGCCCCGGTATGCCGTTTTGCCCCGCTGTCCCATATCGCATATCAGTAGTCCAAGGCGCTGTGTGATGGCAGTACACAAAATATGAAAAACGTTCTCACTATTTGCATATGGCGTCGAAGTTTTCGATAATGTAGTCCACGTTGTTGCGTGGAGTGTTTTTCGATTTCCCAATGAGACGCAGAAGAGCTTCGCTCATTTGGAAAGCCGATGGTTTCAATTCGCCTTTCAAAACTCTGTCCACGAAGTTTAACAGTGCCCCGTCGCGAGAGGAACATGCTAGATATTCCACATATTGAAAGCTTTCGGCATTCATCTCCATGGTCTTCAACATCTCATCCTCGGGGCCGATAACAACTTCGTCGCAGACCGTGTAGTATGACATTCCCGGTACCCGGCTGAAAATACAATTTTGCTTAACGATCCTAATTTTTGCAATACACCTATCGAAAATGATCTCGATTTTGTGGCCTTGCCCACTTGGAAAAATAGTATAAAGCGAAATATATCTAGGATATACCTAGGATCTTTCGCAGAATGGAAACATGAATGGAAACAGAATGATAACATGGGCGCAACTCACAAGATTTCTTGCTGATAAGGGTCGTTATAGAAAGCCCGCTTTTGAGCACTTTCGGTTTGTAAACACAAAGGATGTCCGAGACCACACGCTGCATAGACGAAAGTGTTCCCGAAGCGCCTTGTGTAAAAGGTTTCATTCTCGTTTAAAGTCTTGTGATATTCTTCAAGCGGTACTAGCATCTACGAAATAGAAGATCGTCACGTTAAAACTTGAATCGCTGCAATTATTTGGTTAAATCATTTTGGGTGCACTGTCGATGTTATTGGTATTTGATTCGTAATTTCTCACCCGGTTGTACTTTCCGACATGTTCAAAGTCGATATTTCGAGTCAATGTTTCCATCAATCCAAGAGCAAATGTCTGCAAGCGCCATTAATAAATTCATTGATTAAAAGTATATTTATTCCTGTTGCCAAGAAGATATTCTTGTCCGTAAGAATACAGTCTTTCGGCGTTCTCCTCGGCAATCCCAAATCTTGCTTACTTTGATATTTTCGTCGATTTCCCAATCATGAGTGAAGTATCGGACCTTGTTTATCGCGCCAATAGCCGGAAACCAGGGCACATAATCGGCTTCGCGAGCGAGGTATCTAACGAGATCTAGGAACATCGTACAATCGTGACGTTTGAACATGATCATCGTGGACAAGTCGTCGATTAACTGGGCACGGTTGCGAACGTGAATCTTTTGATAATCCTTGGTGTTCATGTACTCTGCGATCCGCTTCCAATTGGTCTCATCGTAATCGACGCGATAGCCTGCCGAAAACAGTCATTCTTTTATCATCTACAGTAACTTATACTTTAAAACTAGACATTTAGTGTTGCAGAAGTGCTGGTCCATTAAAAAAAGAAAGTGTATTACTTGTCACCTGTCTATTGAATATTGACAATTATCCAGTCATCTTTGTCAATTCCATCGATAACCAAACATTCGTCCTCGGGTTTCAGCCAATGAGTCGGCGTGGTTTTTTCGAAATTCGGATTGGTCCTAGTCGCAAAGTTAATTGGAACCCAATATCGATTCGATTTGCGACTCTCCCAGATACCCTCTTGGGTTATTGTCACTCTGCCAGTCTCGTAATCCCTTTTGACAGTTATAAGCGGATAGCCACTCTGTCGAATCCATGAATCCATAACTTCTTTTATCGGTAGATTTCCACTCGATTCCTTGTTATTTTTATCGTGAACCGATTGCATTGCGCTCCATAGATCGTCGGCGTTAACTGACCCACCTTGACTACGAATAAAGGGGTCTAGTTTGATAAGTTGAATGTAAGTATGATAATCTATGAGAATTGGCACGATGCTTTTTTTTAATGCACGTTCACTTAGTTCACGTATATTTCTTACTTTTCCTTTAAGAATTTACGTATACCCTCTTCGAAAGTATCTTCGGATAGAATGTTGGACATCATGAAATATACAACGCTGCCTAAATTAAAAAATTGCAGGATCAACTATTCATTCTTGCCATTAAACAAGTTCAATACGATCATATGGTAAACTTAATGCTACGAACTCTGTGTGGCACGCTGAGGCGATGGAATTGTATCGCGCGAGTGACCGGGATCCCGTTCGATAGGCTCATCTATTCCATTATTCGAGAGAATCGGCGACTGAACGTTTTGTATGAACACATCCATTTCTCGCCAATCAGGGAACAACTGTGAATCAAAACGAATCGAGTCATATTTACTTTCTGTTGTACTGATGCAGAGTTTGTTTTACGTGGTGGTGTATCACCTTATCAACAATATAATATCCAAGGTACATCGATAAGCCCTCCGTAATCCATGAGCTACCCGCCGTGTTCACAGTTACCAAACTATCTACCCAGTCACCCGCCACTTCCTCTGCCACAATTACAGCGCCTCTCTCGATCCCATAAAGCGCATCGGGTTGTCTGAAATCGGGTTCCCTTAAACAATTTGAAATCACATGAATATCATAGGGTACGTAACGATGAATGGTATTTTTTCACCGAAAAGAAAATGTTTATTACAGGTATTTTATGAATTTCGAAACTCGCCGGTAAACGTATCCCCCATCGTGGAATGGAACCGTGAAGTGATCCAATTTCGGAAAGTTGTACTTGGAATCGAAATATTCCTCCAGGAAGTCGATCGCCCGTTCGATAACTTCCAAGGGATACCCCAGGTATGGTAAAAATTCTTTTCTGCCACACATACTGAAGCTTTTGTTCTTCATTCCCCGGATACAACCAAAATCGGACACGACAAACCCGAAACGGTAGATCGGAATGGCTGGTGTTGTACCAAACTCAGTCCAAACTTTGTCATCGGAATCGAGGGACGTTCTAAGAACTGGCATGTTCGATACCGCGGTGAAGTTGGGAAAATGCTTAATGGATGGGTTGAACGTTGCCTTTAGATTAAATTCATCCCAACATGGAAAAGCTGTGCGAGCCTTCCCTGGAGTCAAGCTCGTGGCGACGTACCATCTGCATCAACGTATTATAATCATTCATGAGTAATATAGATTCGTTAAAGTGGTGCGTCAAATGATATGAGGACACGTACATTTTACCATTTTAACAAACGGTATAAACCTGCACTTGAGCATCTTACCGTACTTTTTTTCGCCTTTCTCGTCCGCGTACGACGAATTATAAATCCCTGATGTCATATTACCGGCATACTTGAGTCTCAGCGTGTAATTTCCAGCCGCGATAGGTCGTTGAAATTCAATTTCGAGATAGTCCGTAGCCTTCGCGTACGTGTGCTTCTTTACTTCGTGTTCGATTCCATACACATCTACGAGGCTTGTGAAATTTTCGTCAATCCAAAGATCTTTGCTATGAAGGGTCACACTTGGGGTTTCCGCCAGGACTCTCACGTCAATTTTGGATTGACCGTGAAAAGTGAAATTACCCTCGACAATATGAGGGATCAACCTTATCTCGTACGATACCGGTAGCGTCACTTTCGGCAGGTATTTCACTGTATTGTCTGCTAACACAGAGACTTTATTATGCAGCAATAGAAGAAGAAACAGGACGAACGACATTTTACAATTATCCTCCAGACAAGTAACGTTCAGTTAGCGAGACAGAGACTCGTTCGGTGACGCTTTCAAACTGATCTTTCGTTGACTAGTGCGAGCTTTATATGTGACATGGGTCACATACGACGCACGGTACATACTTAAGGACATACTTGCCGTCGTCTGGGTATTTCCAATTGAGCGATTGTGCGAATTTAGTAACAATGAACGGAGGTCATTGGTAGAAATTTTACAACGCATCTCCGTCTTGGACTGTTTTTATGCAGTCGAACTACTGTGGTGCGTTTGCACCGCTTACGCCTACTTACATTTCAATCAAATACAAACTGGCAGGAAACCTGCATCGCGAGTTACTGATGTAATGTGTTTAATTTTATGCGAAAGTGGACATTAAGTTTTTTATGTAGTTTTATCTTGTCCAGTGCCTAGACATCGCGTTGGACGTCGGTACAAGCGCACGATTACTCGGTTCCAATGCCGGGACACGAAAATTATCCGTTGGAAAATACTTTTTATGAAACTTCAACGTGCATTTCAGAAACGTCAGGCTTTTCCGCTCAAGAAAAGCACATAAAAATTTACGAAAACGGAAAAATACCGACCGTACAACGTAAACAAGTGTTCGTCATTCCTTAGCTCATCGGCTTACAGATATGCTTGAATGACCGAAGCGACACGACCCTGCTAAGGTTTCTTTCATATGAAACGATATTTTTCTAGGAAAATATACGATAGCGTTTCCCGTATAGTTACAACGCAATAAAGATTCCATCGCAATAGTTACAACTTCATTTTTAACTCCCGACTGCCCGTTAGGGTAAAAAGACGGGAGTTATGCGTTTCACGGCGACGGGCGATTTCGTTGTCCGGAATGTTCTCGGAAACGGCAGAAAATTACTTGACAAAATTGTGTACACAGATTTTATGACGCACAGTGATGGTTGTTTGCATAGTAAAATTTCGATACGTGGAAGATCGGTAGAAATAAAAGCGATTTACTAAACTGTCAATCGAATATATCGAAGGTGGCCGCCATCTTCTTTCTGCGATACATTTTCGTCCGCCGTATGTTTTTACGGCGGATAGTACGATACCGGACTGACTGTTGCGCGTCGGTCGCAAGTGACCGGCTGCTCGCAAGACGCTTGATCTCCGTGCGGCATAACCTCAAATTCGCGGAGGTATAAGTTTCGGTGAAAACATCTTCTCTAAAAAAGATGCCATAAAAAAATTTTACGAAAAATTAAAAAACTCCTGACCGCAAAAAGAGTGAAATAACAATGAATTATTGACGTGTTATTGACAGCGAAATTGGGAGATTTCCATACTTAATGACAAAAAATCTCCCAACTATAATACGTCAATAATGAATTATTATTTCACTCCTTTTGCAGTCGACAGTTTTTTAATTTTTCGTAAAATTTTTTCATACATTACACTCTTAGTATCGTCAAATATTGTCCGGACTGTCTCGCCATTGGGACTTGTCCAGGCATTGGTACGTTTACCTTAAGTCCGCCCATTATTCTCAAGAAGTTTCCGAAAGATTGATCGATAAGATACGCAAGTACATTCAGCTCAAACAACTTTATAAGAAGTGCAATTGGTAACAAATTTTAAAAACAAGGAAAAACTCTGAAAAAATTCATACGTATTTAGAAATAATAACAAATCGTTTTCACTAGGAAAAAAAAGTTCGTTTGCCGAGTAATTTGTTGAACAAGATTTTTTTCCATCAATTTGTTAATAACTTTTTGGAATCATTATTAGGTCAAATTAATCTTTCGAACTCCTTTCGTATACCTAATTTTTTTCAGATTTTTATTCTATTGGGAAAAGTTAAAAATTCTCTCTAAATTCGACATTTAATCAGGCACTAAGAACAAGAGTGTCGCGATACGAGCAACACAAGAAATCCTCTCTAATTTTGCAATATACGTAGAGAATTGGAACTGTGATTGTCATAATTAATATTCAAGGTTTATCATTACCGAATGCAACTTGTTTTAAATATAAACTAAAAATTCAATAATTACTTTCCCATATGCAAGAATTCGAATAAATTGTAATTATGTGAGAGGACTAGATCCGTAAATAAATAAATAAATAAATAAATCCTCTCTGAATCTCACATTTCCCCGGACTGTACCGCTCAGATTACCTTAATGAATCTGTTAGTTTCGACCAGATATGAAAATAATCGTAAAAAAACACAAATTGAAACATACTTTTGTAAAGTGAAGCAATCTTTAAATTGAAATAAGCAATAACGAAATTTCATGCGCTATCAAAGTCGTTCGTTAAATCCCTTGCGCACGCAACTAGATCTGTATATGTATACCTCGTGAGGTAGGGAAGAGCGGGGCAAAATGGGACAGTGGGGCAAAACGGGATAGAAAATTGATTGGTTGGGCAGAATGTGATGTTCTAAAAATGTTGAAAATTGTATTTTTGCAACGTAGGTCAAAGCCTATGTTATTTATAATATAGCAGTTTTGAAACCATTGACAGTGTTTGAAGAAATACCGAATTTAAGGTCAGAAGTCTCGAGCGGGGCAAAATGGGACCATTCGAAATGATTTAAAACACGTAGTTCCCAGCATTCGATGCCCCTCAATTTTTTCCATTTTTCAAAGTTATAATATAATGAAGGGGCAAAAAAGGGCACCGACAGAAAAACTAAGATGTGCGAGGTATATTTACCTGTTTCTTCGTTTATATTATTCATATATGTACACATTTTTTTCTATACGCATAAGAAACACACACTATTATACTACATAACTATTTACACGAGTTACACGTATATGTGATTTTTTCAAACTCGTCAACCCCACCTCAAATGATGCGTGAGCAGCCTCCACACTCCTTTTCAGCTCCCAACCATCGTGCGTTTCGAAAATGTCACCTCAATTCACTGACCAAATTGTCACTTCGACAGTGACAGTTTATTGACTACCGTAAAAACAAAAATATGTTGTTCAAGATGATTGGATTAACGCGCTTGCGCTCAATTGCGGTAATATATTCATGATTTGTATCCCGCGTAAGCGCTTGAAACAAACAAACCGAGGCCAATATGTCAGAGAAATTTGAGATTGTTCCATTTTGCCCCCGGCGATACAGTTTCTCGCTTAGCTGTTCCATTTTGCCCCGGTCCTCCCTACATAGAAGTCGTAATATCCCGGGCCTCTCCGTGCTCGTGCCTTCTCATGACAAGTTAATTGGATGCCTTGGCCTCCGCATATTTCAATGCCCGCGTTAAATTAGGTCATAATTAATCACACCTGTGCGATAGGTCGCGAAGCACCGGAATTTCTATCACTGCCATACACGGAGCCCGGAGTAACGCCTCCTACGTAATAGCAAGATTTTAGACAGACGGTAAACACCGACGAGCGTGTTTCATCGCGGCCTAACGGAAGTTCCTCGTACAACGAGAGTCCGATGATCTTCGACGCGTGGCTTAACAACCAGGAAGAACGAAGTCTCAAATGAATAATTCATTATACAACTCTTATCGCACGTGCCATTTATTATGTATTTTTCTTTTTTCTACACTTCTCGACGATTATCGACTCAGTTATAAATTCGATGTAATAGAGCTATATCGACTGCTAAGAAACGGAAGGGCCTATCTTACGCGATTTGATATTGAAAAAAATCTGAGATAGGCCCTCGTCTTTCTTGTGTCTTAGTTATGTGTAACAAGCGTCACAATAGTGGAAGGCCGGTGATGGTTGAGGAATGAGCCACCGATGAAATTCCAGGGTGTGGCAACCCACGTGGCATGCGTCGACTTTCGTCGGGAGAATAAAAGGATATTTTTTTCTTTATTAATCGCTACAGGATGTCGAACGACAAGGTCGCGAGGCCAGGCTTCAACCTCCGCCTCGGCCGTTCCACGCCCGTACAGTCGCGATACGGGCCAATGATTATTCTCGAGAACTCGCGAGAACTCTTACGGTTTCACTTTTTATCGCGCTCTCCGCGACGAAACGCGAGGATATTCCGTAACAACTGCAGCGTTCAATTTCATTGAGATTTTTTTCCTTTATTTATCATTACTGAGGTAGTGAATATATCATCGAATGCAAATAATTTCTGTACAGTCTGGCAAAATGAAGTGCGCATGGATGTTCCTTTTTACACGCGAAAACGAGGTCGGAGCAAAGAAATTTCAAGTATAACCGGTGTCGGCGTACATCACGAACTTACGGCTACGCTTTTACGCTTATTTTATGATTTTTCAAGGCCGACGATTCAATAACGCATCTCCGATGCATACCGTCGGCTCGGCCTTGCAATGCGGTTAAATAGATTCAAAGAGGGGATGAACTATGTACAAATTCTCGCTTCGCGCGCTTCAAGCTCGACAGAAAAAATCGATAAAATTAGGACTCTTCAAACATTTTTTTTTGCGATACTCGACATTTTTTCCAACGTTCTCGAAAAAAAGGGTATTCGAACACGCAACGTGAAAATTCCAGCAATATTTCATTGAAACCTTTAAATAATTAAGGCAATTTCCAAAATCGAAATATCTACGGTGTCAATAGTACATTGTGCAACAAGGGCCGAAAGTTGGCGTTTGCGACGCGGGTGACGTTTGCTGCCCGAGCGAAGCGAGGGCTGCAATCACACGAGTCGCGATCGCCAACTCGGCCCATGTTGCACACTATATTTTTTGCAACGAGGGCAGGAATATAGGCGCTTTGAGGGGCAGTGTTTGCGGGACGAAAAAAAGTGAGGTTAAAAAAAGCGGGCAAAAAAGTGGACATTTCTTCCCTAGGGCAGGAATGTAGTGTGACGCGCATGCGCATACCGACATTTCGACGCTGTTACGAAATGAGCTACTTTCGTCCCGCAAAACTGACCCGAAAAGCGCCGTTTTCATGCCCGAGTTGCAAAAAGTATATTTCTCCGCAGGAGCGTCAATATTTTTTTCTCATAAACTTCGCGATACGAGAAATACAGACGTTCCTTCAGCAAAATTTACTGTAGAACTTTTTAGTATTTTTTATGTATTGAAAAATGAAAGAATGAGATCTAATTGGTTTTTTGCCATGGCGATAGAATTTCGGTACGATTTTTCTGCGAGAGAAAGGCAGCGGAAAGGATACACGTTTATCGTTTGTAATTTACGGTGTATGAACCGGCGTTAAGGTCGATGTTGGATGCCGGGTGTCCCTGGAATCGGGTCGGAGCGATCGGGTTCGGTGCTGGCTGCTGATACTGCGCTGGATATTCCGGCTGCAATTGGGATCGGTACTGCGGACGATATTCCGGCTGGTACTGCGGCCGCGGGGCTGCCGCCGGTTGACGATACTCCGGATAACTGGAACAACAACAACGAAAAAAAAAAATAGTAATAAAAAAAAATCGCACGAAACTCGAGAGATTCGCACGGTCATACGATATAGTGGATACGATTCTCCGATCACTCGGTCACGCAGTTCGCCCGATGCAACTCGCGGCCCCTTGCTCACCACTTTCGAACGATTCACTTGACATTTCACGCTTGTCTCACGACAAGTACATTCCCCTTGGAAAGCAACGTTTATCCATGCAACTCCGACGAGCCAACGCTGATTTTCGCTGCGAGTTCCCCACGCGATCGATTCAATCTTTATTCGCTTTCTATTTTTATCGCAATTTTTCCAATCGACGCGAGTTCCGATCATTTTTATCGCATTTTTCGAAAAATATTTTCTCTGCGCTATTTTGACCAACTCTACGATGATGACAATTTAGCAATTTTTATTTTATAGACAAAATTTCGTAAGCGTTTCCGGTACAAAAATATTATAAAAAAGTAAGCCACTTCAAAAGAGAACGGATAAAGATTCTACGAAAAAAACAAGAAAAATTGGAGGAGAAAAATCAGAGAAAATCGTTTCAAAACTGCAGAGAAAAAAAAATTCGAAAAACTATTCCCAGTTTTTGCGTTGCGAGATTCGTGAGCTCACCGCGATGCCTAAGAATTGTTCCCCGTGGAAACCAATGTTCATCCATGCAACTCCGACGATCCAGCGAACGTTGATTTTCGCGGCGACTTCCGCACGCGATCAATTCAACATATTTATTCACTTTCTATTTTTATCGCAATTTTTCCAATCGACGGGGGTTCCGATAATTTCTCTCGCATATTTCGAAAAATATTTTCTCTGTGCTATTTTGACAAACTCCTCAACGATGACGATTTAGCGACTTTCATTTTATAGAAAAAAATTCATAGGTGTTTTCGATACGAAAAATAATAATAATAAAATAAGTCACTTAAAAAAAGAACGGATAAAGTTTCGAATAAAAAAACAAACAGCTTAAAAAGAAGAAGAAGATTAAGGAAAAAAAAAAGAAAATTCTGAGTAAAAAAACGAGAAAAAATCGTTTCAAAGCCGCAGAGAAAAAAAATTGGAAAAACTATTCCTAGTTTTTGAGTCGCGAGATTCGAGAGCTTACCGCGATGCCGGAGGATTGTAAGCGGCAGGTGCAGCGGGTTGTTGATAGCGCTGGGGCTGACGCTTCGGCACCGGATCGTAGCGTTCGCCGTTCGTGTACTTGGGATCGGTGTAGTAGACCGAGGGATCTTCGCGATACTGTCCGTCGTCCTCGGGTTCGTTGGGATTGGCGATGCTGTTGCCGGTCAAGGTCGGAGGTGGAACGTTTATCCCGGTGCCGGTGGGTTCGAATCCGCGTCTCGAGGCTCCGTACTCGATTTCCCGCACGCTACCGGAATCGTCGACGAAGCCATATTTTCCGTGAACCTCGCCGTCCGGATATTTCGATTCGATCTTGTACGAGCCATCGGCTGCCTCGTATCCGTAGCTGTAACTTCCGTCCTCGTTGTGCCTGAATGGAACGAAAATAAAACAAATTACGAAAAAACATCCGATATCATTTTCTTTTTGGTTTTTTTTTTTAATTAAAATTTTTTTTTTTTTTATCAGAGCATCGCAGAAACTGATGATTTTTCGAGACACGCATTATTTTTGTGATTCCGACGAAACTTGCCTGTTTATTTGCTTGAGAATCGGCACCGGTGTCGTCGTGGCGTATTGATGATCGTATTGCGCTGCGGCGAGGCTCAGCACGCAGGACGCGAGAAATAACACCTGCGAATTACAATAAAATTGCGGCGAGTCTTGCGCGAAACATTGAAATACTTTCTACCGCGAGAATTTCACAATGAGCTTTGATAGACGTTCATTCCGAACTGGGCGTGACTCTGGATATTTTTTTTTTCGCGCAACGATAAATAGTTTTTTTCTTCATTCACTTCGCACGAATTAAAGTCAACGACGATCCATTGTTTCACGATAAATTGTAGGGAAGTGTGCACGTGTGTGTGTTTGGTGAGCGATTTGTGATATAAAAAAAAATACTCACGAGCAGGCTCATGTCGTTGTTGAAGAGGCAGTGGAGAATGTATTATAGGATCGCATTACGCTGCTCGCGGGTCTTCTTATATAGGTCCCGATCGGGAGCGGCTGGGCCCGCCCATGGGCCCGACCACCACCTCAACCTCCAGCCGACAACGAACCCCGCTACGTGCAGAAAACTTCGCCACACAGTCGCAGACTCTTCCGATGTGTTCGACACCCGGTATTATCGTAATAATGCACGAGTCGAACGAATGCAGAAGCTCGCAAACCTGCAATCGAGCATCGTTGTATCAACAACAAAAGTGACTTCCGGATAAAACTTTAAACTACGACCGGCAAATCGGCGATGCCTTCGTTTTGTCGCTCGAACGACCGAGTAAATCACGAAAAAAATTGGTTACGAATCTGTAAACTGTATTTCTTAATTTTTACAAATAGGTTTTGGCAAGTAACAAGTCGGAAAAGAAAAATTTGGGCAGTCGCAATTTAGAAGCTAAATTCGGGATTTATTTTTCCGTCAAATGCTTTGATACTTACGGCTTGCTTCACTTAATTTTCACGAAAATACTCACGGAAATATCTTCGTCAAAATTGAAAAAAAAGGGAAAATGAAAATACGAACGAAATGCTTTTTTACTATGCACCGTAGAAAATAATGGTACATATAAGGTAGTCCGAGTTGTACAGTCCGAAAATTTGCGGGACTCAGAGAGAATTTCGACTGAATTTCGAGCGTTTTCCAATGGCATAAAAATCTGAGAAAAATCAAGCATACGGAAGGTGTCCGAAATATTGACTTTGCGTAATAATAACGAAAAAATCTGGAAAAACGATAAGCTCATATCATGATATCTCGACATCGGCTAAACGGATTTAATCGCGACTAGGCGCGTTTGAAAGCTGATGTCGAATATATATTACAAAATTTTGTCAGAAATTAGATCTGACTTGTAGGTTTGGAAGAACGAACGATTTTAATTCAAAATCGGATCCCACTTCCGGCATTTTTGCGTAGGCTTACACGGTAGCGTCTCGTCGACTCGTAAAAAAAAATTTTTTTTTTGTACTTGGCGTCGAGACGCTGCCGCGTCTCTTGATTCCAAAACGTTATCAACAAATTGATGAAAAAAAAAACTTGTTCAACAAACTATCCGGCAACTTAACTTTTTTTTCGATGAAAATGATTTGTCATTGTTTCTAAATACGTATGAATCTTTTTTGTTTTTCAAATTGGTTAACAATTGCATTTTTCAAAAGTTGTTTGTATTGTATTTGCGAGTCTACTTGATCAATCATTCGGGAACAAGAAAAAATTCTATATTATATACGCATTTAGAAGCAATAGCAAATAATTTTTATTTAAAAAAAGTTAAGCTACAGTTAATGGGTTAAACAAGTTTTTTTTCATCAATTTTTTAGTAACTTCTTGGAATTATTACTACGCTAAATCAAAAATAAAAAAGATTTTTTTTAATGTAAAAAACGACGCCAAGTAGATTAAAAATAGTGTACAAGCAATTTTTTGTTAATTAAAAAGGAAAAGAAACTACTGAGCCAAATTGAAAATAAAAAACAAAAAGTTGACGTGTACTTAGAACACAAATAAATACAGGTGCATCAAAAGAAAGGACGAGCAAGGTTGTTATTTTTATTTTTCAATCTTGGCTCATATGATTTTTTTCTTTTTGTAATTATCAAAAAATTGTTTGCACACTATTTTTAAACCACTTAGCCTCGTTATTTACATTTTTCACACAAAAATGTTTTTTTATTTTTTATTTAACGTAACAATAAGGAGATGAACAAAATTACTAACAAGTTGATGGAAAAAAAATTTGTTTAACGAATTAACCGGCAGCCTAACCTTTTTTTCTGTTGAGGCTGATATGTTATTGTTTCTATCAAACTACATGACGTCAATTTTTACATTTTTCACAAAAAAATGTTTTTTTCTTTTTGTTATTATAACGCTCAATGAATCTTTCTAACACCTTCCACATGCTACATTTTTTCCAGATTTTTATCTCACTAGAAAAGGCTCGAAATTCTCTCTGAGCTCTCTCAGGATCTCACAATTCCTCGGTCTGTATCGCTCGGACTATCTTAAACGTACTATTTTCTTTTGGATTGTATCCAACGAGTTTGCAGGTGCGCTGGGAGCTGCTTACAATATGGATCAACATTTTTTTTATAACTTACGGTATCAACGCGTCTGTTGCTGCATCGTCACGCATACTTTCATCGATCATTGCGTCGAGGAATGTTTCCGATCTACAACGATCGATCTCCCACGTCGACTTTCATTCGCGCAACTATCGCCGAGCAATATAATTTCACTCATCAACTTCTTCGGCGGCTGTCGGATCGATTCGACCGTACGGATTTCGATTTTTCAATCGAATGGCGCAAGGTGAAACATTTTTTGTTTTTATTCCACACTGTCCGTTGTATAATATTCGATCGCTCAAGGCCATGGAACATGTGCGAGCCTCGGCCGTCGTCGTTGCGGATCATTTACCGTGTTATCTCGGTGTGTTCATTGAGAGTCTCGAGAGTTTCGCGTTTCTCACTGCACGCGTGCAAACGGTGCATCATCGGTTGCATAATGATATAAAACCGATGCGCCTGCCAAGAAAGTATCGCGCAAGGAACTTCGTGACCTTTATGATGGCCCAAGCCGGCACCGGTGCTGCTATAAGGGCAGTGCTCTCCAAAGCGCTTGGCTTGCGAAAGGTAAAACTTCGACGATCATCGAGGACGAAAAAAAACTCGATTCTTCGAAATTGCAGCAAATACGGAATTTCGTTAAGGTGATGCGAAACTCGTATGCGTGCGAGGGAGATAGCACGACCGGCGTTCTAGACGGAGCGAGAGAGGTTCACCGAGAATATGTTTCACATCACCTTAAGGCGAGAAACGTTCCGGCAGTGTTACAACTTGGGCTATTGCATTTCTACGGTTGCATTTGATGCAACGGAGTAACGATTGTTGAAACTGTACTGTAATAATGTAGAAATGACGACATTAGAAAACACCCAAGAATTTCGTTATAGTCAGTGCCGATCGATTTAAGGAGATACGGCTGGTGCGACCCGGAGAAATACAAGAATTCAAAAATCGATCAAAATTTTTCGAATCATGAATGCTTTCATCAGAAAATAGACATGAATTTCGTTATAGTCAATGTCGATCAATTTAAGAGGACACGACTGGTGCGGCCTACACAAATAAAGTGATTTTTAAATCGATTAAAATCAAGAAAATCATAAATTATGCCATTAGAAAATAGCCGAGAATTTCGTTATAGTCAATGTCGATCGCTTTACACGGATACGGCTGGTGTGGTCTCCAGGCAGATAACCAAATTTGAAAATCGCTAAAAATCAAGCAAATCATAATTCGTGCCATCAGAAAGTAGCCGAGATTTTTTTTTCAGTTAATATTTATCGATTCAAGACGATACAATTGGTGCGTCTTAGACTAATAAAAGGATCTAAGAATCGATCAGAACTTAAAAAATTACAAACGATGCCATCAGAAAGTAGCCGAAATTTTTGATTCAGTCAATATCGATCGTTTTAAGAGGATAGGTGATGCGCTAAAATGACCATATTCAATGCATGCAACGGGGGTGGAAAGTAGACAATTCTCGACCAGCGAGAAGAAAAGTGCGTTTAGCGGGACGAAAATACGTTTTTGCAACTCGGGCATGAAAACGGCGCTTTTCGGGTCAGTTTTGCGGGACGAAAGTAGCTCATTTCGTAACAGCGTCGAAATGTCGGTATGCGCATGCGCGTCACACTACATTCCTGCCCTAGGGAAGAAATGTCCACTTTTTTGCCCGCTTTTTTTAACCTCACTTTTTTTCGTCCCGCAAACACTGCCCCTCAAAGCGCCTATATTCCTGCCCTCGTTGCAAAAAATATAGTGTGCAACATGGGCCGAGTTGGCGATCGCGACTCGTGTGATTGCAGCCCTCGCTTCGCTCGGGCAGCAAACGTCACCCGCGTCGCAAACGCCAACTTTCGGCCCTTGTTGCACAATGTACTATTAAGGTAGTTATCACGCGAACAATCTGACTTCCCAAAAGTTTCAGAGAAATGAGAGAGAATTGCGAAAACTTTTCAGTGATGTAAAAATCTGAAAAATATAAGCTATTGGAGGCGATGAAATTGTCGATTTTCCATAATAATAATTGCAAGATGTTATTAACTAATCATTGCAAAATTGAATTTTTCAAAGTACGAGGTTAATTGTTTTCAAATTTCGTCACAGTAAGGATTAGACATTTGACTAACTCAAAAAAGTTTTGATCGATTCTTAAATTCTTTCATTTATCTGTCAATTCTCTTGAAGCGATCGACATTGCCTGAAACAAATCCTCGACTATTTTCTGATAGCTTCATTTATGATTTTTCTAATTTTGATCTCAAATCGATCGACGTTGACTATAACGTAATTCTCGGTTATTTTCTGATAGCTTAATTTATGATTTTTCAAATTTTGATCCATTTTTTTAATTCTTTTACTTGCCTAGACCGCGTCAGCCGTATAATCCTTAAATCGATCAGCATTGACTATGACGAAATTCTTGAGCGTTTTTTAATGTCGTCAATTTATGCCACAAGGTAGGGAAAGCACGATTTTTGCGAGGGTGGAGTTTGCGGCCCGAGCGAAGCGAGGGCTGAAATCACACGAACTGAAAATCCGCTCCCTTCCGTGTAACATACGATTTCCTCGGAATTAAAATGACCACTTTTCTTGCGTCAGTGGGTCGAAACGTGGCTATTTAAGCTCGATAGGGATTTTTTTTTTTTTTTCTAAACCGCCGGGCAGTGTAGTTTTGAGAAAATCGCGTTAAAAATATCGCTCTGCATTTTCTCCCGCTCTAAATTTTCCGATTATCTTACTAATCGCTAATCTTATAGGCGAAAAACTTCGTTTTTCCGTTGTATATCAAATTTTAAGCCTTTCGGATTGGATTTAAAAAAAAAAATCGTCGTAGCATGGAAATAATCAAAATGGACTACAGAGGCGAGGGTGAACTGACAATACATTCGATTTCATAAGCATCAGTAGTTTATTAACAGTGTTACACGCACAGTCATACATAGAACAACCACAACTGATCATACGTTATCTATTCCCAACTTTTACACGAAGGGATGACTAAATTCATAAGAGTCGTTATCTGTATGCCATGTCCGTGTTGCGTGCCAGTGCGCCCCATTGGCATTTCTTGCTTTGCGTGTTTATTCATTCAATTTTTTTTTTCATTCAGTTTTCATTAAAAAAAAAAAAAAAAAAAAAAAACCAAAAGAATATTCACTCCTAGTTTAGTGAGAAGAAGAAAATTTCAATCGAATAAACTAGAAGTGGGGGCGAGCGAGAGAAACAAACAAACGAAAAATAGTCAACACATATCGCGTACAAAACATGATATAAATTATAATAGACGAGCGCAAGTTAAACGTAGTACTTTTTTTTAAATCGTAATCGTTTTTTATATATCAATGCGATCGACAGGACAGATTACATCCCGATTGGTGAAAAATAATTCCGGGCGTATCGAGAAAAATCGCGAAAGTCTACGCGGGTATCGGCGAAGAACGAATCCATTCGTAACATTTCGCTTTCTCGGAGCTTTGTCAAACGCAAGTACGCCGCGCGGCAATGCTCGTTCGCAGGCGATCGCTTTTTTTCTTTCTTCTTTCGTCTACAAGCGCGCATCTTTCTATCGTACAAACATAATTTCGATCGATCACGAACACGCAATTTTTTTCTTTCTTCTTTTTTCTTTTTTACTCTACATGAGATCTATTCATTCCTTTTTTTTCACATCCACCGACTGCTTGGTGGCGACAAAATATACAAGATTCCGGTTAAACCCGAAATTATCCATTCTCGACACAATCGCGAGAAAACTCGAAAGTTTTTGCAAGTCTTTTGTTGGTTTGCTTCATTTCGGTATTTTTAGAAAATGTGTTTTTTTTTTTTTTTTTTTTTCACAAAAGCTCGATAAAAGGAGAGCTATTATGGCTCCGTCGAATCGTCGAGACGTTGGAGTTTTTGATAAGTAGAATTTCGACAAGTAGCATTTGTTAATAAACCGGTAGTATCGGATGCGATGAAAAAATGTCCGCGATTCTCTTGTATCTCACGTACAACGAGGAGGCTTAGTCTATTTTTCTCCCCTATTTTTGCACATTTGGTATTTTTTTTTGTTTTTCATGCCGTCGAAACAATAAGTGGGAAGATGTTTTATCTTTTTTTTTTTTTTTTTTTTTTTCGAATATCAAGCGATGCGTCGCGCCAACACGTCTCGGCACGATAATTTTTTTTACACGAGAGAATATAGGGCAGAGAGAGAGATAATGAAGTAATAACATCAATGATTCGTCGAAAGTAGCTTTAGCTCGATATTGAAACTATCACCACCATTACCCGGTCTCTAGTACGATCGGACTAAGGAAAAATCTTCTTTTTTTTTTTCATTTTTTTCTTCAATTTACGAGAGCCAACTCGCGAATTTACATTGCGTGGCCGAAAGGGGCGCACGAAAGAATCGACGAAAATCGGCAGTCCCGTTATTTGCATTATCACTGATACAGGACAATAAGACAAAAGATCGGGACCAAACAATTCGCTTCAACGAAGAATCGACTTAACGTAAATTATCCGCGACAGCCGCGCAGGATGCTTCGAGGCTGCTCGGAATTGTATACCACAGGTCACAAGATTCGGGCGTTATTTATGGTTTCAATATTGTTACAACACACTCTATACTTTGCATGTAAGTAATGCCTATTTTCCAAATAGGTCTGTTTCGGAAAAAACACACCACGAGCTTAAACGCGTCTATTTTCTTTTTCAATTTTTTTTTTTTTTTTTTTCAACAATATCACTGGCGATATTACGTTTTTCCGTTGAGCACAATGGCTCATTGTCGACGGTCTCTTCCACTACACAGGGTCCATATTAAGGTCGTACGAGCGGTATTTACAATCTGGCCAAACGTGAGATTCAAAGGTCTCGAATACTCGATGAGTTCAAAATCTAGAAAATCTAAAAGAAAATTTCCATTAATTTGGAAATAACAATTTGGTATTGTAATTATGCGAGAATCATTTTGCATAATAATATCGAACTGTTATTAACAAATTGATGTAAAAGTAAATTGATTAACAAGTCACTCGGTAACTGAACTTTTTTTTCAAATTTTTCTGTATCTTTTTCTGAACGCATGAATTTTTTCAGAATTTAATTGAACTATGTAATATTGCGTTTGATATCTCGTCTAAAAACGGAATTTTAAATAACTAAAAAACATTCAAGATGTATTGAAAAAAAATGTCCACCAATGTAATAATAACAATTTGGTATTATATTATGCAACGTCAATTTCCTCAACACCTTCCACATACCTGATTGTTTCAGACTTTTATTCCATCGAGAAGTATCTGAAACTCTCTCAGATTCTCCCGTTTGGCCGAACTGTATTGCTGGTACTGCCTTAATGCCCGTACAAACGAGTACATTTTCGCGTTATGCAATGTTTCTTTTTTATTTTACATTTTTTCATAATTTTTTCTTTTTTTTTTTCACTTATCGAAGAAACCCCTTAACGATTAATCTTATGGGTATAAGCGATGCCTATGATTTTATGAGCTACGAATACTAAAAGGAAAAAACATACACCGTTTTGAGACTACATTTTTTTTTCTGCTACCCGCGATCTCGCGTTTTATTATAAATCGGATCGCTAATCGGCTAAGTTTTCAACTGTGCGAAATTGATAATGCCAATGCGACACTGAAGCGAGACGTAAGAACGCATTTACGTTAATGAATTCGGGATAGAAACGAAGAATCGACTTTCGGAATTATTAACAACGACAACAGTCAATGTCGCATCGAATCATCGTCTTACAAGGATGAAGTCGTGAAGCACATCGGAAACATAGCTGGGCAAGCTAAGAATTATGCGATTGTTCGGAAAACCTCCACTAATTCTATGCAAAGTATAGCTTGTCGATTATCATTAATTAGATTTATGACTTAAAGTTAAATTGGTTTTATTGTTTTATCAATTTTGCTGTTCTTCTCTTTTGTTTCTCTATCGCCACGATTAATCGAATACAGGCGTGCATCTTATTTCCGGGTGCACCTGCTTTTTCTTTTTTTTTCTTTTTTTTTTGTTCAATCAAATTTGCTTTCGCGAACTCGCCCGAAAATTAAGAGGCATCGGTTGGAAAGCGAATTTGTGAAATTCGGCTCCGTTTCGGAGTCCGAGATTTGCGTTTTCATTTAATCATCATTCAATGGTAAATTTCGCGACGTCTCTCGCATTATGTACAGATTTCGCACACTTCGCGGAGTGTGCTCCATTTTTCTTTGTCGATTTTTTTTCCTAATATCAAATATCGTCCGCGAACGGGAAAAATAAGCGATAAAGCTTGTTCCACCGGACAAACGTGACGTTACGAAGAAAAAAAAGTTTCTCACTGCTCCGCGAGCCTCGCGCGCAAAGCGACAATTAATTCTAAGCTTTCCTCGCGCACTCCATTCAAATAAACAACGCACGGACAACGATTGGTCTCCGCCAATGGCTATATGCACAGATCGGCTAAAATTTATTTCAAAATGGATCTGAAATTGAAATAATTTTCACCGAATCTTCGATGTAGTTCACACGTCTTTGACTTACGAAATGAAAAAATGAGGAGAAAACGTAATAAATAAAGTACAGAAAAAAATCGCGTTTCGAACGGAAACGAGCGCCGACTCGCGCGAACAATTCGAAGGCATCGATCTCGTTCAGTTTTCCTTTCTCCTTGACCGGTACAAAAATTCACGTTATATATCTTTAATTTACTTGCTGAATCGCGGCGGTTGATGCAAACGCGGTATGAGTTCGGTGCGAACGGCTCTGGCGTAGTTCGACGCGTTGTATTGATCGGTTACGGCGATCGGGCTTTGCAAGCTCTGCAGAAAGAGGGGCGATTCCTGAATCCTTCCGACTCCCGCGGCTTGATACGGATACTGTCCGTTCGCGATGTCGCTCGTGGGATAATGATTCGTTTGCACGAATTGCGAACTCTCGTACTGCTGATAGGGAACCGAATTTTCCGTCGAATACTGCGTCATTACCGGATTAACGTTGACCGATGTAGTCGGATAATTCGCGTGCTCGTAGGTCCGATACTGGCCAACTTGCGGCGCGTTGTAGGGCGGCGATTGGGGAAATTGTCCGGTCTCCGGATAAACGACGTTGGCGACGGCCGTTTGACCGTAAGAATCCGAACGCACGTAGGGCGTTATGTTCGTGCCGACGTTTCCCAGACTCTGGATGCTCGGCATAGCGGCGATCGTCGACGACGCGCCGTAACCGTGATACGCGTGACCGGTGTAAGCCAATTCTTTCACGCCGCTCGTCAACGAGCCAACGTCGCTGTTCGTCTTGGAGCTCGTTATTCCGGAATCGCTGTGTTTCGTTCGGGCCTCGGTGACGAAGGGATGTCGCACATCGACGATGCTCTGCGGAGCTCGAAGGGGCGGAAAATTCAGCGGTGTCATTTTTCCAACGAGATTGCGTTGCTCGATGCCTCTTCGCGACGTTCCCGCGGCCGCCGCGTCGTTGCGCGACGATGGTCGAGCGTTTTGAGGTGTCGCGGCTGCGTCCCGATGTGAAATCTTCGCGGTATGCGTCGCGAATCTCAACGACGAAACGGACGAGACGTTGGAGCTGGATTTGTAATCGTGGGTGTTTGACGTCACGTCTCTGCCGTCGGCGATGTTGTAATTTCGTATTTTCGCACCGTAATAACGGGTCTTCGAATTATCGTGAGCGACCGCCTCGATCGCGGTGGATTGCGAGCGCGAACTATTGAAATTCAGAGAGCGCCCGGTTAATTGAGAATTTGTTTTCTTCATTTTCTGTTCGTCCGCGTTTTGACAATCGCCAACGCTGTCGTTTCGTTGCAAGAGCGTGTTTATTCCGCCGGTCGTCGGTTCGGCAATCTTGTTGTTAACGCTGCGATTTACGACGATTCCGTTACCGACTATTCGAGTCTCAACGTTCGTTTTTCTGCAAGCGGTCGGTACCACTTGCTCGATCTGTCGGCCGTTTGTACTTTTATGCGACCCCTGAGCGGTCAATGTTAAGGGTTTCGCGTCCGTGCTGTTGTTGTCGTTCTTGGATACTGGCTGAATTTTCGTGGTTCTCGTATTGACGACGACGGCTGGCGGGAACAAAGCGCTGGCTCACTTCTTGGTCATGATTTTGAGGTACTCCAAGGCGTTTTGAGCGGCACTCGCTTGAGCGTCCTTGCTCGTCACGCCGCAACCGTAACACACGGCAACGGGCAGGGTCGACAGTTGCACGAGACACTGGCATTTGCCTGAAAGATCATCTTCCTCGTCATTTGGACAATGTCGTATTACGTGAAGAAAATTATAATAAAAAAAAAAAAAACGACAAACTTCGATAAAATTCCGAGAATGTGTGATTGAGAAAAAAAGCATCGTTGCAGTCTCAGCTAAAAATAAAATTCCCAACGAATTTCGAAGTTTTCATTGGAATAATCATGTTAAAAAAATCAATCATGCAGAAAGTTTTGAAAAAACCGATTTTGCATAATAATAATAATGTAAAAAAGTTAAGAACCCATTAGTTACACAATAAGTTTCAACGAATCATTCGGTACCTCCATTTCTTTTTCGCAGAATTTCGTCCGTAAATTTTTCTGAGTAGATACAAATTCCTTTCGGTTTTCTTGTAATTTTTGAAATTTGTTTTTCACGGATGAGATTTTACAAATTTTGGATTTCGGAGAATCCAAATTTGGATTCTGGAGAAAGGTTTCCAAAATATAGATCGAACGGATTCGAAATATCGTTCAGTTTTTTTCAAAATCACGACTTTCGAAAATTAGATCAAATTCTGAAAATGTCCATACGTATTCGGAAGATTTAATAAATTGACTTCCGGCAAAAAAAATCATCCAACAGGATGATTCGTTGAACAATTTTTGAACCAATTTTTAATAACTTTTCGGCGTCATTATTGTGCGAAATTAATGTTCTTCGTTTTTTGTCAGGTTCATTTTTGTCAGATTTTCATCCCATAATGAAGTCTTCGAAAGTCTCTTCAAATCTCTCTTTTCGCTGGAAATCGAAAAAGGCCCGGCTTAAAATAGAAAAAAAAGTTTGTAAGACGTGATCCAATGTTTCGCGTGCGCAAATTCGTTGCTCAAGAGTTCAAGGATATCGCAAAGGGAGCAAAAAGTTCAAGTTCAATCGAGCGCAGACTCGATAACAACGCGCGCTCCAGAACGCCAATATGGCTCGTTCGATTATCATTTCGCGAAGAGGCATGGCAACGATTAAATCGGCAAAGAGCGCGCTGCGCAAGGAGATACAGGCCGCGATAGAGAAAATCAACAGCGACGAGAGAGATCGTCAATCCGGAAAAGTCGTCGAGAAGGTGAGTTTGACTCGAACTTTTCGTTCCAGCAACGAATAGCATTGCGCGCCGCTGTTTAGAGGTTAGAAATTCAGGCGGTTTGTTATCATCGGGTGATTATCGTTCGTGGCTTCGTGTGAATAATGCAAGGAAAATATCGCTTTTCAGCTATTGAGCCTCGAGCAGTACAAGGAAAGCAAAAGAGTGTCGATTTATCTCAGTACCAAGGACGAAGTCAATACGGTGCCAATATTGATGCATATGTTTGAAAATGAAAAAAAAGTGTTCGTGCCGCGTTACGAGGGCAAAAAAATGCAAATGGTCAAGCTCGATTCGTGGGATGATTATGAAAAATTGCCATTGACGAAGTGGAACATCAAACAACCGGCGGCGAGCGACCAAAGAGACGACGCCCTCGAGACTGGTGAGTAAACACCGAAACATGTATTTTCCAAACATCTTTTGCATTTTGTTAATTTTTTTTTCAAGAGGTATCCTTTGGTTTGCCAAACTCATTGACAAATTATTACTGTAATTCATTTTCGATCTGCTTCGATAAATGCTATTTGCGCGTAAAAATGTTTAAATAGTAAGTATTGCGTAAAAATTTTAGCGGCAAAAAAATGTAAAAAGATTGTTATCTAAATAACACGAAAAAATTAAATTAAGTTGTTATCAATGTTGGATAAAAAAGTTTCAACAATTGTTATTCAACGTTGCATGAAGCTTTTAGATTAGATTATTAATCGGTTGTGGGTCATTGAAAGACCGGTGAAAATGTTATTACGTCGCAAGCGTGAGGGATTGCGCGATCTTACGTTATAGCCGGAAAGTCGGGGCAGTTGGGGAATTACTTTGATTACGACTTAAGAACGATTAATTTTCGTGATCCGTGAAAAAAAATGGTGCCACTTAAATTGGTAGATTGCTTCCTCTTTTTCTTTTATCACGGTTTGTAAGAAAGTAGGTTTAACTTTTTTGACTTCCTCAAGAAGCTTTGTTGTGTAAAAAGTTACTTTAATTGTTATTTTTTTCATACATATCTATTCATTTACTTTCACTCATTTCTTGAGTATACTTATTTAATAGTTCAATAGTTGTTCAATCGATTTCTCGCTACTGATAGTAGTTTTTTTTGTAAAGAAATGATTTTCAAAAAATTCAAAACGTTGCCAAAACTGAACGCTTGCAAGGATTGTTACCAAATTCAAAACCGATCATTGGTTAATAATAGTCCAACTTTGTACCGAATTCTAGCCCAATATCTTCAAAAATGTGGCAGATAGAGCGTCACAAAATATTTTTCAAAAAATTCAAAATGCCGTGAAAACTGAACAACTCCATAGATTTGCCCAAAAATTGCACCGAAAAAAGAGACTTTACCCTTAACCACTCATATTTCAAACCGATTTCAAGTTATGAGGCCAAACGAGGCGCACACACGTGCATACTGACATTTTTTCTAAATGTGATTTTTTGACGTTTTGCCACATTGTGAACACGTTTACATACAAATCTCAAGAACATTTTTTCTACCAAAACAAAGCTTCTTGAGGAAGAGAAAAATGATCATTCTATTTCTCGATTCGAATAATCGAATTGGAAATATCTTTTAGGTGGATTAGATATGATAATACTTCCCGGCGTGGCCTTCACAGAGACCGGTAAGTCGGCAACTTTGTGTTATCATTGCTGGTCAATCGGATTTCGATTATTGTAGATGTGTTTTTTTCGTGCAGGCAAACGTTTGGGTCACGGAATGGGATACTACGACAAGTTTTTGGATAGTTGCATAAAGTCACAAGCCAAGAAGCCATATCTCGTCGCATTAGCGTTCAACGAGCAAATTCGCGACGACATTCCAACGACTGAAACGGATGTTTTGCTGGACCACGTGATCGCCGAGAAACACACAGTCGTGTGAAGGATCAGATGAATAAGCAAACGAAAAAAGAAACAGTGAAGTGCGGAAGATAATATTTTTTTGTTATTTTTTTTACAACATACCGCTGATGGATTTCTCTTCGACGTCGACGTAGGTCACTTCGAATTGTTGCTCGGACGCGATCTCTTGCAGGAACTGTACCAAATTTACAACTCCGTTGTTCAAACATGTATTCTGCAATATAAATTATATACGATTTATACAAAAAGAAAGTTTTATAGAAAAAAGAAAGTTAACCCGTAAAATATCAGCAAAAAATTCAAGGACGTTTCCGGATCTTTTTCAGTGCATTTTTCGAGATAAGCAAGACTTTTTAAGAAAGGCACAGTAATAGAACTTAAGGTTATTTGAATGTTTAGACCGTAAGTTGCAGAGCAGTTGGACAAATACACACAAAAAATGATCGAATATCGAATTGATTTTTCATTAATCAACAAAAATTAAGGTGGCATCGAAAATCCCAAAGAATGGACGTGGACGTGGAAATCACATATTCGAATGCTACCACTGATTACATTTTTTATATCATTCTTTTTTAATGATAATATTAATTGAATTTTCCGATAATTGACAAAAATAAACGTGGCATCGCAAATTCTGATGTGTCGACACTTTGCCCATTAAATGAACATACAAAAGCATGTAAGGGGATGTCTTCAAATTACATTTTCAAACGGTTTATGACTATTTATGTTCTACTATTGTATGGAAAAGAGTTAACTGTGGGAAGAAATCCTACGTTTAACATATTGAAACGAACCAATATTATTAATTCAATGTAAAAAACCTTAAAATCTGAGCCTACACAACACTCAACACTCAAATATTTAATGTATTTTTTTCATTATTTAAAGAAAAATTGTAGTTATTCTTAAAGAGGAACCTTTCTCATACTCATGTTAATGAAAATTAACCGTTGATAGTGATTAATTTGAGAAAAAATGCTTGGGAATCATAAGTGTTCATAGCTCCGCAATACGATTTGCCACAACGACTGGCATCATTGTTTATTTATTTTTTGTATCGAATAAAATGCAAACGGAGGCCCGGTGCGATTGACGAAGGATTTAGAATAATCGAGTTTCGATATTGAAAAAAACTTCATTCAGAACGTTAAATTGCCTTTCAAAGCAAATTTTTCAGTTAACTCAATTTTGCTCACGGAATCACGAATGTTCATTAAATAGGCGATTCATCATGTAGAGCAAAACGTACTTTTATCCTTCCAGATACAGGATTAGATTCTTTTGCTCATGAATATAATATGAATTTGTGGAAAAAAATTATTTTTGAACTGTTAAAGAAATAATCCTTCGAGACTGCGCTGCCATTTATTTTGAAAAAATGCGATGCAATTTATAGGTAAGCTGACCATTAAAAGCTAATGAACGTAAATATTGCGTGATGGGTTGTCGGATATTAAAAAAATTGAAATTTGAGAAAATAAAAAAAAGTCAAGACCCAGCGAAAAAATCAAAAGTAACTCCAGGACTTTTTTAGGGCAATAAAAATTCAAGGACATTTGCTGGACTTTTGGGATTCTTTGATACAAACCTGTAACTCGCAGAGCTTAACGCCGGTGGATGATTTGAGGTTCTTGTGAAATTGTGATACTTTGTGACTGTGTGGAGTTGTCAGTGTCGAGATTTTGCTTTCTTTAAGATCAGCATAACGGGCGCTCACATTCGCGTTCCGTTCCACAATCTATAACGGACAATTGAATGAAAATAAGATGCTACCAATTGAAAGATAACACTTATGAGTTTCATACGACGGAAAGTGAACGAAAAAAAAAGAAAAAACAAAAGACGCGGCATGAAGTGGAAATGATCCAAGCGTTTAGATTACAAAAAGATTCGTATCGTGAGTATGTACCTTTTTTTTCTCAAGGCGATACGAAAAAAACAAGATCGTCCGTTATAGATTGCGAGGGACAAGATAGGCTTGTATCTTCGTTAATTAGTAATCGAGGCTCAAATCACTTCCACTTCATTACTCATACGCACACTCATACACCCATGCACGCCATTCTGAAACTTTTCTCATCAATTACTCATTTTCGGTTTTTGTTTTTTTTTCAAATGGCAATTGATGTCTCCCCTCGAATTTTTGGTTTTTTTTTTTTTTTTTTTCACTTCATCCAACGCGCTCACCTCGTCCTTGTCTATTCCCGGAGCTGCATCCGACGCGTCTCGCAAAGCCTGCCACATCTTGTGCGCCGCTTGTCTCTTGGCCAGTTTCTTACTCTTGCCGTGTCCAACTTGGCGATATTTTAACATCGAGCACACAATGGTGAATTGTCGCTCGTGGGGAAGACCAGCTTCGCCCTCCATCGTGTACTTCGGTGGCGGCCAATGACGCGACATACACATCTCTTGCAGCGAACCGATCGGATTGTTTATCACCTTCTCCTCGCCGTAGCTCCCTTGCATCTCCGGCAAATTTTGAGAACTGCGGGAAAAATAATTGATGTTAAAAAATCAATTTTCAATGCGATTTTTGCAAGACAATGACTTAAGATCGGCCACCATCGAAGCCATCATCGATTATTATTAAATTCCATTGCTCGAAAAACCGATTTTTCAATTTTTACATTCTCTCAGAGTTTGCTATGTTAAGAATGTCTAGAAACTTCGAGTGACGAATTGAAAAATTGATGAAGTTTGAACTTGAATTTTATTTTCGAAATCAGGAATTTTTTCGAGAATCACACGAGGAAAACAGTATCTATTTTAATATTCTGTTAGACTTTCGGGTTCCAGCTGATTTTCGACGAAATTTAACTGAGTACTGTTTTTTAAATTTTGTCAACGATACGCTGTTTTCACAACTCCAAAAATCCATTGATTAGCTCAATTCTTTGATAAAAAAATTCGAAACTTATATTAAAAAAGCATGATTTGCGGACAACTCGTCAAAAACAATTCGTCGAAAAAACAATTATTCGAAAAGCAATTTATCGAACAACAATTCATCGAATTACAATACGGCAAAAATAATTCGTCGAAAAGACAATTCGTCTTAAACAACGCATCTAACCTTTATACTTTTGTCTATCTTCTCTATATCTTTTTTCGTTTTTCTAACTACATCAGGTATCATCTATCGACTTGGTCAGGTAAAGCGGAAAATATCCATCGCATTTTTTAGCTATAGCGAACAATATGATTAAGAATCGAACGATAGGCTTAATTTTTACAAGCTCTCAGAATGAATCCAAAGTTGTTTTGAGTGGAAGGGTGTTGGAGTATAACTAAAATAGAGTGAAAAAGAACGGGCATGCGTATTAAGAACAGCAATAAAAACCGCGGTAGACAATCCATCAATTAATTAAGAGAGTAACGAAACTGGGCAAAAGATTATTGTGATTATTATTATTATATAAATTCAAGATAAATACTGTTATAAACATTTTAGACTATAATTGAAATATGAAAAGGGATGCCTCCCGTTGAAATAAATAAATAAGAAATAATAAAATATCTATAGAATTTTCGATTTGCTGCAAGAAATATCTACAATTTTTTTATTAGGGCGGAGAATGTCTAGAAAAGTTTGTCAACTCGAGCGGAAGTATCTATAGAATTTGTCAACTATAGTGGGGATATCTCTAGAGTTTGTCATCAACGAATTGTCTATTCGACAAATTGGCTTTTTGACGAATTGTCTTTTCAACAAATTGTCTTCTCGAAGAATTGTTTATGACAAATCGTTTTTTCTACAAATTTTCCGCGGATGCTTCGGAAGTGTTTAGCAAATAAACCGCAATTTTCGTTTTATATTCCTCATTAGCGGAGTCTCAAACCATCTTACTCGTGTATGCTGTTGGGTATCGAAACTTCCGCCGCCTCCGTGTTAACGCCGATGAGTTTGTCAAGCACCGCTTTGGCCGCTGCGTGTTTTGCGTCTTTCTTGGACCTTCCGGTCCCCATCGCTGAAACGATTGGATCTGCTTCAATTGTCATGTCCTTATCAATAATCCTCAAGCCTCAAATATTCATTAAAAAAAAAAAAAAACGTAGATTTTTGAAAATTTTTAAAAGTTTTTTTTTTTTTTTTTTTCTACTAAATCGGTTATTTGTGCGTACGAACCAACGACGTCAGCGACGGTGACACGGTAGCGAAAAGTTGGCTCGTGTACGGCGCCCTCGATTTGGACGAGTTCGTATTTCGGTGTTGTACCTCTGCGCGACAGTAATTCCTGAAGCACCGAGACGGGCGTCTTGCTCGGCAGCGCTTTCATCTCCAGTCTGGCCGCTTCGTCCAGCGGCAGAGCCTCGGACATCAGCGCGTGCATCGTCACTCGACCTTTTCCGCGACGATGGGCGTTATTCGAATGATTCGGTACTCCTGCAACCGTGCTCATCATATTAGGCCCAACCGGTCCGACCGTTTGGGGATGGCGCATATCCTCCATGGTACGAGCTTGAATGCAAAAATATACAATTGCCCCATTCGACGAAGGATCGTGCCGTTAGTCACATTTCGCCCTCGACCTCTCTCTCTCTCTCTCCGTCTCTCCTCACAATTTCATCGGATTTCGAATTCGAACGTCGTTTCGCGCAAACGTCAAAAACCGTGCGAAATTCGCCGAGTCGAATGACACGTCGTCTTCGAGACGCTGTTTCGGCGAGTAACGAGCAACGAGAGCGCTAATCGACGTTTCCCACCGTACGGATTCACGATCGCGAGCACGAGAACGCGATATCGTCGCGAAACGATCCCCGAAAGCACGATAAATCGGAGATTAGGAAGCCGTGTGCGGGACAGAACTGTCGAGGCCGGCCGGCGGCCATGTTTTTTTTAATCATAAAAACCCATCGATTGATTTTCGTCCGCGAAACATCGTCGAGCACAACGCGACGCGTTCCGGCGATTAAATCCAACACCGAACGACGAGGCACAACGAGAATCTCGGCCGCGACGATTCAACGACGCGACACGACGAATGTTTCGCGATTGACGCTGAGCCCGACGAACCTAACCAGTCAGCGCGAGATCGACCGCTCGCGCACCGCCGTGCGCGATCAGTGATGTTAAAAACGTCGTCAACCCTATTTTTTTTTTTCTTTTTTTTTTTCTTTTACTTACAATATTACAACCGTTTTAATTCAATTTTTTGACACGATCGAACGTTTGTGCTCCCCTGGCAGGTCCAATTCCTATGCGAAAAGCGAATCCCGCTTTTTGTGATCGATCCAAGTCTCACAAAAAGCTTGATCCGTTTGACGACAGAAAAATGGTTTCGTTGACTACCGAAGAGAGATTCTCCTTCCTCGTTTGTGGCTTTCGACAGTGTGCGGCATTGCCCACCGTTTCTCTGTTCTCTGACCATCGTCGATGTGCGCGCTTCTTTGCGCAGGTGTGTATTACGTGTATATACATATATACACGATATCCGGCTTTACGAAAGATTCGCGATGAAAATTCATTCGCGACGCGGAATAAAATCGATGGCAATCGCGCGGATTTGGAAACATAGGCTCGAGATCTCGGAATATGTTTTTTCGTAATTTCTTCATTGCAATTTTTAGCGACAAACGAAAATCGTGACACATTGTAAATCCAAAAATATTCGACGCCGACAGATATTACATAATGCTGTTGAAACTGAAACGCGGAAAAGAGATGACATTGAAATATCTGATAAGCATGACTATTGTGTATCGCCAAATTACCACTAACGTTGCGTAATAACTCCCTATTCGTTCTTAGGGGCTCTCAGCATTATGCTGATTCAATAAATTCTCTGCAAGATGCTGTTATATCGTAAATTATAAGGGACATACTGCTGAAATAATTAATCATTCGAAATTACGACTCGGTGCCGCGCATTTCAATGATTGCAATACTTACGAAGTAGCGATGAATTCAAAAGCGAATTGAAAATCATGGGAGGGAGAGGAATATAATAATAATAATGATCTCCTATTAAACTTCATTAATAATTTTATTTATAAATAGATTTTTAATTTCTTTTGCATACATTTTTTACATTTTTTTAAAACTTAAAACGATGTTAATTTGACAATAGATATTGTATTGGTTTTCTTGTTAACTAATGAAGCTTTATTGTTGAGTGAATTTGAACAAATTTACGGAAATTCGCGAGTCAATTGCGTACGGGTTTCAAAGTTTGGTATGAATTCTTTGGTATGAACACCCAAAATCATAGTTATTGTATTGGCGCCAATTGATCGCCGGCTCCAATGGAACAATGTCGAAGCGCGTGGCGAGAAAAGTTTCACAGAATCGTTAAACTTTTCGCGAATCACAGTGATATTGAACCACGCCGTTTTTCCACAAATCTGAGAAAATTGATAAAATTCGTGGAAAGTGGGGGTAAGGCGCTGCAACGGAAAAATCATGGAGTGGAGGTGAGAGAAGGAATCTCGACGATGCGAGTTCCGTGCAGTTTCAATGGCAGCTTTCTAATTGGACGTTGAAACGATGTCTTCCCTTGTTCCGTTACCGCGATTGGTTCGTTCTGTCGGAGCAGAATGGTATCTGTCGGTGCGAACCAATAGCAATATAGTATCCGATGGAACGAACCAATAGCAGTGCCGAAGTGACGCGATCATTTTAACCATTGGAAAGCGCCTATCGTACGAAGCTATCGGATTTTACCGCTCGTCACAATAATATATATTATTTTTTACACTCGCTTCATGTATGGATTATCGAAGAATCGAGCGAACATTGCGCGTATCGAAATAGCGTAAAGAGGGCAAAAGTTTTCGTCTGTCAACGAGTCACTGTAAAAAAAACCGTTCGACTCGAAAATTTAATTTTCAATGTAATACGAGCCTCGAAGTTGACGGCAAATCGAAGAATAACAGTTGCCGACGATCGCGAGACCGTTGAAAAAAAATGCGGTTTTGGTAAGTACGGCTTATGGTAATTATTTAGAAGCTGGGCTTTTCCCAATTTGCATGAAATTTTTTTTTTCTTGACCAAAACGGATGCAGTTTATTGTAAATTTGAAGAATCAGGCGGCGGAAGCATGAAAAAATTACGATAAGTAATTAAAAACCCCAAAAAACCCAAAAATGTATTGAAAACTTTAAAAAAATTACGATAGGTAATTATTAATTAGAAAAACAATTAAAAAATTCAAAAAAGATAATAAACTTTTTAAAATAGAAAAAAACAAAAGTAAATTCGAGGCTCTTTCTGTCCCCCTACGCCCCTTGCCAACACTACGCTCGACGATTCCGACAAAAAAAAAAACAAGAGAAAAGAATGAAACAAAAATAAATGTCGATTAAAAAAAACCGCCATCGTTCGCTACTTCACTCGGAAAAATGCGTCCCCCCTCGCACTCGCTGCTTCGCACTATTGCCTTATAAAGCAAAACATAGATTTGCTCGCGCGCCCGCGTGACCTCTACGGTAGCCGTAATCAAATTTCTTAGTTTACGTTACGTCAACACACGGATCGGTCACGAAAATGAGCTGCGAAAACTGCGTACTTAAACTCAGAGAGTTTTTGGTAATTTGCGCGCATCAAAAAAAGTTGGTGAATTTTTTGAGGAAGCACAACGTCCTCAAAAGTTCGGTGACATGTGCAAGTTGCGGAGTACGGCGAAGTACAACCAACAGGAGCAGAAGTGGAGGTGCCAAAAAAAAAACAAGGTGAAGAAAGGGCACAAAGTGCAAATCGTTCGGTGCGCGTTCAAAGAGTCGGCTCGAACAGGCACGTGGTTCGAGAAGTCGCACCTTAGTCTGGAAGATGCGTGTACGTTTGTCGGATACTTCGTATCGTTGAAGCCGCCACGCCAAGAACTTCTCGAGCGGGAACTCGACATGATTTCGACAACCATCGTCGGCTGGTCGAATTTCATTCGGGAAGCCCTTATTTCGTGGTGTATCGACAACTCGAAGCCAATCGGAGGGCCCGATCGAGTTGTGGAAATCGACGAGACGAAGATCGGCAAACGTAAATATAATCGGGGACGAATCATCGAAGGGCAGTGGTTTTTCGGCGGATTCGAGCGAGGATCACGAGAACTGTTCGTGGTTCCAGTTCCGGATCAATCGACAGCGACGTTGCTGGAGGTCATAAAAAAAAACATTTTGCCGGGAACCACAATCATGTCCGATTGTTGGAAAGCGTATAACTGCCTGAACGACGAGGGCTTTCAGCATTCGAGCGTGAATCACACGTATAATTTCGTGGATCCCGATACCGGCCCGCATACGCAAAATATCGAGCCCACCTGGCGAGAAGTTCGTCCGAATATTCCATGATTCGGACGCGTCGAGCCTCACATGGTCGGATACGTGGCAGAATTTTTTTTCAAGAGGAAGTACCCGGACCATACCGAACGTTTCCATAAAATCTTCGAGATTGTCGCGCTCGATAACGAGATGAACCGACGAGAGGAGCCAGCCGGAAGTTCGACCGACGCGTGAACGAGCTCCAGTTCGTTTTCGGAACGATACAAAAACGGCCCTTTTCAGGGCCAACAAATACGCTTTTAACGTGTTTATGATTGTCCAGCTTGCATATATTTTTGATTGTTTTTGATTGGCGAGGGGGGGAAGGGGGGGATAAATTTATGCATACTCTCATTCGCACTTTCATATAATCCTTAAACACAAGACATAGTGCATTTCGGAGCGCACTTCGGACGAGGAATCCCCAATTTTTCAACACTACATAAGCGTCACTGGGGTGGGGGCGGTGAAGATTAATAAAAGAACCTCGGAAATCATCGCGGTAGAAAATCTGACGCCATAATTAACATGTCACAACATGGAACTCGTCGCGTACATACTGTTTCTACGAACTTATTATTATTACTTTTTACCATCCAACCCTAGGTGATGACAACCCTTAACGCGAAGCGAGCGAAGCCCACGTACTAACCGCTATTCCGAGCGGACCGGAGGGGAGCGAGGAATGCACACAATAAGTTGTAGTGCATTTCGGGGCGCACTTCGGACGATGAATCCCAAATTTTGCATCACTGCAGAAGCTGCGGAAAGGGGGGCGGGCAAAGGGGGGGGGGGGGGGAATATAATAATAACGACAGCAATAACCGGTCGCCTCTCGACACTTAATATGTTGTTATGCAAAAAAATCGAAATTTTTTCGACACTCAACAATTTTTTTTCCATTGATTTTTTTTTTTTGTTCGGTCTCCCCCGCCTGATTCTTTAACTAAAAAATCAACGACATACTTTCCCGATGAGAACTATTGAGATCGACGTAATTTCGGAAAATTCTCCCCACTTCTAAATAGTTACCCGGCTTATTATATTAAATAATTTACCTCTTTCGCCTCATCTCCTGACTCTGAATAAAAAACAAAACATTGAACTCAGTGGGACGATTTTACTGATCTGCGGCTTTTCGATTGAATAAAGATGAAAATTGGTTCGTTTCAGATTGGCAAGTACATATCCCACCCTGGGAATATATCCCACCCTGTGTGATATCAGGTGTGACCGTAAATTTCACGAAGAAAACTCCGTAAACATTACATGCTGAATTACTCATGAAAATTATGTGTGTACTTCTCTTAGAAAATTTCCGGAAAAGTTCGAATTATTTGTCAAATTCTTCGCGCGGTTGTCTGAGAGACGAATCGTGGTTTCTAGTGACGTACTTAATCAAACTAGATCAGGGTTTTCCATCAGTTTTCGGAAAATACGCGGAATTTCTTTCATAACTCGTGACTGCCGGTCAAAGTTTTTCAGACATGTTGTCAGAGAAATATCTTTATCAGCGAATGGATATTATCTCTCGTTTTTCAATGTAGCGGTTTCAGAATTCATTGCGCATCAATCTCTCGTAGATAATTCAAAATATCGATGCTTACTCATTCTTGAAATGTATAATGAATAAAAACGTCGACTAGTCGAATATATATGTATAGTAAATTACTGTATTTCAGTTTTTACAATTTTCTTAGCAAGTGTCGGTTAAGCGTCTTTTTTGGATCTTATCAGTGGCCATCAGCGATTTTTGAAAAAGTAAATTTCGTAACGAAACATTAAAAGGGCTAGTGAGCGGGGTATTTTGCCGCTGCAGCTTCAGTTTCTTTTCAGTTTTATCTTCGGTCGGGCTTTGCATTTCGGATGATCTTTGTATACATCGTAAAATTCCGAATGATTTTGCACAAGCGCGTTGAACACGGATTGTTGAAGATCTGAAGTGTCGCAGTTGGACTGAAAAAGATAAAGTATTACTACGAGCTGTATGGTATGAACTTCAAAGTATTATTTTCAACTATTTATTCCAAACTAAACGTATGATAGGGGCGCGCGCCCGAAGCTGTTTTCCAAGCCCGACCAATCACGGCACGAAGTAACCAACAACGATACAAATATCGAATTTTCTATTAGGCAAAACCCAAAGTCAATGTATATTGTGACACATCGACTTTTTATAGCCGCGATTAACCGCTTATGGTACCTTGCGGTGCTAGTCTGAAAACGCGGACTTTAGACGTAGGTTGGGAAGTTTATTGAGCCGAATCGAGCGCTACAACGATACGAAGCAAAGTCGAGTGATGCATGTGGCCCGAGAGGCGGAGAGTTCTAGGGGAGGGCGCGGCAGAATGGCATACCGGGGCAAAATGGGACGAAATGGTCAAATAAACTCCCTCGTACGATAGAATTAGGGCAAAATGGGACAAGACAAAGTTCCATCGATGTAGATTTTTTTGCCGTCCCATTTTGCCCTAATACCATTCTGCTCTTGTCCCATTGTGCGTGAATACCATTTTGCCCCGGTATGCCGTTCTGCCCCGCTCTCCCCTACTCGTATTCAAAACCGTCGTCTGGCGTTCGCTTTCTCGTGCGAATATCGCGTTGCATTTCTTTCCCGCCGTGCGAGAAAAGTTGTTTTCACGCACTAGTGAAATAGAATGTTATACGATACTCCTGCGAGAAACTTTTTTCAATTCGTGTGATTGCTACCCTCACCTTCTGCTCTTGCTGCTTACGTAGACTCATCAGAAAAAGTTTAATCGCACTCGTGTCGTGTTGGGCTATTTTGTAAAAATACATGGGTTGCCAGTTTATGTCCCAGCCGGTCGGAACACAAAGTAAAAGACGGATGGCGTCCGTATTTACGGTGCACATCTTGAATATTCGAAATACGCTTAGAGTATATGTACGGCGCCTTTTCGAAAAGTGCCAAAAGTTTCATGTCAGGGCTGGCCGGTACATGAAATGGTACTTTTCATACATGCGTTACGAAAAAGTTGTAAACTCGCATACGATTCGTCGGCATACAAAGTAGGGGTCGCAAAATGATTACTCACATAGCCAAAGGCCTGGAAGAACAGCATGTCTTCGGTCCATGGCGGGAATATGTTATACTTCTTGTAGCAAGTCAGTGTTTCTTCATTTTCACCATTGAGTTTCAAGTCACGGCGATAACCATTCCACGCTGCTTTCAATCCCATCTCGGTGTTCACTGCATTATACACGACCGCTAACCATTCGGTTGCATTTAGGGCATCTAGGTCCAGTATTGCAGGATCGGAATTCTAAATATATATACACTTTCTTTAATTTCGAAAATTATACGTCAGCAACCAGATAGTTTTTATAAAATTAGTATACTTCTTTCAAAAACCGTTCAACCATCGATTCCAAAATAGGTTCACCTCCCCAAATGAATAGCTCGCTGAGATTCTGAAAGCATTTATTTTAATTTGTTTTCGATCTACAATCTTGCTGAAAAACGTGGAATACATAAATAAATACCGATTTCAGAAAGGATTTCAAGTCATTTCTCCAATCGTGAGCATGCCGACCATACATTCCAAGAATATTCTGAAAATAAGTTAGTGGGAAGTATTTCAAAATCTGTAAATAGGAAGAGCGTTGAAAATTAGATGAAGCAAATACCGAAATGAAATAAGTCTGCAAACGCGTGCCAGTAATTGCATCTGTACATATAATGCGTATGATTATTAACATTTGTCGGGGACACAATAGTCAGCGGGATGAGTGGGCAGAACAAATTACCGATAATTGGCTCACGTAATCCTTGGGATATTTCATAACCGAGAACTGAACCAAGGGAACCGTAATTTACTGGTCTGTATGTACATGTAAAAGGCACTTAGTGAAACGTCAATACAGTATATAGTGTAAAATTCGCCGTGAAAGAAAAAAACTTACAGCGGTCGGTGGTTTTGGAATCTGGCATAACAGAGCTCGGTGAAACCACTAGTTACAACTAAAAATAAATCACTGTGTGAACATTTTTGAAAAATGCTTCCAATGACATTTGAATATGGCTCTTTCTTTTTCTTTTATCATCATAGTCTTTCAAGCTCAATTCATAGGAAATGATGTTTATCGTTTTAGGTTTTTTCAAGAAGCTTTGTTTCGTGATAAGTTCCGTTAACCGTTAGTTTTTAGGTAAACGCGTTATCAGTGCCATGCTTGTAATGTACGAAAAACATGTGTGATGTAAAAAAATCCATTTTTCTGTAAGCACAGAAGGACTGCACGGATTTTGGCAAAATTCAATACAAATCGTACGTCTATAATAATTCAATTTTGTACTGATCTTTAGCCCGATATCGCAGAAATTATAAGAGCTGCAGCAGCCGCAGGCATTTTTGAAACAATTCCAAATTACATATGATATGAACGACTGCGTAGATCTGATTCAAATTTATTACCGATCCATGATAATCCACTGGAGTATAAATTTGTAGCCCGATTTCTAAAAACTTATGAAAGTTAGAGCGCGCGCAAATACGTTCGAAAAAATGCAAAATCACAGAAAATGTGAACGTCGTGCTAGAGTGCCGCAGGCAGATGTTTGAAAAAATGGAAAATTGTATGGAAACAAGATAATTGCATAAATCTTTTCGAAAATTGGATCAAACATAGAGAATCGACCTGTTAACATGTGTGACAAGTTTAGCTGGTGTCTCCAGGTGTTCTCAAGTTATGGAGGTCAATCATTTCCATACACCCAAACCATTCAACACACCACTTGTATTTTTTTCTAAATGTAACTTTTCGATGTTTTGGAATACATCCATTTCATCCATTGTTTTGGGCGTTCCAAACACATTTACATGACAATCTCAACAACAAAAAATGTTCACAAATGCAAAGCTTCTTGAAGAAGGAAAATAACAATGTAACCAATTGATTATAGACTTACATTTGTCATCCTCAATCCGAGATCCAAATTTTTCCGGTAGTTGCAAGATCATTGATCGCTCCCATTTCTTCAAGCTCAGCGCTAGTTCAACATAATTCGCATCTGCTGCCGGAGGCTAGATGAATGTTTGATAATCGGGCTTTCACTGTGGCTTGGATCTTTCGTAAATAATTGTATGAATTCAGCATAAAATGTATACCTGTATTATCGATTTCAAACGCGTTATCGTGTCCTCAAATGGAAATGCTGGATACCGACGGTGTCTGGTATTATTTTGAAACTGATTTGTTTTGATTCCATGTACAGTAGCAGCAAGAGACATTCGATCCTTATTCTTCGTCTGACGTACATTTCCATAAATGTGATAATAAACTCATTTCAAAAATATATTTCATAACATGTGGCTACAAAAACTGGTCGAAATCATATTGAAACACTGTACCCGGAAGTCGTTTAAACGAGTTGTACGTCTGTCGTGTTCGGCAGATGTCGCATTAAAATGAGACTCGAGTACTGGTATGCGCTCTCTCAATTTGGGAATTTTACTTTGGTACTCTGCAAATGTGGCTGTCGCTCCTGGACGAAGATGAGGCTGCACTGGCTACATGAAAAAACGGTGTACAAGCGATAATAAAAACGAGAAGACTAGTAATGCGCAGAAATGTGTAGAATTGCTGATTTTGGAAGTCAACGAGATCATCAAAAGATGATGGCATATCGAGCAACGACGAGTCCCGATTCGAAACAAAGAGAAATACAATCGAGTATCGCATAAGTTAAGGCCTAGATCTAGACCCAGACCTGACCTATGAGATACATCGATTAGAAACCCGGACAAGTTAAAAATACTAATTCGTTGGTAACTGACAGGACACGCCGAATTCTGGTTAGATCCAAGCTATTGAAATAACAAAAATGTATGCCTGAGATTCTTTTCGACAATCTGCGGAGTGAGCCAGTGGAGAACCAACAGACTTAAAACACTAAAATCCTTTTAGAAAAACGCAGATATTTAATTCCAGAGTTTTTTGCGATATTCTTCGAAAGTATGAAAGTAGTGTAGTAGTGCTGAATGTACTGATTTTAATGAGGGATTAGACGTGCGTCTAATTGTTTCAGTGAGCACTGAAACAGTTTCAGTGTGATGCTGTGTGCACTGAGAGCAGAAAACGGAAATGATCATCGGGCTAGTATAGTAATCGAATGACAAAAGCGAAATCGGAGATCTTATTTTAAAAACTCATGGATACTATCTCGATGTTGGGCAACAACCCATTCGTCTGCTGTTTCGATTCCCATTCGAACGGTAGATTTTGTGCCTAAAATCAATCGCGAAACGATAGAACAGCGACCGGCTAGTGAGGGATTTTCGTAAGCTGTTCAGTCAATTGCATTTGCTTGCGACTTCGTGTCGATTTTCGTTGTGCGATTGATTCGCGATCTGTATCCTGTTTTTCAACAGTCATTCAATCTCTTGCGATTACAAAACCAATAACAAAGCCGGTCGATTTTGCGATCGAATAGTAGTCTTAAAACGAATATTAAAAGCTCAAAATTTCGCATTGGGTCCTCAATTACTATTACTCTTACTTTACGGTTTACTGTTACCAGTTCTCTATCAATTTCCTGCGTTACCTCACTTCAGGTACCATCGTTACCCATTAAATGAAAATTCGCCTAACGAAAAACGATTTTCCGGGAAATTTCCCTATTTTGTGCTTTTTTTCTTCCCTTTCTCGAATTTAATATTTTGTTGTTTTTAGGTTTGAGTCGCGAAACTAAATGTTTTCATACATTTTACTCTACTACAAACTATCTTAAAAATAATCTCGATATTAAAATAGAATGAAACCAATTATCTGTACAATGAAAACAAATGTACAACGTTACCTCTTTAAAATCCTCCATTTTTTTGAGCAAGGCTTTCGACGAGCGCAGCTCCCTCTTCAATGAGTCAACAATCTTTTTGACTTTTAGCTGTTCCTCAACAAGACGTTTAAGGTGCTTTTGTTCTCTCGGCGTTAATGGCTCCCTGCCGTGCGGGACTTTGGTCAGTTCTTTATAGGTCAGTAATTTCCCTTGCAAATCGATCTCTTGGTACATCTTCTTAATCTGTCAGTCAAAGAATTTTTTTGAAAATCTTCTGGGGCTTTTTATGTACAATTCTCAATGTGCAAGACAAAACTTCGAAAATTTTACCGATCTTCTCACCGATGTCGGAATGATACCATACCAGTAGTTTTTCCTTAGCGCAGATTCCATAGGAGGCGTTAAACAGCTCCTGTGTGAAAACAAAGTTAATATATAATTTTGTGATTATCGTTTTCTATAGTTTACAGCTGACTTAACTCTGCAGGAAGCACTTCTAATACATCGCGTGTTTCTTGACTGGCGTAGTCAACCAATTGAACTACCATTCGCCATAGAATGATATTTTCTGCCGATAATAAATGGCCTATGACAAATATTAGTTGCAGTTATCGAAAAAAAAAGGAACCACTATATATATACTTATGTTATCATCCGTAAACCGCCCTAATATCCTTGCATATTCACGTATTGATACCAGATCTTGAGCAACTACTTTGAACCTTCCATTTTTTAATACTGGAACCATCCCATCGGTATTCATCACACTGTTCCAATATGTTTCTAAATACTCTTCCCAATCGTGCTGTAAAAAAATCCGCCGACTGTTCACGTCGCGCCAGGCAACTGCATAATCGTTTTTTACCTGAGTAATGTTAGTTGGAGATCCAGGGTTGGGATTATCCCAAACGTCAGCAACTACCTGAATATACATTTTCACACGAGAGTTGAAATGCAAACATCTTCTGAATTACAGTAAACGCTTCGTATTCTCAACCTCCGCTAACTTGACCGCTTCCCTAACTTGACTCGTTACCATGGCAACGAATTCCCCTAACTTGACTTCTCCTGCGCCCGTGGTCCCCACCCCGATTGAAGCACTGCGCTGCGTGTACCCCTTGTTACCCCTACTCGTAAAAAAGGGCCGAGAGTGGGGACGGTAGGGGAACTCAAGATAAGGGAGTGTGCCCAGTCCCGTCGAGTCAAGAATACCGAGCGTGTACTGTACATGAAATATTTTCGAAAAGAACACCGTTAGCTGCAAGGCAATTCGCCTTTCAATCGTTGCCAAAAAGGTAATTGCTGTAAAAGAGAAATGAAACTCAAAACTCAAGTATCATTGATAAGCGATACATAAGAGGAGGTGCAATCCCCCCCATCCCGGGCTCAATAGATAACAAAAACTGTAAACAACTTTTTTCAGGCATACTGGCATTTAGAGGGTTAAAAAAAAGTCTTACGGTATTCGGATATCGCCATAGCAGACCGTAAGACTCTTTTTCGAGCTGTAAATGCCAGAATCGCTAAAAAACGTTGTTTACATTTTTTGTTACCGACCGTGGTGTTTCACATCGTCTCAAATCTTCAACTACAAATGATGCAAAAAGGTACCGTCGAACTTAATTTCTATGTTCTCTATATGTGTCAGCATTACCTCGATCGAGAATTGCGAAGATTTATATTTATAGATTATATTAGATTTAGATTTATAGATTTATTTTTTTGATCGAACCGTAGTATTTGAATGTAATTCTTTTTCTTTTGTTATGCCGTCGAGTAGTCTATTCGCCATCGTCGTATTCAAACCGGCTTCCTGCAGTTTCGTCACCATGTTTCTAGATGTTTTGGAATAATTGTCCTGAAGACTTCGCGTATCCGGATGTAACAACTACAAATTGTATATTCAATATATATAATCGACTTTAAAATAACGCAACAAATTTCTCACCACATTATCGATTTTTCTATATACCATAATGGAACCCTGATCACCATAATGATGGCTAACTTTAACCGAAAACAAAGTTGAATCGAATCCGTTGGAAACAGCCCACTTTTCGAGCTCCCACCATGATGAATCATACGGAACGGTACTTAAGAATTTGACGATTGGCTTAACACCCTCTTCCCTCAAGTACGCTATAATGACGATCTAAGTATACAAAACTGTTTCCTAGTAAATTTTTATTTTCTTATCATAAATTTCCGTACGTACTCCAGTTAGCGCATAGTTGATAATATAGTTTTATCAATTTCACGAGTTCCGTATCCGACGATTCTAGCGTACAGTAATGATGCTTGATTGAGTAATCGAATAATCAACTAAGAGTTGGAAGAAATCGATATTAAGAAAAAAAAATCTCACCAAATTTATTCAATTCAATACCATAACCGTCTTGAAAATAAAGTTGGTACCGGCGGCGAAAGTAGGCTTCTTGCGAACCGATCATCTGGTATAGCCCATGCATGACCGGGGTGACTCCACATGCGTGGTAAAAAAAGTCATCGCAAGGGTTCGCATTGGCCAGTACATCGGATTTCAAGGCTATCCAATTATTAGCAATGCCGATTTAAATTACGTTAACATATTTACGTTTAATGCGTAAAGCGTAAGCTGATAAGAGTCGTTTTTATGAGTATTTGGAACACTTGTCAATGGAATCGAAGGCTGCAAAAATCCAATATATTGGAGGGGACGAAAATTTTAGGTGTAAATATTATTAACAAATGAATGAAAAAAATTCAAATCCCCTGGTAATCTAACTTTTTTTTGGTGGATATAATTTGTTGTTGGACACGCCTGAATTTTTCTCAGAATTTTGTGAAATTATGTAACATTGCGTTTTTTACGCCGAAAAAGAAAAGTGAAATACTGCGAACATCACCACGAGGTTGGCAATTATTCTGTTGGCTCGAAGAAATAGTAATAGCATCAACAGCAAGCCGTTCGAAGCAATTCTTTGCATTTCTTTGTGTGCATCTCTTGGCGCCAACTATGTCATAGAGTTGCACAGTCGCAAAACATTCGTTTACCAAAATCAATTACAGAAAAAATTCATACGAGTTCAGTAGAATTAACAAAATATTTATATTTGAAAATAAAAGTAATAGTTTTGCTGGGTAATTTGTAAAGCAATCCATTTGTTCCATCGCTTGTCAATAAAATTTTAACACTAGTATTATGCAAAATCAATATTTTCGGCATCTCGTATACGCTTGGTTTTTCAAAGATATTTATCCCATTTTGCTTTCTCAAGAAGCTTTGTTTTGGTGAAATTTTTTTTTTTCGAGATGTTCATGAAAACGTGTTCATAATGTGCTAAAACCTCGAAAGGTTACATTTAGAAAAAATGACTGTATGTATGTGTGTGTGTGCGTGTGTGTGTGTGTCTTGCTTGGCCTCATAACTTGGAAACGGTTTGAGATATCAAGCTAAAATTTATACCACATATTTACGGGTCAAGTCCTTCACTTTGGTGCAATTTTTGGCCATATCTATGCAGTTGTTCAGTTTTTACGCCGTTTAAAAATTTTTTTTAGTGTCTCGTAGCGCTCTAGCTGCCACATTTTTCGAGATATCGGGCTAAAATTTGGTACAAACTTGGACTAATCCAAATCCAATAATCTAAAGATCGGTATTGAATTTGCTTAAAATCTATGCAGACGTTCAATTTTGGCATCATTTTGAATTTTTCGAAAACAGTTTCTTTACAAAAAAACTACTATCAGTAGCAAGAAATAAATTAAACAACTATGGAACTATTTAATAAGTATATTCAATAAACAAGTAAAAGTAAATTAATAGATATGTGTAAAAAACTTTTCACAAAAGAAAGCTTCTTAAGGAAGCGAAAAATGTTAAACGTACTTTCTTACAAACAGAGCTTAGTAAACCGTGATAAAAGAAAAATCGTGTCAATTACATTGGCATATTGCTTCCTCTTTTTCACCAAAATTTTTCACCAAAACAAAGCTTCTTGAGGTCACAATATGCCGATGTAATTGGCACGATTTTTCTTGTTTTAAAAAATTTATTCCATTAAGAAGTGTTCTGGCTGGCTGGACTATTTAATAGTGTAATTGATTCCAATATTGAAAGCGTATTGAAAGAAGGTAAAAACGAAGGAAATATTAAAAAGTCATATACGACAGGGAACCGATAAAATTTCGATAAAGGGGACAGCTTAACGATAAAATTTTACCTGATAAAAAACAGTCGTTTGATCTGGAACATTTTAACGCAGCATCTTCTTCGAAACAAGATATGCCGAACGAAAGAAACAGCACAAGTATGCTAATTCCAAACATTCGTTAGTGTTAAAAGTATACAAAAATTTACGGAACATTAAAATACAATTTTTTATTTATTACTTACATACTGGATCTGTTCAACGACTCTATGAAAAATCTCATGATAAATAACGTGATATCAGGTGGCGCGATAGTTTCTTGGCCTTCAGCGGAAAAAAAGAATTCTTTGCTATATTCCAATATGCCGGAAGTTGAACCGTTCGGTCCAGTAAGATGGCGACACCCTTATGGAGGTTCAAACTTGTTCAGGGATTTATATAAAGTTGTATCAGGAAGCTAGTGAATCATCTGAGGATCGTAAAGTTTTTCATATATAATTCGTGACACTGCTCTTACGAGTTATTACAACATTATGTCTACAAAGATAACGACGACCAGGAAATATTTTTTTATGTCATCCGTTTCGCCTTTTCCAGTAAGTCGTAAAACTTCCGGGAAGCAACAAAATAAAATTAAAACTTTGCTCATGTTTTGTATTCGATCGATACGGGTCTTTACGAACCCTTCCCACCCCCTTTCCCCTTCTAGTACTCCATACTCACACTTACTGAGCTATCTAATTTCCATGGTATGTCCACAGCCAACTTAGCTACAGTGCACCGGATTTTCCAAGGAAACGGAGAAACTGTAGATAACCCGTGACAGTTCAGTAGTTCATGTTCATATGATTCCCAGGTGTGTGCACGAAAGTATTAGACAACAAAGTCTCAGAGAAACTAGCTTCCTACTCAACCTTTGATACACCAGCCAGCGCGCGGCTAAACGATCCAAATACTGCCCTCAAGCAACTCTTCTTGACTTGGGTGATCGCTAAAGCCGTGCACCCACCGCACATCTAGCGATGTCGGCCAAATTTTGTTCCCTAATAAATTGGTGTACCGCTTCTCTTGAATTGTTACAATCTCATCTTCTACAAATTGTGTCTAATTCGTCATTTTTACAGAGAAGCATAAAAACTTTTCGATTGTTTCAGAGATTTGAAGAATCATGAAAATATGACCATGAGAATGTCGAATGCACGTTATATCTTTACTCATATTTTTATATAGCGTGGACGTGCTTACACGATCGTTCAAATAACCATCTCTCACTCGCTGTAGGAAATGATAGCACTAGGACACGACACGACACTGACGGATAAAATAAACAGACGCGAAAACGAAGATCGGCACGTGAACAACACGACGCAGTTCTGATATAATTAGTTTTTGGCTTTGTCTACTTTTTTACTCGGTTCTTCGTAGCGGTAGTTCTCTTTTCATGGAAATGTTTCTTAGACTTCTGTGAAAACTGATAATTTCTTTCGGATATAAATTTTATTATCTACTTTTTTTTTGTCATATTAGAAATGGAAGAGGAAAGAACAGAAAAGAAAAGGTTGCAACTGAGAGTTTCATTTACTTTCTCATTATGTTGATAACACCATTTACAAATCGACCTCGATGAAGAAGTTAACATTGGTTCCGTAACTTTCACAGACAGGCTCGGAGCTTTGATAAACGACGTTAAAACCAAAACAAAAAAGTGATGTGCGAATCAAATTTGCTTCCATTTTTTTACCCTTTCGACGAAATATTATCAAAAGTTCCTTTTGTCTTTGTAAGATACGGATTTGCAGTTTGGTGGAACAATTCAAAACAAAAACGTAATGAATAGACCGTATAAAACTCAACTCATAAATAAATATATCGACACAGAAAAAACCTCAAATTAACTTGATTGACATTAGCATATTTTCGTTTTATTATTCGTTTAAATCTCATAGGTAAATGAAATATCGCCTTGTCCTTTTATCAAATCAAGAATTTCAACTCGTTTATTAAAATTCGATCGTATAAAGAATTTTCCCACAGCTCACTCGTCCGTTCACTCTCACACATAAAACTCGAGCACACATTCAAGTTTTGTTATATACGATTAATTACAAAAACTGATGACTTATCTCGCTTTCTTGTTTAATTCGTTGGCTCTTTGTATTCCCTCTGGGGCTCTCTGCTGTCTTCCAAAAACTACACTCTCGATGAGTAAATGACAATCGGGCTGGTCAGGTACGGAGAGGACGTAACACCAGAAGTATCTCGTAGTCCGTATATTGGGGCGTGGTAAGTAGGTGAGATCCGTGCGTCCGCTCGGTCCAGTGTCCCCAGAGGCAAAGCAGAGCTGGGCAGTACTCGAAGTACACGGTTTTTGTTTGGTACTTCAAGTACGGTACTGAAAGTACACCTGTACCTGCAGTACATAAGTACACTTCTAGCACTTTTTGCTCGTCAATAGCAAACTCGACCGAATTTCTTCAACAAGAACTTTTAAGAATAATCGGGATCTTTTCATAATTTTTTCACGTCTCAGGACGCACTACAAATAAAAGCGCGGTTACAAAATGGGGTGTGTCTTCGCTCTCGCAACGAAACGCACGATATCCGGAATGTCTATAAAGAAAACAATAATTATCATGCCATTATTATTGTTAGTATTATTTGGAAAGTATTATTGGATGACGCTTGAAGAAAAAAAAAACTGAATCGACTCGAAACGTAAGAAAACGGGGTTGAAAACTGGAAAAAAACGAAAAAAAAAACAGAAAAAAACGGCTGAAAACCTCGTAATTCGATGGAATATCGACCGATAATCACGGGAAAAATACTTTAGAAATTCTAAGAGGTAATTCTAATAGAAAAACTGACTCTAACTTCTACGGATGAACAAATAGAAGGCTGAAACCATGCTAGATCGACTTGTCATAGCGAAAAACTAAGGAATAAATTATACTACACGAAACATCGAAACTCTCGCTTACAACGAAAAACGACAGCAACGAGAACGACAACGAGAGTACCCAATACCACTCAGGGTAAAAACCACCGAGGAAACACGATGGGTTAACACAAAACAAAAAAACAAGAACAATACCCTGCCCCATTTGCGACGAATGGAAAGGCGTCAAATGGAACGGGAAGCAAGATCGAATTCGATGCAACAAAATGCGCCTGACGCATCGACTTCGGAACAAACTGAAAAATCGAATCCAGCACCAAATCCACAATCGGATTCTGTTCCTCAAACCGATCCACGCAATAAAGAAAGGGAAATTCCGTTCTTTCAACCAAAGCCAATCCTCCTAAGCAATATGGAACTGCTACCGTTGAAAACAACGAAAATGTATAAAGAAATCTTAAATGCTTTGGCCACGGAGGAAACGGTAAAGGAAAAAAAAGCAGAAGAAAGTATCGACGAATTCATTCGACGTAAACCGACAGCACCGGCGCAACCACTTGCACCAAAAAAACAATAAAGGAAGCAAAACCTTTTTCAAAAATCGGACCAGGAACCAAAACCTTGAAAAAAAATGTATATTGCATAAAAGAAAAATATTCGATAGCCATACCAATACGTTATCGAAAGAAATTTTTTTCTGGCAACTCGAAGTCAAAAGATCGTCGGAAAAAATCAATCTACGTCCCGAAGGCTCACTAGAATTTAATCGCACCGATCGTTTCGTTCAGCCTAAACGTAGCCGGACGAGTAACCTCATCGGAAGAGTAACGTTTTATCGCTGGTTTCATTGAGGGGGGGGGGGGGGCTTACGAATAAATGTTCCCATGAACGGCGCTTATCTGCAAATTATCACAGTTTCGCTTCGATTTATTTTTTTCCTCTCATTCAATCAATCCAGTCTTGGCACTGAAATATCGTGCACGCAGTCCACTGTCTGTTGGGTCAACCCGTCATTTTTTTTTGGTTTTACCACTGAAGGTTCTCCGCCGTCGCTGAGAGTCGATAAAATTAGACTCGACCGAGGAGACTAGCTACGGATTTCCTTCAATCGATGAATTCTTCCGCGATACGAAATCATTGGTGATGAAACTAAAGTAGATTCGCGGGATGCTCCACCGGTCAGAGATGTACCGTCACGATTTTTCAGGGTAGAGGCTGGATTTATTAATTTAAAAAAAAAACCAATCAAAGTGGAATTATTATTTTTGAAGTTAAGCTATTGAAATTTCATCCAGTTTGAATGCACCGGTTTGAATCAGAGCGAATCAAAATTTCACGCCGATTTTTTTAAATCCCACCAAATAAATTTAGCCACAAGTGGCCGATCGAGAGAACCACGACTTAACAATTATTTTTCGCAAGAAATGGTTTGACTTATCTTGCTAGCTTTTTTTTTTTTGAGCATCCGTTCCATCGAAATATCGAGACCCGCGCCGCCTTTCTTTGGCCGCCGATTATTTTGCCGATTTCTCGCTCGGTAACCTCACATTTCAACATTACGTTCGAAATAATAATTTTGTTTCTCGATAAAAATTCGTGGTTAGTTCGCCACTTTGAATTTTTTTCGAATTAAATTTAACGTCTCGTGTGACGGACGGGAGTTTAGCCATCTCAAACGACAAGCGCCAACTTCCGCCCGTTCGAGTCCAGCGTTCCATGCGTCAGCCGCGTACCCCCTGCTAAGTGCAGCATCTTTGAATTTAATTATTTCGCTCAAAATGCCTTCGAATCAAGCGGCACACGAGCGATCTGGATTCAGAATTGAATAATCTTTATAGATATCGGCTCAAAAGTTATTCCCCGAAAAATTTCGACAATAACATTTTTGCTCCTTAAAAATTAGGCGTCTCACAACAAAACCGTTTGCGCCGTCAAAGAGGGCGTCAAAAATCCTTCAAAAATTACCCCTCACCCACCCCGAAATGACCGCGCAAATATGCTTAAAATCAAGTGGCCACCTTATAATTGTCACCCTATTGTTATCTTTTCTTTTCTACTTTTACTTATATCATTTTAAATGTACAAAATATAAAAATCTAAAACTTCAAAAAACTGTTAAAGATAGTCATAAACTATTACATTTTTGTACAAGGTTTTGTCCCGTGGGAATAAATAAATAAATAAATAAATAAATAAAATTTTGTTGTCTGAATTTAATCGTGAATATGACCCAAAAGACATGGAACAAAAAATTTGCATGCGAGCAGAAATATCCGTTTTCACTGTAATCTAAAGAAAGTTGGAGTGTCCGTTTATCTTAAGTCAATATAGTGATAGAGTTCGTATCATTTCCTGCAACGATTGAGAGTAATGTTTATTTGAACGAACGTGCAATGACGTGAATGCTTTACAAAAATATAGGTAGAAATATAATGTTCACACTATTTCCTTTTCTTTCATAATTTCGCAATTCTTCAAAATTGCGAATGCATTCGGAAGTTTTCATAACTTGAAGAAAAAAAAATAATAATAACAATGAAAAAATTATTGAAAAAATTACGAGACAGACATAAATTGAAAAAGAAGGAATCGTACGATTTAGAGGAAGCGGAGACCCGCTTTATTAGTGAGCAAAATTTCAAACTTATTCAATTGCTTCCTGGTGGTTTAACGTCGTGCTAAAAAATAAGGAAACGACGGCATCGCACGATACTTCCTGGTCGTCAGTGTTATCACGAAGGCAATAATTTTGCGGAAATTTATCAGAGAGGTGTCACGAATTTTACATAAAACGCTTCACGCTATTCATATAATTCAATAGCTTCCTGGCAACACTTTATATAAAACCACGAAGGACCTTTAATCTCCATAAGGCAGTAGGCAGTCGATTGGAGAACGTATTGTTATCAAAAGATTTCACTTCGGGGATATTGGAATATAGTAAACAATTTTTTTTTTTCACTATACGTCGAGAGGCGTATCACGGTATTCACCATGACGGTTTCCGTAGAATTGGTTAACAGATCCACTATGTAAGTAATTCACAAAAAAATTATTTCAATGTCTTGTGATCATTTTTGTTTAATTTTAACATTAACGAATTGTTGGAAATTAGCATATTTGTGATGGTTCTTTCGTTCGGTATACATTGTTTCGGACTTGAAGAAATGCAATATTGCGATACAACTTCATGCTGGAACATAGGTAAAGCGAAGTTTTTCCGTTTCCCTTTTGTAGATGTTCTTTCAATAGCCCTAGCGGAATCGACGCAACTATCGTTCTAGAATTTTTTAGTGGTTGTCGTCGCATACGCATTGTATAGACATTGAATGTGAGTTGTTTAACTACTATGCGCGTCTAAATCCACTACGATGTGACCAGTTGCATCGTGCAAAGTTTCTACTTGTTTTAAACTGTCATTTGATAACCTCGATCGTCTTCAGATCGATCCGCCTGCAATTGTTCAACGACTGCATATGAATACAATATTAAGCGATGGCTATGAGACTTCAATTGGGCCGGTCGCTTTGCAATTAGTAGTAAATGCCAATTTGAGGTGCCAATAAACTTCGTGGCAACTCTCATGGGACTGCAAACAATTAGAAATTGATAATTTCTGAAACCACGTTTTATTCATTATTGGGAATCAGAAGAAAAACGGACAGAAACACAAATAAATTAATAACCATTCCTTCATTATCTGCCTTGTATAAATTTTGCAAGAGTTGCGAAGCATTTTACAATGTACGTATTTTAAAAATCTGACAATTACGTCATTGTAAGCGATAAAACCGATGTTTGTCCGGAGTGGCTTTTATGCCATCCACGCAACCTTTAAACAATATTTCACCATGTGAGCCAAAGTCAACTATGACTCGATGGTTGCACGATGCAAAAATGACCATGGCGACGAGAAACCTAAAGCGACTCGTATTCAACTGATATATACGCAGTGGGTTATGAGTCTACTTTCGTGAAAATTTTGAACATAGCAACTGGTCGTTCTTACATTTTTTCGAAGTTGTCTCAGTTCCGTTCGGGATAGACTATTGAAGTTCATCATACTACAATACGGTCTGGTCGAATGAGCGATGGAAAGATAATTTCGAACATTTCTCAGCAAACTTGGCAACCACAGTAAGAACCGGAAAAGCAAGCGGTTATTTTATGCAAAAATGCCAGCACTTATACGACTAGTAAAGCCACCATACGTTGGCAGAGTTCGAGGAAGGTTCTTTCGCGGTCGTGCCAGTTTGTTTCTTTTTTAAGGAAGGACTGAATAAACGATTGTTTAAAAGACCCAGCCGAAGCGCCAGTACCAGGGTCGCTATTAGAAGAAGTGTACCCGCCGCCGGATAGTGTCAATCCGTTTTTATAGAAATTTTAGCCCGATGTCTCAAAGATTTTAGGTAATTTTTTTTTCATGTATCAGATCTCATAAAGATCAAAAAAATATCTTAGTACTAACCACGCGTGCCCTCGTAATGTTAGGCCTACTCATTGAGAAATGCGCAAGCGACAGCGAGGAAAAAGGATTTTCGCAAACATTTTAAAAACAAAAATATTCATATCTTTTGAACGGCTTCATCGATTTGGATCAAATTTAGAAAAAAAAAAAAACCGTCACAAGTCGCGGATCTTGTTTGCGAGGATTGAGCTTGATAGCTTAAAATTTGCGGAAACTGCAGTGCGCCAAAACAGTTTTTCGATAAATTTGAAAAATGAAAATGCTCGTAGCTTTCGGACCTCTCTGTCGACTTTAGCAGAATTGCAAATGACTTTGGGGTTTATTCGACTTGTATACCAAATTTCAGCTGAATCGGTCAAAATTTGCGACAGCTTCGCAGTACACACACACGCACACCGGATATTTATTTACAATGTTTTGAAACATTCTGAACAAGTTGAAATGACAATTTCGAAAGAAACATTTTCCACGACAATCAAACAAACGACCATTCCACAGGCCGCCTTAATAATGTGAACGGCGATCGTTTTTCGGAAAGCGAGTGAAAAAGCGACGATATTAACCTTAACAGTATATTGACCGGATATTGACCTTTAACTGGAAATAAATGACGAAACGAAAATAGCGTACCGATGAACTTTATAATATACTACTTAAACCTGCGCGCGCTGCCGCGCCTCGATTTCGGCATTGATCAGTCAGCTGTCAAAAAAACTCAATTACAGTCGGACCGAACGAAATTTATTTTGCTGAAAAAAAAAATGAAAAACCGCGTCATCGAATTTTCCGACCAATCACTTCGCGAATAAAAAGGTTACAATGCACTTCGATAATTTCGATATTTCGATCTCACCAACTTTTTAGGGGTGGACTGAAAAAAAAAAAGAAAAATCGCGTCATCGAATTTTCCGACCAATCACGTCGCGAATATAAAGGTTACAATGTAGTTCGATAATTTCGATATTTCGATCTCACCAACTTTTTAGGGGTGGATTAGCGAGTTAGTTCAGTGGCTCAAGTTAGTTGTCGGAAGTTAGATAGTTCCAAATCCTAGTTCCCGTTGCGGTAATTCTTGTTTGAAAATATAGTTCTATATAGCTTCTCGAGGAAAAAAACCAAGCGTAAAAATCGAGCGCATAGAAGATGCCAAAGATTTTCATTTTGCGTAATAATAGTATCAAAATATTATTAAAAAACGAATTAAAAAATTATGTCTATTCGTCAAAATTGCGATTTCATTAACTTATTTTGTCAAATACGCAATTTCAAATAATGAATCGAAATTCTGAGAACAATTAATCCAATCCATTAGTTAATACGTTTAGTAAAATTAAAAAACCTATTTCCTTTTATAAAAGAAAGTTTGATTACCGGGTGATTTTTCGAACAAAATATTTTTTCATATATTTGATAATAACATTTAGGAATTTTTTTGCATTAATATTATCCAAAATGAATACTTTTAGCGTATTCTATGTCCCCTTTTTTTTTCACACTTATTTCCCATTGACAAGTGTTCGAAATTCTCTTTCAACTTCACGCTTCGACAGACTTCACCGCGGGTACTCGTATATACCTCCGCATTAAACATAAATATGTTGTGTATTTCCAATCGATTCCACGATTAATTGCGCAGGCGCGGAATTTAAAGCGGCAATGGATCTGAATGTGTCAAACCCTTGTTCTGACTATTATCGCTACGCGTGCGGATCTAGCATGGTACTCTTCGGTAAGATGGAATCGCAAGAACTCTATCTTAAGAGATATCTGTACGACTATGATGCGCATGTGTTACCTAATGGGATTCAGCATTCAGGTGAAATCTACGTTTTTTCTCCTTAAAATCAATGTCCTATAGTTCTTCGTTGAATTCTTGCTCCCGTAATCAAATATCATATTATTACGGTACCCTAAAATTGTCAGATACGGATCTCGTGAAATTGATAAAACGGTATCGTCGGTTATGCGGTGACGAAAGTACGTACAAACTTAAAAAAAAAAAACATTTTTTAAACAAATTTGTATAATTATATCGTCATTGCAGCTCAGTCGATCGTAGAGCGTTCTAAAGCGATTGTCAAATTTCTACATACCGTCGCGGACGGTACATCATGGTGGGAGCTCGAAAACTGGGCTGTTTCTAACGGATTCAATTCAACTCTGTTCTCGGTCGAAATTGTGCATGCTCATCACGAACATGGTTTTATTACAGTATGAAGAAAAATGCATAATATCATGAGGAACTTGTTGCATTATTTGAAACTCGATTACATATATTTAATATACAATTTGTAGTTGTTACATCCGGATACGCGAAGTCTTCAGGATAATTATTCCAACACATCTAGAAACATGGTGACGAAACTGCAGGAAGCAGGTTTGAATGCGACCATGGCGGATAGACTATTCGACGGCATAACGAAAGAACAAGAACTATATTCAATTACTGCGGTTAGATTAAAGAATACTCTATAAATCTTTGCAATTGTCGATGGAGGTAGTGCAGTGTAGAGAAGCTAGCAAGTACGTTCATTGGTACCTTCTTGCATCATTGGCATCCAAAGCGTTTAGTACCGGTTGACAATGACTCTTGAGTTTTATTTCTTTTCAAAGGCAAGAGACTTTTTGGCGACTATTAGAAGTCCATTAAGCATCTCTCTACCGTTAACTGTTTTCTCTTCGAAAAGGTTTAATGTAATCTAGAAGATGTTTGTGTTTCAACCGACTTGTGAAAATGTTTATTTAGGTAGGTGCTGACCACGTAACGGGCTGGAAGCCAACAAGCAATTGGCACGAGATGTGGAATACTGAACGAAAAAATCCAAATAATATTACACAGGTAAAATACGATTATTCGGTAACCGGTCAGGATGTTAACTAGGCATTTTTTACAGAACGATTGGGAAGAGTATTTAGGAAAGTATTGGAACACAGCGATATATACGAGTGGGATAATACCGATATTAAACAATGGAAGGTTCAAAGTAGTTATTGGAGACTCGCTATCAGTGGAAACCTTTGGAAGTGCATTCGAAACATTTACGGATGCCAACATCAGTCTGTATTATAGCGGTTTCATTTTTTTTACAATAATTGGAATTTATGTTTGTCACGGCCCATTTATTATCGGCAGAAAATATAATTCTATGGCGAATGGTAACTCAACTGGTTGGTTACGCCGGTGAAGAAACGCGCAACGTATTGGAACTGTTTTCTCCACAGTTGAGTCATATTCAAACTGCAGAATAAGATAATCAATAAATTCCGTATTAATACTGGGTTTAATAACTGCCTTAGGAACTGCCTTACACCTGCTATGAAATCTGCACTACGAAAACTCTACTGGCTTGATATCATTCCGAAGGGTCTAAGAACACCGGTAAGGTTCTCGAACTTCTGTCTAACACATGTAGAATTGTGCCAAAAAATTCCAGAAGCCTCTCTAAAGAATCCTTTCACTGACAGATTAAGAAGATGTACAGCAAGATCGATTTGCAAGCAAAATTACTTGCCTATAAAGAACTGATCAAAGTCCCGCAGAACGAAGAGCCATTAACGCCGAAAGAAAAAAAGAATCTTAAATACCTTGTTGATGCACAGAGGGATACCAACATAATGGTTGACAATTTGAAAAGCCAGTTGGACTTGTTGAAAAAACAGCTCGAAATGATGAAGCACCCCAAAGCGGTAATGCTTAAGATTTGTCTTCAACGTACACAAACTTATTATATTCCATTATAATTTTGAGATCCTTTTAGAGAATGTTCTTAGTAAATATAAATTTATCCAAATTTTTTTTTTGCGGGGTTTAGAACAGAAAACAACAAGATATACGAATAGATGAAGGAAATGGGAATAAATGTCAAATTAAAATTTGACAAATAGGTGTAAAAAGCAAGATGTATAGAAATGGGGTGGAAAGTAATATTTTCGTTAGGCGAGTTTAAGGTAGTTCATGCGTAAGATATTCATTTCGCATAAGTTCGAGAAAATTGAGAGGGAATTGCAAACACTTCTCGATGGTATAAAAATCTGAAAAAATTCATACCCATTGAAGGTACTGAAAAGATTAATTTTGCATAATATAAATTGCAAAAAGTTATTAACAAATTGATGAAAAAAAAACTTGTTAAACAAATTAACGGTAAATCGACTTTGTTTTTAAATGAAAATGATTCGTCCATTTTTCGGAAAACGTATGAATTTTTTCAGATTTTTATCTTCATTTTGATTTTTGCACATTTTTCCATGTAAAAAACAAGGAAATTCAAAATAAAGATGAAAATCTGCAAAAATTCATATGTTTTTCGAATAATGAACGAATCATTTTCATTTAAAAACAAAGTTGAGTTACCGTCAATTTGTTTAACAAGTTTATTTTTCATCAATTTGTTAATATCTTTTTTCAATTATTATTATGCAAAATTAATCATTTTAGTACCTTCAATGGGTATGCATCTTTTCAGATTTTTATACCATCGAGAAGTGTTTGCAATTCACTCTCAATTTCCTCGAACTTATGCGAAATGAACATCTTATGCATGAACTACCTTAAATTAAACGAGTAAGGCCAGTAGCTAAAGTGAATTAACGCAGAAGATTGATAGAAGACTTGTCATGTTATTGTAATTGTAATGTTGCACGGTAAAGTGAGATCAATAGTAATGGCAAAACCAGTGGGAAATTTAGAACTTTTTCACATACTTTTATATCCCTGGTGGCACTGTCGACCGCAAAATCGGCCAGTAGGTTTCTTCCTTCAAATTGCCGACAATACAATAATTACAAGAAAAACACGGTAGCCAGGACTATAACACAGGAAACATCGGGATTCTGAATCAAAGCTTCAACCACAAAACTAGCTTTTTTTAACTCGTGCAAGGAAAGCGCCGCACTTAAGGGCAGTTTTGCGAGACAAAGGTGGCTGATTTCATGTCAGTAGTGAAGAGATAGGTTCGCGCATGCGCAGTTCCCGCTTGTTTTACTTTCGTCCCTTGGGACGTAAGTAAATAACCTCACATTTCACTGTCCATCCCGCTGCCATGAAATGCGCCGGTTTCACCTGCACTCGTAAAAAGAAGTATGCTGTGCAACTTGGCCCGACCTGACGAAACTGACGCAAACCTTACACTCGTAGCAATCGGCAACTTTCGGCCTTTGTTGCACAAAATATTATATTATTTACATATGCTGCGGGCTGTTTTGTTGGATTTATAATCAGAGCTGTGCACAAGCTATAAGTACCTGCTTAGTGTACGCACAAACAGCAATCGAAAAAGTTACGTGACTAGTTAGTATGATAGGAGAGGAGCTCTTTATGAATACATTATACTTCCAGCAGCCCAGGTTCTCAAGTACTTGAGTACACCAAGTAGGTACTCATAGATTTTGCCTAGCTCTGTTTATAAACATAATAGATAAAATGACTATCGAAAAATAGGGAACAGACCGCAAATCAAACTACTTTTTGTTTCGCGACACCTCATTAGAAGTGAACGAGGCAAAATAAGGGTAAACCGATGCTCGGTTTCGGACACCTTTCTGAGGACTTTTAGAGCCAAAACCGTCAAACGGTTCATCCGCTATTTGTCGCCGATTTCGTTGATATCGTTAGGACGTGTTAGTCGGCACCGTCGCCAGAAAAAAAATACAATTACCGTACCCTGGACTAGTACACGGTTCCGTCCGATTTGTAGTAAGTCGCTTTAATGGGGTTGGAGTTCGGAACGTTCAGCGGACAAATTTTTTTCTTTATTTTACTGTCTAACTGTAGAAAACGTGATTAAATTACATGAGCCGGAAGAATTCGTTCGGGTAGTGGCGCCACGGACCTGAGATCCGTAAAAATCATTGAATATGTAAGCTATTTTGGTGACGCGTATAGGGGACCACTTTTATCTCCATAGGGTATACTCGTTGAATGTGTACGAAGTTAAGAAAAAAATCAACCGAAAATTGTTGCTCCGGACCGACGAGCGATGCCCTTTTCTCAGCTGAAAAATCGCTCGACTGATGATTAAAAATAATTACTCGTGAACGAGATGCGGGACCGGCTTCCACTTGCGCTTTCCGGAGCATATACTTTCCGAACGAATTTTTCCTGCTAATGTCCTTTAATTACGTTTTCTACAATTAGAAAGTACAAAAAGAAAATTAGTTCGCCGAACGTTCCGAACTTCAACGCCGTGTCGCTTTACCCATTTAAATAACTCGTTGTTATCTTATAATAACCACCATCATGCTATTTCCGGTTTCGTTGGATTTGTTGTAATAATCCCCACTGTGCAGGTGGGGAGATCGTCAAATGGAGCAAACTTTCACTTACCTGGTTGCATTTTGTTCACTTACATGCTAGTCTAAACTTATGCGATACTTATGACTTCATTACTTATGACTATATTACTTTCTGTTTCGCGAGCGGATTCATCCTCACTCGATATGACATCAACTTTGGGTGATCTCGTCGGTTTTTAGAACCCACATTTCTACATATTGCTATCCATTATTCGTTTTTAAATTTGTATCATAGCTTGTACACCGATTTTTCATATAATAATATTTGTAGTGTACAGGTGCAAAAGAGAACCGTTGTTATCACTTGCATGCGGTAGATGCGTTACGTGAGTCCCACCTTGAAGTTACTAAAAAAACGATCATAACAAAACTCCAGGCTCAGTTTGATGCAAAATCCGCCGAAAACAATAGAAGTACAGCGCGTTTAGAAGCCTTTTGGGTAATTTGTTTCCATATAATTCCAACCAGACTTATATAGCCACATGTTATAAAATTTATTTTTGAAATTAATTTATGATGACATTTATGAAAATGACCGTCAGGCGAAGAATATCAACCGAACGTCAGTTGACCCTATATATGAAGAAAGAACGATAATGTTTCAACATTATATAAAGAACCGATATTATCCAAAATTTCCATTTGAGGACACGGTAACGCGTTTGAAACCAATAATACAGGTATTCGTTTTATCCATCACTCATACAATGAATTATCAATAAAAAGTCATGGTCGATTATCAAGCCCGATTATTACACATTTGTTTAGACACCTGTACGAAATGCGGATTACGTTCAACTCGGCTTGGCTTTAGAAAAGTGGGAGCGCGTGATGCTCTTGCAGGTACCGCAAATATTCAAACGCAACATTGAGGATGAAAAATGCAAGTCTGCATTTCAGATGCAAATCAATTAATTTAGTTTTTATATTTTATAACATTTAGTTATTTGTTTTTAGTTATTGGTAATGGTTTTGTGAATACCGATTTTGCCAGATTTGTAAATGACCGACCTTCGTAAGCTTTTTTTTCCTTGACGAAAAATTTTACATTGCTGTACTGTGTATCTCTTACTGGCTGTCTTTTCCATGCAATACAGGTCATTAAATTACGGTTACCTTGGTTCGGCTCTCGGTTATGAAATATCCCTAGGATATCGTAAGCCAGTGATCGGTAATTCTTTCTGCCCACATATACCGCTCACTATTGTGTTACTAATGAATACTAATATTCATACGCATTACATATACAGATGCAGATACTGTCAACCGTTTGGAAGATTATTTTTATATGGTATTTTCTTCTGATTCTCGACTTGCTGCCTCTTTACAGGTGTCTGAAATTAAGACGTACTTATTACGGACTTACTTATTTTTAGAATATACTTGAAAGAGATGTGACCATTAACACGTGGTCAGGATTGTTGGGGTTTCTATTCTCGGTATTCCTTTATGTATTTCTCATTTTCCAGCAATTGTATATTGAAAATGCATCAAAATAAATATTTTCAGGAACTTCCTGAGGTATACGATTCGGTATCTGTGCCCATTTTAGTGTCGACTTTAGTTCAGTTTCTGCAAAAAGTATATTATTTTTTAAAATTACTATCTGTCCGTTTGCGTTTAGTTTTCGAAATGACTAATAATGAATATACCTTTAGAATCCGGATCCTATCATGCGGTACGACCTAAATGTAACCGAATGGTTATTGAACGGGTATAAAGCGGCGAACACCTGGGTCGGATTGAATGCAGCATGGAATGCTCGTCAGCATGACTTGAGATTCAAGGATGAAATTGACGAAAGATTGGCTTTCGTACCCGGTGATGAAATATTTATGCGATTCAACCAGGACATGCTGTTCTTCCATGCCTTTAGCTTTGTAAGGAACAATTTACCGATTTTAACTCTCTATTGACGAATCAAGCAATCGTACAATCATTCCTAAGCTCGTGAAAAGCGGTGGGCTTGTGTTGATTAACAGGTCGTTGTAACACTTGTCCTTTTCAGTCCAACTGCGAGGCAGCCCATTTAACCTTCGGAAAAACCATAATCAACGAGCTCCTGAGCTGGCATCCGAACTTCACCAATGTCTGCAGAAAATACACTGAATCAAAAAATTAAATTTTGTCAACCTCGCATGGAGGTTGGCAAATATTTCGTTGACTTATTAAAATAGAGGTTAAGACAAATGCCGGTCGACTGGGATAAAACAATGCTTTTTTTTTGAGTCAACTACTCCACGTATTTGTACTTCAACAGAATAATTGTTTATATGAGCCCTGAATGGTTTGAGCGAAACGCAGTGCACACTGAAACAATCGGCTGTGAGGTTGAAGCAAATCTTGTTCGGTACTCAATTGGAAGGTCGCGTGAGGTAGGATCAACCTCGCGCTTCATTCCAACGAGCGGAATAATTCCATCGAAGTAACTATCATGAAATGATTGAGAAAAATGATTGATCCAAATATTTGATCCTTTGACACAACTACACAGACATTCGATTGACTTCATGAGTCGATTCTACTTGCAGTATCGACCTGTTTAAAACAACCAACAACATTCGTTGAATTAATCGAAGTATACGATTACGTTAGCTATTCGAGAGGGACTCGTGTGAAGATTACTAAAACAGCATTTTTTTACATTGTTTACACTGTTTGTTAGAATAAAATAATGAGAATGTATTGCTCGTGATATCATCAAAAGAGTTATCAATGAATTACAAGATTCAGTCGTCAGTGACCGACAGGTTTCGCGACGAAATGGGTTTTAATTTTTCGAGAACAACGTAGTGCGGTGTATGCATACTACCGACGATCGAAAGGGAGGCAGCGCGCTAATTATGCCTGCCTTCGTCGCGCTGTAAATTATTCAACCAATTCCAGGCAACCTAACGTTTGTTTTAAATGAAAATTTTTTGTTGATTTTTCTGCATATGCATTTATTTTATACGTACAATTTCAAAAATATATTTTGAAAAAATTTATACGTATTCAGAATAGTCACAAAAAAAAGTCACAAAAATCATTTTCATAAAAAAAATTTTTTACGTTGACGGGTGATTTGTTGGACGAACTTTTATTCACCGACTCCTTAATAACGCTTTGGAATTATTATTATGCACAATTAATCGCCATAACGTACAGAAAAAAGACTATTAAAGACATGAACGTTACGAGTAGAGTACCAAGGCAACTTATATTCGATAAAAATGACTCAAAGTTATAAGTAATAGTAGCGTAAGCGGTATAGTGCTAGGTTCGAAAGCGTTAGGTCCGAGGATCGAGCCCCACTTACGGTACAAAATTTAATTACTCATATAACTGAAGAACGTTGATTGATCATCATAAGAAAAGTGAATTATAACTTCTAGTATCGAAAATATGTACGGTTCTAATATTTTAAATAGTTTTTCATACATTTTTTTATTTATTACTGTCCAACGTTCGCCCTACATTTTTCCGACGTTGGAACTACGTGCGGGCCGTAGTCGACGCATCGCCGGCCGAGCTCTGGGCTAACGTAAGGCCCTCATTGAATTCGTTTACTCAACAAAATGTGTTTCGTGTCAAAAAAGCTTATCGTTTCAATGAAGCTCAACATTTCGTTACGGCAGACCTCCGGGGTTTCAATCAAATTTGAGGATTTATTTGCTCAACAGTATTAGAACTTGTACTAAAATATTGGGGCGGTTGTCCCAATCGCGTCTATAAATCAACCCAATGTGTCAAAACATGATGCAAAAGTGCGTTGGATCTGAAGGAAATCGACGGGATAGTTGAATCTCATGCGCTGAGGTTGTCTCAACCTCATGAAATAGTTCAATTAAGAAAGTGCGATGACCCAATGGTGGGGTCGAGCCAACCTCCTGATTCACTTCGCCGTATATAACCTCACGGAGAGGTTGAGTCAACCCCAATTTCGTTGGTCCCACCAATTTTTTTTTTTCAGTGAACGGTAAGAAACGCCAAGGATTGATTTTTTTTCTACTTCAAGAGTCCAGACTTTTTCGATGTAAACTCTCTTTAAGCAGTACAACCGAACTGGGAATGTAACTTATTCGGCTGCTTATTAGTTTTTTTGCATGATGTTTAATTAAGGCAGTTGAATTGATTAAACGTAAAAAATAGACAAAAAATGATAGACTTTGGAAATTGCAACTGCAATCGTTCCACGTCGAGTCTTACTTTTCATAATTTTTCGTTGAATTTTTCGCGTTAAATCAATCCAGCGTCCTTAATGGATTGTCATGTAGCCAAGCCACTGATCGATTGATCAAATCGTGATTTCACTATGGATGTACTACCGAGTTTCTAAATCCGAGTCATTTTGAACTGTAACGAAATTTACTTCACCTTCTATTCTCAGCGAAGTCTCACGAACCGGGTGCGAAATCTTTCGTACTCGCACCACCAGGCTAGAATTGCAACTTGCATTGTTGACAAGCGATTTGTCTAAAATTATATTTCATTTAAGCAGTTGGATTGATTGAAAGCAAAAAATTTAACGAACAGTTCTCAGTTGAAAATCATAACGGCAATCGCCTCACGTAGATTCGCAGTGATCATATCATTCCGTTTATCTCTTGGCCGTTAATCAACCCAGCCTGCTGTATGGAATGTTGCGCAGGCATGGCACTAATTCACCGAGCAAGTTAAGATTTTGTTATGGTTGTACTACCTTGTACTACCTTGGTTGCACCTCCGAGTTGTTGCGAATTAAAACAATAGTTACTTTTCATTGATCGCTAAGAGGGCTCACTCCCTGGATGCCAAGTCGCTCGGAGTAGTACAGCCAAGTTAGTCTTGCGACTTGCTCGGTTAATCAGTGACTTGATTCCATTGCATTGCATGGAGGCCAGTTGGATTGATTCGCGTTGAAGAAAAATTCGACGAAAAATGATAAACAATAAGAAACCACAAGAATTGATTTCTTTTCTGGTTCAAGAGTTTCACACACTTACACTTTTACGGTACACTTTCTCGATGTACATCGTTTAGAGCAGCACACCCGGCTGGAATCGCCATTTATTCAGCCGATTACTGATTTTTTAAAACGATTTTCCATTAAGGCACTTGGATTGTATGAAAATGTAAAAAAAGCTGACAATTACATTGTTATAGTGCTTCCTCTCTTTTCCTTATCGTGGTCTACCCAATTCTGCTTGTGTGGAATTACGTTTATTATATTTGGCTTCCTCAAGAAGCTTTGTTTTGTGATTTGTTAATTTCTAGCTGTTAGTTCTTACGTAATCGTTCTTTTGTTTCGTTCGTCAGGCCGCAGATTTAATTATTCATCTATCTTTTTATATGTTTAATTATCAGCAAAAAAAACTCGTTTGTACAATATTTGAGCCCGAAATTTTAAAAAATGTGGCAGCTGGAGCACGTCCAGACATTTTTGAAAAAATTCAAAATGGCGTAAAAACTGAACGTGTGCACCGATTTTGCCCAAAATCAATACCGATCATTAGTTTATAATAGTTCAACTTCGTACCAAATTTGAGCAAGAAATCTCAAAAAATGTGGCAACTAGAGCGCAACCAGACATTTTTGAAAAAATTGAAAATGGCGTTAAAACTGAACGCCCGCACAGATTTTGCCCAAAATCAATACCGATGATTGGTTTATAATAGTTCAACTTCGTACCAAATTTGAGCCCGATATCTCAAAAAATGCGGCAGTTAGAGCGCAACCAGACATTTTTGAAAAAATTCGAAATGGCGTAAAAACTGAACGACTGCACAGATTTTGCCCAAAATCAATACCGATGATTGGTTTATAATAGTTCAACTTCGTACCAAATTTGAGCCCGATATCTCAAAAAATGCGGCAGTTAGAGCGCAACCAGACATTTTCGAAAAAATTCAAAATGGCGTAAAAACTAAACGACTGGACAGATTTTGCTAAAAATTGGATCAAAGGAGGGGACTTGCCTCCTCAACATGTGGTATAAATTTCAGCTCGATATCGCATACCGTCCTCGAGTTATAAAGTAAAATAATGCGCACATACACACACACACACACACACACACACACACACACACACACACATACGGACAGACATTTTTTCTAAATGTGATTTTTCGATGTTTTGGAACATTCTGAACACGTTTCCATGAAAATCTCGAAATTTTTTTTTTTCACCAAAACAAAGCTTCTTGAGGAAGCAAAATAGACCAAAAGATTAAAAACTTTGAGAATCGTAACTACCATCGTTCCACGTCGGTTTTCAATCTTCATCTATTCTTGTTGAATTTTTCGCGTTCCATCAATCCACCTTCCTTAATGGATTGTCGTGTAGCCACGCCACTGACCGGTTGATCAAATCGCGATTTCACTGTGGTTGTACTACCGTGGTTGTAAATCTTAGGTGTTCCAAGTGAAGAGAATTATAACGATAATTGACTTTGGTTTTTCTCTAAAAGTACTCATAGTCTCGAAGCAAAATTGGTTCAAGGAGTGCAACCAAGTGGGATTGCGTCTTACTCGATCGCTCAGTGGTTTGTTTCGATAACATTTTAATGAGGCGGTTGAATTAATTGACGGTGAAATGATTATCCTAATATTGTGAACGTTAGGAATCGATCAAGGGTCGATTTTGTTCTGCTCCGAGAGCTCAGACTTTTTTGACGTGAATTTTTTTGAGTGGTACAATCAGGCTAGAATTGCGGCGTGCTCGATCAGTTAGTAGATTTTGGACGGATGTTCCATTGATGGACTTGGATTGATAAAAAGCAGAAGAATGATGATTTATGAGAAACGATGAACGTTGAGAATCGATTGTCATTACGATTCTCAATGTTCATTATTTTTCGTCTATTTTTTGAACATTAAGTCCGATACTGTAATCAACATCGAGTGTATGAGGACTTTTTTGAGGTAGTAGATCAAACACACACACTGTACAGTCCACAAACAGTCCAATCTGGACAAACGTGACTTTAAAGGAAAATCTTGAAACTTCCCTATGGGTTAAAAATTTTTTAATTTGAGTGCCGAAACGGATGAGTTTGCATGATAATAATACCAAAATGTTATTAACGAATTAATGAAAGATTTTATTCGTCAACAAATTATCCGGCAGCCTAATATTTTTTTTATGAACACCGGATGTTTTATGAGTTACGAGAACATCGGATTGTGTGGCCAATTACTTGTTATTATTAATTAGAGTTCAAATTAAAATTTATTGAGGTGGCTTATTTGTTAACAATTTATTAACCATTTAATAATTCAGCTTAAATTTAATTTAATTTAAATCATTCTTAAGCTTTTAATCATTGTAGCCGGTATTGGCTTATTTTTTACTCTCCTGGACTCTGTTTGTGCGAGTGATTGTAGCCGAGGAAAATATTGGGAGATATACAGCATAAACAGAAGAATGATAAGAAGCGGAAAGCTGTGACTCTAAGTCGTGCGAGAAGATACGCAGATTTCGTCTAACAGTCGCACTCGGAGGAGCGCCGTGCATTTCGAATGCACAACGACGGCGTGGTCAATGGCGCCCTCGCCCAGAATGATGGAGTCTCGGAGGCGATAATCTTTTGGGACGCGGGACTAAGCTCTTTGTTCGAGGTTAGCACAAAGTTGTACGTTGGGTCGGCTGCGCGTGCACTTCCCACTTTGGAAGATACTACAGAGGTGGTCTTCGCGTCGTAGTATACCGCGATCATGTGAGTATAGTACGCTACCGCGAGTCTTGATTTCCTGTTCGTTTTGTTAAAAAGATGTGAGACATTTTTTTAACATTTTTTCTCTTGAGAATGCCCGCACAAATGAAACATTTTTCTTACTTTTTTACAGGCGTTTCTGTGTGCCTGTGTTTGGGTGAGACGTCGAAGCGCCGCTACGTTCGCCGCATTGCTGCAGCCTCTCGCTGGTGTAGTAACGCCCACCGACATTTATTTATTTATTTTACGGGACAAGCCCTTTTACAAAATTTCTACACAATTCAATAACGTTTAATAGACAGTACAATAATATAACATCAAGCGTACATAGTAAATAGAACGCGAAATCATATAATAATTCCAATAGCGATGAGATGCCAATATTTCATCACAGACTAGAGATCATACTAAATTATTCGTATCACAGGTTAGTGATCATTCTAAATCATTTGTATCGCAGAACGCGATGCGCCAAAGCCTCGCTGTACGTACTGATCCCTGCGTCGAACAGGTGGGATAATCCAACCCTATTTGCCAAGCTCACGAAACTGTAGTGAGCTGATCTCTCCGTAATCGAGCTTCGTATAGTTGGTGTGTGGAAAACGGGCTGGGATCTTCTTGGTCGATCCGGTAATGCCACCTGCATCTTGTCTCGAACGTATGTGCAGTCAACCATCCCTGCCACCAACTTGAACAGCAGCCGCTGATCCACATACGTTTCAAGAGTGAAAAGGCTCGGGATTTTCAATGCTTCTGCCGTCGCGGTGTAGTCTCGATCTTCTCGTTGCATGACATTCCCCATTTTGAACGCCGCACTTCGCAGGAATTTGTGTTGAACTCTTTCCAATCATTTACCGTAGACCATGAAAACCGGATTCCAGAGCTCCGAGGCGTACATAAGGAGAGGACGAACTAGCGTCAGATACAACGACCTAAGCGTCCCGACCCTTCTGAACTCGTCCGAGTGATGTGCCCGGGGGGCCGAGCCCCTGTGACCGATCCCGTTTACCATTTCGGGGACGACATTCTGCGATGCAACCACCGCAACCTAATAACAACCATCTATCGATTTTCTCTAAATAAAAAAATTGATGGGCGCTACCGAAAAACAACCACTCTTCTACCATCTCAGATTTCTTACTCGTTCATTGCTACCTAAAAACAACCACTCCTCTACCATCTCAGATTTTTTATTCGTGCATTGCTACCAAAAAAAAACCACTTTTCTACACTGAAAAAAAAACTATTTGACTTAACAAACCTAATTCATTAACGCCTTAATTTTCAAGCTATTCTACTTATCCTACCTAACCAGCCTGTCTACCTACCTATCCTAAGTAAGTATCCTACCTATCATACGTTAACTTGTATCATTATCAAGAGTGACTCTTATATAGTAACTCGATAGGTACCGGACCGGTTGCGAGAACACTTCGTCCTCGAAGCCACCTAGCGTTGGTGCCAAACAATGCAAGAAGCGCAACCACCGCAACCTAATAACAACCATCTATCGATAACCAAAGACGGAAAAGACGGAAAAGACGGAAAAGACAAAGAAAATATATCTGATAAGCACGGTTGTTTTTCGGTTGCTATAGTCGCGAAGGTAGGTGGGCGGTTGTTTTACGGTTGCCGCGGCCACCTCGAAAGTCATCGACAATGGTCGAAAGACGGAAAAGACGAAAAAACCTATGAAAATATATCTAATAAGTACGGTTGTTCTTTGGTTGCGATAGTCGCGAAGGTAGAAGAGCAGTTGTTTTAAGGTTGCGGCGTCCGCTGGGAAACTCATAATCAACGGTCCAAAGACGGAAAAGACAAAGAAAATATATCTGACAAGCACGGTTGTTTTTCGGTTGAAATAGTCAGAGAACATAGATGTACATGGAAGCACAGGTCCTATAGCAGGAATTGGCACGGTTTAACTGGGATGATCCGTTAGTTATCACCCCAGCCACGCTGGCGCTGACAGTATCGGTGTGCACGTACACCGCCATGCTATGTGCTGTCTCTCTCACCGTCACGCGTCTTGCCGCAATGGCGCCATGATGTTCCCGTCTGAACAGACGGGAGGCATAAGTAGGCAATAAACCGAATAAATGCACAAACAGCGGCGATATTTTGTGGATGCAATGATGTGAAGTCAATAATTCGATCGCAAGTAACAAATTCGTAAAATTTTTTAAATAATTTGGAAAGCAAGCGATCTCGCAACTTTTCAACAATCTCCATCTTTTCTTCATTTTTGCGGCATCTCTTTTATATCCCAGAGATTCGCGGTTCGAGCCCACGTTGCGACATTTTTTTTCCTCTTTAAGGTTATACAATTCATTTAATTAATTTTCCATAGGATGATCTTGCACACATATGCCGACAGCCTCCTACCACCAGCCACCGCCATCTTGGAAAAATCCGTATAGGTACTGTACCTACTAGCGATGATGGAGGAACAACAAGAGAGATTCCTCGTGACGTTACGACGTATGACCGTAAGTACAAATTGACCGATCAGACGAACTTACCTGTAAGTGAAGTCCGATCGTAATTATATTGAAGTCTCGTTCGAGATGATTACAATATGTAGTACCGCTACTTTCCACACGATGGAGTCACAACTTCAGAGCTATACCAAAGAAAACCTCGCGGCGGCCTTGGCGGCCCGCGTCGCCCCTATCGAGCGTCATATAGTTTAGAGTATAATTGGGAAAAAACTAAATGGTTGAACACCGCAAATAATAATAATAGAGAACCACACTACCCCTACCACTGCTAGATCCAGCCTGCGTGGGCTCCAAAGCGAACCGCTTGGGTGGGGTGTAATCATCTCGAACGAGACTTCAATATAATTACGATCGGACTTCACTTACAGGTAAGTTCGTCTGATCGGTCAATTATATTGTAGTCTCGTTCTCGAGATTACAATATGTAGATGTTCAGAGAGGTCAAAGCAGTGGTTTTTTTTTTTTTTTTTTTTTTTTTTAAACCGTTTCCTTATTTGACGAATTGGAACTTTTAATTGCATCGACCTACATAACTTGTGTTTTATACCTTTATGGTCAGCAAATGCCTTTTTTTTTTTTTTCAACCGACGTTTGGGTCTGGTTATACCTTCACGTGAACAGCTTTTTAGCTAAGTCTCTTTTGTCCGATACTATCGGTCTGTTGTAAAACTTCGCGAATACTTTCGATCCTTCCGACCAGCAGGCTGCTTTCTTGATAATATTCACGTCTACTCCTTTTGCAAGGGCTGCTGACGCAGCAGCGTGTTTCGTGGAGTACGCCGAGTACTCTTTTGCTATTCCACTTCTTGTGAGCATGGCTCTTACCCATCGACTGATAGTTTGCGCTGTTGCGGCCTTGTGAGGCTTCTTCGTCGTTATGAGTAAATTTTTGCACCCGTTTCTTAGCGTCTCCGTCCTCGCGACGTATTCCTTGAGCGTGCTCGCAATGCAGAGTCGTGGCTTCTCTTCGAAGAAAGGTATCCAGAGAGACGGCTGGGGAGCTCCCGCTCGTGATGTTTTTATAAGATCTGGTATCTGGATTGTGAAGCCGTCTTTTTCGCTAATGATAGTGTCCAGTTTTATGAGGGCCAACGTTTGGAACCGCTGGACCGTAGCTATAGTCAGTAGAGTCACTAATCTTTCTGTTAGTGTGTTTACTGGAAGCGACTCTAGTGGGAATAACTCCGATATCTTATCGAGTACTATGCTTATGTCCCACGTATTTTCGTATCTTGGCTTTATCGGTCTCTTCCTGAACACTCCTTTGAAGAACCGGCTCAATGTCGGATCGTTGGTGTCCCTGCTGACGGATATCAGAGATATTGCTGCTCTCATGGTGTTAAGTGTTCCGTACGAGGCCCCGTCGTTAAACTTGCGCGTTAGAAACTCGATCACGCTTTGCGTGCTCCCCTCAAAAGGATCTATGTTTACTTCTCGCGCGAATGTGACCCAATCCTTCATTGGCCCGCTGTATTGTTTAATCGTGCTGTCCGCTAAGGAGTTGATAATTACATCTATTGCTGCGTCCGATAACCCCTTCCGTTTGTACGCTTGCCGGACAGTCTCCCTGCAACCAGCTTGAGTTTCTTTGCCAAGGGGTGGCTTAACGACCTGCATGGAGATAATAGTAATGTTACTGATGGTTCGAATTCTATCGTGTCTTCTACCAACAAGGATCTGAATAACGGGAACCAGGGTTGTGCGGGCCATTCCGGCACGATCATCGTGCCGCACGCTTGGTCGCATATGATCTTTCTCAGGACTCTTAGGATTAACGCGAACGGCGGGAACGCATAAAAGTCCCAACTCTCCCAGTTAACCGTGAATGCGTCTATGGCGTAAGCTTCGGGGTCTCTTTGCCACGAGTAGTACGTTTCGCATTTCGAGTTCTGTCTTGATGCGAATAGATCTATTTCCGGTTGTCCGAATTCTGCCACGATTGCATCGAAGGCTACGCTATCTAGTTCCCATTCAGTGTCGATATTTTTTATCCGCGATTCCCGATCAGCGTCTACATTCTTACTCGACGGGATATAAGTAGCCGTTATCCAAATGGATCTATTTTCGCACCACTGCCAGATTTCTCTCGCAACGTCATCGAGCCCTGGATATTTTATGCCTCCCATTCGGTTTACGTATGCGAGCGCTGTCGTGTTGTCGACTTGCAGTAAGATCTCGCAGTCCTGCGAGTTTTTTGCGAAACATTTCAGTGCCATGAGAATCGCTAATAACTCGAGCCTGTTAATATGTAGCGATCTCTCTGACTCTTTCCAGAAACCGTGAGCGCCTTCGCCATCGCAGAAAGCTCCCCACCCCGAACGGAGACGCGTCGGAAAAAATTTCCTTTTCGAATCGGTGTGTTCGGATTGGGCATATGGCCGTCGTTATGTTCGACTTCCACCATTCAAAGTCTTCATTCAAACTCCCTGGAATGTTGAGTCTAGCGTTCATCGTTACTGCCGCTTCCGGATTTATTTTAGGCGCCTCGAGGAAACATTCCCCTTTCCTTGTGTGTCTTTCCAGAAGTTCTGCTTTTTCTTCCTTCGGAATGCCCTCCGCTAGCCAATTTTTCCATCGCTGTGCCAGCGCTGGATGAAAATCCAGTTCGGTGGCCAGCGACGCAGTGGGATCTTCCCCCATGAGCTTAAGAGTCTCTTCGTCAAGAGTCTGATGCTGAGACACCGCAGCCTCCGCTGCCTGTACAATGTCTGTCGGTGCAGCCTGAGTGTCTGTTGGTGCTGTCGGAGGAAGTTCTGCCTCTGTCGCAGGATCATTCGCAGCCACTGTTGGGCTTCGGACCTCCTGCCTCGAGGATCCCGAAGCGTTCTTCTCCGACGTGTCGTCGCTTTCGGACATCTCGTGTGTACCTGTAAATCATATTACTTTACCTTCGCTGTTCCATTTTGTCAGATAGCACATCGCTTGGATGCCTGACTGCACGGGGTTTGTCCCACCTCTACGGTGGGCCCACCCGCCGCGAACATTGCAGGTTATGTTGCGTGGTTGCGTGATTCGGCTATATAAAAGAAGAGAATTTTCCGAATTAGCTCTAACGATGCGTCTCCGACGCGCACAAAAAACGTTATGGCGCTCGATAGGGGCGACGCGGGCCGCCAGGGCCGCCGCGAGGTTTTCTTTGGTATAGCTCTGAAGTTGTGACTCCATCGTGTGGAAAGTAGCGGTACTACATATTGTAATCTCGAGAACGAGACTACAATATAATGTAAACGAGAATACGATGAGAAATCGCAAGCACGATCAACAGGCGGGGCGGCAGCGACACCCGAGGTTACGTATCACGTTATGCCTAACCTTCACTAAGAGATCGAAAAGTTTACCGGTGAGGACGATTCGACGAGTACAGAATATTGGTTGCGAAATATGAACGAAATGGCGATCGTTCATCGATGGCTTGAAGATTAAACGCGAAGCAGTCAGAATGCATCTCGATGGCGCGACGAAATTTTGGTATCGCCGTCGACAGTCGACAATCACTACGTGGGCGGAACTTGAGTGACAATTTAAACAAACGTTCGGGAGTCAGTTGAGCCAAGTCGAGAAATCCCAGCGCATGCGAGAGCGATATCAGAAGCAAGGCGAGTCCATGAGTCGATATTTTCATGAAAAGATGAAGCTGTGCGATGAGTTACACTTCAGTTTCAAAGAAGCAAAGAATCAAATATTTATCAGGATCCGATCTAAAGACGTATGCGCAAGGCTAAGCAGATATCCACACGCGAACGAGGACGAGCTGTTCTCCGATCTCATACGACAAGATACGCTCGACCGAGAGCGCAGAGAACAATGGAGTCGAAAGATCGTCCCGAAGCCGCGAAATAAAGATGAGCAGAAATACATTAAATTTCAGAAGAGAAGCGGAACTGGGAATGCGAGGGCGAACAGCGCGGTGTCCGAGCCGACGACAGCACAGCCATCGACAGTATGCGTCCGTATGACGAGAGATAGTCGACCACCGGTGAAAGACGAAAATGGTGAGCTCAAATGTTATAATTGCGACAAATACGGGCATATCGCGAAAGATTCTCATGCGGAGAAGAAACCACTCAAGTGTTACAGATGCGATGCATTGGGTCACACCGAAGTGTACGAGTGACGCTCAGCGTTGACGACGTACAAGATGAAGACGTTATGGCTCCAGACATCGCGATACCAACAGAGATAATCATCGGTCGAACGTTCACCGAACGACAGCATATCGCGTACATACGATTGGGAAATGTACTAAAATTTGGATATCGAGATAACGACCCATTCAAAGACTTCGAGATATCGAGAAAGGAGAGAGTTGTTTTTCGAGCCGACAAATCGTGTCGACTGAAACGCGGTGAGATTTGTTACATAAAGGCATCGAGTCCGTGGGACTGTTACTGTACATACGAGAGGAGAAGACAGAAGTACCGATTGTTAGCGAGTATCGTCAGCCGAGGAGATTTGGTGCACACGAACGGAGTCGACGAATGCGTAAGAGGAATGAAGACGTAAACGTCGAGCCAGGAACGCCGTCGAATAAGGTGAAAGCCCTAATAGACAACGTTGTTGAACGAGTACCGGGATACCTTCGCGTTTAATCTCGAGGAACTGGGACTTACGAATCTCATGGAAGTCGAGCTAGAAGAACCTCTCGGAAGCGAACCATTCAGATGTGAACCGGACGAGGTATCAAGAGAAGATCGGGAGACCATAAAGAAGATTTTGGCGGATTGGAAGGAGCACGGTATCGTGAGAGATACTCGATCGTCGTACGCCAGTCCCGTTTCGATCGTACGAAAGAAGAATCGAGATCCAAGACTCGTCGTTGATTTCCGACGTTTAAACGAGCAGACCGTTAGAAAGGAGTTTCCAATGCCGATGATAGATGATCAGATCTTTTTAAGCTTTTAAATAAATTCTGTATTAAATACTTAAAATTTTAATAAATATGTATTCCGTTCAAATAAAACTTATATTTGAATGCGTCGCTGCTTCATTAGCCGGCCGATAGCTGCGCTGTGCGCGTCTGTATTCCGGTTGTTGTCGCCACAGTACTATCGGTTTTCCGGCACGTGTCCGCGTAGTGAAATATAAACGGTGTTACTTCGGTGTTGAAGCGGCAGAAATGATGTGTCTCGTGCGAAATTTCGGACTCATGATCGGGCATCTTATCCCAGAAAACGATAATGTGTGGCAACTTTATATTGCTTTGTGCGGTATAATGGACATTGTTTTCGCTCCAATCGGCACACATCGTTTATTAAAAGTACTTATACAGGCGCACCATGAACTATACGTCAATACTTGCAAGCTGCTTCCGCGATATGAACAAGATGAGTATCATCTCACGCCGAAATTTCATTTCATGGTACATTATTGGCGTATTATAAATAACTATGGGCCTCTGCGCACTTTCTGGTTCATGAGATTCGAAGGAAACCACGAAGAAGGAAAACAAGTAGCGCGAATTTCCGCGAATCGAACAAATCTACCTCAAACGATAGCGATCAGTCATCAGTTGCGTGTAGCGTATAAATTAATGAATGATACAATATTCGATAATATAATGAAAGAAGGACCCCGGAACAGAGCTGTAATTTGTCCATTTGACGAAGAATTTATCGCCGTTAAATGGGTAAATTGCAACGGGCGTTTATATAAAGGGGAGAAATGTGTTGTGCGTACGGGTGTATTAAACGATTTGCCTCATTTTGGCTTAGTTACGACTATATTTACAAGACGAGAAACAGTTATGCTTGCTTATCAAAGTATGCGCACTATTGTTTTAACGAGCACCGCCACTCGTATATTTTTGAAACACCAGAAGACAATACCGAAAATCAATATATTCACCCAAAAGATTTGGCCGATTCAACTCCTTGACATTTACGCGAAATACTGAATTCTCTTTACATAGCTGTCCCTTATTCCGTTTAATCATACTAAATATAAGAAAAACCTGTATATGAAGTTAAAAATAAATAATTATTCACAATACGAATTTATTATTTTCGCGTAGAACCCGAAAAATTCATGCCTGGAGGCCAATAACAATATATCTATTAACAAAACAAAAAATATAGTCGTTTTAAATAAAGATTTTATTTGTAACGACTACAATATTCTAGTCGATGAAAGAAGTTTTAATTAGACGAATTGATTTCTTTCAAATAAAATATTTATTTAACGCAACTATACTATTCATTAAATACAAATAGATTTATCTAATAAAAAAATGAATAAATAACTATAGCTGATGTTAATAAAATGCTAATAGGCCCATATACAAATAAGAAAATTAATTTGATTCTACTCAATTTTATTAGCATTACTATTAGTATTAGTATTTTATTAGTTCACTTTTTCCACTTTTTGTCTTGTTTATTTGTATAAATATATTTGTCTTCGCATAAAAAATCCCCGCACTCGTCCCATAACATAATCCGTTACGAAGAAAATAAGCCGTCAGAAACTAAAATCGGTCCATTCGTTTGGTCTGAAACCTGCGACAACCGCAGAAAAATATACTTGTCAGGAAATGGATTTCAAAGGTCAGTGAAGATAATCAACTTGGGTGACTACAAAAAAAAATTTCTTGCAAACAAACTAAACTTTCTTTTTTCATGCGCATAAAAAAATGCGAGTTAAATTTTTTATTTATTTATTTCACTGGTTCAAAGAAATCAACCATCCCAAAAATGGTTTTATCGCATAAAAAAGCAAGGACAATTAAAAAAAAAATACTGCATCGTCAGTGACATTTCAAAATGACGTTACTGGTTCAAGTATTCACTTTTTATACTTTTCGTCACTGTCACTGCACAAATTTTATTTTCTCTTTGTCACTGACAAATATAGTACCTATTACGTTCATTCGCAAAATCTATAATCCCTGCGCACACAAATAATCGGAATTTTCCGAATGCCGGTTTTTTACGTGTTTGACACTTCGAGTGAAAAAAATCATAGTTGCCGCAGTACGCCAGTGTACCGTAGACTCGACGAAGCGAGGTAACGGCGGTAATCTAACTCGCATCGATTGGAAGTCCGGTACACCGATTTACCAGGTCCGGTAAATCGTTACCGACTAAACGCAATTTCGTAAAACACAACAAATATCCTAGGAATTCAACTTTTAGTTTTTAGGGAGAATGATTCGTAAATTTTTCGGGATGCATATTAATTTTTTTCAAATTTTCTAATTGAGTGAATTTCTTTTATATAGTAAAAATGGTAGAAAATCATAAAATTCAAAGTGAACTGAAAAATCTGAAAAAATTCATACGTATTCAGAAAAATGAACAAATCATTTTATTTAAAAAAAAAATTGTTTTGCCAGAAAATTTGTTGAACTATTTCTATTTTTATCAATTTGCTGATAACATTTTGGCATTATTATCGTGCAAAATTAATCTTTTCAGTACCTTTAATATCCATGATTTTTTCGAATTTTTATAACGTTGAGAACCCCTAATTTTACCATAATACACACAAAAATCATTTGTTATCTTACTAAAATGCTTCTAACTCTGGTAATTTTTGGAATTTCCTTCTGAAATTTGGTGTGTAGGTAGTATACAGTATGTATTTTCAGAAATAAAATAATAAAAAACTCACATCACAAACATTCTCTTTAATTTTTAGATGACTCAACCCCCTTAATCAGACTAGATCCGGGTTTTCCAGCATTTTTCAGAAAATACGCGGAATTTCTTTCATATCTCGTGACTGCCGGTCAAAGTTTTTCAGACATGTTGTCAGAGGAATATCTTCATCAGCGGATATTATCTCTAGTTTTCCAATGTAGCGGTTTCAGAATTCATTACGCATCAATATCCCGTAGTTAATTAAAAATATCGATGCTTACTCATTCTTGAAGTGTACAATGAATAAAAACGTCGACTAGTCGAATATATATGTATTGTAAATTACTGTATTTCAGTTTTTACAATATTCTTAGCAAGTCTCGGTTTAACGTCCTCTTAGATCTCATCAGTGGCCATCAGCGATTTTTGAAAAAGTTAATTTTGTAACGAGACATTAAAGGGGCTAGTGAGCGGGGTATTTTGTCGCTACAGCTTCAGTTTCGTGGAGTATGTTCGGTCGGAGCCTTGCAGTTCGGATGATCTTTGTATACGTGGTAAAATTCTGGATGTCTTTGCACAAGCGCGTTGAACGTGAATTGTTGAAGATCTGAAGTGTCGCAGTTGGACTGAAAAAGGAAAAGTATTACTACGAGCTGTATTGTATGAACTTCAAACTATTATTTCAACTATTTATTCCAAACTGCACATATGATAGGAGCGCACGCTGCGCGCGCCCGAAGTTGTTTTTCAAGCTCGAACAATCACGGCACGAACAAACCAACAACAATACAAATATCGAAATTTCTATTAGGCAAAACTCAAAAGTCGATATATATCGTGACACATCGACTTTTTATAGCAGCGTTCATACGCTAATAGCACCTTGCGGTGCTACTCTGAAAATGCAGACTTTAGACGTAGGTTGGGACGTTTATTGAGCCGAATCGAGCGCTACAACGATACGAGGCAGAGTCGAGTTATGCATGTGTCCCGAGAAGCGGAGAGTTCTACTCGTATTCACAACCGCCGTCTGGCGCTCGCTTTCTCGTGCGAATATCGCGTTGCATTTCATTTCCCACCGTGCGAGAAAAGTTGTTTTCACGCACTAGTGAAAAAGAATGTTATACGATACTCCTGTGGGAAACTTTTTGTTCCTCGTGTGATTGCTACACTCACCTTCGGCTCGTGCTGCAAACTTACACTCATCAGAAAAAGTTTGATCGCACTCGTATCGTAATGTACTATTTTGTAAAAATACATGGGGTGCCAGTTTATGTCCCGGCGGGGCGGAACACAAAGTAAAAGACGGATGCATGTCCGTATTTACGGTGAGCATCTCGAGTATATAAAACACGAAAAAAAAAAAAAATGTCAGTGATTGGATCGAGACGCTACTGCGGCCCTTGATACGCTTAGAGTATATGTACAGCGGCTTTTCGAAAAGTGCCAATAGTTTCATGTCACGGCTGGCCGGTACATAAAATGGCACATTTCATGCATGCGTTACAAAAAAGTTATAAACTCGCATGCGATTCGTAGGCATACAAATTAGGGGTCGCAAAATGATAACTCACATAGCCAAAGGCCTCGAAGAACAGCATGTCTTGGGTCCACGACGGGAATATATTATTCTCTTTGTAGCAATGTCGTGACAATGTGTCGTCATTTTCACCATTGAGTCTCAAGTCACGGCGATAACCATTCCACGCTGCTTTCAATCCCATCTCGGTGTTCACTGCATTATACACGACCGCTAACCATTCGGTTGCATTTAGGGCATCTAGGTCCAGTATTGTAGGATTGGAATTCTAAATATATATACACTTTCATTCATTTCGAAAATTATACGTCAGTAACCAGATAGTTATTATAAAATTAGTATACTTCTTTCAAAAACCGTTCAACCATTGATTCTAAAATAGGTTCACCTCCCCAAATGAATAGCTCGCTGAGATTCTGAAAGCATTTATTTTAATTTGTTTTCGATCGACAATCTTGCTGAAAAACATGGAATACAAAAATAAATACCGATTTCATAAAGGATTTCAAGTCATTTCTCCAATCGTGAGCATGCCGATCATACATTCCGAGAATATTCTGAAAATAAGTTAGTGTAGAAGTATTTCAAAATCTGTAAATAGGAAGCGCGTTGAAAATTAGATGAAGCAAATACCGAAATGAAATAAGTCTGCAAACGCGTGCCAGTAATTGCATCTGTACATATAATGCGTATGATTATTAACATTTGTCGGGGACACAATATTCAGCGGGATGAGTGGGCAGAACAAATTACCGATAATTGGCTCACGTAATCCTTGGGATATTTCATAACCGAGAACTGAACCAAGGGAACCGTAATTTACTGGTCTGTATGTACATGTAAAAGGCACTTAGTGGAAAGTCAATACAGTATATAGTGTAAAATTCGTCGTGAAAGAAAAAAAAACTTACAACGGTCGGTGGTTTTGGAATCTGGCGTAACAGAGCTCCGTGAAACCATTAGTTACAACTAAAAATAAATAACTGTGTGAACATTTTTTTAAATGCTCCCAATTTCATTTGAATATTGCTCTTTCTCTTTTTTTATCATCATAGTCTTTCAAGCTCTATTCATAGGGATAATGTTTATCGTTTCAGGTTTTTTCAAGAAGCTTTGTTTTGTGATGAGTTACTTTAACCATTAGTTTTAAGGTAAACGTGTTATCAGTGTCATGCTTGTAATGTACAAAAAACATGTGTGATGTAAAAAGATCCATTTTTCTGTAAACACAGACGGACTGCACAGAATTTTTGCCAAATTCAATACAAATCGTACGTCTATAGTAATTCAATTTTGTACTGATTTTTAGCCCGATATCGCAGAAATTATAAGCGCTGCAGCGGGTGCAGGCACTTTTTAAACAATTCCAAATTACATATAATATGAACGACTGCGTAGATCTTATTTAAATTTATTACCAATCCATGATAATCTATTCGAGTATACATTTGTAACCGAATCTCTAAAAAATTATGAAAGCTAGAGCGCACGCAAATACGTTCGAAAAAGTTCAAAATCACAGAAAATGTGAACGGGTTCCTGGAATCCACCCGAATCACTTATCATCGGTATATAATAGGTTATCTTTGTACCGATGTTGAACCCGGAATCTCGAAAAATGCTGGTGCTAGAGCGCCGCAGGCAGATATTTTTAAAAAATGGAAAATCGTATGGAAACAAGATAATTGCATAGATCTGTTCGAAAATTGGCACAAACATGGAGAATTGACCCCTTAAAATGTGTGAAAAGTTTCAGCTGGTATCTCAAGCTGTTCTCAAGTTATGAAGGTCAATAATTTCCATGCACCCAAACACAGCACCTGCATTTTTTCTAAATGTAACTTTTCGATGTTTTGGAACATTCTAAACACATTCACATAACAATCTCAACATCAACAAAAAATGTTCACAAATGCAAAGCTTGAAGAAAAACAATAAAAAGTAATCAATTGATTAAAGACTTACATTTTTCATCCTCAATCTGAGATTCAAATTTTTCCGGTAGTTGCAAGATCATTGATCGCTCCCATTTCTTCAAGCTCAGCCCCAGTTCAACATAATTCGCATTTGCTGCAGGAGGCTAGTGAATGTTTGATAATCGGACTTTCAACGTGGCTTGGATCTTTCGTAATTAATTGTATGAATACAGCATAAAATGTATACCTTTATTATCGACTTCAAACGCGTTATCGTGTCCTCAAATGGAAATGCTGGATACCGACGGTGTTTTGTATTATTTTGAAACTTCTTTGTTTTGATTCCATGTACAGCAGCATCAAGAGACATTCGTTCCTTATTCTTTGTCTGACGTTTATTTTCATAAATGTGGTAATAAATTCATTTCAAAAATATATTTCATAACATGTGGCTACTAATACTGGTCGAAATCATATCGAAACACTTTACCCGGAAGTCATTTAAACGAGTTGTACTTCTATTGTTTCCGGCAGATTTCAGATTAATATCAGCCTCGAGTACTGGTATGCGCTCTCTCAATTTGGGAATTTTACTTTGGTACTCTGCAAATGTGGCTGTCGCTCCTGGACGAAGATGAGGCTGCACTGGCTACATGAAAAAACGGTGTACAAGCGATAATAAAAACGAGAAGACTAGTAATGCGCAGAAATGTGTAGAATTGCTGCATTTGGAAGTCAACGAGATCATCAAAAGATGATAGCATATCGAGCAACGATGAGTCTCCATTCGAAACAAAGAAAAATACAATCGAGTATCGCATACGTTAAATCTATCAGGTAAGTGAAACAAACGCGACCAGATGAGTAAGATTCGGGCCCTTCGTACGGTCTTATCTGTTCGTGGCTAATAAGTCCGGATTTCGAGAGATTAACTTCATTTATCGAGTATAGGCCCAGACCTGACCTAATAGGAGATACATCGATTAGAAACCCGAACAAGTTAAAAATACTAATTCGTTGGTAACTGACAGGACACACCGATATCTGGTTAGTTCCAAGCTATTGAAATGATAAAAATGTATGCCTGAGATTCCCTCCGACAATCTGCGGAGTACGCCAATGCGAGAACCAACAGACTCATAACACTAGAAGCTTTTTCGAAAAACGGAGATATTTATTTCCAGATTTTCTTGCAATATTCTTCGAAAATATCAAAGTAGTGTAGTTGTGCCGAATGTACTGATTTCAATGAGGGATTAGACGTGCGTCTAATCGTTTCAGTGTGCACTGAAACAGTTTCAGTGTCATGCTGTATGCACTGAGAGTATAAAACGGAAGTGATCATCGAACTAGTATATTAATCGAATGACAAAAGCGAATTCGGAGATCTTTTTTTTTAATATTCATAGATACGATCTCTATGTTGGGTAACAACCCATTCGTCTGCTGTTTCGATTCCCATTCGAACGGTAGATTTTTTGCCAGAAATCAATAGGGATTTTCGTAAGCTGTTCAGTCAATTGCATTTGTTTACGACTTCGTGTCGATTTTCGTTGTGCGATTGTGATTCGCGATCTGTATCCTGTTTTTCAATAGTCATTCACTGTCTTGCGATTAGAAAACCAATTTCAAAGCAAAGCGAGTTTTTCGAAATCAAAATGTCATGAGTTGTTGTCCGGACTATTGTATTTTTCTTTTGATTATTATGGTGCTATGGTTTTGCTAGCAATTGCAGTCCAAAGACCTGCCGGTCGATTTTGCGATCGAATAAAGTGGACAGTGTCACCAGCGGTATCAAAGTATATGAAAAGCTCAAAATTTCGCATTGGGTCCTCGATTACTATTACTCTTACTTTACGGTTTACTGTTACCAGTTCTCTATCAATTTCCTGCGTTACCTCACTTCAGGTACCGTCGTTACCCATTAAATGAAAATTCGCCTAACAAAAATCGATTTTCCGGGAAATTTCCCTATTTTGTGTTTTTTTCGTCCCTTTCTCGAATTAAATATTTTTTCCATTACGTTCACGTATTCATTTTTTTGTTGTTTTCGGGTTTGAGTCGCGAAATTAAATGTTTTCATACATTTTACTCTACTACAAACTATCTTAAAAATAATCTCGAAATTAAAATGGAATGAAACCCATTTTCTGTACATTAAAAACAAATGTACAACGTTACCTGTTTAAAATCCTCCATTTGTTTGAGCGAGGCTTTCCACGAGCGCAGCTCCCTGTTCAATGAGTCAACAATCTTTTTGACTCTTTGCTGTTCCTCAACAAGACGATTAAGGCGCTTTTGTTCTCTCGGCGTTAATGGCTCTTTGCCGTGCGGGACTTTGGTCAGTTCTTTATAGGTGAGTAATTTCCCTTGCAAATCGATCTCTTGGTACATCTTCTTAATCTGTCAGTCAAAGGATTCTTTTAAACATCTTCTGGGGCTTTTTATGTACAATTCTCAATGTGTAGGACAAAACTTCGAAAACTTTACCGATCTTCTCACCGGCGTCGGAATGGTACCATACCAGTAGTTTTTACTTAGCGCAGATCGCATAGGAGGCGTTAAACAGCTCCTGTGTGAAAACAACGTTAATATATAATTTTTTGATTATCGTTTTTTATAGTTTACACCTGACTTAACTCTGTAGAAAGCACATCGGGTGTTTCTTGACTGGCGTAGTCAACCAATTGAATCACCATTCGCCATAGAATGATATTTTCTACCGATAATAAATGGCCTATGACAGATATTCGTTGCAATTATCGTAAATAAAAAATGAAATCACTATATATATACTTATGTTATCATCCGTAAACCGCTCTGACATCCTTGCAAGTTTATGTATTGATACCAGATCTTGAGCAACTACTTTGAACCTTCCATTTTTTAATACTGGAACCATCCCATCGGTATTCATCACGCTGGTCCAATATGTTTCTAAATACTCTTCCCAATCGTGCTGTAAAAAAATCGACAACTGTTAACATCGCGCCAGGCAACTGCATAATCGTATTTTACCTGAGTAATGTTAGTTGGAACTCCAGGGTTAGGATTATCCCAACCGTCAGCATCTACCTGGATATACATTTCCACACGAGAGTTGAAATACGAACATTTTCAAAACTACAGTACACGCTCCTTATTCTCAACCTCCGCTAACTTGACCGCTCCCTTAACTTAGCTCGTTACCGCGGCAACGAATTCCCCTTATTTGACTTCTCCTGCGTCCGTTGTCCCCACCCCAACTGGAGCGCTGCGCAGCGTATACCCCTCGTTACCCCTATTCGTAGAAACGGACCGGGGGTCGGGATGGTAGGGGAAGTCAAGATGCGGGAGCGTGCCCAGTCTCGTCGAGTCAAGAATACGGGGCGTGTACTGTACATGAAACATTTTTGAAGAGAAAACCGTTAGCTGCGAGGCAATTCGCCTTTCAATCGTTGCCAAAAAGGTAATTGCTTCAAAACGGAAGTAAAACTTAAGTATCATTGATAAACGGTACGTAAGAGGAGGTGACATCTCCCCCACCCATCCCGGGCTCAATAGATGACAAAAACTGTAAACAACTTTTTTCAGGCATACTGGAATTTATAGCGTAAAAAAAGTCGTAGGTCATGCGGATATCACCATAGCAGACCGTACGACTCTTTTTTAAGCTGTAAATGCCAGAATCGCTGAAAAACGGTGTTTACAGTTTTTGTCACCAACCGTGATGTTTCACATCGTCTCAAAGCTTCAACTACAAATGATGCAAGAAGGTACCAATGAACGTACTTTCTAGCTTCTCTACACTGCACTACCTCCATAAACAATTGCAAAGATTTATAGAGTATTCTTTAATCTAACCGCAGTAATTGAATATAATTCTTGTTCTTTCGTTATGCCGTCGAATAGTCTATCCGCCATGGTCGTATTTAAACCTGCTTCCTGCAGTTTTGTCACCATGTTTCTAGATGTGTTGGAATAATTATCCTGAAGACTTAGCGTATCCGGATGGAACAACTACAAATTGTATATTAAATATATATAATCGAGTTCAAAATAATGCAACAAATTTCTCACGACATTATCAATTCTCTATATACCATAATGGAATCCTTATCAGCATAATTGTGGCCAACCTTAACCGAAAACAAAGTTGAATCGAATCCGTTGGAAACAGCCCACTTTTCGAGCTCCCACCATGATGAATCATACGGAACGGTACTTAAGAATTTGATGATTGGCTTAACACCCTCTTCCCTCAAGTATGCTATAATGACGATCTAAGTATACAAAACAGTTTTCTAGGAAATTTTTATTTTCTGATCATAAAATTCCGTACGTACTCCAGTTAGTGCATAATCGATAATATAGTTTTATCAATTTCGCGAGTTCCGTATCCGACGATTCTAGCGTACAGTAATGATGCTTGATTGAATAATCGAATATTCAACTGAGAGTTGGAAGAAATTGATAATAAGAAAGAAAAAACTCACCAATTTCATTTAATGTAAAATCATAACTGTTCCGAAAATGACGTTTGTATTGGTCGCTAAAGTAGACTTCTTGCGAACCGATCATGTGGTATAGCCTTTCCATGACCGGGGGGACTTCGCATGCGTGGTAAAAAAAGTCATCGCAAGGGTTCGCATCACTCAGTACATCGGATTTCAAGGCTATCCAATTATCAGCGATACCGATTCAAAACACGTTAACATATTTACGTTTAATGCGGAAAGTGTAAGCTGATAAGAGTCGTTTTTATGAGTATTTGGAACAATTTTCAATGGGATCAAAGGCTACAAAAATCCGGTATATTGGAGGCGACGAGAAGATTGGTACGGGGAAGAATGATTTTCTATAGGGATAATGCAAAGAAAGTCTTAAGTGTAAATATTATTAACAAATGAATGAAAAAATTCCAATTACCTGGTAATCTAACTTTTTTTGGTGAAAATAATTTGTTATTGGACGCGCCTGAATTTTTCTCAGAATTTTGTGAAATTATGTATCATTGTGTAGGATCAAGTATTTTTTTGTAACTTGCCAAAGAAAAGGGATCGTCGGGAAAGTACGAATGATTACGATAAAAAACAAATGCTTTATTTTAAAAATCTTGAGAATCACGTCATGCCCGTCGGCGTTGTCGGCCACACTGCTCGCGTTCTAGTCGCCCCTTCTTTTATTCTCCTTAAACTCCGACGAGCGTCGCTCGTCAACTACGTCATGGTGTTGCATAGTCGCAAAACATTCGTTTACAAAAATCACGAACACTGTTACGAAGACCTCCTGGCCTCCTGGCAAAGCCTCCTGGCGTGACTTAACCTAGCGTCGAAGTTGAGCTAACCCCCATTTCCATTGTTATTTCTAACAATTTTTTTTTTTCAGTGCGGGAAAACAAGCAAATGAAATCGCAATATTTTATAGTTAAACAAATTTCTGAGAAAAATTCATACGAGTTCAGGAGAATTAACAAAATATTTATATTTGAAAATAAAAGTAGTAGTTTTGCTGGGTAATTTGTAAAGCAATCCATTTGTTCCATCACTTGTCAATAAAATGTTGACACTAGTATTATACAAAATCAATATTTTCGGCATCTCGCATACGCTTGATGTTTCAAAGATATTTATCCCATTTTGCTTTCTCAAGAAGCTTTGTTTTGGTGAAAAAAAATTATTTCGAGATGTTCATGAAAACCTGTTCAGGATGTGCTAAAACCTCGAAGGATTACATTTAGAAAAAATTTCTGGATCTATGTATGTGTGTGTGCGTGTGTGCGCGCCTTGTTTGACCTCATAACGTGGAAGCGGTTTGAGATATCAAGCAAAAATGTATACCACATACACATATTTAGAAGCGGGTTTAGATATCAAGCAAAAATTTATACCACATATTTAGAGGTCAAGTCCCTAACTTTGGTGACATTTTTGGCCAAATCTATGCAGTTGTTCAGTTTTTACGCCGTTTTAAATTTGTTTCTAAATGTCTCGTGGCTCTCTAGCTGCCACGTTTTTGGAGATATCGGGCTAAAATTTGGTCCACAGTTGGACTATTATAATCCAAAGATCGGTATTGAATTTCGTCAAAATCCATGCAAGCTTTCAGTTTTGGCATCGTTTTGAATTTTTCGAAAAAAGTATCTTTACAGAAAAACTACTGTCAGTAGCAATAAATAAATTAAACAATTATGGAACTATATAATAATCATATTCAATAAACAAGTAAAAGTAAATTAATAGATATGTGTGAAAATCATTTCACAAAAGAAAGCTTCTTGAGGAAGCGAAAAATGTTAAACATATTTTGTTACAAACAGAGCTTAGGAAACCGTGTATTTCACCAAAACAAAGCTTCTTGAGGAAGCAATATGCCAATGTAATTGGCACGATGTTTCTCGTTTTTTTAAATTTATCCCATTAAGAAGCGTTCAAAATTCTCATTGCATCTCACTTTTGACTGGACTATTTAATAGTGTAATTGATTCCAATATTGAAAGCGTATTGAAAGAAGGTAAAAAAAGAAGGAAATATTAGAAAGACATATACGACAGGCAACCGATAAAATTTCGATAAAGGGGACGGCTTAACGATACAAATTTACCTGATAAAAAACAGTCTTCTGATTCAGAACATTTCAACGGAGCATCATCTTCGAAACAAGATATGCCGAACGAAAGAAACAGCACAAGTATGCTAATTTCCAAACATTCGTTAGTGTTAAAAATATACAACATTTTTTACGGAACATTAAAATATAATTTTTGATTTATTACTTACATACTGGATCTGTTGATCGGCTGTATGGAAAGTCTCATGGTAAATAACGTGATATCAGGTGGCCCGATAGTTTCTTGACCTCCAGCGGAAAATAATTCTTTGTTATATTCCAATATGCCGGAAGTTGAACCTTTCGGTCCAGTAAGCTGACGACAGACTTATGGAGGTTCAAACTTGTTCAGGGATTTATATAAAGTTGTATCAGGAAGCTAGTGAATTATCTGAGGATCATAAAGAGTTATTACAACATTATGTCTACGAAGATATTACGACCAGGAAAAATAGTTTTATGTCACCCATTTCGCCTTTTCCAGTACGTCGTAAAACTTCCAGGAAGCAACAAAATAAAATTGAAACTTTGCTCATGTTTGGTATTCGATACCATCGTATACCTTTCCGGGTCGTTACGAACCCTTTCCACCCCTTTTGCCCTTCTAGTCCTCCCTAGCCACACTTACTGAACTATCTAACTTCCATGGTGTGTCCACAGCGCGCGGCTAAACGGTCGAAGTACTGCCCGCAAGCAACTCTTCTTGACTTGGGTGATCGCCGAAGCCGTGCACCCGTCGCACCCGTTCAGCGTTGTCGATCAAATTTTGCTATCTAATAAATTGGTGTACCACTTCTCTTGAATCGTCACAATCTCTTCTTCTTCAAATTATGTCTAATTCGTCATTTTTACAGAAAATCATAAAATCTTTGCGATGGTTTCGGAGATTGGAAGAATCATAAAAATATGAGAATGAGGATGTCCAATGCACATTACGTTTTTACTTATATTTTTATATAGCATGCACGTGCTTACACGATCGTTCAAATAATCATTACTCTCACTCACTGTAGGAAATGATAGCACTATGACACGACACGACACTGACGTGTAAAATAAACAGACCCGAAAACGAAGATTGGCACGTGAACAACACGAGGCAGTTCTGATATAATTCGTTTTTGGCTTTGTCTACTTTTTTATTCGGTTCTTAGTAGCGGAAGGTCTCTTTTCATGGAAATGTTTTGTAGATTTCCGTGAAAACTGATCATTGCTTTCGGATACAAATTTTATTATCTACATTTTTTTTGGTCATACTTAGAATAGAATTTCGCCGAAAGAAAAGGTTGCAACTGAGATTTTCATTTGCTTTCTCATTTTGTTGATAACAGCATTTACAAATCGACCTCTATGAAGAAGTCAACATTGGTTCAGTAACTTTTTCGGAGAGGCTCGGAGCTTTGATTAACGACGGTAAAATCAAAACAAAAAAGTGATTTGCAAATCGAATTTGCTTTCATTTCTTTCCCCTTTCGACGAAATATAATCAAAAGTTCCTTTTGTCTTTGCGAGATACGGATTTGCAGTTTGGTGGAACAATAAGAAACAAAAACGTAATGAATTGGCCGTATAAAACTCAACTCATAAATAAATAGATCGACACAGAAAAACCTCAAATTAACTTGATTGACATTAGCTTATTTTCGTCGTATTATTCGTTTAAATGTCATAGGGAAATCAAATGTCGCCTTGTCGTTTTATTAATTCAAGAATTTCAACTCTCTTATTATAATTCGATCGTATAAAGAATTTTCCCACAGCTCACTCGTCCGTTCACTCTCACACATAAAACTCGATCACACATTCCTATCGGTATTTTCTTCAAGTTTTGTCGTATACGATTGATTATAAAAAAAGATGACTTATCTCGCTTTCTTGTTTAATTCGTTGGGTCTTTGTGTTCCCTCTGGGGCTCGCTGCTGTCTCCCAAAAACTCCACTCTCGACGAGTCAATGACAATCGGGCTGGCCAGGCACGGAGAGGACGTGACACCGGAAGTAACCCGTAGTCCTATATTGGGGCGTGGTAAGTAGGTGAGATCCGTGCGTCCGATCGGTCCAGTGTCCCCAGCGGCAAAGCAGAGCTAGGCACTAGTCGAAGTACACGGTACTTGTTTGGTACTTCAAGTACGGTACTGAAAGTACACCTCTACCTGAAGTACATCAGTACTTCTAGCACTTTTTGCTCGTCAATATCAAACTCGACCAAATTTCTTCAACAAACCTTTTAAGAATAATTGGGATCTTTTCATGATTTTTTCAACGTCTTAGAACGCACGACAAATAAAAGCGCGGTTACAAAATGAGGTGTGTCTTTGCTCTGGCAACGAAACGCGCGATATCCGGAATGTCTATAAAGAAAACAACAATTATCATGCCATTATTATTATTAGTATTATTTGGAAAGTATTATTGGATGACGCTTAAAAAAAAAAAAAAAACTGAATCGACTCGAAACGTAAGAAAACGGGGAAAAAACGAAAAAAAAAAAAAACGGCTAAAAACCTCGTAATTCGATGGAATATCGGCTGATAATCACGGGAAAAATACTTAAAAAATTCTAAGAGGTAATTCTAATAGAAAAACTGACTCTACTTATACGAATGAACAAATAGAAGGCTGAAACCATGCTAGATCGACTTATCACAGCGAAAAACTAAGGAATAAATTATACTACACGAAACATCGAAACTCTCGCTTACAACGAAAAACGACAGCAACGAGAACGACAACGAGAGTACCCAATACCACAGGGTAAAAACCACCGAGGAAACACGATGGGTTAACATAAAAGAAACAAGAACAATACCCCATCCCATTTGCGACGAATGGAAAGGCAAATGGAACGGGAAGCAAGATCGAATTCGATGCAATAAAATGCGCCTGACGCATCGACTTCGGAATAAACTAAAAAATCGAATCCAGGACCAAATCCACAATTGGATTCTGTTCCTCAAACCGATCCACGCAACAAAGAAAGGGAAATTCCACTCTTTCAACCAAAGCCAATCCTCCTAAGCAACATAGAACTGCCACCGTTAAAAACAACGAAAATGTATAAAGAAATCTTATATGCTTTGGCCACGGAGAAAACGGTACAGGAAAAAAAAGTAGAAGAAAGTATCGACGAATTCATTCAACGTAAACCGACAGCACCGGCGCAACCACTTGCACCAAAAAAACGATAAAGGAAGCAAAACCTTTTTCAAAAATCGGACCAGGAACCAAAACCTTGAAAAAAAATGTATATTGCATAAAAGAAAAATATTCGATAGCCATACCAATACGTGATCGAAAAAAAAAATTTCTCGCAACTCGAAGTCAAAAGATCGTCGGAAAAAATCAATCTACGTCCCGAAGGCTCACTAGAATTTAATCGCACCGATCGTTTCGTTCAGCCTAAACGTAGCTGGACGAGTAACCTCATCGGAAGAGTAACGTTTTATCGCTGGTTTCATTGAGGGGGGGCTTACGAATAAATGTTCCCATGAACGGCGCTTATCTGCAAATTATCACAGTTTCGCTTCGATTTATTTTTTTCGTAACTCGTGCATGAATCGCGGCACTTTCCATGGCAGTCTTGCGAGCCGCAAGTGGCCAATAGCATGCCAGTCGCGAACCCGTGGTGAAATGATAAAGTCGCGCATGCGCAGTTCGTATTTTGTTCACTTTCGGCCCTTGGGAGTTTACTTTCGCCCCTAGAGTCATAACCTCACTTTTCAGTGTTCGTCTCGCGCGACTGCCATTCCAAGTGCCGCAGATTCATGCACTCGTTACGAAAAATATGATGTGCAACGAGGGTCGAATTGGCGATTGCGACTCGTGTGATTGCAGCCCTCGCTTCGCTCGGGCAGCAAACCTCACACTCGTCGCAATCGCCAACTTTCGACCCTTGTTGCACAATATACTATTTCCTCTCATTCAATCAATCCAGTCTTGGCACTGAAATCTCGTGCACGCAGTCCACTGTCTGTTGGGTCAACTCGTCATTTTTTTTTTTGGTTTTACCACTGAAGGTTCTCCGTCGCTGAGAGTCGATAAAATTAGACTCGACCGAGGAGACGAGCTACGGATTTCCTTCAATCGATGAATTCTTCCGCGATACGAAATCATTGGTGGTGAAACTAAAGTAGATTTGCGGGATGCTCCACCGGTCAGAGATGTACCGTCACGATTTTTCAGGTTAGAGGGTGGATTTATTAATTTAAAAAAAAACCAATCAAAGTGGAATTATTATTTTTGAAGTTAAGCTATTGAAATTTCATCCAGTTTGAATGCACCGGTTTGAATCAGAGTGAATCAAAATTTCACGCCGATTTTTTTAAATCCCATAAATTTAGCCACAAGTGGCCGATCGAGAGTTTAACTTACCTTGTATCTTTTTTTTTTTTTTGAGGATCCGTTGCACCGAAATATCGAGACCCGCGCCGCCTTTGTTTGGCCGCCGATTATTTTGCCGATTTCTCGCTCGGTAACCTCACATTTCAACATTACGTTCGAAATAATAATTTTGTTTCTCGATAAAAATTCGTGGTTAGTTCGCCACTTTGAATTTTTTTCGAATTAAATTTAGCGTCTCGTGTGACGGACGGGAGTTTATCCATCTCAAACGACAAGCGCCAACTTCCGCCCGTTCGAATCCAGCGTTCCATGCGTCAGCCGCGTACCCGCTGCTAAGTGCAGCATCTTTGAATTTAATTATCTCGCTCAAAATGCCTTCGAATCAAGCGGCACACGAGCGATCTGGATTCAGAATTGAATAATCTTTATAGATATCGGCTGAAAAGTTATTCCCCGAAAAATTTCGACAAGAACATTTTTGCCCCTTAAAAACTAGGCGTCTCACAACAAAACCGTTTGCACCGTCAAAGAGGGCGTCAAAAATCCTTCAAAAATTACCCTTCACCCACCCCGAAATGACCGCGCAAATATGCTTAAAATCAAGTGGACACCTTATAATTGTCACCCTATTGTTATCTTTTCTTTTCTACTTTTACTTATATCATTTTAAATGTACAAAATATAAAAATCTAAAACTTCAAAAAACTGTTAAAGATAGTCATAAACTATTACATTTTTGTGCAAGGTTTTGTCCCGTGGGAATAAATAAATAAATAAATAAATAAATAATTTTTTTTTGTCTGAATTTAATCGTGAATATGACCCAAAAGACATGGAACAAAAAATTTGCATACGAGCAGAAATATCCGTTTTCACTGTAATCTAAAAAAAGTTGAAGTGTCCGTTTATCTTAAGTCAATATAGTGATAGCGTTCGTATCATTTCCTGCAACGATTGAGAGTAATGTTTATTTGAACGAACGTGCAATGACGTGAATGCTTTACAAAAATATAGGTAGAAATATAATGTGGACACTATTTCCTTTTCTTTCATAATTTCGCAATTCTTCAAAATTACGAATGCATTCGGGAGTTTTCATAACTTGAAGAAAAAAAAATAATAATAACAATGAAAAAATTATTTAAAAAATCACGAGACAGACATAAATTGAAAAAGAAGGTATCGTACGATTTAGAGGAAGCGGAGACCCGCTTTATTAGTGAGCAAAATTTCAAACTTATTCAATTGCTTCCTGGTGGTTTAACGTCGTGCTAAAAAATAAGGAAACGACGGCATCGCACGATACTTCCTGGTCGTCAGTGTTATCACGAAGGCAATAATGTTGCGGAAATTTATCAGAGAGGTGTCACGAATTTTACATGAAACGCTTCACGCTATTCATATAATTCAATAGCTTCCTGGCAACACTTTATATAAAACCACGAAGGACCTTTAATCTCCACAAGGCAGTAGGCAGTTGATTGGAGAACGTATTTTTATCAAAAGATTTCACTTCGGGGATATTGGAATATAGTAAACAATTTTTTTTTTTCACTATACGTCGAGAGGCGTATCACGGTATTCACCATGACGGTTTCCGTAGAATTGGTTAACAGATCCACTATGTAAGTAATTCACAAAAAAATTATTTCAATGTCTTGTGATCATTTTTGTTTAATTTTAACATTAACGAATTGTTGGAAATTAGCATATTTGTGATGGTTCTCTCGTTCGGTATACATTGTTTCGGACTTGAAGAAATGCAATATTGCGATACAACTTCATGCTGGAACACAGGTAAAGCAAAGTTTTTCCGTTTGCCTTTTGTAGATGTTCTTCCAAGAGCCCTAGCGGAATCGACGCAACTATCGTTCTAGAATTTTTGAGTGGTTGTCGTCGCATACGCATTGTATAGACATTGAATGTGAGTTGTTTAACTACTATGCGCGTCTAGATCAACTACGATGTGACCAGTTGCCTTGTGCAAGGTTTCTACTTGTCTTAAACTGCCATTTGATAACTTCGATCGTCTTTAGATCGATCCTCATGCAACTGTTCAACGACTTTAAATGAATACAATATTAAGCGATGGCCATTAGACTCCAATTGGACCAGTCGCTTTGCAATTAGTAGTAAATGCCAATTTGATGTGCCAATAAACTTCGTAGCAACTCTCACGGGACTGCAAACAATTACAAATTGATAATTTCTCAAACCACGTTTTATTCATTATTGGGAATAGGAAGAAAAACGGACAGAAACACGAATAAATTAATAATCATTTATTTTTTACTTGCCTTGTATCAAGAGACGCGGTAGCGCCAAGTACTGGAAAAAAAGATTTTTTTCGTGGCGTAACGCTACAGGGTATGCTACATATGCCAATATGCCGGAAGTGAAACTTTCGATCGATATATCTACGGAGCGGTACAACGATACGAATTTTAAAGGCTATTTCTATAGCTCTAACTAGCTCTAACAGCTGGAGGTTTATTGCGATGCTTGCAAACACTGGAACGACAATTATTTACAGCAATTTTTTTTGCATTAAAAAGACAATAGTTTTTGCTGTATTGAAGTGTTTCTTTTATGACACTTGGCCCATATAATTTTACTTGTTTTTTTCATACTTTTCGTAAACAGAATTTTCTCGTACTTGGCGTACCTTTTTTTTTTTTTTTGAAGAAAAGATTTTGGGGAATCAATTTTGCAAGAGTTGTGAAGCATTTTACAATGTACGTAGTTTAAACATCTGACAATTACATCATTGTAAGAGCGCTGAGATAATTTGTTTCGTCTAATCCGACTCCCAGCAGTTTGGAAGTTTGATCGCGTATACGCCTTCAGACGTTTTTACTAATATTGCAGGACAAATATCGTACAAGTTTTGAATAAAAACTAAGAGTGCCCGCATTCCATTTTTATTGATGCATGTCGTACGGGAAGCGTATGCCAATAAATTATACAGCTGCATCCCTTGAACGCTCTGACCTTGATGCATAATCTCAGCTATATTGATAATTTTTACAAAACCATGTTTTCTAGAATATACGTTAATGAGAATTCCGTCCAGTTGTTCACTGCACAACACCGATACTCAATACCGCGAATCCTCGCTTAAGACGTTTCATGGGGTTGTACATCGTCAGTTGCGATGACAACTACAAAACGACTGTAAGCGATAAAACCGATGTTTTTCTGGAGTGGCTTTTATGCGATCCACGCGACCTTTAAACAATATTTCATTATGTGAGCCAAAGTCAACTATGACTCGATGGTTGCACGATGCAAAAATGACCATCGCGACGAGAACCCTAAAACGACTCGTATTCGACTGATACGTAGTCGGTTATGAGTCTATTTTACGGGCAAACTTTGCATATGGCAACTGGTTGTTCTTACATCTTTTCGACGTTGTCTCAGTTCCGTTAGGGATAGACTATTGAAGTTCATCATACTATAATACGGTCCGGTCGAACGAGCGATGTAAAGATAATCTCGAACATTTCTCAGCAAACTTGGCAACCACAGTAACAACCGGAAAAGCAACCGGTTATTTTGTGCAAAAATGCCACCACTTGAACGACTAGTAAAGCCACCATACGTTGGCAGAGTTCGAGAGAGGTTCTTTCGCGATCGTGCCAGTTTGGCTCTTTTTTAAAGAAGGCCTGAACAAACGATTGTTGAAAAAACCCAGCCGAAGCGCCAATACCAGGGTCGCTATTAGAAGAAGTGTACCCGCCGCCGGATAGTGATAATCCGTTTTTATAGAAATTTTAGCCCGATGTCTCAAAGATTTTAGGCAATTTTTTTTTTTATGTATCAGATCCCATAAAGATCAAAAAAACATCTTGGTAGTAACTATACGTGCCCTCGTAATGTTAGGCCTACTCATTGAGAAATGCGCAAGCAACAGCGAGGAAAAACGATTTTCGCAAACATTTCAAAAAGAAAAATATTCATATCTTTTGAACGGCATCATCGATTTGGATCAAATTTAGAAAAAAAAAAAAAAAACCTTCACAGGTCGCTGATCTTGTTTGCGAGGATTGAGCTTGATAGCTTAAAATTTGCGGAAACTGCAGCGCGCCAAAACAGTTTCTCGATCATTTTGAAAAATGAAAATGCTCGTAACTTTCGGACCTCTCTGTCGACTTTGGTAGAATTCAAAACGACCTTGGGGTTTATTCGACTTGAATACCAAATTTCAGCCGAATCGGGCAAAATTTGCGACAGCTACGCAGTACACACACACGCACACCGGATATTTTTTTAAATGTTTTGGAACATTCTGAACAAGTTGAAATGACAATTTCGAAAGAAACATTTTCCACGACAATCAAACAAACGACAATTCCACAGGCCGCCTTATTAATGTGAACGGCGATCGTTTTTCAGAAAACGGGTAAAGAAGCGACGATATTAACCTTAACCGGATATTGACCTTCAACCGGAAATAAATGACGAAACAGAAACAGCATACCGATGAACTTTATAATATATTAGCGAGTTAGTTCAGTGGATAAAGTTAGTTGTCGGAAGTCAGATCGATCCGAATCCTAGTTCCGGTTGCGGTAATTCTTGTTTCAAAATATAGTTCTAAAACTTCTTGAGGAAGGAAAAACAAAGCGTGAAAATAGAGCGCATAGAAGATGCCAAAGATTTTGATTTTGCGTAATAATAGTATCAAAATGTTATTGAAAAACGAATGGAAAAATTAAGTCTAATTCGTTAGAATTTCGATTTCATTAACTTATTTTGTCAAATACGCAATTTCAAATAATAAATCGAAATTCTGAGAACGATTAATCCAATCCACTAATTAATACATGTAGTAAAATTGAAAAAATTATTGTCATTTATAAAAGACAGCTTGATTGCCGGGTGATTTTTCGAACAAGGTATTTTTTCATATATTTGTTAATAACTTTTTATTAACAAGTAATAAATAAATAATAAATAAAATTAATAAATAATAAATAAAAGTTAATAACTTTTATCCCATTGACAAGTGTTCGAAATTCTCTTTGAACTTCACGCTTCGGCGGACTTCACCGCGGTACTTGTATACACTTTCCGCATTGAACATAAATATCTTGTGTGTTCCCAATCGATTTCCCGATTAATTGTGCAGGCTCGGACTTTAAACAGGCGATGGATCTGAATGTGTCGAACCCTTGTTCTGACTATTATCGGTTCGCATGCGGATCTAGCATGGCACTCTTCGATATAACAGAATCGCAAGAAGTTTATCTTAAGAACCTCATACACCTCTATGATGCGCATGAGATACCTATTTGGAATCCGCATTCAGGTGAAACCTACGTTTTTTCTCCTCAAAATCAATTTCCTATAGTTCTTCGTTGACCCCTTGCTTCCTTAATCAAATATCATATTATTACGGTACCCTAAAATTGTCAGATACGGATCTCGTGAAATTGATAAAACAGTATCGTGGGTTATGCGATGACGGAAGTACGTACAAACTTTTCGAATGAAAAAAAAACAAAAACATTTTTAAACAAATTTATATGATTATATCGTCATTGCAGCACAGTCGATCGTAGAGCGTTCTAAAGCAATTGTCAAATTCTTACATACCGTCGCGGACGGTACATCATGGTGGGAGCTTGAAAACTGGGCTGTTTCTAACGGATTCAATTCAACTCTGTTCTCGGTTGAAATTGTGCACGCTCATCACGAACATGGTTTTATTACAGTATGAAGAAAAATGCATAATATCATGAGGAACTTGTTGCATTATTTGAAACTCGATGACATATATTTAATATACAATTTGTAGTTGTTACATCCGGATACGCGAAGTCTTCAGGATAATTATTCCAACACATCTAGAAACATGGTGACGAAACTGCAGGAAGCAGGTTTGAATGCGACCATGGCGGATAGACTATTCGACGGCATAACGAAAGAACAAGAATTATATTCAAGTACTACGGTTAGATTAAAGAATACTCTATAAATCTTTGCAATTCTCGATGGAGGTAGTGCAATGTAGAGAATCTAGCGTTTAGTACCGGTTGTCAATGACTCTTGAGTTTTATTTTTTTTCAAAGGCAAAATACTTTGTGGCGACTATTAGAAGTCCATTGAGCATCTCCCCACAGTTAACTGTTTTATCTTCGAAAAGGTTTCATGTAATCTAGACGATGTCTGTATTTCAACCGACGTGTGAAAATGTTTATTTAGGTAGGTGCTGACCATTTAACGGGCTGGATGCCAACAAGCAAATGGCACGAGTTGTGGAATACTAAACGAAAAATTCCGAATAATATTACACAGGTAAAATACGATTATTCAGTAACCGGTCAGGATGTTAACTAGGCATTTTTTACAGAACGGTTGGGAAGAGTATTTAGGAAAGTATTGGAACACAGCGATACATACGAGTGGGATAATTCCGATATTAAACAATGGAAGGTTCAAAGTAGTTATTGGAGACTCGCTATCAGTGGAAACCTTTGGAAGTGCATTCGAAACATTTACGGATGCCAACATCAGTCTGTATTATAGCGGTTTCATTTTTTTAACGATAATTGGAATTTATGTTTATCACGGGCCATTTTTATTATCGGCAGAAAATATTATTCTATGGCGAATGGTAACTCAACTGGTTGATTACGCTGGTGAAAAAACGCGCGATCCATTGAAACTGTTTTCTACACAGTTGAGTCATGGTCAAACTGCAGAATAAGATAATTAATAAATTATATATTAATACTGGGTTTGCACAGGAACTGCCTTACACCTGCTATGAAGTCTGCATTAGAAAAACTCTACTGGCTTGATGTCATTCCGAAGGCTATAAGAACACAGGTGAGATTCTCGAACTTCTGTCTAACACATTTAGAATAGTGCCAAAAAAGCTCCAGAAGACTCTCTAAAGAATCCTTTCACTGGCAGATTAAGAAGATGTACAGCAAGATCGATTTGCAAGCAAAATTACTCGCCTATAAAGAACTGATCAAAGTCCCGCAGAACGAGGAGCCATTAACGCCGAGAGAAAAAAAGAATCTTAAATACCTTGTTGATGCACAGAGGGATACCAACATAATGGTTGACAATTTGAAAAGCCAGTTGGACTTGTTGAAAAAACAGGTCGAAATGATGAAGCATCCCGAAGCGGTAATGCTTAAGAGCTGTCTTGAACGTACAGAAACGTATTACATTCCATTATAATTTTGGGATCTCTTTAAAGAATGTTCGTAGTAAATATAAATTTATCAAAATATTTTTTTTTGGGGGTTTAGAACAGAAAAAAAAAGATATACGAATAATCGAAGGAAATAGGAACAAATAGGAAATAGGTGTAAAAAAGATGTATAGAAATGGGGTGGAAAGTAATATTTTCGTTAGGCGAATTTGAATTAAACGAGTAAGGCCAGTCGCTGAAGTGAAGTAACGCAGAAGATTGATTGAAGACTTGTAATGTTATTGTAATTGTAATGTTGCACGGTAAAGTGAGAAAAATAGTAATTGCAAAATCAGTGGGAAATTTAGAACTTTTTCACATACTTCGATATCCCTGGTGGCCCTGTCGACCGCAAACCGACTAGTAGGTTTCTTTCTTTAAATTGCCGACAACACAATAATTACAAGAAAAACACGGTAGCCAGGACTATAACACAGGAATCATCGAGATTCTCAATCAAGTGCTTCAACCACTAAACTAGCTTTTTTCACTCGTGCAAGGAAAGCGGCGCATTTCATGGCAGCTTTGCGGGACGAAAGTGGCTGATTTCACATCAGTAGTGAAAAGATAGGTTCGCGCCTGCACAGTTTGCGCTTGTTTTACTTTCGTCCTTAGGGACGTATGTAAATAACCTCACATTTCACTGTCCATCCCGCTGCCATAAAATGCGCCGGTTTCTCTTGCACTCGTAAAAAGAAGTATGCTGTGCAACTTGGGCTGAACTGACGATTGCAACTCGTGTGATTCTCGCTTCTCTCGGGCCGCAAACCTCACACTCGTAGCAATCGCCGACTTTCGGCCTTTGTTGCACAATATATTATATTATTCACATATCCTATGTTTGTTGGATTTATAATCAAAGCTATAAGTACCTGCTTAGTGTACGCACGTACAGCAATCGAAAAAGTTACGTGACTACTTAGTATGATAGGAGAGGACCTCTTTATGAATACAGTATACTTCAAGCAGCCCAGGTTCTCCAGTACTTGAGTACACCAAGTAGGTACTTATAGATTTTGCCTAGTTCTGTTTACAAACATAATAGATAAAATGACTATCGAAAAATAGGGAACAGACCGCAAATCAAACCACTTTTTTTTTCGCGACACCTTGTCAGAAGTGACCGAGGGAAAATAAGGGTAAACCGATGCTCGGTTTCGGACACCTTTCCGAGGACTTTTAGAGCCTAAACCGTCAAACGGTTCGTACTCTATTTATCGCCGACTTCGTTGATATCGGTAGGACATGTTAGTCGGCACCGTCGACCGAAAAAAAAATACAATTACCGTATCCTAGACTAGTACTCGGTTCCTTCCGATTTGTAGTAAGTCGTTTTAATGGCGTTGAAGTTCGGAACGTTCGGTGAACCAAATTCTTTTTTTATTTCACTGTCTAACTGTAGGAAACGTGATTAAAGGACATTAGCCAGAAGAATTCGTTCGGAAAGTGGCGCCACGGTTCTGAGTAAGCTATTTTGGTGACGCGTATAGGGTACCACTTTTATCTTAATAGGGTATACTCCTTGAATGTGTACGAAGTGAAAAAAAAATATAAACCGAAAATATTTGCTCGGGACCGATGAGCGATGCCCTTTTCTAAGCTGAAAAATCGCTCGACTGATGAAAAAAAATAATTACCCGTAAAAAAGATGCGGGACCGGCTTCCGCTTGCGCTTTCCGGAGCATATACTTTCCGAACGAATTTTCCCGGCTAATGTCCTTTAATCACGTTTTCTACAATTAGAAAGTGAAAAAAAAAAAAAAAAATTTCGTTCACTGAACGTTCCGAACTTCAACGCCATGTCGCTTTACCCATTCAAATAACTCGCTGTTATCTTATAATAACCACAATCATGCTACTTCTGGTTTCGTTGGATTTGTTGTGATAATCCCCACTTTGCAGGTGGGGAGGCCGTCAAATGGAGCAAACTTTAACTTACCTGGTTGCATTGTATTCACTTGCTTGCTAGTCTAAACTTATGCGATACTTATGACTATATTACTTTTTGTTTCACGAGCGAATTCTTCCACGCTCGATATGACATCAACTTCGGGTGATCTCGTCGGTTTTTAGAACCCACATTTCTACCTATTGCTATTCATTATTCGTTTTTTAATTTTTATCAGAGCTTGTACACCGATTTTACATATAACAATATTTGTAGTGTACAGGTGCAAAACACGACCAGCACCACTGTTATCAGTTGAATGTGATGTATGTGATTGTCTGGTCCAAGTTTAAAACGATTAAAGAAACGAAGATAAAAGAACTGCAGGCTCAGTTTGATGCAAAATCCGCCGAATACAATAACAGTACATCACGTTTAGAAGCCTTTTGGGTAATTTGTTTCCATATAATTTCAACCAGATTGATATAGCCACATGTTATAAAATGTATTTTTGAAATTAATTGTTGATGACATTTATGAAAATGAACGTCAGGCGAAGAATATCAACCGAACGTCAGTTGATCCTTTACATGAAGAAAAAACGATGATGTTTCAACATTATATAAAGAACCGATATTATCCAAAATTTCCATTTGAGGACACGGTAACGCGTTTGAAACCAATAATACAGGTATTCGTTTTATGCTGTACTTATACAATGAATTATCGAAGAAAAGTCATGTTCGATTATTAAACACGATTATTACACATTTGTTTAGACACCCGCACCAGATGCAGATTACGTTCAACTTGGCTTGGCCTTAAAAAAATGGGAGCGCGCGATGCTCTTGCAGGCACCGCAAATATTCGAACGCAATATTGAGGATGAAAAATGCAAGTCTGCATTTTAGATGCAAATCAATTAATTTTATTTTTATATTTTGTAACATTTAGTCATTTGTTTTTAGTTATGGTTAATGGTTTCACGAATATCGGATACGATCGAATTCGAATACAAATTTTTAGAAGATTCCAAAATCACCGACCGTCGTAAGCTTTTTTTCCTTGACGAAATATTTTACACTGCTGTACCGTGTATCTCTTACCGGCTGTCTTTTTCATGCAATACAGGTCATTAAATTACGGTTCCCTTGGTTCGGCCCTCGGCTATGAAATATCCCTAGGATTGCGGAAGCCAGTGATAGGTAATTCTTTCTGCCCACATATACTGCTCACTATTGTGTCGCTAACGAATACTAATATTCATACGCATTACATATACAGATGCAGATACTATCAACCATTTGGAAGATTATTTATATATGGTATTTGCTTCTGATTCTCGACTTTTGCTGCCTCTTTACAGATGTCTGAAATTAAGACGTACTTATTACGGACTTACTTATTTTTAGAATGTACTTGGAAGCGATGTGACCATTAACACGTGGTCAGGACTGTTTGGGTTTCTATTCTCGGTATTCCTTTATGTATTTCTCATTTTCCAGCAATATTATATTGAAAATGCATCAAAATAAATATTTCCAGGAACTTCCTGAGGTATACAATTGGGTATCTGTGCCCATTTTAGTGTCGACTTTAGTCCAGTTTCTGCAAAAAGTATACAATTTTTTGTAATTACTATCTGTCTGTTTGCGTTTAGCTTTCAAAATTACTAATAATGAATATATCTTTAGAATCCGGATCCTATGATGCATTACGACCTAAATGTAACCGAATGGTTATTGAACGGGTATAAATCGGAGAACACCTGGATTGGATTAAATGCAGCATGGAATGCTCGTCAGCATGACTTGAGATTCAAGGATGAAATTGACGAAAGGTTGGCTTACCCAACCGGTGATAAAATATTACCGCGATTCAACCAGGACATGCTGTTCTTCCATGCCTTTAGCTATGTAAGGAACAATTTAGCGATTTTTTTTATCTATTGACGAATCAAGCAATCGTACTATCATTTCTAAGCTCGTAAAAAGCGGTGGGCTTGTGTTGATTAGCAGGTCGTTGTAATACTTGACCTTTTCAGTCCAACTGCGAGGCAGACTATTTAACCTTCGGAAAAACCATAATCAACGAGCTCCTGAACTCTCATCCGAACTTCACCGATGTCTACAGAAAACAGACGGTGTGTTCATAGATCCGGTCGTGGATAGTCTGGAAATCTGAAACTATAGTGGCAACAAGCTATTGTCTCTGTAATGCTTCATTGCAGATAATATGTTTAAAAAAATCGCGCAGATGCTCAGAATATTGTAAAAACCGAATTAAATAATTTACAATGCAAGTACTGTGACGTATTTTTCTTGACTCTAAAAACGCGAAACTCTAAATTCAAAATCAAACGAACTAAACCGAAAAAACGGAATCTTAGCTCAAACCGAACGGGAGCAAAACGCGAAAAACGAAACTTACGTCACCTCCGGCCGTTTCCCTCGCGGGTGTATCGACGTTCCGGTGGGCGCCAGCTAATCTTTTATTTCGCCGGTAATTAGCGAACCGAACTAATCTGGAGGTCGATGGAAGTCGACTTCCGCAGGGTAGATTTTTGTTTCGCCGGTATCACTGAACCGGACTAATCTGGGTGTCGGTGGAACTCGACCTCCGCAGGATAGATTTTTGTTTCGCCGGTATCACCAAACCGGACTAAACTGGGGGTCGGTGGAACGACGACCTCCGCAGGGACAAAACGAGAACGGAACACAAAACGAGAACTCAACGGGAACTCATCGAGAACTCAACGATACGAGAACAAACACCAACGCACGCACGAGAGCGAACGGTTGCGGAAATGCACGTTTGCTCAGGATGCGGGTTTTGGTGGACGGGTTGCGATCCGAGGTCAATAGAATAGCATACGAATCGAGAATCGAGATCTCAAAATTCGAATACATAGAGAGCGAATCATTGATTAGCCATAAGCCACGAGATCGCACGCAAGTGCACCGGGAACGCTCAGCCGATCGAACGATCGAGGCGAGCAATCGTCAGTTTGACTCTGTCAGTTTGACAGTTGGCGAATTTCGATCCGTTCTCGAGAATGCCGAAAGTCGTGGTTATGGTTTTGCGAACCTTCCGAATTCGGTAAAGTCTCGTTCGTGGCCACGGTCTCGCGAGTGTTTTTGATACGGCTTCGCGCGCCTCTCAGTCTCCGAAGAAAATTCCAACGTCGACCGGAGTACAGAGTACCCGAAGAAATGTGAGATTCAGAGAATACGGAAGGTGTTCGAAAGATTGATTTCGTGTAATAATTATTTTAAAAAGGTATTAATGAATTGACGAAAAAAATTGTTTAACGAATTATCCAGCAACCTAACTTTTTTTTGTGATGAAAATTATTAGTGAATTTTTCTTGATACGGATGAATTTTTTCAAAACATTCAGGAATTCGAACTTGGATTCACTCGGAGTTTCGGTTGTAACGAACGCTACAGTCCGAGGAAATGTGCAATTGAGAGAAGACTTTCAAGATTTTCCGAAATTCGGAAATTGGACTCGAACTCACTCGAACTTTTCGTAGTCCGAGCGGTATAGTCTGAGGAAATGTGAGATTCAGAGACAATGCAGAGAGAATTCCGAACGTTTCCCGACGGGATAAAAATCTGAAAAATATCGAACACATGGAAGGGGCTTGAAAGATTAATTTTGCGTGATTTTATTTTCTTTAAGTTATCTACAAATTGATGGAAAAGAACTTGTTTAACAAACTACCCGATCACGGAACTTTTTTTTCCGATGAAAATTATTCGTTAATTTTTCTTGATACCTATGAATTATCTCAGAATTTCATCCAGGCTTTGAAATTTCTTCAATATCGCTTTTTTTTTTTCAAAGTTCGAGCTGTATTTGCGAATCTACTTGATTCCTCATTCAGCAACTTCTTGAGAATAATGGGCGGTCATATGAGAAAAACGTATAAAAAATGCGTGGCTTTCCAAACATTTTTCAAAATAAAAAAAAATGTTATAAGTTTTGAAAAAAAAAAAAAAATCGTACGGATTAAGAAAAATTAAGAAATTGTTTTCAGCAGAAAAAGGTTGAGTTACCGGGCAATTTCTTAAACAAGTTTTTTTTTTGGTTAATTTGTTGATAACTGTTATGAGTTATTATTACGCGATATCAATCGTCCGAACAGACCCGAGCGCGCGCAAGCCCGCTCGGGCATCAGAGCGCTGCAGCGCGCTCGGGCATCGGAGCGCTGCAGCGCTAACAAACCTCCGTTCGCGCGCGTGAGCGCGCGTGATTGTCCCTAGTAAACTTAAAAACTCGAAACTCACCGAAAACTGCATATCTATCTAATAATGGGCGGGATCCGCATCTTTCGATGCCACGAGAACGTACTAACGAAAACTGCACTTCGAGAGCATGCTTTCGAATGCATCTCGATCACAAAATTCGGAAATAATTCGTATCGGAATTACCACGACACTGTACCACTCAATCTCATGCTGAACGCGAGCGAACGAGAGAGCGACAGGTAGCACGAATCCCACGAACACGAGCGAGAGCACAGTATCGTGGTCCACGGCAGCGAGAGCGAGACTCACGCTACGCGCGACTCACGACACACACGAGACCCGAGCGCGAGAATAATAGGCCGAAGCCAACGATAGCGGGAGCGCGCCAGAGACCCGAGTTACCTCTCGGGCAACTCTCGGCAGACTGCCTTGTCTACGCGAATAATCGTGACGAATCATCATAATTATTATTTCGGGAACTTGACCGATAACTACTGCCCTCTCATCTCATACTTTATCCATTCGAGAGCCAATAATATATTGCGGTAACTGGAAAAAATAGTCGCGATCGTTTCTCTAGTCAATGCGTGCGATAGGCTCTACTCAACTTAAACGCAGCGCAAGGTGTTTCACCACCCGTGCCTGGACCGAACGATACCTCCGCCTAATCTCCACGCATTGCACTATCCCTCGAGGTGCCGGGTTTGCACCGGGCTTTACCGTATTCGCACGAAATGTCGTCGGATCTTTTCTTTATTTGGGCTTGTATTTCAAACATACTCTCCACCAGATAAAGTCCAGAATACCGACCAAGACGGAACTGAAGTGAACTGAATGTCAAATCTCGAACAAAACTGAAGAAACTGAATCGTGACTGAATCAAACTAAACGGGATGCATAAAATTGAAATTGGAAAAATAAACGAAACTGCATCTAAAAGAGCTGAATCGAACCGGCAGTAGAGAGAGAGGCAATAAACGGGATCTATAAATCGGTATTTTCGGAATGTACTGTTTTTTGTGGTTTTTGTGACGGTGATTCGAGAAATCACGTCACAGTACGTACATCTGACTAGACGATGTTTTTATTTATTATACTCTCAGATGAGGTGAAATCCTATTGGGTGCGAGAGGGATAGCGATATTGACGCTTGCGGGGGAGCGACAGAGAGGCTCTCTAAATGTGTTTTACCCCCTCAAAAAAAAAAAAAGCAAAAAAAAAATGTTGATACCTTACCCCCCCCCCCCCCCCCCCCCCCCTTAAGAATGTTTTAGCGTTTATATTTCGGATTCTCTATCAGAGCGATGTGATGAGAAAAAACTTGGGGAGACATCCTCTGCTAAGAATATCGCTATATTATATAAATATTTCGACGCCGCCGTAACCTTCGCCGCGGCTGTGTACAAGAATCGAGGGACTTAGAATGCTTTTCTCGACTCCTGGAAATTCCGGGAATTCTGGGTAATTCCCGAGAACCCTGGGAATTTCGGAAATATTGCCAAACTGAAGAATTTTATTTGGCTGACAATTTGTAGGGGATAAACCCAGAAGTTCAGGTCGATTTGCGGACGAAATAATGTAAGACGTAAATTTGATTCTTGTTGAAAACTTTATGACTCACAATTTCAATAGAATGAAATATTTCGAGTTACAGCCCGCTTCGGGACTTTAAGGTAGTCCATGCGCGTTCTTTTCGCATAAGTTCGAGGAAATTGAGAGTGAAATTGAGAATTGCAAACACTTCTCGATGGTATAAAAATCTGAAAAAATGCATGCACAATAAAGGTACTGAAAATATTAATTTTGCGTAATAATAATCCCAAATTACTATTGATAAATTGATGAAACAAAAAACTGTTCGAGAAATTTTCCGGCAACGCAACTTTTTTTTTAATGAAAATAATTCTTTTATTTTTTTCAGTACGTATGAATTTTTCCAGATTTTTTAATTGACTTTGAATTTTATGATTTTCCACATATTTTTACCGTATAAAAAAAAATTTCAAAGTATATAATGATTCGTCTATAGGAACGAAAAAATCCGATTTGTAAATTCGCGCCATAAGTGGAGAATTCGCGCGAGCTTACCGCTCGTCACAATTTGGATCTGGTGGCGACATTCTTGCAGAGCCAATATTCAGGTGCCCGATTAGTTCTTGTCTGAGGAACATCAAGTTCATTAGCATTTGCCACCAAACTCAGAATTTTTTCATTCCGATCTCTGGCACGGTGGAATCTGGCTCAGTACGGGTGGTGGTAGTAGCAGCGGCGTCGAGGCAAAGGGTTAACAACGACCGGGTCTATTGGTCGCCGATCGACCAATCAGCGACACGGTAACCTAGCAACGCCGGATGTTGGTTCGTTGTCTTCTGGATCGGTGTATCACCAATTCCGCTCGGGCTTTACGCGAGAGTGGACGGTTGTGTTCGCCATTATTATTTAGCGACGCCACCGATATTTCTCTCGCCGTTGGGCATCTAACACGGCGGCCGGTTTTTTTTTTTTCCCCGAACAATTTTCATCGCTCCATCGCGATTGCCTCGACACGATGAGCGACATTGAGGTAAGCGAGTTTTCTTCCGTCGTTTGTGCGACAATGCCGCATCCGCGTACGACACGAATTATGATCGATTCGGTGACATGCGGCAGCCGAGCCGCCTATCGATCCGCGACACTTACCCGTGCACTTTTCACACGACTATGTTGAATCGTTTTCATTTTCAATTTCGCTTTTTTTTTTCACCGATCCACGAGTAAAGACCAGCAAAAAAAAACCTACATCGATGATTTCACGGGTGCGAACGCGTTTGCGAATGTAGTGGCGCAAATACGCGACAAAACTCGCAACGCTTGAACACAAACCGCGTTGATCACCGCTGTGTGTGTATTCGTGCTTCCCGGAATCCCGGCATCATGCTTAACCCGGAAGCGTTGTTGCCGAAGTAAATATTGAACTTTTTCGATCTTCCACGCTCGTAAACGCACTCGCGAGCCAATCGCCGGTCATGAGACTTCGACAATACGGTCTTATCGCTGTTATGTGCACGAAACACCGCGAACACGCGTAACCTTCACGTATTTCTCGCGGATCGCGTGTCGATAAAAAAAAACTCTATTTTAGTTTTTCCTAGTCAGATAAATCGCGAAAGCTTGTGCTAAAGCACGTTTTAACGTACAGTTCTCGTTGTTGGGTTCATTCTCATTGTCGGGTTGTCAGGATACGGATTAAAGGAGAGACGTCGCACGAAGGAAAACCGCAGAGACGTTTTTATCCAATCCTAAACTGTTAAAAAATTATGCTCGCGCGCCGTAAAGAAAATAGTCTATCGCACTTCGCTCTCGCACACACTTGGTCGTTATCGATCCGCAATCGACTTCACGACGCGCTCCTATCTTTTTTCTCACATTCCTTCCACTTATCGCCAATTCTCTCAACATTGCCTCTTTTTCCTATTCTCTTGGAATTTTAGCTATTGCGCACTGTTGCGGCGATTGGACACGTTAGCGTGTTTAACTCTCGGCAAGCAATTTCGATTTGTCCTTCAGAAATTGAGCGATTCGTCGACAAATTTGAGAAAACTTTTATCTAAGAAATGAAAAGTCGTATTTCGTATTTTTATAAGCGAAGCAAAGCTTATAGCCCTTATTGTTAATAAATAAATAAAGGAATCAAAAAATTATATTCTTATTTTCAAAATTTTTATTTTATTATTCATATTGCGTGCACACAAAGCCTTTGTCTAATGTTGTTTTCCTTGCTGGTTTTGTCAAACGCAGAGAAGCGGCAGTCGCAGCGCCAGTCCACGGAGGCCGCGAACGGTGGACGAAGGCCTTCGCGACTCGCGCTCCAGATCCAGATCGCGCAAGTCACGAGAGCGCAAGGAGAGTCACAGACCCGTTAAGCAAGAGTATTCTAGATCGAGAAGTCGTTCTGTGTCGCGGGGGCGTAAATCGTACAGAAGCGCCAAATACGCAAATGCGAGTCACCGCGGCAGCAGCCGCAGCAGAAGCAGATCGCCCTACAGAGGCGGAAGATACTCGCGCAGCAGGTCTCGGTCATACTCTCGATCCCGATATTCTCGCGAGAGGGACAGGAACATTTATCGATCGCACTCTCGCAGCCCGATGTCGTCCAGAAGGCGGCACGTGGGCAACCGGGACAATCCTTGTCCCTCGCGATGCCTCGGCGTATTCGGACTATCGATCTATACCACAGAGCAACAGATTCATCACATCTTCTCCAAATACGGGCCCGTCGAACGCGTTCAAGTCGTCATCGACGCTAAGGTGCGTTTTTTTCGTCCATAAAACATATATTTTCTATCTATTCATTTTTAAATATAAGTTTACGATTTATTTTTCCCTTTTTCATCGTTGTTAACATGCATTTTTTCGGCTAGAAATCTGCGATTTCTTATCAATTCGTTGTGATATTTATTTACGATTTTTTCTCCTTTTTTTAAAATTATTTTTCGGGTGCATTTTTATCGGCTAAAAAAACTGTGTTTTCTTATCAATTTATTGTTCTATTTATTTACGATTTTCAACAAAATTTTATTAACCAAAATAGAGTCGTTTGTAAATAGTAATCGAGGAATGTCTAACGCGTTTCTGCAGCAAAGACGTTGAATTATTTTTCAAGATTCTACCGTGATTGGAAAAAAAAGCACGAGGGTGCATCGGATAATAAAGCGAATTTTTACGTTGACTGAAAAGTGAAAAGATTTAATTACAATGCAGCGCTTAGCAACTGGATTTTAGTGTACTTAGAAAGAACACAGCTTTAACAGAATGTTCAGTGGTCCTGGAAATTCCGGAAATATTTTTGAATTTTTCTTATCCCGGGAAAGTCCTGGAGTGTCCTAAAATTTCTTCGCGGGCCTTTACATTTTTTTCTTCCCTCTCAATTTCTGGTTTTAAAAATACTTTTTACTTCCTTATTCACGTGTAAAATACACATCCCGTATTTTTTAACGTTCGTCATCTTAAAAAGGCCCGTTTAACTGTATAATACAGCGAAATTTTTTTGAAAACGATTGTAAATTATTGCTTTGAAGGATCGTTTCTTTGATATTTTGAAGATGATTTTTCTGCGCAAGTTCGTATTAAAAAAATCCCTCGTGCGTGAGGGTTCAAAATCTTGTACATTTTTTAAATCCTTGAGCTCCATTTTCGTCTTTCAGTTGCTAGTTCTGCGATGCACATTTAGTCAATTATACGCTTCGAATTAATCTTAAAGGGAAAATCCTCATAATTTTTATAATGTCATTTATTCTTATCTTTTTCGAACGGCCTGGAAAAATTCTGAAAATTGTCTCGAATTTCACTGGATAAAAACTGAATTTTTTCCTTAATTAAAAAACGAAACTTTCAAAAATAAAGCGATGCTTAGCAAGATTTTACTGTACGATTAACAAACAAATACAAAGCTTCTGCATATCGAATGCCGCATGAAAACGTAGCCGCGATGATAATCTTTCGATTGTCCAATATTTGCCGAAATGCAGGGGGACGAAGTGCGAATTAATTATTCAATACAATGCCTATGAATAGCTTATTCTTGCCTACATCTTCCAGAGTTTATTTTCATCGCTTGCTCGACGATGAAACTAATGCACCGATTGATACGCAGAAAGTCGAGGTCTGATAATTTATTCGGGGCCGAACTGAGTTAATCCCTTGCCGGGGCTCGAGTACCTTGTTTGAGAACTTTATTGATCGATTTCACGGTATGACGTTCGCGAAAGCTTCGCTCTTAACCGTAATCCGCACCGAGCAGTTATATCTTGTTGAGAAGCTTAAGGGAATTGAATCGCGTAAAAAAAACAGGAAATAATTTTTTTTTCCCCATTCATTGCTATATATAAAAAATGCATTTTGCATTCTAAAAATGCATATGTAAACTATTACCTGCATTTTTTTGGAGTCTTATAGTGGATTTTATCCGAAACAAGTACGGCCAAACTTTTTACACTTGTCACAGGTTTCAGAGCGAGTGAAATGATGAAACTTCACTTAAGAGGTCTCATTTTGCTCATTACTTAGACAATTTATTACGGGACGATAGGGGGGATTTTTTTGTAAGCTTTTCGGATCTATCAAGTAATATTTGACAAAAAATCTACTTTTTCGACGCTTGTCTCGTTAGTGGTTTCACAATGGCTCGCTTTAAATTTATTTGTCCTCGCATAAAAAATCCCCGAACTCCTCCGATAACGTAGACTATTACGAAGAAAATACGCTGTCAAACACCAAAATCGGTGCGGTCGTTTTGTCTGAAAACAGTAACAAGAGAAAATCGTTTGACCGTACCGGTTTCGAAGAAAATGGACTCCAAAAAAATGCTTGGTTATAATTTTCCCCATGCATGTATGACTGTGAAATGCATTTTTTATGTAAAGTTATCGATAGGGAAAAACTAATTGTTATTTTCTTTTTTTTTTTTAGGTGACTCAGTCTCGTTAATGCTTACTTTTTAATCGTCTGACACAATTTTTTTGTCTTTATTTAAATGTGATCGGTTAAGACTGCATGATTCAGTATTGATATTTTCATCGATATATGTATGAAAAAAAAAAAACATAAAGGAGGGTTTAAAGAATCGGTTTATACAAGTATATCTTTGAAGCAAGATCTTCCCAGACGATCTCAGGATTGACTGGAACAGCAAAAAAATTTAACGCCAGAGATTTAGAACATACGCTCGTCAAGACTATGCGTTACGTTAAAGGCCTCTGGCAACATTTCCATATGAAAAGAAAAATGTATATTTATTATCCTTCAAATTTACTTTTCATGCTTCTCCCGAAAAATTACAAATTATTTATTGATGTTTTGCAATCTTTGATTATTTTTTGTCTCGATTAAGAATCGATTATCTGTACAATTATAAAATAAATATGAGTAATCGTCAATCGGTCGATTGCAGACGGGCCGGTCTAGGGGGTTCTGCTTTGTATATTTTGAATCAAGCGAGGATGCCAAAGTAGCGAAGGAACAGTGTACGGGAATGGATATTGACGGACGAAGGATAAGAGTCGATTTCTCGATAACTCAGCGTGCCCATACGCCCACCCCTGGCATATACATGGGAAAACCTACGCATCTTCACGACAGAGGGTGGGACGGCCGCGAAGGTGGCCGTGAGAGCGGCCGCGAAGGTCGCGAGGGCCGTGAAGGTCGCGATGGCCGTGATGCTCGCGACGCTCCTAGACGCAGAGAGTAAGTACGAAAAACTGCTGTCGGCAAGAAAATACTGCACCATTCATGGGCGCATCTCTAAAGTAACCTCATTGTGTCCAGTGATCATGGAAAAGTCCTGAAATGTTCTTAACATTTTCTTGTTCTGTTGAAGATGCGAAATGGCCTTGAATTTTTCTTGACCTTGAAAAGTCCTGAAAGGTCCTCAAATTTTTCTTGTCCCGAATAAGTCCTTAAATTTCCTTCAATTGTCTTGCTCTGCAAAAGTCCTAAAATCTCCTTGAGTTTTCTTGCCCGGCAAAAGTCCTGAAATCTCTTTGAATTTTCTTTGATCGGGAAAAGTCCTAGAATCTCCTTGACTTTTTCTTGTTCTGGAAATTTTTTCAAATTTTCTTGAATTCTTCTTGTCCTTGAAAAGACCTGAAACGTCCTTGATTTTTTTTGTCCCAAAAGAGCCCTGGAATATCTTTCAATTTTTTCGGTTGTTCTCAAATCTCTTTTTATTGCCTTCAACTCCGATTTTTTTAATACATTCGTGACTCGTTCTTTATATGTACGAGTCACGTAAACATAGATACAACATTTTTTCACTAGCCATTAACCGTTAAATGATCAGCTTAACTCTAAAATGTAATGGAAAAATTCCGGCGAAAATGATATCGTTTCATTGATTGTTAGTTAGTTATTGACGGAAATTAACAATTTTACAATTTGACCAGCAATGTAACTTCCGAAATAATGAAATTCGGATAAAAAACGATAATAGGCAACTCGATCAAGCCAGCTTAATGCCGATATCTGTTGCTGCAAAAGCTACATTTTCCGGATATGTAGCGGCGGTTCAACATTTCTGTTGCTACTTTGAAACGCTGGTGCGTTACTGCAATTAACGGAAATGTAGCTTCGAGAATTACCGCACAGATTCCGAGATCGGCATTTGTAGAATTTCGTAAATCGCCGGGTCTTCAACATCCATTTGTTGCATCACTTCACTCAATTTATATGACGCTCTTGTCGGAAGTTTGTAATGAAAGATAATTTGTTTTCCGTGATTTCCTGTTATAAGAACAATTTTTTTCTATATTTTAAAAAACTTTGAACTGCTTCGCACTCATGTGAAGACAAATACATTTTTGATTAATTTTATATCTTGCTTAAAAGACCTTGAAATGTTCGCCAATCTTTCACTGGACGCTGTGAACTCGAATGTAATTGTTGCATCGATACATTTTCATTATTTCAATTTCTTTTTGTTTCGAAAACAGGAGCAGTAGCTATCGAGGAAGCTATCGTCGCTCGCCGAGTCCGTACTACAATCGTCGCAAATCTCGCTACGATCGTTCGAGGTCGCGCTCATATTCACCACGTAAGTCTGTTCATAACATGTCTGGCAATTCTATTTCTCAGTATAGGTAGCCTACATAGATATGCTTCAGCTTTGTCCATCAATGAGACTCGTACGACTAAGTTTTCGTAATTCTAAGACACAAATGAAAAGAAAAGGAAAAGAACTAAAAAAGAAGTAAACCATCATTCGCGAGGAGAGACGATAGTCACGTTGTTACCGATAATCGCACAAATGAAAGGAAATTGAAAAAAAAAAAAATCCGAACGATCTTCGCGCACTTGTGCAAACAATAAACTATCTTTTCTTCATTTTCGTTGGGTTAAACGACGCTTTTGGGGTCATATATTTTTTTTCGGTTGACGCAGATTCATTCGTTTTAACTTTAACTTCCCGGTAACGATTATCGCTGAAGATGGCGGGAATGAACGACTGGACTGTTTGAAAAAACGTAAAAACAGCAAGAAAAATCCCGAAATGCAAATTCTAAAAAAACCGTCGCGGTCTAGTAACTAAGCGCACCACCAAACCCTCCCCCGAGTAACCTGGGTCGAAACAATCATGGTTTTCGTTGCTTAATGAATTTCAGGTCGATATTAAGTGACACGAGTGTGATGCGAGAGAGGCCAGGTGTTGGGAGCCATTTGTGTGACTTGAACCTTTGACCCCCCCTTGTCCCCCCCAACCCACCCTCATTTCTTCTAACTATGTTCGGGGTCAAATATAGACATGGCTAAATTCTAACTACTATTCTTACCTTACAATAACTTGCGCATCGTTCTCCATTTGCCGATGGTGCGACATTCGAGACACAATAATAATATTGTATAAATACAAAGTACCGATTCCGCTAAACTATATTTCCAAAAGAGTATATAAATGACGAATTCCGCATGTTGAAAAAAAGAAAAACGTAAGGTCAGAATGGACGAAAAACCTTATTTTCATAAATCGATATTGCTCCTTTTTTTTTATCAAAAATTATGGAGATAAGGTTGAAGTGAACTATATTCTTATGGCTATAATGTAAAGGTTGGAATACTATCGATAAAATTGCACGGTTATTCGTTCGTTTTTTTTTTTTTTTTTTCTTTCGACAATTTTCGCTCGACTCGAAAATTCGATATTTTTGCAATTATCTCATCGTATTCCAACCATTGAGTTCGGTGGAGAATACCGTTGATTTTTCAATGCAAATGAGCGGTATTGGAAGCCGAACGATGATTATGTGGTATTCCTAGACATTTATCACACAATAAACCTGTTTAAACGGTCCGTATAGTTCTCTAACATGTTTGTTTGTTTATAAGGTTTTGAATCAAGAGGTATTGGATGATAGAGGGAAGTTTGAAGTTTCACATGAAAAAATGAAAAAGTTTTGCAAAAGAAAAGTCGAAGACAAGAAAAATTAAACATGAAGAAAAACTCGTTTCTCTTGCTCGAATAAATCCGAAGATCGGGAAATGGTTTATCGCGGCTTGTGACAAAGAATATGATCCAAAACACACAACCAATTCATTTGCGGCTGCGAAGTCTCAAGCTTACGAAGAGCTACGAGCGCAAATAAAGAGCAAGGCCTCAAGAGACAGAATCAGAAAACTCGTTGGGCATCAAACGCGACCCCCCCGGAGGCCCTGTGCAAGTCGGTCGTTCGGGGGGCGGGCTGACTGTGCATTGTAAGCAAAGAAAAATATTCAAGAAAACAGCATCGATAATAACGAACGAACGAAAACAAAGCAAAAAATCCATTTGTACGTTAGGAACGAGAGCTCGACGTTGGCTCCGATGTTTATTATCGATCATATTCTTTATCAGTTGAATGTTCATTCAACAAATTATATATTTAATGATAATCGCTGCATAAACTTTTATTATACTTTAAAAAAAAAGATAATAATAAATGAAAAAAGAATAAATCAAACGGCGAACCCTCATCCCGTCCCTCCACCATCCTAACACCTCCATTATCCCCTAAATGGAGAAATTTTCTTATATTTTATTCCGCAATATAACTAGGTGTACGGTGATTCATTGATATAGTCAATAAAACTTTGACTTTAAATACACAATGTTTGTACATCGACTTATTTACCGTCTGGCTGTTTTGTGATATTTTATCGTATGTTCACATTTTTTTTTTTTTTTTTCTTGGGAACAATCTGAACTACTTTAAGCCGATTGTCGACGATATTATTGTTCCCGAATTCAATTTAAAATATAATTAAAGCGATTGTACATTGTTTGATAGCGAAATTAATGTATCGTGGCGAAGCAAGTCAAAAAATATGTATGTCATAAAATAAGATTTTTTTTTCCGAAGATTTTTTTCAGGTGTTATATAAGTATTGGTAAGCGAGTTTTGTCTAGTGAGCAACCTCTAGCAGACTTCGGGCCTTAAATTGTGTGCGGAAAACGAACAGAATGTTCCGAGGCCAAAATCGACAAAAAGCGAAACAATACGCATCCGAAACCAAACACGATATTTAAAGAGACTCTGCGTAAAATTCTGGATTATTTTATTGTCGCTATTTCATTGCATTAAATCGATAGACGACTTTTAGAAAAAGAAGAACAGCATTACGAGCACGGTTTGATTATTCCGCACAGAACTAAATTCCTATTTTTTCATACCACTCGGCGAATCGCCCTGCAGCATTATTCAGAACCGTCCAATCGCCTTGCAGCACTATTCAGAGCCGTCCAATCGCCTTGCAGCATTATTCAGCACCGTCTAATCGCCTCGCAGTATATTCAGAACCGTCCAATTGCAACCAATGCAGTACGTTAAGGGAGATTAACGCCGCAAACGGCCTGAACAATTCGCAACAGGGTAACTGCGCTTTATGCCCTGCATGTAGTCAGGAGTTGATAACAGAAAAACGACAGTTCGTCATTGAGGATGGTTGCTTTATAGGGTAGATGTGCCGGTTGCGACCTTTTTCATGGAAATTGTTATCGAATCGTCGTTTGTCAACATTTCAATGCTGATCAAATGAAACTGTACAAATGTATCCAGTGACTAACGCGCCATTGCCTTAATTCAATTGTATTAAGTGCACAATACCTTGTGAGGTGTCGGGGAATTTTTTGGTTATGGGAATTGTGACCACGGAAAATTTTGCTCGTTTTCCGCAAATGGCTTACTAGAGAGCAAAGTGTCCTAAAAACGTTGCATAGTTTTGCATTGAGCATTTCTCTGGAGTTCTTGCTTCCGGACATTCGTAGCCCTTGTTTTCCGCTTACCAAAAATTTATTCGATTCAAACGTAATCCTATTCACGAAGGGGGCGCCACTCGCACATACCCACGATTTGACGTTTTGGCTTTTGATAGTCGCGAAAGAGGTTAGGATACGCGAAGAAAATATGTCTAATTGAATCTAATCGCAGTTCTCCAAAACAACAAAATGTTGTCGGCGATTGTTAAGGAGCATCAGGGAAAGCAGTCGGCGAGGAAAGAAAGACAAGGTAAATTACGGCTCGCCGTCGTGCCTCGAATGTCAATTATTTTCTCACTAGTTGTATTTTCGATACGATAAAAAAATCTAACACACGTGAAACAGAACAAAAACGCAAAGAGGCCGTTCAGGCAGCGAATAATTTGACGCAGGCTCTCGTCGATCATTTGAACGTTGGGTAAGTATCGTTGATTCCTTCGAACTTATTTTTTTTGCGAACAGCGAAGAAACGAATACATTTTTCAGAGTCGCTCAGGCTTATTTGAATCAGAAAAAGCTCGACGCCGAAGCGAAACAGCTGCAGCACAGCGCGACGAATTTTGCAAAGCAAACTCAGTCTTGGCTAAATTTGGTAGAATCTTTCTCGAGCGCGTTGAAGGAAATCGGAGACGCTGAGAATTGGGCCAGAAGCATCGAAGGAGATATGAGGACCATCGCCACTGCCCTGGAGTATTCGTACAAAGGTGAGACAAGCCGTCGCAAATATGTCAGCATTATTGGAAAAAAAAAAAAAAAAATTCCATTGCTATTGTTGGAAACTGATGCAATCATCAAAATCATATTTTCAGCGACCCAAGAAGCCCAAGGCGCTCCTCCGCCGCCTCATCCAAACTGAATAAACTAACGCCTTGGACTGCTTGTTACGATTATGTTAATTTTTTGAAGATATGTAACATTTAAATGAAATTATATTACAATATCTAATAACAAAAGAATTTTACGAATTTATTTATTTACGCGAAAAATTGGGTTGTTTTAAATTATTATTATTTACAGAAGCTACGATTAAATAGTTTTTGTTCTACATAATTTATCACGGATTTTTTCCTTCTTTTTCCTTGTTTTTGTTGTATATTTATCTGTTCTTCGGGTTTTTAAAGAATTGTATACGAATAAAAATTTCAAATTGCATTACAATATTTAACAACTAAAGAATTCGACAAATTGATTTATTCGCGCGGAAAAGTGGATCTTGAAGAATTATTAAATAATAATTATGATAATCACAGTATCAATTTTATATATTGAAAAAATAGCGGGGTTTTTTCTTCGATAACAATAATAAATGAAAAATAAATAATAATAAATCGTTTGTTAAAGATAATTCGTTGCGGATTTTTTTTTTCATGAGCTTTTTTCTTTATTAAACTTTTTACGTTGTCGAATAAGCGCAAAATAAGAGTCGCTGATTCGTCCGCATGGGAAGTGCTGCCCCGAGTAGCGAAGCTTGGAATTACGCTCTAGCAGCTGATTATTCGAGAGCGTTTATAGCAGTTTCACGAGTGCCGCGGTCAACACACCATAACCATGGCGGCCGGTCCGATCGCGGAACGCAATCAAGGTAAATATACTGACAATTCACCCTATTTCGTCATTCTCAACGAGTTTTCGTGCATCCCAATTCCGACGCGATGAAGTTTCATTAATGATTCTTTTTACATCAGTCGGATGAAAAGGTCAAAATAATATTACGCATAGGTTATGTCGCGTTTACACGTATTACGACGTGTGCACAATTTGTCGTAAAAAAACGTAAAACCGTCATTTCTTCTCGAAGTTGTATTGTTATTTACCGTCGTATTAGAAATTTGTCGATCAATTTCAGTTTGTCTCTCGTCGATCGTAGTAAAAAAACTTGTTTACCTGCGATCGACGATTTGTTGTTAGTCGCGCGGTCGTTTTTCGCGGTATTAACGTCGCATCGTATGTTTGCAATAACGAACAACTGAATGCTTGGATTTTTTATATTTCGATACAGCCATCGTTTATACTTCGTTATCAATTTTATTAAGAAAAAAAAAAAAATTGTTTTAATTGTTTTTTGGTAATGAGGTATGGATACGGGGTTTTTATGGTGGGGCAAAATAAGCCGCTAATACAGAATTTTTTTTGCAAGGTCCACTAAACGTTTTCTTGCTTTCGAACAAAAAATCCTAGAACAAATAAATATTGGGCAAATTAGACCATTAATAAATTAAGTTAAAAAAACTAAAATTATTCATTTACCCTTAACATGCGTGAGACTTACCGACTGAGAGAAAACTACTATGCTTTTTTTTACTACAACAATGTTGATGTTTGCAATAAATATTCTCTCTTGCTATTGAAGAAACAACACTTTCAAGCAGCTCTATGAATTTTTTAAGATTTTTTTTTCGGCGTATTTGATTATCATCTGAATAGCTTAATTCATAGACTAGACATAGACAAATTGTTCCTCATTTAAATATTTTTTTTACGTATTTTAAATATTCTTACGTTTTTTTGTTGTATTTGTAAAAGTCGGTTCTTACGTTTTTTTGTTGTATTTGTAAAAGTCGGTTCTTACGTTTTTTTGTTGTATTTGTAAAAGTCGATACCTTCAAGCGATGTGAAAACTATTCTCTGCGAAAAAATTACAAATTTTCCCTTATTGAAAATAATGGACAAATTTTTCCAGACATTTGTTAAATCGGATTATCAGAACTCAAAAATCAATTCTTTTAAACTTTTATGAATGTCACAATTGGTTCATTTTGCCCCAGATTTCGATTTGCACAACTTCCCGTTCTGTGGTCCGTTTTGCCCCACCTCTCCTTATGTTATAATCCGACACTGATCCTTTGATTATTTTCCAGATGCTACAATCTACGTGGGTGGCTTGGACGACAAAGTAACCGAGTCCCTTATGTGGGAGTTGTTTGTCCAATCTGGTCCCGTCGGTATGTACAAAAACAAATTTCAAAAAAATGTGCAACAACAATACCAATTTTTCTTTACAAACAAAATCGACAATCTCTTTTCTTCCAGTGAACGTCCACATGCCCAAAGATCGAGTGACCCAGATGCACCAGGGCTACGGATTCGTCGAGTTCATGGGCGAAGAAGACGCCGATTACGCCATTAAAATCATGAACATGATAAAGCTCTACGGCAAACCGATTCGCGTCAACAAAGCCAGCGCCCATCAGAAGAATCTCGATGTCGGTGCGAACATCTTCATCGGTAACTTGGATCCGGAAGTCGACGAAAAATTGTTGTACGACACGTTCAGCGCTTTCGGAGTTATTCTTCAAACGCCCAAGGTACCAGAGATTCACTCCGTTATTCCCCAAAAATATTTACTTCGAATCCTCGGACGATTCGCCTCATTGATCCCTTCGAATTGCAGATAATGCGAGATCCCGAGACCGGAAATTCGAAGGGTTTCGCTTTCATAAACTTCGCCTCCTTCGATGCATCGGACGCGAGTATCGAAGCTATGAACGGTCAGTATCTCTGCAATCGTCCGATCTCCGTGTCGTACGCCTTCAAGCGCGACGCGAAGGGCGAGCGTCACGGAAGCGCAGCGGAGCGTCTTTTGGCCGCTCAGAATCCGTTGAGCCAAGCCGACAGGCCTCATCAATTGTTCGCCGACGCGCCGCCTCTCGCGCCCCTGTCGATGCCGAACGCGAGTATGGGTCATCAACCGCAGCATCATCCCCAGCATCACGTTATGCATCACGGAATGGTCGTACCTCCGCCGCCACCGCCGGCCACGCCACTGCAACCGATGGGACATCCGCCACCGCCGCCGGTTCCTCCGCCGCCGTCCGGCGGTTTCGCGGCTTCGAACATTCCGCCGCCGCCTCTGCCGCCGATGTCCATGTCGGCGCATCCGCCGCTGCCGCCCGGCATGCCGCCGCCTCTGCCACCGATGCCCGTGCCGAATTCTCAGGGTCAGGGTCATCGAATGATGGCGCCGCCGCCGCACTGGGCCCAACATCCTCAGGGACAATTCCCACCGCCGCCGCCGCCGAATCCGGCCGGTGGTCCGCAGTACGGTCAGTATCAACCTCCGCCGCCCAGACCGCCGCCAGGCTGGAGACACCCGCCGCCGCCGCCCATCTCGCAAGGTGGACCACCACCACCGCCGCCGCCGCAATTTCGCGCACCTTTTCCACCGAGAGGCCCGCCACCTCCGCCACCGCCACACGAGACTGGACAATATTAACGATAGATCCGTAGGACTAGTCATAGGAGTCTCGTAAAGGAGTTATTTTTTTTTTCATTATTTTTGATGGTTTGAAGACAAGATTTTTTTTTTTTTTGAAGGCGATGCAACAATAGATCGATACGATGATTATCGTATTTTAATCTTTTTTACTGATGCGACACGTAATAAACGAACTTGATACTTTGAGATTCGGAGGACTTTATTTTGATCGAGGTGGGAGGTAGATTTCGACTTTTTTTCTAAAACTGTTCTGTGTTTCGTGTAGAGTTTTTTTGGAGTTTATAGTTCTTTTAGAATTTCGTATTCGGTGGGCACGATTTCTTTGTGACGGATATCTTTATACGAGTACATTTATAACTATTTTTCTGAAATTTCCTTCTACCAAAAGAGTCCTCGAATGTTCTTAAATTTCTTCGTGGGGCCTCGGATTTTTTTCTATGCCCTTAAATATCCTCCACGATCTATCTAGTTTTCAAAGACTCTTTTCAGGAGTTTTTCTTCGGTGGTCACTTTATTTCGGACTAATATATCTGTTCTGAAACTGTTCAAAAATACTCCTAACGTTTTTATCGTAACATCGCTAAAGAAACGTTATCATCACGAACAGTCTGGGGTTTTTGAAGTCGAAAAAGTTTTAAAGATTTATCCTACAATTTGATTAAAACAAGATCGGTGTTCTAGCTCAGCAAGAACCTGCGGGAAGTTGGTTCTGGAAATCCTGAAAATGTCCGTCCAAATTCCTCGTCGCGAAAAAGTCCTGAAATATCCTCAAATTGTTTTCCCGTTCTTTCAATTGGGGTACTCAAACGAATTCCGATTTTTCAATTGCTCTCAAACCTTCGCGTATAGGAAACATCCGGCAATTTTGTAGGAGTCACTGTAAAGCTGGCGAACTTTAAAAAGTCCTCTCAATCGTAAGATTCAGTTCAAAAGATTATTTTAAAAATTATAGTTTTGTCCAAGACAGCCGTTTATTCAACGGTTCGAAGATAATTTGTCACGCAACTTCGTATCATAGTTATAAGGAAAAGAATCTAACGTTGCACGTGAAAGAACAAAGATTAACTCTTTTCGAACCTTCCAGCCGCTCTTCCTGTGATGCGCACTGAGTCGATTATATACTCCGTATTAATGGCTCAAGACAAAAATACATATTATCTGATACTTCTTTTTATTTTCATCTTTCTAAGGTAGGGCTTTCGTTGTTTCTTCCGCGGCCTAAGTATGAGAAAGGAATAAAAGAAAGTTACGAATACTTATCGATCAGATAAAAATCTGTAAAAAGTCGAGCATTTGGAACTTGCTGAAAAAAATTTTCGTGCATAATAATGATTCAAAAATGTCTCTAACAAATTACTGAAATAAAAAAAATGTGCAACTAATGACCAACCCAATTTTTCCCTGATATGAAAGTGATTTCTTACTGTTTCCGAATCCATGAGATTTTTTTCAGAATTTTACGTAATATCTGAAAATTAATATCGTAATGTATTAATTTTTTTCAAATCGAAAAAAAAACAATCAAATAAAAATTCATACGTATTCAGGAAAGTTAAGAAATCATTTTGGTAACAAAAAAATCAGGTTGTGGGGTAATATGTTGAATAATTTTTGTATTTCGGAATTTTTTAACAACATTTTCGAATTATTGTCATGCAAAAACCCTTTTTTGCATCTTCCATATGCTTGAATTTTTTCAGATTTTTATCCCATCGAGAAGAGTTCGTAATCTTTCTTGTTCCTCTCTCGAATTGGGGTAGCGTCAGACATAATGAAAGGACTACGTTAAGGCCAACTGAAACCATGTACATACCTTTTTCGAATCAATGCCATGTCAAATTTCAGATTAACATTGGGAGTAAAAACAAAGCATCATCAATCGCGCTATTAAATTTCACATTCGCCAATATTTTGCCTCTTCCCGAAATACCCACAACTTTTGAGTGGCATTCATTACAGTTTTCGGTTACCGAATGAGTGATTCTACCTATCCTCAAGGTCCGGTATAGTTTGAGAAAACGTAAGATTCGAAAACTTCTCAATGAGATAAAAATCTGAAAAAAACAGACATGAAAGGTGCTGCAAAGATTAATTTTGCATAGTAACAATATCAAAAAGTTATTAACAAATTAATGGAAAAATAAATTTTTTAACAAATTAACCTGGAACCTAACTTTTCTTTGAATTGAAAACCATTCGTTAATTTATCTGAATGTGTCCGCAAAAATTAACGGATATTCTTCAATTAAAAAAAAAAGTTACGTTGTCGGGTAATTTGTTGAACAATTTATTTTTCCATTAAATTATTAAGAACATTTTGCTATTATTACTATGCAAAATCAATCGTTACAGCACCTTCTCTATGCCTTATTTTTTCAACTTTATATCCCATTGAGAAGTGTTTGAAATTCTCCTTCGCTGTCCCAGATTTTCTACATTAAATGACCTTGACAATTTCGAAAATCTTTTGAAAAGTCTTCAAAATATTTTTGAATTTTCTGCGAACTTTGCGCTGGACACCATGCAAAAAAAAATATACATGTAAAAACCCTCACGCAGTCATAAGACACCATTTTCCATAGCCTCGCTATTTTTCATACGAATGTTTCAATCGTTTACGCAAAGCTTTTTTATTCAACCGATGCAAAACCTTTATGATGACCATTAGCAACTTTAATATTACGAAATGGGTACGATTCCGTACGGGTTGCAAGGAATTCGATTGAAAGCGTTCTAGTCACCGAGTTCGGACCCGTCGTTGGACCGCAGCATTTTCCATATATACATGCCGCGGTACTTAATAGGATGGTCAGTTGGAATATCGATCGGCGAGCGTGCGTGAATACCTGCCGGACGTTCATTCTATCGATTTTACGTGGCGAGCCACGCGTACCTGGCCTACGTGGGACATTACATCGTCAGTATTGCAAGCAAATTGGTCTCCGCACGGCCGCTAACTCGCCGGATTTTTATTCTCTTTTTTTTCGGTCTTTCCCGAGCGCGAGCAATTTCGCCCTATCGTTTAGTTCGCGATCGGCGCGAAAATTGATCCGCGCTTACGGCAAGTTCATCGTCGAAGAGCTCAACGTTCTACGAGTGTTGCGAAAAGAAAAAGAAGCGAAAAGTTTTCAAGTTCATCGAGCGATGCGTTCGTCGCGCTTGATCTTCGCGCCCTCGTCGTGCTCCGAAATAAGTCGACTTTGATCTAAAAAAGAATAACTCGACGGATCATCGTTATGCTAAATATTTAGCGAACATGGCGAGATTGGCGTACGAATGCAACGAACAGATAAGGTCGAATCTGAGCGACGAGGCTACGGCGATGAAACCATTCGCCTGCACATCGGACAAGTATTGTCTCTACTGCTGCTGTAATCCGCAATGCTGTCTTTTGCTGCAACGCAAACCGCCCAAACACTTTTGGGAGGCATGGTATTTTTGGCTCGGTATAGCGCTGCTACTGCTCTTCGTCATATCGTCGGTGAGTTTTCGAAACAAAGTATTTTTCAAAAATATCTTAAAGATTTTTTCGATACCTCGATTTGTAAAATTTTAAATTTGCTCTGTGAGATATTTGAATATAATTAATTAATTCGGATTGTCGAAAGAATCGATGGCGCGAAACTCCGGTATTTCTCAAACAATTAGAATACGACTTTACTTGACTATACTTTTCTGCACTATCCATATAGGTAAGCAGTTATATCGTGAGCAGTTGCCGGCATAACTTTCAGACGACGATGGCTCAAGCGGGGCAACACAACAGACGAAACGAACGAACGGGAAATATCAATGAGATATCGATTAACGTGATCCCGACTTCTGGGATGTTACCGCCGCACACGAAAATGCTTCTCTGCGCACCCCAACAGAGCATCACGCACATGAGTAATGCATTCTCGTCAAAATTTAATTTTTGATTTTGTTTTCAACTTTTTTTTATTGACGGAACAAAAAATTGGGGAAAGTTACGGCAAAATCGGTCGTTTAAGTCCAAGCGATACAGTCCGAGGAAATGCGAGTTTCAGAGTCAACTCGGAGAGAATTTCAAGCACCTCCAATAGGAAAAAAATCTGACAATAATGATGTAGGGGAGAGCGGGGCAAAATGGCATACCGAGGCAAAATGGTACGAAATGGTCAAATAAAGTCCCCCGTATGATAGAATTCGGGCAAAATGGGACAAGAGAAAGTTCCATCGAAAAAGATTTTTTTGCTGTCCCATTTTGCCCCAATACCATTCTGCCCTGGTCCCATTGTGCGTGAATGCCATTTTGCCCCGGTATATCGTTTTGCCCTGCTCTCCCCTATATCGACGGTGTCCGAAAGATTTATTTTGCGTAATAATGAAAATTCCAAAAAAATTTTAACAAATTGACAAAAAAAACAACTTGTTCAACAAATTACCGGCAAATTAACTTCCTTTTCTGTTAAAAATTATTTGTTACGTTTTTATATACGCGTAAATTTTTTTAGAATTTTTCTTTACTTTGAACTACTTTTTTTAATTTTCAAAAATGTGCTCAAACAAATTTAGATATTTAATTTTAAACAAATATCGAAAATAAGAAAAATCTGAAAAATGCATCCGTGTAAAGAATCAATATCAATCCCATTAGAAAAAAAGTTCGGTTGCCGGGTAGTTTGTCAACATTTGTTTTTCTTCGCGTCAACCCGTTAAACGGTTCAAATTTTATGGTACTGTGAATTTAAAATGAAAATTTGTTTATAAATCAACTATTGCTGGACGAGGTTAGCGATTGAATTTGGCGTAAATTCGTTGAGGATTTCGGATTAATCACAAAACAAATCTTCTCGAGAGAGCAGCTTTTTTTGCATGATCTGCAAACCAATAGCCATGAATTAAAAAAATTGAATTTCTCGTCTAATTTCTTGAATTTTTTAGCTTGGTCCATTTTGCCCCAAATTTTAAGTTGCTCGCCTGTTCCATTTTGTCCCACCTTCGCCTATAAATGATTTTTTTTTGCAGCTCCCGTAGTGGCGTGATCGTTTGCCGAACGACAGCGATCGGCCTTCTCGATTAGACTTCGATTTTCGTGTGAATTTCCGCACACCAGAGGCCTCTTTTCTTCCTTCAACGGAGCACAAGCCCACGAGGAACGTTACGTCGTCGGTAGCGGATCGTCGAGGAGGCGAAGGCGCATTATCGTCGCGAAACCCCGTATTTAACGTCGATCGGCGCTCATCCACTCGAGTCGAGTAATAAGAAAAAGCGCGTTAATACTCGGAACGATTATCGAGAGTGGAAGCAATAAAGAGCACCGCGACGATCTTCGCCGTTCCAGCGGCGATTAACGATCGCGAACTCGCGCCGCTGCGAGACAACGACGTCGCGACGAAACGACGCGCACTTCGGAAGTCCCGCGAATACGAGTTTACCGATGCGCGCATCGCTTGCATAGCTCAACGACGCCGGATGACGTCGAGCGATCTCAACAACGAGCCTCGAGAACGTCCTGGACTTATCTCTCGAGGGAAGACGAGAGAAAGCAAAATATAAACGCGTAAACACGTTCCAGACTCTCGAAACAGCTTTTATCTTTATCCAATTTGCTCGCTCGACGAAAACTTATCGAAAAAAAAGAAAAAATGCCCGTATAGTCTGTGATGCACGATTTGCTCAAATGCTTTCAAGCATTAAAATTGTATTTTATCCTTCCGTTGCTTCCGGTTTCAAAAATCATCGCGCAATTACCGAAAGAAATCGATGAGTTCCAAAATCAATAAGTTTCGCCCCTTCATCGGAAGGAAAAGCGATTGATAAAAATTACTCGTCGTGAATTTCGAGATTCGAACGGCTCGAATTCACGACTTTGTCAGCGCGCAGAGTCAAAGATATTTTTTCGCTCCGAACTCCACTTTGAGATTCGCGATGATATTCGCGCGCTTCGATTAATCCGTGGACATTAATTATTCCCACGATGCCCGATGTCTCTTGGCCCACATAGCGCGACCTCGAGGTCTTGCATTCCATCGAGAGGTTTTTCTTCCTTTTTCACTCCCGACGCAACCCTGGAGCTCTCGGCAAACAAACGAACGTGCCGCCAAATATTGTTTCAGGTTGCAGTTAGTAATTGCACGGCGAAGCTTGATGGTCAGCTTCCACGGCGAGCCCAGCCATTCGAAACATTCGTCTCCTCGTCTTCTTCTTCTTCTTCTTCTTATTCTTCGTCTTCTCATTCTTATTATTCTTCCTCTGGCCGCGACGATGCGGCCAGTTCGCCACAGAACGAAAACTCGTTTCTCTTACCTTCTCGCTCGCGTTCGTTTCGTTTACTCGAGATTCCAGATGGGGCGTAACTCCCATTAACAATTAAGAAGACATTCCCATCGGGACGCGGGGGCGTTATGAGCGCTCCGCGGGATACCCGCCGCGAACTCCCGGAACCGCAAGAGTCCCCGCGGAGAGTGCAGCGAGACTGCAATTTCGCGAAGGACAATCAACGGTCCTCGGACTCTCGACGATCCGCTAATGTCCCGCGAATCGACGATGCTCGTGACCATTGCAGTGATCTCTCGCGCACCACCGATTGCTTTATGATTTTTCTTCCTTGCTGGAACGTTGCGAAGAATAGGACTCGGGCGAAAATTCGTCCGTATTCGGATGCAGAATAAAAATAATCTAAAGTATTGAACTCAGGAAAAAATCCGTCTGCAATTGCATACAAAAAAAAATAAAACATAAAGATATAAAAAATTTAATGAAAAATAGGATTCAAGAGAAAATCCGGCTGTCTTTGAATTTTGAAAAATAGAAAAACTATAGAATATGTAGGTTTACAAAATCACAATTGGGGATAGAACTCAGGAAAAAGTCTGCCTAAAAACGAACGAATTTTTTTCTGAGTTCAATCCTTTATTATTTTTTTTAATTTCTTTCCACTGTTATACTTTTCCTTTTTTTTGAGTACAGTTGGATTCTTCTCCGAATTCTATTTTTTTTATTACGATTCATTTTCAAATCTATATTTTTTTCAATTTTTATTTTCGGAAGATGGGACTCACGAAAAAATCCGTTCGTATTAGATACGGATTTTTTTCTGACTTTTATTCTTTTTTAACATTGTCGTTTTAGCCGTTAAAAAACCATCGAACGTACTTGAGCGAATATCACGAGTTTGCGTGAAAATAGAGTCGCACAAAACGAAATTGAAGTACATAGTGTGTATATATATTGTGTAAAATAACGAATGGAATATCGACGAGTTCGTGTGTTATTGAGGAAAAAAAGGCAGTGCCTTGGATATATTGGAAATAAAGAATATACGAGTAAAGTCACTGTCCGTCGATGGTTTCTCAATTCCTTCTTACTGCAACACGCGAATCGATGCAAATTTCGTGACAAAACGAGAATCAAGGTGCAAAGTTTTATCGCGACGCGGATGAACGATGCAGCATCCAGTTTGGTATTTCGACGAGCATCGATGACTTCATATGATTCCGTAACATTGGCCCGCTGACCGCATCTCTCGCGGAACAACGTCGACGTGGAAAGAAGAAAAAAAAATTGTTTTGCCGACTTATCGAAATAGCCATTCTATAATTATTCCTTCGGTGAAAAATTGGCGTTTCCACCTTTACGAGCGATTAAGGACTCTCGAGTCTCGATCTTCTGCGCAGTTTGTGAATGATATGAAATTAAATCTACTGGAAATGATAATAACAATAATAATATAATAATAAATAAATATTATTCATTAATCAATTATTAGTAATAAACTATTATTATTATTATTATAAGTTATTGCCATAATTAATCATTTATGATATTGAGATAATTTCGGCTACAAAAAAGTTTCTTTTCCATTCCTCCACATTATTCTCACAAAACAAAGTAGCCGTTTTTTATAGCAAAAAGTTGACTCAATTATGAGTTTCGTTGATCATTAAAGTTGCAGTTTTCGTTGATTTTGTTTCATTGATTTCATTGATGAAATTGCAAGGATTTAAACAAAAATTGAACCTCGTAAAACGAATGCGTTGCGGGGGGAATCGTCAGTGTTGGAGAATCGTCTTATTATAGAACCCGAGATCTCTTCATCACACTCGTTCGTTATTGCCGGCGCTCTTTCGTGTTATCCGTTCAATAAATTCCATGATTTTACTAGTCCCGGAGGTGGTGGCGTCTGCTCGACACGCGAGATAAATAAATAAATGTAAAAACGAAAAGAAAAAGAAAACAATCAAAAAAGGCAAGGTCAGCTGTTGGTGGTGAAACCCGCGAAAATAGGTACGCGATGGAAACGCGTTCATAGCCGTGAGGGTCGTCGCACCCTTTTCATATTTGTTTGCTCGGATTTGAGGAGGGTCTATCGTCCCGGTCCCAGCGAAAAGTGAGATTTCGAGCTAATTTCATATTTCTTGATTATTGACAATATTAAATAATGATTAAAGAAGGTAAAGAAGAAATTGAAAAGAAGGTAATAAGAAGATTCATTCTGCACATTAGTTGCAAAGAAAAATGTCTACGTATTCTTTTTTGTTTGCTTTTTTATGAATTCTTTTAGAATGTTGTTCAATCAATTTAAATTGCATTTCCTTGTGTTCATTTTGTTAAAAAAACGCGCGCTTGATTAACTAGACAAAATTTCGAAAAAAGTCTTATGTATTCAGAAAAAATAAGAAATTGTTCTTAATTAAAAAAAAATGTTAGGTGACCGACTGATTTGTTAAACAATTTTTGCTAATTGTCAACAACATTTCGGTATTATTATGCAAGATCAATATTCTCATTCTCCGTGAATCCCACGTTTGGACCGAAAGGACCGCGTTAATTAACGAAGTATCTTCAAAGCGGTTGAGAAAATCGCGCGAACGGGGGAAACGACCTAGCGCGGTGCGGCGCGTCGCGAAAGAAAACCTGGAATCGGGCATCGACGCGGCGCGACACAACACTAACGCACACGAACGCGTCTCGATTATATCCGGCCACAGTGACTCGATGGCGACTTCTCTGCACGCACGTTCCTGCGAGTCTCTCTGAAGTCCAATGCCAGTGCTCTTTATTGGAGTCAATAAAGTCAATGCTCATCGGCTGAAAATAAGGTGAGCTTGTTGTGCGCCGGAACGACGATGTTGATATCCCGATGCCTCACTCAGCCGCGCGCCGATGACGCCGGAGGAGGCGCGAGTAGACGCCGCGAAGAGCCGAAGCCGATCTCGCGCGCTGTCGAAAATAATAGTGGGGAGATACTAAAATTAGAGAAGAGCCCAACACCGCGAAATAACAGTTTCTCGCGCCTTCAAACACGGACATTTCCAAATAATCCTTTGGCCCGATAAGCCGAACGACAAATCGCTCTACCGCGATCGAAGTTTTCAGTTTTCAAGGTTACATCGATTCTGTCGATAGTTCGGTCGATTTCGTTCGCGTTATGTTTGTTTGTATTGATAACAAAATAAAAAGAAAAGTTTGATTCGATTGTCCGATTCGATAAACGGAGAATTATGTTTTGTAAAAGTTCGCGATCGGTCTCGTCGGACGGATGGATAACATCGCTGTTAATCGCGTTACTCGTGTCCTTCTCGATAAGTGTACACAACGTGCTCGGTAAGTACGGGGACACGTGTGTGCCTTTGATCGCGCACCGGATACGCTTGTGTGTCGGCGAAACGTTATACCGGGAAGTCGTTCAGTGAACCGTGTTAGGATTCGACGGGAGCTTCGTTGCGAAAATTTCTAACGCGTCAATCGATCATATCGTGTTATCGAATTGTTACCCCGTGTCCAGTTGGCCTTGAATTCTAGGCCTCACGGAAATGACCTTGAATTTTTCGTGTGTTTAAAGTTTCGGAACGCCCTTGAATTTCTTCGTTTAATTCCGATGTTTTCGAACATCACGAATACATACATACGGCTTTTATCTCCGGTTACATTTAAGGTGAGGTATCACTTACTCAGTCGGTACGGAAAACTGTAAGCGTATTTTCTCAAAAACTATTAAGATTTCGTATGATTATACGAAACACGCACTTTCACACACACACCTTCACTTTCAGTACATGACACTTTTTTTTGTCCGAAATCTCTCAGGCTTTGGTGAAAATATGTTTAACAAAAAAATATGTGTCTCGCTCGCATACGACACTTCACCTCAAGGTAGTCCGAGCGATACAGTCCAAGGAAATTTGAAATTCGGGGAGAATTTCGAGCGTTTCCCAATGGGATGAGAATCTGAAAAAAATTCAAGCATATGGAATGTGTTCGAAAACTTGATTTGGCGTAATAATAAATCGAAAAATTTAGTAACAAATGAATGAAAGAAAAAGTCGTTAAACGAATTACGCGGCAACTTAACTCTTTTTTGTGATAAAAAGTATTCGGTAACTCTTCTTAATACGTATAAATCTTTTCAGAATTTTTTCGAGACTGATTTTTGTTGAAGATTTAATCTTTTTTAAAAGTTATTTGCGTTATAGTTGCATTTATACTTGATCAATCATTCTGAAACTTCTTGGAAATAATTGAGGGCCTTATAACAAAGACATATCCAAGAATCGTCATTTTCCAAAAAAAAAAAATTCGGTCTTGAAAGAATTCTGACAAAATGCATCCGTATTGACGAGGATGAATATTTTCAGAATTTTTTCAAGGTTTTGCAATCGACAAAAAATTTCAGTCATGAAAAAACTCGTTGGGAACTCTTGAAGTTTTGAAAAAAAAAACCCCCATATATTATTATTCTGTAATTTAATTTTTCAAATATTTTTGAAATTGCTTTGACTATTAATGTTCGAAAAAAACGAAGGAATTTTGCTCTACTTATACTTAAATATGCTGGAAAATTTTTATCGAAGATTTTTTAGCAATTATCAATTAGATTCTATTTGTAATGAAATGAGATATACAATAGATGAATATTAACACTGGCGCCTCCTTGATATTATCGCCGCGTCGCGCGGCTACGTTTTAGGAAGGAAATGCGTTTGCACGAGCAAAGCGTGCAAAGAAGCCGGTGTCGACGTATGCAGAACACGGTACTCGTGCTACACCGAAGAGATTTACTCGCACGATGGCGCTTCCGGAGACAATAGCTCTACGAGAGGATGCACCGAGTACGTATTCTATTGTTTTTTCTTTTTTTATCCAATTATCACAATTGCGATTAATATTTTGTCGAGTCTTGCACGGGTTTTATGCAATTTTCCTTTTGTTCATATTTGACCCGATTGACGAGGGATAAGAAGAATAATGCAAGAAGCGGCATCTCAGATTTTTATTCTCCCACGATTTTATACGATACTCGTTTATTATGCCATAAGCAGTTTGCGCACTACGAGTGAGACGAAAGAGTAACATCGAGGTAGTCCGACCGGTGGTAAAGTCCGAGAAAATTTGAGAATTAGAGAGGATTTCGAACGTTTCCCCAATGGGGTAAAAATCTGAAAAAAATCAAGCATATAGAAGGTATTCGAAAGATTGATTTTGCATCGTGATAATTTCAAAAAGTTATTGACAAATTGATGAAGAAAAAACTTTTTTAACAAATTAACTGGCAAACTAACTTTCTTTTTTATGAAAATTATTCGTTATTGTTTCTAAATACGTATGAATTTGTTCAGAATTTTTTATCAACAAATTAGTCTAAAAAAAAGTTTTCAACGTATTATTCGGTCTAACTCAGCGAAAGTTGATTCGTTCAATTTTCCGGATATTTATGCATTTTTTAAAGAATTTTCTGCGATTTCCGAAAATTCCGTTTTTTGGGAAAATCGTTGAGGGATATTTGTGAATATTTTTGATCGTTTATCCGGAAACTTTTAAAGCGTTTCTTCAAGCTCATATCTACAATTCGCGAATTTTCATTCAGAAAAACAAAGAAACTCGAAAATTTGAAGGTATTCTAAAAAAATTGTATTCGTTCAGAAAAGTCAACGGATCCATTTCTGCAAAAACTAAAAGTTGGGTCACCGGATGATTCCTTAAATAATTTTTTAAACTTTTTTGTTGATCATTTCCGGCATCATGATTATTCAATATATTTTTATTACGGAAGTGTATTTATATAGTAAAAAAGTTTATCCTGTAAACGAACAAATGAATAAAATAGATTATTGAAATTAATCTTCTCATGACTTTCTGTAAGGTTGATTTTTTCTCCGATTTTTACATGATTGGGAAATATTCGAAATTGCACTTTTCACGATACACCCCTTTTAAGGCAAGGTGAATTGCCGCAATCGGTAATAAAAACTGTAATGCTGTTTTTCCCAGAGTGCGTAAAATTTAGCAAAATAAAATAAATAGATTCCGATTGCAAAATTAATAGGCGCAGTGCTATTCAATCTTCGTTCGACTCTAAAATCTACGCATTTTAGAAAACAAATAGCATTACAGTTTTAATTATCGACTGAGCTAGAGTAGGGACTCGCGAAGGATCTTTCACCTCCCCTTGACATGGGAAGAATCGCGAAGATAGAGTGACGCTTTTAAGAGGAGGTGCAATCCCTTCCCCCCGCCCATCCCGGGCTCAATAGATAACAAAAACTGTAGACAACTTTTTTCAGGCATACTGGCATTTATCGGTGAAAAAAAAGTCTTACGGTATGCGGATATTACCATAGAAGACCGTAAGACTCTTTTTTAAGCTGTAAATGCCAGTGTGGCTGAAAAAAGTTGTTTACAGTTTTTGTTACCGACCGTGGTATTTCATCTCCTCTTAAAATTAAATCTATAATTATCTTTCGCGAAAAATCATCGTCCCTCGCGTATCTATTGTACTGTCGTTTTGCAGCGCACGGGGTAGCGAGATAACCTTGGAATGATAATAGAGTCGAAAAGCTCGACGAGCCTTCAGTCGCGAGCTTCTTCGTTCTTCGATGAGTACTCTAATTAAAATGGACACGCGTTGATTATCAGTCTTCGCTTTGCGGAGCGATGATAGTCAGAGGCCCCGCTGCATTGAACAATGAATCAACCCCTTTTGTCGATTGCGGTATTTATTTCTCAATTAATATCGCGTTTCATGCATGTCTCGTTATTGAAATGTTTATATATAACAGAAATGCCTTTCTTCGACGCGACGACGCCCGAAACTGATATACTGAAAGATCTTTTGTCGTAACGATTTCAAGCAACTGATTTCGTTTTTACAATTTATTTTCTTTTTTCAACAAATTCGCATAATTCGTTCAAGTTTTTAGCAAAGCTATTGGAATAGACTCGATACTCGTAAAATTAATCATTAATCAATCACAACATAATCAATCATCATTTATCATTATCATTATTAATTGATCATTTCATTTTTATTAGTGTACAACGGTAGTTGAAATGGCGTAGTTTGATTGGTTTTTCTTCTTCATAATTTTTCGCTGTGAAAATACTTGTCACAATATTTTTCTCCGAATTTTTGGCGATAAAACGATAAAAATTCCGTCTCACTTTGATATTAACGTAACAATTAATAATATTTACATATTTACATGCGAAAATGCCGGTCAATTGCTTTCCTATCGTTTACCGTAAAAAAAGATCAATAAAGTTTAAGGTAGGTCGATCCGGTACAGTTCGGCCAAACGTGGAATTCAAAAATAATTTCGAGCATTACTCGATGGGATAAAAATCTCAAAAAAATCCGGCATATGAAAAGTGCCGTAATGATTGATTTTGCATAGTACGTAATAATATCAACATTTTATCGACAAATTAATAAAAAATTAATTGTTCAACAAATTACCCGGTGGCCTAACTTTTTTTTAATTGAAAATGATTCGTTCATTTTTCTGAAAACGGATTGGCGTTTCTTAAACGAAATAAAAGGTGAAAATGTTATTTCAAAAAATTGGACAAGTATCTAAAAACATTTGCACGTATTCCGCAAAATTAACGAATCTCTTTCATCGAAGAAGCTTAGATTGTTGTGTAACTTGTTAAACTATTAATTGTTTCACTAATGTGTTAATATCTTTTTGGTCTTATTATTATCCAAAATCAATCGTTTCAACGCCATCTCCATGCCTGATTGACGACCGATTTGTGTCTCATTGAGAAGTATTCAAAATTAAGTTGTAGGGATTTGTTATCAATGTGATAATTTCGATTCCGCTCACGCAGCCTTTTTTTACTATAGAAGTATAGTGAAACAACTCCTCACATCTTCCTGAACATTTTCGTTCACAATTTTTTTACTATTCTGAAAATAATTTTTATAATTTTTCATAATATAATTTTGAATCTTGAGCTATATATTCTGTGACGTGATTTTTGTATATTTGTATGACGTGAACACGTCACAATTCATAATCAGCGAGCGAAAAAGTATGTCCGATATAGCTGCTGAATGACGAGTGACAAAATTTTCTTTACCTGTCCTATTTTCAGAGGTGCCCCACGTTCGAATCTTCAAAAAAAAGGAATCCTTGCTTTTTGATGGACTATCGAGAAAACCGAAGTCTCCAAGTATTCTCCGCGCAAAATAAACAAGATAGGCTACTTGGAGACGTTCCAAAAGCGCTCTTTGGAGCCGATGCAGAACAACGAATGATGGAACAAAAAAATGTTACATATCAAATCGGTCTACCAATTTTTTCAACGTCGAATCGCGTGCCAAAGATTATTTTAAACCCCATAATTAATCAATGGATTTCTAAAGTTTTCGGTAAAACTAAGCTTCACGTGAAAGGCGATCTCATCATTTTTTGTTTCGTTTTCGATGTCTAAAATTTTTTGCGAATAACTTCCGGTTTCAGCCCCTTTCATTCGCCAATCAGGAAACGAGCAAAGGTGCAATAAAATATACATAAAGACCCGAAATATTTTATCCACAGGTTTTTTTTCGTCGGAGAAACGGTGTCGCGTATGCAGAATGCTCGTAGCAATCGAGAGGATTGAATAACAAAAATAGCACCTGTAGGCTGATAGATTTTATGATAGAGAATTGAGAAAGAATGTGGTTTTTTTCATCGTTAGAACCGGTAAAGAGATGTTTTCGCGTCCGTTCTTTTTGCTTACGAATTCGGTGTTCAGAGGTGGGGAAAAAAAACATAAATTCTGTGAGACCGACAGATTTCTTATCGCAGCATGTAATAAGATGGGCATGGCCCAACCACAGCCGGATGAGTTTTATATACAAACACCATACGTGCGATGTCTATTAATATAAATGCCGAATTAATTCGCTCGAGATTGCCGCTCCGAACCACTCGGCATAATATATACAAACAAGAATCTCGAAATGCGATAAACAAGTTGGGGACGGCGCATTATAGTTTTCAATCCTTATCGAAATTTTTCTTTTTTTTCGATTTATGTTTTGTTTTATCAACACTTTTAATAGAGGTAAAACAAAGCGCATTATGCGCGTTAAAAAATCGTAAGTTTTCGTCGATACGATTTAAAGCAGTTTAGTTTGTAAAGTTTCTTTGTTCATAGACATTTTTCAAATTTTCTAATTTTTTCACGACTTGCGCATTTTTTTATATATTATTCTACGCAATTTGACTAAATTGAATCGTTGATATGAATTCGTAATTCGATTACTAACGTTGGTTTCGTTTTTTATTAATAGACATTTTTCAAATTTTCTAATTTTTTCACGACTTGCGCATTTTTTTATATATTATTCTACGCAATTTGACTAAATTGAATCGTTGATATGAATTCGTAATTCGATTACTAAATGTTGGTTTCGTTTTTTATTAATTTTCTTATGGGCACACAAATTTGAAATCGGATGTACGAAGCCTCGAATCTTAAACTTCAATTCGAAAGATGAGATCTATCATTTTATTTTTTTATTAATGACAAAAAGAATTCCAAAGTTTTCTTAATGGAACCGAAGTCAGAAAAGAAAATCGGACAAGTGGAACCTGCGAAGATTGATTTTGCATAACAAGAATACTAAAATGTTATTAATAACTTAATGGAAAACAAAATTGTTCAACAAATCAACTAGGAAACTAATTTTTTTTACAAACGAAAATCATTTGTTTATTTTTCTGAATATGTATACATTTTTTCATAATTTTATCTAATTATTCAAAACAGCGCTTTTATTGGTTCATTTTGTCTGGAAATGGCAATAAAAAAAATCGGGCGACATACTGAAAAAAAATCATACGCACGCACAAAAATTACTTTTTTTCACTCATTTGTTGATAACATTGTAGTATCATTATTTTGCAGAATCAATATTTTTACCATTTTTCATATGCTCAATTTTTTTCAGCTTTCATCCCACTGAGAAATGTTCGAAATTTTCCTTGAATCTCCCGTTTGGCTTGTATCACAAATCTGGCCTTAAACGCCAGAAAGATATTTTAAAGATACTTTCGCAACGTATAATTGACTCTCAGAGCTGTACCTCGAAGCCTTGAAGATATCGATAAGAATCTATTCACTTATATTAATTCAATGTATTATTTTAAGCTCGCTAACGAGTGAATTAAATGTGTTAAATCTTGCGATTTATTGTTCAAACAGAGGAGCCACGCCGCTGTTGTGCGAGACGAAGTCATGGACGAGGACGGCGAAGCGAGGAGGATCGGCGATGCCATCGGGAGGCATCGCGAACGATTTGGACGAGGACTCGAGCGGTTCGAGGCTCCAGATGCCGTGGCCGCGTTTGAAGTGCTGCGACAGTCACGATTATTGCAACTCGCCGATCGTCGATCACGCGAACAGGAATGATCGACGTATCGAACATTCGGCCGCGAAGAGCGTTGGATCATCATCGCGAGCCGGCGCATCATCGGCCAGGCTCGACTCGACGAGTTCCGGGGACGATGTTCCGCGGTCCCGTGTATTCTCCTCTTCGCGAGATCGAAACGATCCGATAGAATCGCCGCCAGCGTCGGACTCGTCGGGATCCGATCGTGCGGGCCCGACGATCACGAACAGCGCCGACGCCGAAGATCGTGGAGAATCGTACGATAGCCTACGGCATCGTATCAGACCTCTGCACGTTGCCGTTGTCGTACTTGCGATCGCCGCTCTCACGTCTGTCCTCGGTGCTTGCTACGTCATCACAAGGTTCACGAATTCTCTTTGATATCTCATTATCCCTTCCGCTCTCTCGCTGCTGCCTTCCCGCTACACCGGCGTGTAACGAGCATAAAAATGTTCACGTTCTCGACGTTAATCTCCGGTAAATTGGTCGACATCGTTTCGGAGGGAGGACAGGTTTTTTATCAGGCGACGCGGTTGGATCTCGACGCGAAGGACTGAAAAAAGATTTTTTTTTCGTGGCGTGACGCTACAGTGTTATCTACGCCAATATACCGGAAGGATAACTTTCGATCGACATATCTTAGGAACGGTACAACAACACGAATTTTGGAGGGCATTTCTATGATATAATTTGGGGTCAATCTTTCCAAAGAGCCTATTTACAATTCAATTGGTTCAGCCGATTCCGAGATATCGGGGTCACAAACCCCACAGGGTCCAAATTATTATATAAGTGTCCTGTCCTAAATATATATGTCAACGTCTACACGAATTCGTCGATTTACCGCGGTGGCGCGCTCGTCGCACAGTCGTCTCAGCTAGTTGCTGCATATAGTGTATGCATTAAACGTCGGAATTTCAGTCGGCGAAACGAAAGCGCGAAGTTAGAACGAAAGTCATCAATACTCACACATTGTAATGAAAAATGTTCAAAACTTTTTGCCTAATAACTTTTGAAAGTGTTATAAAATCCTGTTGATAAAAAAACGCTTACCAAAAAATGAGTACAGAATTTCAAAAAGAAATGATATTTCCCAAACAATTTGTTTTTTAAAAAAAAGCTAGGCCAAGTACGTGAAAATTTTGTTTACCGAAATTATTAAAAAAAAAAAATTGCTGATAATAATTGGCGTTCTACTGCTAGCGGTTTATTGTGATTGCAAACACTAAAAAGCCAATTATTTACAGCAATTTTCTTGGATTAAAAAGACGATAGTTTGTGCCGTATATAAGTGTTTTATGTGTTATACTTGGCCCATATTATTCGGTTTATTTTTTTGAATAATTTTGGTAAACAGAATTTTCACGTATCTGGCGTACCTTTTCTATTTTAAAAATATGTTTGGGATATTATTGTACAGGGGTTTCGGAGTAAATCTCTTCGACGATATATATTTGGGGATAGAAGCTTCTCGGACAATTTTTTCTGCGGACGAATTGCGTTCCGGGAGAAATTTTCCATGCTTAAGGTAGTTATCGCGCGAAAAGTCTAACTTCACATAAGTTTCAAAGAAATAAGAGGGAATTGCACAAACCTTTCAGTGGTCTAAAAATCTGAAAAAAATCAAGAATATTCGAGGCGTTGAAATTATGGATTTTCCATAATAATTAATTGCAAAATGTTACTAACTAATCATTGCAAAATTGAATTTTTAAAAGTACGTGATCGGTTGTTTCCAAATTTTGCGAAGGATTACACATTTGTCTAACCATCAAAAAAGTTTGATAAAAATGGTAAGAAGGATACGTTTAAGGTGATCGAAAATGAAATTCACTATGTTATTTGATAGGGAATGTCGAGAATAAAGACTTTCAACGACTTTAAGACTTTTTTTAACGATTTCTTTTCTCTGGTTCTGATTGGTAAATCGTGCTGCAACTTCGGACGTGTATTCAAGACGGATTAAATAATGAATGCACAAAAATTGAACAATATCGTAAGAAAATCGATATCGTGCGATAACTACCGTCAATGGATTTTTTTGCACCAAAAAGTTACAATGACTATTATTTCGTATATCAAAGTGGTATTACATATTTTTAGCTCGAAGCATTATTTGTTTCGAAAACGAGTTATAAAGTAAAAATGAACTAACGAAACGTTTTGCACAATAGAACGAGTCCACGAGTCAATGGATACACGGATTAGTAACCGGTGGGCTGCGGGAAGGAGTTTTTACGAATAAATAAAACGTTGCACTGAACTATCGCCTTTCACGCATGCGAGCCTCAAGGCTGCGGGGCGATGTGTGCAAGTCATCAACGAAATTGGCTCCCACGCCATGCGAGAATATGGAAATAACGAAATAGTTCGAACCCTGTGTTTATCGAATTTTCAACGTCTCGTTGCGTTACGCTTATCTGGTCGGGATAATAACTCAATTATTCGTTTCGTCGACAAAGTTCTGTGTCGAATTGAAATGAAAAAAATTTTACATGCGAGATTATTTATCGTCGTTGGCGCGAACGCGGATCCAAAATGCAGCGCTCGCTCGGGCGATTTGGAAACTTTACTCTACGCGCCCGTTTGTCTCCGCTGCGACGGGGCGCACTTGTTCCGCGATTTTATCTCGCCACACGACGAAACTCTCTTCTACCTTGAGATCGTGCTCCGTCGAGCATGTAGGCCCTTTAATTAGTCGCGAGCGATTCGATCGAGCCGCAGGAAAGACCACCGCGCGTTTGTCCTCTCGTACTCTTCTGTGCGCTCTTTATCCTATCGACGTGTATGTAACACACACCAATACTCGAGCGACGCTTAATTATATCGACATTTCGCAATACCGATTTAATCATGACTCGCACAAGTAAGAGCTATCCCTCCGCGCGTAAGGAGTACGAGCGAGGCCAATCACCGCGGAACGAAAGAGAAACACGGCGAGATAAAAAAAATTGATTGTATAAGAAGAAAGAAGAAAAGAAACTGTTATTTTCTCTTAGCTTTGCTCTGCTTAAAGACTTCGATAAGTTTATTGTGATATCTTAGGGTGGGTTCAGATCATTCGAGTATCGAGTCATAGTCAGGTACATTGAATATTCGCAATCTCTGTGCAAAATGCGGCTCGAAGTTGCCGATTTTCAGTTACTTTTTTTTTCCTTCGGAACGAATAATCTGCCAGAGTAAATTACTTTGGCACGAAAAAGCCGGATAAGCGGAGAATGAAGAGTAAAAAAATACACTTCATGCTAGAAATCGAGCGTCGACATGCCTTTTCAGTTAAGATTGTAACATTCGTCGGTGAATAATCGAAATTTCACGGGCAAAATCGCAATTTTTATATCTCTGGTCGTGAGAACTGTCTTATCGACTCTTGTTCTTTGCTTCCTCGTCGTTTTTGGGAAATTTTTTCTTTCCGAGATTTTCATATTAAGTTGGGAATGTTCTGAAACATGCAGAAATCTCATTTACCAAAATTGACCTGTGTGTGTACGTATATGCGAAAAAAGACGTTAAAAAATTAGACCACTGTGACGAGCGTCCAAACAGGGTAATTTTCAGAAATTAATTTCAGACGAAATATCTATGATATTTTTTTTTTATTTATATCAACCTATGTACACCATAATGCGTGAAGAGGCAAAACATACCGATTTTTTTTTAATAATTATTTCTGTACACATCCATTAATATGTAAATAAGTTGATATAAAAAAATGGTTAATATATTATCAATATTTTGCTGCAATTAATACCTGAAAATCACCATATTTCGACGCTCGTCACAGTCGTCTAATCCCTTAACACGATAGCGGCCGGACATTTAAAATTCTGAATTTATGGTTTTTTTAGTTTCATTTTTAGATTTTGGTTTAGTTGAAATTTTTTATACAAGTCGACTGAATGCCAGCTTTGTTTCATATTAAATTCGGCCAAAATCGATACAGAAATCCGAATGTTATGAACATTTTAACTTCTCGAGTTATCAAAAAACTATTTCGGGGTGCTGCGATTTCTACAAATTTTAAGTAATTAAGCTGATACTCTGCAAATGGTTTCAGTGACTACCAGGACTATTTGGTTTGAAAATTACCACAAATAGACAAAGTGCTTGAAAAATTATAAAGAATTTTGTTTTTCAATTATTTTCACGAATATTTAGAAAAAAATCTCGAAATTTTTTCTTCGCCGGCAAAGAGCAATAGAGAAAAAATATCTAAAAATTACGATCTTTGAGAAATCGGGCTAATGATTTCTAGACGAATTGTTCATTACTATCCGGTAACGAGTATTATTTTCTTCGGTCGTATTTAGGATTCACTCAAGCCTAAAAAAAATATGCAAATTATATTTGCACATCGTTAACTAATTTTGTTTTCAACGTCCTTTACAAAGTCTCCGGTATGATGATTTTAACATTGCTTGAGTAAGTTTCTCACGAAGAAGCTTTGCAAACGACGTTAAAAACGATCGGAGAAAATGCCGTGCAAATATAATTTCCATAATTCCATTGCGTTCAACGAAGCTCAACGAGAACGTTATTAATTACTTTTTTTTACCGGCTACTTTTTACAAAAATTATCTCGAACTCAATCTTATCGAGTAATGACCACTTTTTGTCGAGAATATTAATAGAAATTTTTCACGACGGATTTGCATATTACAATTAGTCGCTTGCAATGAGTACGAGCATAATCTATATGTTGATACATTCTTTTTTTCTTCCACCTGCGATAATGACTAATAGTTCTTTCGCGCCAGGCGCTACCTATATTCGCTTGAGTATTCATAATTATCGCAAACTCCCAATCGAACACAGAAAATGTTGCGAAATACGGTGCGTATTATAATGTGAGCCGGTAAAATATGTTTGCCGATAGTTTTGCGGTTTGTGCGTTACGAGAACTATTGAAACGTGACGATAACGACGTGTGTAGCGTGCAGTAGAGTAGTCGAAATGCATATAGCTATATTAGCGTACACGCGTAATTCACATAGTGAACGTAACGTTCCGGCCCCGTCACGTCAAACTAATTATTCGCGGTGGAATTGACGATTATTCGATTGCGATAACTCACTGTCGTTTTTTCGCGTCGCCCACTTTTCTGCGGCTCGCGTAGCCGCGCGGGCGCACGGTTTCGCTTTCGCGTCGAATAGAGGCCTCGCGGTTTACTTATCGGCGTATAACGTTAATGGCGAAAATACGAAAAAAAAAAAGATACTTGTACGCGAGTGTTCGCAAGCACTTTACGGTTACGGAACTTTACGGCGATAGCGGTAGCTCTGGCACAGGACGAGGGGGGGCAAGTAAGTAAATCATTTTACCTGGAAGAATGATTTATTGCCAGGTAGCTCGTATACGCGAAGAGGGAAAACCTGACGGTCGCGGTAGCTCTCGAGGATAGGAAATACAATCGCCAGAAAATAGGTAGGGAAGGATGGGGCAAAATGGACCGCACCTGCGATTTTACAAGCTTCGTCGATATGAAATATTTGGCGTAAAAAAGTTAAAACGAAATGTACGGTGTGTTCTCCGGTCAAATTTGCGTCCGCGGAAAATTCGTCTAAAACAAATCGTAAAAAAAAGTTCGTCTAGAAACGATTCGTCTAAAACAATTGGACTAAAACAGTTTGTCTGAAAACGATTCGTTGGAAAATAAAGCTACCGAAAGAATTGAATAGACGAATTGTTTTCGCACGAATGGTTTTTAGACGAATTATTTGGACGAATTGTTCTGAAAAATTATTTTTAGACGAATTGTTTTACACGAACTTTCCGCAAATCCCAAACTTAAAACTCATCATTCTTTGAAATTTGGAGTTAATTTATTTTCGCCCCAAAATCTGAATTGCGCGTCCGTTCCATTTTGCCTCGTTGTCCCATTTTGCCCCACTTGTATCTATCATTTCGGAGCGTCGTGACTATCCATTTCGACGGTAAATTGGAAAGATGCTATCGCCGAGGTGTTCGGCGTGAAAAGGTGCAAGTGGACAGCGAATGGTTCTGTGCAATGCGTTTGTCGACGGCGCTCGCCAACTACCTAGAAACCTTTTACCGTCGTTCTACCGATCCTTGCTTTCTCTCTATCTCGACGAAACTTCCATTTCCCATTTCTACAGGGAAAAAAGCTAGGATCTACAGTCGAGAAACCCGCGTGAGCGATTAGAAAACAACTTGATTTAGGACCCTCGGAAACAAGAGAACTATCCGATGTTAGTCACATTGATGGACTTTGGCCGCGCGATTGTCAATGTTCGCCGGAACTATACCGGGTTTATCGGAATTCTATAAATACCCGCATGTATACGTTACACACGCGACTTTCAAAATTTTTCCAAATTTACGGATTTGCTACTTTGTATCTTAGGGTAATACTGGCGGCGCGGTGAGATTCAAAGAGACTTTCGAGTACTTTTCAACCGGATAAAAATCTCTAAAAAATCATTAAAAGCTGCTGAAAGAATTGATTTTTCACAACAATAATACAAAAATGTTACCAAGAAATTAAACGAAAATTTAACTCTCCAATCAGTTAACTTAACTTTTATTTTTCAAATAAAAATAGTTTTTTAAATTTTCAAACACCTATAAATTCATTAAGAATTTCGTCGAATTATTAAAAATTGTATTTTTATTAATTAATATTGTCTAATGATGCAATTGTAGGTTCTTAGACAAAATCTGAAAAAATTCATACGTATTACGAAGAATTATCAATCTTTTGATTTTTGAAGAAATAGTGAGTTTTCCAGGTTATTCGTTAAACAATGCATTTTTCATTAATTTGTTGATTACATTTTGATTTTATTATCATGTAAAATCAATATTTTCAGATTTCGATCCCATCCCATAGAAAAATTGATGCCAAAATTCTTTTATTATCGCTGCGTTTACGATGAAATCGATTTTCTTTTGTTTATTTAAGACGGTATGGCCAATGATTGTAAGAATGTCGATCACTGTATCCGTTTCTCCTATCGCTTCCATTCCCCGTTTTTATATATATATCCCCATGATACCTAAGTGTGCTCCGTGCCGGCTGGCCATCCCGGCCTGTCGCGACACACTAAAAGCCGCCCTCTTATCAGTCCACCTCTGCACCCTCCTATGCCCGGGCCCCGACTGCTTTCGTAGCCTCTCGACTCGCCGAACAGCGATAGCAGCGCGCACGGCCGAGCGGAGCCGGTATAAGAAGTCCAGAGGACCGCCGTAGCCGCCTTCGGGTTTTGTGGGCCCCCACGGTCTTTCTGCTCGGTTCACTTTTACCCTCTAATCTTCGCGTCCCGATGGCTAAGTGGGTTTTCGAGTTCGAGAATGTCCCGGGCAAGAACTCAACGGTCCCACGTCGTTCGCTTCCTCCTTCTTTCCTTTCTTCTTCTTCTCCTTTCATCTCTTCTTTACTCGCCAACCGAAACCGCGGGTACTCGGACGTTATGTTCGCTCTCGCTATCTTATCCTTCCTCCTCCTGCTCGCTCCCTCGCGAAGCTTTGTTCCATTGCCGAAATGCCTGTGGTCCTTGCGGCCCCGTGTTTCTTCTTCTCCGTTCCTTCCGCCTTTATCGTCCTCCACTCGCGGTATAATAACACTCGAGCGAAATCGCGACGATCGACGAGGGTTCATTTTCGCGGGGACCCACCGCGTACTCCATAAATGTCCCGTGGCTATTACCTTTTTTTTTCTGTTTTTTTAATTTATTTCTCTCAACTAATAGTCGACGAAGAGCGAATGACTGAGACGCGATGGGCGAAGAGCTCTCAGCTCGGATAAATATATATGGGCTTCGAGATAGGCCTAATCGTGAAAATAACTCAAGCTCGACGATCGCGAGGCCCTTTCAATTCCAGGCGACGACATTGTCGATTCGCTTATTTGATTATACCTGCCCCAAAATAGCTCGGTCGTTCATAATTTTACGATATTCGTTCTCTGCAAAATGTACAAAAATGGAAAAAAATTAATGATTTTATGGATTTTTTTTAGATTTCTGAGAAGTCCCCTGGACGTTGGGAGCCCGTAGTGACGGAGACGAGTTTTTGTGCTTTTTCTTTTCATCATCGTCGTTGTCATCATCATCATCCGCGCCACACAGCCATCGAGCCGAAAAGTATCGTCAGACTACAGGATATTCGAGACAACGGGAAAAGGAACGCCCACCGGAAGCCAGGTAATGATACAGTAAAATTCTCCATCCGATATTGTACAAACACAGACGCATTTGGCCACGAATTTATCCAACAAGATTCGCGCGTTTTTGCGTCTGGAACGAGCACAAAACGAGGAAGGAAAATCGTTCTCGCGTAATTCTAAAGCATCGGTGCAAAAGATCCGAGCCTCTCGAGCGCATAGAAATAATTATATTTTTATGTTCACACAAAATATATTTTCTGCAAAAAAAAATATCAATAAATAAATAAAATATATTTATATTTTTATGAATTTTTTATTTCTTATACTTTATTTTCATATATGTTTTCATGTTCATGTTTTTATGTTCGCATTCGAGTGAGAACAGCCTTGACCGTGTGTATTTTTTCGCGTATCTTTGAAAAACAAGAAACCATCCCATCAAAGTGCTTCAAAAATGATTTTTTTTTCTTCGATAAAATATTATGACTATTTTTTGTTTCAATTGTTAAAATTCCGAAAATAGTTGAAAAATATTTGTTTCAGTTCGGTGCATTCAAAACGATATTTTTTTCAATAAAAAATTAATACCAATATTTCATTAAAAAAAAACATTGAGAAGCACTCTAGTGTAACTCATACATGAAATATTAATACTAATTCTATCCTTTTGAAATATTTCTTCTCCTTAAAAAAATAATACCATTTCATCGAAAATAAAATAATTTCACTTGGAAGAACAATCTATTGCCAAGGACAATAATATTTAAAAAAATCAGTAACAATATTCGATTTTAAAAAAAATCGTCCGGGAAGCACTTTAATTTGATGATTTTTCATTATTCGAAGATACACAAAGCGGTAAGCGCGGTCAAGGATGTATTAATTCGAATGCTTCGCTCTATTTCGTTTTTTGCCGCAAACATACAAATTTAATGACTTCTATGCGGCCGACAGGCTCGAGGCTCTTACATCGAAGATCCCTGAGAAGTGTTTCTCACGCATCTGCCGCTCTCTCGGACAGGCGCTCCGAAATTAAACACTCAAAGTGGGTGACTCTACCGTCTTTCAATTGGGAATCTTCGAAGAGTTGTTTCCCGGTAGTTTGCGCCGTGAGGGTGAAATATTTTTTTTTTTTTTTTTTTTTTTTTTTTTTTAGCTCGTAGACACGAATACATGTGTAACGTGTATGAACCCTCGAGAACTTCCTGCGGTCGGTGGCGACGACGACTTGTTGCTCGCGTCGCCAACTCATCATCGAATCGGTATGATGACGGGGGTGGATCGGAGGCTCGGTCGTCGGCGGCTGGCGCCGGTAATGACCACGGCACACAAGCTCGACGTTAACGGAAACGTTCGTTACGATGAGTCATTGCCGATGAGCAACTCGGCGGAGGGCACAAACACGAAGTAGAAACGAATTCGATCATATTTTTCGAGCGCGTTGATACAAAAAACCCATACACGAGTCCCATAATATCGAGGGGAGTTCGGTGTCTTTTTATTCCGATCGCTTCGGTCTCAAATATCCATTTGGATAGCCGTCAACTCGAACGTTTGCTGAAGCAACAAATTGATGCAAACATTCCAAAATGTATGTCAATTACGTGACGATTGAGATGTATCTCGTGAATACATCGAAGGACAGTTTGCAATACATTTTCGCAAAATATTTTTCATGTAAAAACATTATTTAGGGGGGTTTTTTTAGAAAAAAATTTAAGACATGCAACATTTTTTCGAATAGCGAAACGACTATCTTCAAGAAGAATTTCTACAACTTCCATATGGGATAAAAATCTGAAAAAAATCAGGCACGGAGAAGGCGCTGAAACGATTAAGTCGGCACAATAATAATACGAAAATGTTATTAACAAATTAATCAAAAAATGAATTGTTCAACATAATATTCCACAATCAAACTTTTTTTTCAAATGAAAAAGATTCGTTAATTTTTCTGAATACGTATAAATTTTTTCGGAATTTTGTCTGCATTTTTTGAAATCACGTTTTCACTATTAAACTTCGCGACTTTATTTGCGTTTTATCTAAAAAAACGCGAATCCAAGAAATTAGTTAAATTCTGGAAAAATTCATGCATACTCAGAAGAGTTGACGAATAATTTTTTATAGAAAAAAGTCAGGCTTCTGCGTAATTTGTTGAACAATTAATTTCTTTCTTTAATTTGTCAACAAAATTGTGATATTATAAACAAAATTGCCAACTCTACAAAAAAAATTCTCAACTATGCAGATATTTTTCGTAAGGTTAGCAAAGTTAAATTTGTAGATGTTTTCGAACAATAAAAACATAGCTTGAACCTCTAAGCATTTTTTAATCGTTGTGGTTCTGGCTTTTTTAACGATCTGAAACAAATGATTGTTCGAAGAGAGCCTCGAGTGTCTTTCATTCATTATACCGAATCGAGGCCGGAACTCGCTGCGCAGTTGTTCTTTTTTCTGTTAACCGAACTCCGAAACGTAGGAACCGGGTCTAACGCGTGTGAGTCTTCTCGTTCGCCACTCTCGAAAACAGAAACAGAACCCAGAAGGGTTCTCGAGAACCCAGGTGTGCTTCCTTCAACCGCATTGCCGCAATTAGTCACAAACCGAGCCCGTTCTCGTCGTAGAAGCACGTTAAAATTCGACATAAAGTCATCATCGCCTTTCTCGCATGCAAAACTCGAATTATGCGGGTTTAGTCGTTACTCGAAGACTCTTGCCTCATTGGATTTTAATGCTTTCAAAGTCCTTGCTCGAGCGACAAACACCAAAGTACAAAAAAGATATACTATATATCCCCGGCAAACGGCACGATGCACTCACGAAGCTTGGCCCTGGGCCGATGCCAGGTGTGGGGAAGGTGGGAGCCATTAGTTTGCAGCTTGTCGGCTCGACCAGCCTGGTAATACGTGAGCGATAAGCTCCTCTCTCTGGTTTTTCTTTATTTCATTTTAATCGTTTTCTTCTTCTTTTTCACCGATACCGGGATAGTAGCTGCTCACGAGAATCTTCGAGATGGACTTTCGTCTTATCTTCTCGTCGAGCCGAGTCTCCACACTCAGAAAAAGGTTGAGAGTAGACAGAGAAAATTTATTTGAATCAATGAAATCCGGCAGTTGCGGATGGTGAACTAAATGCATGGTTCAAAGAGCTGGAATATTTGGATAAATTACAAATACCGATCTGTTTCTCTGAAACATACTTGGTTCCATCCAAAGAAGGTTTTATGCAGTTCAAATATAGTTTCACCCTGCCGATGCCAAATTACGTATTGAATTATTTAAAATGATAGTCAATAAGCAGGCTCCTCGGATGTGTTTTTGAAATATCAACTTCAAACAAAAGCCATATTGTTTGATCAACCTAATGACGCGGTTGGAGAAAAAATATTTGTGGTTGATCGCAAGATATTGCTAAGTTCTCGGACCTTTTACCGAATGAAGCTATTGCTTACTGATATTATCCACTACTGTGATGCACATTTCAACATTAATTATCATTGTCAATATCGTTTTTGTAACACGTGCATGGAAAGTGGCGCATTTCATGGCAGTTTTGCGGGACGAAAGTGGCTGGTTTCATGAGATTAGTGAAAAGTTTGGTTTGCTCATGTGCAGTTCGCAATTTTGTCACTTTTGGCCCCTGTTTTCACTTCACTGTTTTCATTTCACTGTTTGTCCCGCAAAACTGCCATGAAATGCGCCAGTTATCCTTACACTTGTTACAAAAAACATAGTGCGCAACTCGGGCCGAATTGGCGATTGCAACTCGTGCGATTGCCAACTTTCGGCCCTTGTTGCACAGTATACTGTTCTTATAGCTATAATACATTTTCGCCACTTAAAATTCTACACATGCCGAGTTAGCGGGCTCGAAGCCTCGAACTAACGTTTTCTGACCTATCACCTTAGCCCTACGCTATTTTTACTTATTGACATGAATACATTTTTATCGGATATATAAATTATTACCTCATTCCTCAAGCCTCAACTTTCAGGATTTGACATGTTTACCTGTTAATATGTATAAAATGTCGACATTAATTAAATTGATGACTATTATTGAGAGGATTGAGACAATATTAAAGTAAGAGACGGCGTAGTGTCTCAGAGATTAGTTATAATTCACTAATTCGAAGGAGAATTATATTTTGCACAAATAGAAACTGAATCCAAAATATTTAGAAGAGTATACAAATTCGATGATTATCCATCAAAACAGCATTTCGTTTTAAGCACATTATTGTCAGATCAGTTCAATTTAAATTCGAATAATTTAAAGCAGGCACCAATTTACTTTGAAATATTTGTTTGAATAATGAAATTGAACGTTACTTTAACAAAAGCTGTATTGCTATAAACGGTTCACTTTTTTTCACTACTTTATTGATAGCAATCGAACCTATTCGAGCAGTCGAACAAATTCAAATGGAAGATTCTGTTTCGATTAACTACTCGAATTGTTGTTACAAATGTACTTTTTCTCAGTTTAACAAGAGAAGTCGCTTAGAATCGCAGAACTTAACAGAGCCCAAATAAAATAGTAATTAGTTGAACAGACCTCGATTTAGTTGAGTCAACGTATTATTTTGTCAAGTTGTTATTTCTACTGTAATCCAATTGCTCGTTTGGTTCAATTACATTGAATTTGTCACACCGACCTTGCCCCGTTTCGCGAAACTAAAGCCAGGTTGCCCGAAACAAAATCGTCTTAACCAAATATCTATGGTAGTACTTACTAACCCGTTTTCTGAGTGCAGAAGAAAGGACCGACGCCCTGGTCCACCGAGTTCGAGAGAGCTCACGGAATAAACGCATTCGTTTTTCTTTCTTCAACCTATCCGCTCGCGATTACGAGCCCACGCGTCGAGCGATACCGTGAATGGGAATCGGAAATTCTCTCGGTGTGTCAGCTGGATCGGGGGACGGGAGGGCGAGGAGGAGCACCGAGTACGTTTGCAGCGTGAGAAAGCGAGGATAGGCGCGAAGGAATCGGTCAGGCGAAGTCCACGAGGGCTCTTCGCTCTTGGTCAACGCGGCGCGTAAACGCTATCCGACGGGACTCGTCGCGCTCTCGATGGAACGTACACAAACGAAACGGAACGAGAGAAGCGAGGATACGTGTTAAACTCACCGTACGCCAGTATATATATCGTATACACGTTGGACGCATTAAGACGCCTCGCTTGTCCCGATACCATAAAATAAGCGAGCGAGCGGAATGGGTAATTGGACGGCGAGAGAGTGCCGAACTCCGCGTAGATATACATACGTATGGATTTGTATGCGTGTTTGTGGGTCTGCGTTTGTACTCGACGAGATAAAGAAGCCGCGAGTACCACGTCGCGAGTTGAGCGAATAACGATAAAAATCTGTATGTTATCCGTACGGCAAGTTTTGACGAGGGATTCGTGAGAAAGTACGGGAGAAAAAGCCGAGTTCAACTTGTTCCCTTCGATGCGGATTCAAATTCAATTCTTTTTTTGTGCCGGCGTGAGAAGAATTTGAAGATAGGATGAACGAGAACTATGAGGAACAGGGAGAAAATCGATTGGGAAAACATTGCAGTTTTGTATTCTTTAAATTCGAGAAGAAGGCTTTGAAATTCTCTTGCGTCGATCTATGATCGACTTCCAATAAGCTAGCAACCTTTTTTTAATTAATAGTCGTTTATTTATTAACTCATTATCAACAGTGAAAATCAAGCCGAGAAACATTTTTGTTGTTTTTATCTCAAAATTCAACGATAACAATTTTGAAAATTTCGTTGAGTGGATGTGAAGTAGATTTTCAGTAAGGTAGCTAATGCGTTTTTTTCAAATATGAGCTTCGCATATTTACCGGGTAACTTTTTGAACAATTACTTTTTTGTTAATTTGTTAATAACATTTTGGTATTATTATTATGCAAAATCAATCGCTTGAGTATCTTCTCAATGGCCGATTTTACCAGCTTATTGTTCCACCGGGAAGTGTTCGAAATTCTCCTTAACTTTCACATTCAGCCGGACTTTGACTTCACAATTTTACGGATAGAAAAAAAATCCTGAAAATTGAAAGTTGTAACATTGAGTTAAATTTAGCCATTAAAAAATGACAAAAATGATATTTGCTTTCCCATTTTTATTTATCGTCGTTTACGAAGCTTCCTCTATGAGAAATTGCGTGAACAACGTTCTCACGGAGCTTCGCGATCAGCGTTAGCAACAAAACGAGTAAGTCGTGTGCAAAAACCCAATTTGCATAATTTTTTTTGCTTCGAAAATAAAAATCGTGACCTGATCCCCTTCCGCGAATCTGAGACCAATTTTCATAAGTTGCCAATCTTTTTTTTTTTTATAACATCTGTGGAGATGATCTTCATGTATCGCCGAGCTCTGTAATTAGTCTTCTGTAGCCGAGTAATTTGATGAAACAAAAGCGAAAAAAACGTCCGGATAAAAAATGAAACAACGAAAAAAAGATAGCGATAAAAAATTATGCACGTTTCGGCAGGAAGGTCCAGAAAAAAAACTACAGAAAAAAATGCACGCGAATTCATTAGAGAGTCGAGACAAATCATTGGACAATGTAAGAGCCGCCGATAGTTTGCATTATAAATTCAGATGCTCAGAGAGATAAAGCGGAACGTCGATAGACTGTGAATTGGATCTCATAAACGCATCGAAAATCCCCCCCTCCTATCTGTGTAGGGGAGGTCGGGGCAAAACGGGACAGCCAAGCAAGAAATGCCGCTGCAACTGTATCTATGACCTTGAATTACTGCGAATCACTAAAAAATTTGAACCATAAGGTCAGTCTCGGAGTTTCGGGAAAAAACATCGCCGGGGGCAAAATGGAACAATCTCGAATTTCTCTGACAAATTGGCTCGGTTTATTTGTTTCAAGCGCTTACGCGGGATACAAATCATGAATATATCTTACAGCAATTGCGCGCGTGCGCGTTAATCCAATCGTCTCGAACAAGACGACCCTGTTTTTACAGTAGTCAATAAACTGTCACTGTCGAAGCGATTATTTGGTCAGTGAATTGAGGTGACGTTTTCGGGACGCGCGATGGTTCGGAACAGAAAAAAAAGTGTAGCGGCTGGTCACGCATCTCTTGTGCTGGGGTTGACAAATTTGAAAAATTCAAATATACGTGCGACTTGTGAAAATAGTTATGTAGCATAATAATGTGTTTCTTATGCGTATAGAAAAAAATTGTACATATATGAACACTATAAACGAAGGAACAGGAGATTCTACCTTGCACATCTTAGTTTTTCTGTTGATGTCCTTTTTCGCCCCTTCATTATATCATAACTTTGCAAAATTGAAAAATAAAAAAAATTATGAGATACCAAATGCTAGAAACTCCATATTAAAAAAATTTCGAATTGTCTCATTTTTGCCGCGCTCTGGACTTCTGACCTTGGATTCAATATTCCTTCAAACAATGGTTTCAAAACTGCTATATTATAAATACTTGCTTTGAACTACATTGTAAAAATACAATTTTTAACATTTTCAAAATGTTCCATTCTGCCCCACCGATGCCTTTCGGTTTTCTGTCCCGTTTTGCCCCACTGTCCCATTTCGCCCCGCTCTCCCCTACACACGATCTCGAAACGAGTTTGAGGACTGTATCGTGTGTGAGTTGCGTGAATCCGATGCGAAGCCCAGGTGTATCGTTCGATCAAAAATGCGCCGGTGATTCGTCTCTGTGTATTTAACACACGAATACTCTCGGAGTCGCTGCCCGGCTGCTTATTCTTTCTTTATCCCTCCCCGTCCGGATCAACGCATTCGCCGCGCTCCACGAAAATCAATCACCGCGCTAAACGGACGGTGACTACAAGAAGAGATCTCGCCGAAGCGCAGCATCGTCGGCGGCGGCGAGCAGCTCCGGAGAGCGATGCGCTTGCCCCACTCTTCCTTCCCTTTCTCCCCGGCTCTCGTTCGTACACCCCGCGTAGCATAATATACTACGACCGAATATTTCGGAGATAAAGATCTTGGACTTGAAACAACTGGCACGCGAGCTCCGAGTTCTCTCGTCCCGTTCTCTACCCTCGCCCTCTCCTCAATCTCGCGGGCCTGACAAGTTTTCCAACAGAAACTCCGCGGGAGGCTTTCCTCGTAGCTCATATTATTAACGAACGAGCATATCGTGAGACTCGATTCGGAACCGACGGAAAGATCTTGCCTCATTAGCCTCTTGTAATCAAATTTTTTTTTTTTTGTTTCACTTCAGAAACAAAGACTACGCGGTGGAGAAAAAGAATTTATTCTTATAAAGAAAATAATTATTTTGCATTTTTTCGAAGTTAGGTTAATAGAACATAATACTCTTCAGTTCCTTAATTTTACAGATCAAATTTCATGACGATGTTTCCAATAGATCACGGGTTATCGTGATAAATCTGCAAAAGCGGGTAGTTTTGAGGAAAGGTTCGATGCGCGCGATTGTGCGCGTCCGCGCAGGCATCGCTCCCATTTTGAATCATCCTGCTCTCAATTTTGCGTATTCTGCACTACACTTAACGGCAAAATATTTTTCGAAATTGGACTCTAACTATATTTGGAATTTAAAAAAAAATGTTCAACATTGTAGGCTTTTTAGGTCTCTCTGAGGGGACTGAATTATTTGAAATATTTGAAAATCATTTTTTGTTCCTTTCAATCGCGGTATATAAAAATTGCATCCCACAGTTAAAAAAAATACATATGATAAAATATCACCGTGAATTTTTTTTTAGTCCTATTGAGCATTTTGTGCGAAACCGGCCGAGTCAACTTTTTTCACTTGTCACAGTTTTCAGACCGACCAACTGCCCCAAATTTGGTGTTTGACGGCTCATTTTCTCTGTAGCAGTCTGTGTTATGGGACATTGTGGGCATTTTTTATGCGACAACGAATGGATTTTTAGCGAGCCATTGTGTCACCGGTAACGAGACGAAAAGTGTAAAAAGTAGATTTTTGTGACATTTTACTCGATAGCTCAGCCGCGGAAGCTTACAAAAAAAGGCCTCGCACTCGTCCCGCGATAATATATCTAACGAACCAAATGAGACCTTATAAGAGAAAGTTCATTATTTCGTTCGGTCTGAAAACTGGGACAAGTGACAAAAGTTTAGTCTTTCCGGTTCCGGATAAAATATTTTATAGGACTCCAAAAAAATTCAGGGTGATAGTTTAACAATTAAATTTTCTGAGTCCAAAATGCAATTTTTATGTAGTAGTAATGAATAGGGGGAAAAAAATGATTTTCTGTTTTTTTCGACCGCTCAATCCTTGTAAACGAAACGCTTCTATACCTCGGTTCTTATACTTTGCTATAGCGTAAATTCCATAAACAATAATAACAATGGTTGTAAGTCGTAATAATAAAACACCACGTTTCTCCCGAATCCGATTCATGATAAGCAAAAAATTATACAGTAATGGAGAATTATAGTAAATGAAGAATTAGATTAGCTAGTATTAATAATCAAAATAATGAATTTTGTATACGATTTAGTATTTTGGACTAAAATTATTCGAATGGCCTAGATCTTGACAATGAACCTTCAATCTTATTTAATTCACACACCTCGATCCAATAATTTATAATACCCGATAACCGCATGAATAATTTTTTATTTATTTCCTCATTGTATTTATTTTTGTATTTTGTATTGCACATTGGAAATTTACAACAAAGAAAACGCCCACCAATATACCGTACACTGCGTACTGCCTCAACAGAACAAAACAGTTACGTACCTTCGCGTCAGGTGCATCCGCGCTCTAGAGTTATCCGGTGCAAGTAACGGATACCGGAAGTCCCGCAAATTTATAATTCTCCGCTTCAGAGCGTAAGAAAAAAGAAAAAGAAAAAAAGCCCTGGTGAATAAATTCTAAGCGTAACGAGGCGTCGGTCACCGACAATAGAAATTTCTCTGCGTACAAGTATTACGACGCATGATACAAATTTAAAGCGACTCGACGCACGGGAAAGAGCGATGACGATTCGTTGCAGCATTCGCGACGGAGCCAACCGAGAGAGTAATAACGCGTATGTACGCTCATTGGCGGCGGCGGGCCGGTTCTCTAGCTCAACTTATCGCCCGCGTGCATACACATCTCCGAGCCATAACACAGTAGCGTATGCAATTGTGTATTGACTCCTCGACGCTGTCGGCGACGACCAACACGTGTTCGAAAAACTCTCGTGTCGTTTGCTCGCGCGAGTTTCCTCTATCGTTGGCAGTATTGCACTTTACCAATGCACACAACACGTGAAACGTTTTACGTTCACGAGAGTTCTCGCTGTGTGGCGTCTGTGCGCCCGAGGCGCCACGGCGTTTTCTTCGTCGGTTCGCCCCCCTCGCCCGTGTCTCCGCGGGCTCTCGTCTCGCTCGTTTCCCGTTCGGCCAATCGGCCACGGGAATTTCATTGGTAGTGGGTACGGGCCGTTGGTAGCGATGCAACACACACCGCACGTTATTATACGTTCCCGTGGCCGCCGCTGTTCTTCTCTCGGTCACACGCACGCAATCATTTGCCACATGTACAGCTCAAACGTTCCCGTCGCTGCTCTGCTCGGCTGGCGCGCACGCAAACGCACACACGCGCCGGCGAGAGCCCGAGGCCTCCGAGTGGAAGGGAACGAGGGCTGCTTTAAAAACTATCAGCGAGGGAGAGATAAAGATGCGTATAGGCGGCGAGGGAACGAACGCGAGAGGGACCGGGAGGGGAAAAGAGCGAGAAACCCGAATGAAACCCCCTGTGTTTTCTTGCTCCGCTCTGACTGCCGCCGCTGTCGGCGAGTGCCTCGTGCGCGCTTTGTGTGAGAGTCGAGCCGAGTCGCAAGCTGGTGTGCGCCCCCGTGGCTGCCGGCCAAGTCGAGTTCTCGTACAGTTGTGAGTCAGTCGGTCGCCGAAGCGCGCACAGTACGGACGCGCGTCGCATACGCTCTCGACGATTTCTCGCTGTCAACGCTATCTCGTTAGTTTGTTTTTTTTTTTCGTTCGTTTTCCGAATCGCAGTTTTTTGGTATTGCTTTATTTTCGAAAGATAGTATTACTAGAATATTACGAAAAGTGAGATGTAGGATCGGGTTTGCGAGATCCTAAAATCGATTTATGCGACGAGTGCGGGAAGAATGGAAAAGTTGTGAGAATCGCTGAAATGAAAAGTTGATGCGAGATCGAGCGCGAAAATTTCTCGATACGCCAAGGGATAAAGTTCTCGTCGTCGTGTGTGCGCGCTGTAACGAGGAGGGTGTTACCGAACGCTGAGCGCTCGCTGCCGCGCTTGTTCGCTCGCGGTGGAGAATAAGAAGACGCGAAGCATCGCCTCGACGAGGGACGAGATTGTTGCGAACGATATGCAGATGAAAGTCCGTGTCGGCGACAGCGGACTCGCGTCGTTCTCGCGCAATCGATGATCGGATCTATCTCGCCGAGCCGCCCTCCCGTGTGTCGCGCTCATCTCATCGATGCTCGATCGCTAATTTCCCTCGCGTTCCCATCGGTCCTCGTCGCGAGGACGACGCGATAACGAGACGAATTGACGAATGAGCTTCCGCTGACTCGCGAATGCGAGACGAACGAGGATAATTCGAAGAGTTTTCTCGAGGATTTCGTTTTTATACATACACGTATAACTGTGATAAAGGAGAAGAAGAAAAAGGGAAAATGTGGCCGAAAGACTTGATTGCTTTCGCTGCTATCACGACGACCCTCGCGGCCGGCGTCGCGAGAACCGCGTCCGTTGGAATGGATTTCGGTGACTACGAGGTACTCACCGATGCCGACGAACATTCTTACAATGACGGTAAGATTTTTCTTCTTTACGGGGAATCGAGTTTTTTGAAGATTATGGTTTCGATAGAACTTTAATATTTAAGGTAGCCCTTTCGTCGTGTCTGAGGCCGCTTAAGTTTCAGAGCGGAATGAGAGAGAATTACAAACACTTTCCGACCGGATTAAAAGCTGAAAAAAATCACGGATATGGAAGGTGCTGAGAAGATTGTTTGTGCATAATAATCATTCGAAAATGTTATTAACAAATTAATGACAAAATGTATCGTTTAACAAGTTATATGGCAACCTAATTTTCTTTTGACACGAAAATGATTTGTTGATTTTTCTAAATACGTTTTAATTGTTTCAGAATTTTATGTAATGTTTGAGAATTGGATTTTTCATCATGCGCAAATTTTTCTTAAATCGCAATTTTCAAACATTAGATAAAATTCGAGAAAAATTCACATGTTTTCAGAAAAATTGACGAATCATTTTCATACCAAAAAAAAATAAGGGTCCTTTGTTGAAAAATTAATTTTTTGGTTAATTTGTTGATAACATTTTAGAATTCCGTACTCTCGATTTTTCCCATTTTTTTTTTTTTTTAATTGAGAAGTCTTTGCAATCTCTCTCATTCCTCTATCGAACTTGGGTGGCGTCAAACATAACGAAAGGACGGCTTAAAAATGTTGCCGGATTATTGTGAGACTCCGAAGATTATAAAAATCCGCGAGTACAATGGTATTAGGAAACAATGCACGTGTTATCGATAAAAATAGACGACGACAACCGGCTTGCCGCGGTGTTTGTGAAACTTTAATTCGGTACAAGACACAAACTGTTTCTTGTCTTTTCTACAAATTAGGTCTGATGAAGATGTTTTACTGATTTTTCAATGCGAAGGCCTATCTTTTGGGTAAATCTAAATGTTCGACTGGAATTAGTCGCATCGGGCCGTTATCGACGGCATCTGCCTAGTTTTTTCCCGCCGTTAGTCGTGCGTGACGCTCGCATTTGGGGAATGAATTATTTACCAGGAGGCCAGGAAGGGTTGCTTAACCGACAAATTCACTTTTTAGATTATTTATAAGTAAACTCAAATGGAATATACAAGTTCTAGTAGGTTCATTCGATAAAGCCGGATATCCGGCAACTTTTCTTCTATAGTTACGATATTTTGGGTCATTTTAACAGAATCGCCGGTGGTCAAACGCGTGCAATCGATTTGCATTTTCTTTACCTTCCTTAATCTTGCGAATGTCGCACTGGACTTGACAGCTAAATATTTCCGAAAAATTCACTATTTGAGAATAAAAAAAAATGGACTTTTAAAAAACCTCAACGGTCCTTCTTAAAAAACCTCAACGATCCAGCTCTATTCGATAACGCAATCCAGTTCGGCTAAATATGTGATTCAAAGAGAATTTCGAACACTTCTCAATGGGAATGAATTGGGAATAAAAAATTCTCAATGGTATGCAAATCTGAAAAAAATCGAACAAATGGAAAGTGCTACGAAGATTGATTTTGCAAAATATGAATATCAAAATGTTATTAACAAATGAGTTAAACCTGTATTGTTTAACAAATTACCGTGCAACAAAACTTTTTTTTTTGTTGGAAATGATTCTTTCATGTTTCTGAATACGTAAGAATTTTTCCGACGTTGTGTCGAATTTTTAAAAATCGCGTTTTTTTTTTGACAAAATAAATTGTGAAAACGCAATTTCCAAAAATTAAACAGAATTCTGACAACATTTGTACGTATTAAGAAGAATTGGCGAATTTTTTTCATTTACAAAAAAAAGTTAGGTTGCCGCCTAATTTTTTCAACTGTTTATTTTTTCATCATTTTTTTAATAACATTTTGGTAATATTGTTATGTAAAATCAATCGCTTCAGCACTTTCTCTATGCCTAATATTTCCAGATATTTATTCCAGTGGAAAGTGTTCGAAATCCTCTTCAAATACGTTTGGCTGGACAGTACCGGACTTAAAGTTCGTCAAATTATGCAAACAGTGCTGCCACGTAGGAACATTAATTTGTTTGAATTAACCAACTGTTGTTTCTATTGAAAAAATTTTACGAATGCTTAAAAGAGTTAAGATATCTACTATCAATAAAAAAAGTTTTTCATTTTTTTTAACTAAAAAAATTAGAATTTGACAAGAAAGATGAAAAAAAATTGCAGCTCTAATAGCGGTATCTGATTCTTTATTTCCTATTGCCACATTGGTATATCTATACCAAGTACAATGTGCGTTAATAGATTTCCAAGTATTAAGGTCGCGACACGAGAGTGTCCAACGAGCGGACGAGAGTGATAAACCATGTTCGCGCGAGACTCCTATCTATTCCTTCTCCCCTTTATATCGCTTCGATAGGCAATACAACGAGTGTCGATACGATTTTGCATCTCGTCTCGTGGAACAAGAATGAGAAATAAAGAGATAAGGGATAAGTGGATTGAATATGCGGAGCGAACGAGGCGGAGACCGGCTCGCTGCACGCTTTGATGCTTTCCGAGACGTTTTGTTTGCACTCGTTTTTACCGTTTATTCTCTTCGCTCCCTTCGCGTCTTGTTTTTTCTTCGTTTCATCGAGAATTCAGTCACGAGCGAAGCCCGTATTGGGAAACCCGTTCATTTCACGAGTTTCGACAGTGTGCGATTCAGTTCTGGAATTATTTCGGTCGTGTATCGACTCCGTGAATGATTCTACGATGTATAGTAACGCGCGGGGCACGTCAACACGTGCCGCGCCATCCTTCGCGCACTCGTATTATTATTTTTAATCGCCGTCGACTCCCGATACAATTCAATGGGAATACCGACGCGAAAGAGTTCGAGAAAAATACCGATGAAATTTTTAAAACAGCATTTTTCGTTTTTTTTTTTTTCACGATGATGGACACGATAGAGTCCAGATCTGAGAATCTGGCGCCTCTATTTATCTCACGGGCTTTCACGCTTTGATGTTTACGTCGATAAAACTATTTTGAATTTGGGCGAGCGGGGTAAGCAATTTTAAGGTAGTCCGAGCGGTACAGTCCGAGAAAATGCGAAATTCAGAGAGAACCTCGAGCGTTTCTCAACGGGATGAATACCTGAAGAAATCGAGCGTAGGGAAGATGTTTAAAGTAATGGTTTTGTGTAATAACAATTGCAAAAAGTTATTAACAAATAGATGTCACTGGTAGAGTTACTCATTTTTCGAGAAACATTTTTTTAATAATGAAAAAACTTCGATGACGATCGATGTCTGCAGAAATAATAATTGAATTATATTTAATTTATTTACGGGTTTCTTTTTACCACCAATTTATAACAAATGCAAAAATATTTTATTTTTTATATTTTTTAAATTCATTTATATTTATTTTTATTGATATTACAACATTTTATTTAAATAAATAGAAAATGCAAAACGTTGAACCATTGTTTCTCCCTGATAAATCGTCACTGTCGCAACTTTCTCGGGGCGGGACGATTAGCGACGATCCGTATCGAGAAATCTCCGTTACAATTGAATCGAGCCCGAGCCCTAAAAGCCAAAGCGTTAAATCACGAATCATAACAGCCGGTATGTGTAACACTTACTTGTATATATTAAAGCGCGAGCGTTTCGTGCGGCATGAATAAACGCCGGCGTGCCCAGAGCGAGAGATCGAGCGACAAAGAAACTATATACGTATATATACTTGCGCCAATAACGAGAGACGCGAGGCACGTGCCCTGGACCCCTCGTAAAATACCGATTCGTGTACGTATCGCCGTACGAGGCTCCGTTCGACGGTTATGCAATGCCGCCGGTGCTCCTGTTTCGTGCCGATGTCGACGGAGCGCGTAACAGTTTTTCGCGAGATCGACGAAATTAATAACCGCGCCAACTATCGCGCCCGTAGCCCTGTATTTACGTACTCGTCGATCGCGCACGCACCGCCCCGACTCGCGTTTATTCAACAAAAGGCTTCCGAGACTGCGAAAAACGCGACTCTTTACCCTCGCCTATTTTCGTCGCTTGCTTTTGAAACTTTTGCGATTATTCAAAAAATATTAAAAATACACAAAAACATGAAAAAAAAAAATACATTAAAAACTTTAACTCTAACGTTGTTTTGTTTCACATGCAATATTGCATTTTTTCATAGTAATTTTAATTTTTTTTTTTAAATTGACATGTAATAGAAAAAAATCATTGATAAAAAAACGGTCTATTTAATGTTAAATATTTGTATTTTTCATGAAGCTCAAAATTCTACAGATTTTATTGTTGTTATGAATATTTAGAAAATCTTCAACCTTTTAATTACAGTTTACAGTTTTATCTGATCCTTTAATACGGAAACGTATAATTAGCGGCTGTTAAAATAATAATGTTAATGTTGAGAAACACATTTCTTTTTTTTTTCAATGAGATAATAGCTACTTGTAATTGATTGCCGATAAATAGCCGCGGGTTTGAATAATGCGCGTTGAGTTCCCACCGTGTTTTCTGTATCTTATTAATTTTCAATTGGCCGATAAAGAACCGCAAAACGAGAGATCGATCGCGTTGTACCTTGTAATTTCATCCGAATTGAAGGGGGCTCGAAGAAGCGAAGTGCACAGTACGGAAGAAGGGCGAAGAGTCAGCGAAACACGCGTTCGCGCTCTCATCCCGTGACCGCGGAACTTTGCGGTCCGTCCCGCGGGTGGGGGAGGCACGAAAGCAAATACCGAATTGATTGTCGATCACTGAATTCATCTTCGTCGAATTCTGACAGCAGAATCCACATCTCGTCCATTATTACGAAATTGATCAAAAATTATATATAAATAAAAATGTTACAATTATTATTTTTTAAATTACAATTTCAAAAAAATATTAACCGCTAAAGTAGGAATGATAATTTATTTTTTTCAATGAAATTCGTACTTTTCAATAATCATAATTTATATGAATAATCATGAAGTTGTAACTATTATTATGCTTATTTTTGTAAATCATAATCATGAAAAAGTATGAGTTTCGACAAAAATAGAATGTGAATGAAAGAAAAAAAAAAAAAAACAAACGTGCCGCGCGCATAAACAGGTCGTTATTTTAAAGTACAAAGTCTCGTTAGCGTAACCATAGCGTAGCAAGTTTATTCATATCTTTCGAGTAAAGCATTCGTCGTTTTAGCGGAACTCCTAGGGGCACTGGAACTGTCGTGCGGTGAGAGTTACGTATACGTATAGGGAAGACCGGGGCAAAACGGGACAGCTAAGCGAGAAACGCCGCTGCAACTATACCTATGACTTTGAATTACTGCGAATCACTAAAAACTTGAAGTACAAGGTCAGTCTCGGAATTTCGGAAAAAAAATGGCCTGGGGCAAAATGGGACAATTTCAAATGTCTCTGACATATCGGCTCGGTTTATTTGTTTCCAGCGCTTACGCGGGATACTTAGTTTTTCTGTCGGTGTCCCTTTTCTGCCCCTTTATTATATTATAACTTTGAAATATTGAAAAACTAAAAAAATTACAAGGTACCGAATGCTGGAAACTACATATTTAAAACAATTTCGAATTGTCCCATTTTGCCGCGCTCGCGACTTCTGACCTTAAATTCGATATTTCTTCAAACACTCTCAATGGTTTCAAAACTGCTACATCGTAAACACTTGCTTTGACCTACGGTGTGAAAATACGATTTTCAACATTTTCGAACGTCCCATTCTGCCCCACCGATGCTTTTCAATGTTCCGTTCCGTTTTGTCCCACTGTGCCATTTTGCCCCGCGCTCCCCTACCTATCGTTAACGAAACAATAAATATTGAAATTTTGTAGTTCGCGGGTTATGCGAGAGGGTCGCGTTGGCCAGGGGCCGGTTGAGTTGTTCGCGGCTCGACGATAGCCAGCATAGTCCGCGATACTCCAGCGTAAAGTACGTTGTATCTATATGTATACGTATGGATGGCATACGAAACGTAGTAAGTACAGTGGAGACGGAAAGAGCGCGACGAGAGCCGGACGAGGGGCGTCAGCGGCACTGGGCGCCGGCTAGGCGCGCGGATAGCGGAGTACATAGCGCATAGGCACATATGTACACGCGATATTCTGCCCGTCTCTCCTTCTCTCTCTCTCTCTCGCTCTCTTTCGCCCCTCTCTCGCTCTCCGCGGGCTTCGTCGGGCCGGGCTCTTCGATACTCCTCAACTCTGCCTGTATTATGCACTCCATCGTTGGGAGAATTTAAGCTCGAATGCACGAGAGAAGTACTCCCTGTACCGCGAGTCTTAACACACGGATCCGTGGATACACATATATGTATATATTTCAGGGAAGATATTTTATTCGTAATATGCTGAAAAGCGAACGAAACGCCGCCGGATAACATACAATTCCGACATTGACCACTGGACGAATATATTATGTACTTTTCGACTGTCAGCTTCGTTCTCTCTTATCTCGTTCGGGGAAACGATAGACGACGATACGGTGGACAAATATTGTTTTATAGATTATCATTATTATTGTTTTTTTTAATACTCAAGCAGGGAGACTGAGACAAAACGGACCGGCTAATGTAGAGCGTTTACATTTCAGAGAAATACGTTAAAGGTTTAAGGAGAAATTAAATTTGTTAACAATTCTTCGAGCGAATTGTCAATATTTGTCGACGGATTGAAAATCTAAAAAAAATCGAACATGCGGAAGGCTTCGAGAACGTTGATTATGCATAATAATAATGCTAAAGAATTATTAACAAATTAGTAAAAAAATACAAATTTCAGAGTATTATTCGGTAACCCAATTTTTTTTTGCTGAAATTGATCTCTTAGTCAAATTGTTGCTAGTCAATATATTCGCAAATATCGATACATTTTTTTTGCAATAACAGAATTTCTGAAAATTAGACGAGATACTGAAAAAAATCAAATTCGAAAATTCTATGAAATCAAGTCCCATAAAAAAGATTGAGTTATCGGATGGTTCGTTTTGTTTTTTAAACTTATTTACGGACACCTTCTCGGAATCATTGTTATGCAAAATGAATGTTCTTAGGACCTTTTGTAGGGTTGATTTTTTCAAGATTTTTAGTCCATTGGGGAGAATTCGAAATTTTTTTCAAAATTTACCTTTGACTGGGACGTCAACGGCATTCCGTCCCCGTCTTCCCCACACTATTAAAAAATTGAACATTTTCCTACGTAAACAATTACATTAAATCTAATATATAATATTGCTAAAAAATGTATGTATTTTTCTACATTGAAATGACTCTGATTTATCGAAATCAAAGTATCGACCACATTTTTTAATTTCCCATAATTTTCCACACAAACCACAATCAATTCAACGTGTAACTTCACAAAATGTTCTGTATCGGTAAATTAAATTTTCAGCATTGTTTTTTTGCCCTCCACGCTGATAGAGCAATCGCGACTGTCCGCAATATTTGTCAACTCGGATAAACGAGGAAACTCTTCTCTCGTATCTGCTCCGCTCGTTTGTTATCGGGTCAAATGATTTCGCGAAATTTATCACGAATGTACACACGAGAGGGAATAAATTAAGTTGCCAGGCTGGAATGTTGGAAACGCGAGAGCGGCACCGAAGATTGAATATAAATCGTTGCCTAATTGACGATAGTCGAGGTCGGGTTTATTCCGTCGGATTCCTTCGTCGTTGGAAAACTCGCTCGGTCACGCGGACCAGCGCGGCGTTCCGAATCAATTATTCTGTTATAAGATCTCGCGAATAATTACATCATTATAATCGCAATTCTATTGTACGACAACTAATAAGCCCGACGCTGCAAAAGCGTTCGCGGCGTATCGATTCTTTATCAGACGCGTATGCAGATAAATTTACATGCACGGGCGAATACACGCATAGGAGTCGTTTAATGATAATATCGCGTATAGCATAAAATCGTATCCGGTGGCGTCTGTTATTATGACACTTGTCGCGTGCAAATCTATATGTTCAACAGGTTCCAATCGCGCCCGAGCCACGGCGAGATCTTTATTCACGATTATTCGATGTTTGCATAGCCGCGAACGCGACAGGGAAAGAGAGGGAACTTTGCGTTGTTATGCAACGCGAAAATTTGTGCTCGTTTTGCCATGTAGAGCGTCGCTTATTTCAGGAATCCTTCGTTAACGCAATACTGGAGGTACAGTCCGGCCAAACGTGAGACTCGAAGAAATTTCGAAGACTTCGTTGCGACAAAAATCTCAAAAAAAACCGATATGTCGCTGAAAAGTTTGATTTTGCATAATAATAATATCAAATTGTTATTAACAAATTAAGGACAAAATAAAATGTTCAACAAATCCGAGGAACCTATTTTGTTTTATTGAACGATTTGTTCATTTTTTCATTTTGTAAAGTGTAGTCTGATTGTTCAAAATTGTGTTTTCTTTCGTCGATTTTTTTTTTCAAGAATAACGCAATTTTAAATAATTTAAAAAAATTCTTGATAAATGCAACGGTGTATTAAAAGAAAATTCCCAAGAAAAAGTTAAGTTTCCGGGCGATTTATTGTTGTTGTTTGAATTTTTTTGTGTTATGTTTCGTGTTTTTTTTTGCACAACACTGAACAAATGAAAACAGAATTTTTAATAAATAGCCAAAACTCTGAAAAAATTCATAAGTATCCAGAAAAGTTGATAAACTATATTCATTAGAAGAAAAAGTTATTATGTAAGATTCGGTGAATAATTTTTTAAAATCAATTTGTTAGTAACGTTAGTAAACGTGGTATTGAAGGAGCTTTGGAACACTTCTTAAAGAGATAAATTTTTTAAAAATCAGACATAGGTGCTGAAACGATTGATTTCGCATAATAATAATGCCAATCTATTATTAGCGAATTGATGAAAAAAAAAACCGGTTAACAAATCACCCGGCCACCTAACTTTTTTTTTCTATCGGAAAGGTAAGTTAATTTTATTGAATACATACACATTTTTTTAGAATTTCATATAATTTTTCGAAATTGCGTTTTCATCATTCATTTTGTAAAAAAAAAAAAAAAAAAAAAAGTTCAAACAACATTAGTCAACATTTAGAGAAACTTCCTACGTATTAACAATAAAGAACGAATCATTTTTATCAAGAAAAATTAGATTGCCCGGTAATTTGTTGCAAAATCAATTTTTTCATTAATTCGTTAATAATATTGTGATATTATTATCTTGCAAAATCGATCTTTGCAGCGCCTTCCAAACGCCTGATTTTTTTCTTCATATTCTCGTCCCATCGAGAAGTGTTCGAAATCTTTTGGAATCTCCCATTCGGCTCCGGACTGTACCGGCGCTACGTTAAATACTCCGATGGAAATAAGCCGGGTATTAAGTCGAAATGCAAATGTTTGCTTGGCGCCAGTCAGCGAAGCACGGAAATCTTGCCGTTGCCTCCCCTCCCCGAGCTCGCTCGCATATTACATCAATCTCGCGTTTTGGATCGCCGCGATCCTAACCGTGCGAAATAGTCTACGCCGACGGTGGATTACGTAGCCGAAGTCTCCGCTCGTACAGAGACTCTGTTACACCAGACGCGTGACACATTCGTATATTTTCCAGAGGCATTAAGTGCGCCGCGGCCGGGGAGGAGCGGGGCAAATAAACGCACGAACGGTAACGTTATAGTATGCATGAACTTGGGAGTCTCGACGCTAATTATCGCATTCCATTATCACGGCAATAAACGTCGATGGAGTTTGCACTACCGTTCCGCTGTCGTGCATAAACACTGTATATACGGCAAATTATCGTTGGTTTCTCACGCGCGGACAGTTAGCGACGAAGGAAAAGAAAAAGGAATTGAGACTATCGTGACGTGGTTCTTTTTTTTCAAGACAATTTGCGTGCTTGAGAAATCTTGATAATGATTCGGTGCAAGTCGAAAAAACAAACTCGAAAAATCGCTCGAGTCTTTGATAGGAAAAATTGAGTAGATTATTCAGAACTTGATAATAATTCTATTCGAAGCCTAGAAAAGATTTCGCGCAAACTAAAAAAAATGAAATAAAAAAATCGATCATTTTGTATTATCAGGAAAAAAATGTATTATTCGTAATAATAATAATAATTATTATTATTACAATTAGGGGAATAACACATTTTTAATCATTTAATAATAATAATTTTTCAATACATAATAATAATAATAATGTAGAAATATATCTGTACATATAATCGCGTAAGCGCATTTGCTCAAAGTTATCCGAAGCACTCGTCCTTCCGAAAGCCTACAATTTTTTTTTTTATAACTTTTTCAAGAACATGAGTAGTGTTTTTTCCAATGAGCTTCGAAAGTATACATTAGTTATCGAATTAAACCCGCAGTTCCGTGACGCCCCCGAGTGCTCTCATGATCGCCGGAAAAAAAAGAGAAAAACAGATTCTCGATCGTCGGAACGAAACGCCGGACGTCGAAATAACGAGACTTCGATAGTAAACACGTGAAACGGGCGCAGAGAGTAGAGACACAAGTCCCTACTTAAGTATAATAAAGTCGTACAGACAAATTTGCCGTGCGGAGCTTCCGCGAGGCGCCGGACGTTAGAGTTCGCGGCACAATCGCACGTGTAACCCGCTGCGCTTTGCGGTATATAAAAATAAAACGTACACTTCGTATAGAGAGACAGGGGGAGCGAGAGAGCGAGAGAGAGCTGACGCATACAGAAACACGTCTCGGTGGCGCCTGCTGACGCGCTTACGCGAGCACATGGGCGTGCATGGGTGCGTGACGAGACGAGAGGGCCGTTCGCTGCCTCGCCTCGTGCACCTCGCCTCGTCGTCGTCCTCGTCGTCTGTGATGGAGACGCGAACGGTTACGTAGTGGTTGAACATTCGTGTAACCCCAAAGCGGTAGTGAACCGAAAGCTTGTACCGAAGCAGTGTGTACTATTAGACCCCTAGAAACGCTTGCCACGGCGAGCCTCGACGCCCCGTATCATGCCCAGCGCGAGTACTTATCCGCGAACGGCGACGAGAAGAACCGCGACGAACTCAATGCCCCAACCGTCGTGCTCTTCGTCCACGTCCATCCCTTCTCTTCGGATCCCGTACTTTATATATCCATTCCGCCTTGGCAGTTGGCACACGGAAGTGTGACGGCCTTTCACACAAACGTGATCTCTCCGTCGGTCTACTCCACCTCCTTCGCAGCTGTAGGGCTTTACTATGTTTCACTCTGTGCTTACGAAATAATCTGGCGGCAATGCACAGGCATTGCTGGAATGGAAATGCTCGGCTAGTTCGGGCCCCGAGGATGGATTTTTAAAATGTGAAAATATCCTTAGTGATTTCAAATGCAAAATGTTATCAAAAAGCGCTGGGGCACTTAAAAAAAATTTAGATAATGCAAAATTTACCCAAAAAAAATCTTTCTGAAGGAAAATTAAAAAACAATCAAAATATTACAGAGAAAAAAAAGTAAGTTGGACAAAATTCTGGGTTGAATACGTACGACAAAATAATTAGTTTGAACAAAAAAAAATTGGTTGTTTCAAATATTGATTGGTTTTTTAATGCAAAGAATTGTTCAAGGAATTATACATCTTCTTAATCTTAATCCTAATTTTTATCCCAGTGTACGACTGTTCTGGCGAAACAAGCGTAAACTTACCTTGACAAATGTTACGGCTTTGAAAAAGAAGTAAAAAGAGCCAAATGCCGCCAAAAAGTATTACGGTTCTCCTTGGAAAAAAATGCAAAATATCCTCGAAAAGCGTTAAGTTCCTTCCGGATGACCTTGAAATAATTTGTCGCAGCGCGTAGCGTTCAAGCACAGACTTAGAATTCCACGAAATTTTAATCTCGATCCTGAAGCGAAACGATCGAAGATCTTTTAACATAGAAAGTTCTTGACAACACGCAAGTACTCGCTACTTTGATTTTATCCTTCTTTTTATTAAAGCGCAATGAACATGATCTCTCGGCACAATAAGCGTATAATGTTCCAACTATTCTCGAGACTTGCGAAATAATCTATCCCCGATCTAATACATACGTAGGAACAAAACGAGTATATTGTGTACTCATTGAGTGGCAAAGTACCGGTAGTTTCCGTCACAGTTCTATCGGTTCTCGCTCGGCCGTCGTAGGTAAATTCAAATCGGACGTGCCGCCGGCAGTCGAGCCGGAGAGAAACTTATTATTTCGCGTAGGCGCGAAACTCGAGCTGGACACGACACTACGGATGCAATAGCTTCGATACATTCCGTCTACGCGCTTTTCAGTGTGTTCGATTCTTCGTACTGGCGTAGGCTAAAATCGCAAAGGCTGTCTTTGCAGCGATTAATAATATAAATAAAGTCCCGTAACATAAGTATCGCGGATTACGAGAACACGCGAGATATCTCGATGATTAATTCTCGTATCCGCGAGCGCGATGCTTCTTGCGAGGCCTCTCCGAACGATATTGGTATCGAGATTCATCGCTCCGTAGCACGGAACTCCGCGCGACACACGCGATACATCTACTTTTTCGTCCTTTCGAACGTATTTTTTCCCCTTTTTTGCTTAAACGTTGATATAACTCGACGATTGATTGTCTCGGGTCTCTTTCGGCGAAGCAAGATCTTGACGCTCTCGCTGCGTATTACTGAAAAGTCCGATTCACGTAAAATTTCAAGAGAATTTCGACAACTTCCTAATGGAATAAAAATCTGAAAATATTCAACCATACGAAAGGTGCTAAGAAGTCATTTTTCATAGTAATAATTCAAAAAAGTTATTAACAAATTAGTAAAAAAAATCATCTAAATTTTTCTTTAGTCGAAATTTATTTACCGTTTTTAAAAAATGTTTATGATTTTTTTTCCAATTTTTGAAATTTTCTTATTTTTTATCCATAAAAAAATCTATTTTTTTTTGTATTAGAAAAAAATCTCAAAAAAATCATAAGTGTTCAAAAAAATTAGCAAATAAATTACGACTAAAGAAAAAATTAGATTACCGAAAAATGCGTTAAACCATGATTTTTTTAAGTAATTTGTCAATAACTTTTTGGAATAACTATTACGGAAAATTAATTTTCTTAGCTCCTTTTGTATGGTTACATTTTTTAAGGTTTTTATTCAATTAGACCGTTGTCGAAATTCCATTTGGATTTCACGTGAAGCGCACTCTTTGGCAATACGCAGCGAAACCACCTCCTTAAATTACATACACGTAGGACCTTCGGAATCGCATGAAACGAACCCATTCAAAGTCATCGGTGATTGTCGATAGATCGAAGGTAACTGCGTTTTTTTACCGGCGCAACGAGGCGTGAATCGAATCGTTTTTTTGTTATCTTGATAAAGAAAAAGAAAACAATACCGCTGCACCTTCGAATGCGAACGCGCATATCACATACGCACGTTCGTATCGATAAATACAAATGTCGGTCGAGAACCACAGTAAAGGTGTGCAATAGCGTGAATCATAATCGAAACCGCAACTATTTGCTATTTTACGGTAAGAATAACAATTTTCTATGTGATCGGTGAAAAAAAATTGCTCAATACGACGCGGCATTGTATTTTTTTTTGTTTTCGAATTGTTCTTTTTTTTTGTGATATGCAGAGCGATTCATGTTATTATGCAACGTCCAGCGCATATTAACTGGAAAAATTAAGTCCCGGTGGCTACGTTGTTTGCGTTTTTTTTTAATGATTAAAGTAATAATTTTTTATTCATTGACATTTTTCGTTTTGTGAAAAGTTCGTTAAATAGGTTTTTTTTTTTCAAACATCTTCGAAATTCCCTGATGTTTCACCAATTTCTTGGCCAATTTTTCTCTTTCTGAAGATTTTCCAATTTTTTCTGATTTTTACCCGATTTCAAATATATCCGATGTCCGAACTACAGTGAGAACCTCGCAACCGATTTTTTTTTCGCTGAAATTTCGCAACGACCTAACAAGGAATGTAGGGTAGAAGTGCCGATTCTGGTCTACTCATCGAAAATATTACATTTTTTTTTCGTTGATTCCATATAAAAAACGCAATTTTGAATGATTAGACAAAATTCTGAAAAAATTCGTATAAATTCAGAAAAATAAATAAATTATTTTGATTTAAAAAAAGTTAGGTTGCCGAGCGATTTGTTGAACAATTCATTTTTTTCATCAATTTGTTAATGCGTGAAGCCGCATAAAATAGCGATTTTTTTTCAATCATTATTTTCTTACACATTCATCAATATGTATTAATATGTGAGGTGATATAAAAAAATATTTAATATCATAAATATTTTGTCTGAAATTAATACCTGAAAATTATCCTGTTTCGACACTCGTCGCAGTGGTCTAATCCTTTAATAAATCCAAATTGAAGTGATGAGGTTTAATCAATTTCCGTATTTATATAAATACTTCCAGTTTATTAATATCGAAATCCAGGCAAATAAGAATTCGATAGTCATTTTTCATGAAAATGGCCACAACTGGTAAATCTACCCTACCAATGGCAACCAATGCTGTTGTACAACTCTATTACGATTGGCATAGGAAGCCCGTTTTGTGCGAATGATAGGGGCCTTGAATCGTCGTCGTTTGATGAAAGTCTCCCGAGACTCCGGGGTCTCAGCCGGCAATACCTTTCTAATTAGAATTCGCGGCGAAGCAGTAGATATCGCAGAGTGCATACACACTGACTGGGTCGATCGTGTACTCGGCTTGCTGTAATACACGCGAGTGGAACCCTTCGTACAGTTTCTTTTCAACCTTTGCCTCGGCGCTCGCGAGCTTGAGCTATTAGACAGCGTTATTACGGTCTGTCCTTATGTATACGTGCATATACAAGTATATACGAGCATGTACTTTGTTGTACACGTTACAGGAGCGTAGATTCTCGTGTCCGACTCCGATACTGTATGATTCCTCGTGTAGAGCATAGAAATAGACACTGACTTCTCACGTTACCAATTACACGCAAAGTGTACCGAGCGTCGTACCAGAAGAAACGTACGATACCAATCGGCGACGTACCTGCCCGCACCCGGTGCACCCAACGAGATTGAGGCCAAGGTGTGTACGTAACTCGGCTATCGCGATATTACAACGAGAACTAATCACCGCGGCTCATTGCCGGGGCGAAATAATTTTTGCAATTTATTTGCCGGCAGCGTTACACGCGTAATTAAATATAGGCTGCATTGCAAACGGGAATCGGGCGAATTTACCCATTGGACGGATAAACGGGGGGTTAGAAAAAAATGGGGCTTTACCGTTATACGGAATCGTGAGCGAAGAGCGGACAAATAAATTGCAAAGCTTCGAAAGCAGTGAGGGGACTTGGTCAACCGAAAATTCAGTCTTTAGATCGTTCATCGCGAGGCTACGACAAAATGTACGCCATTGTACTTGTGGTGAGCATGAATGGAAACATTACTGAGAAGGGAGATATATTGAAAAGTGGGATTTTGTTAGTGACAATTTTTTATGGGTGGTTTTATCGAAAATGTACTTTTTGCTTGTTACCGCGGTTACGAGCATCTGTGGAAAATTCGTTTAAAACAATTTGTCGAAAAACGATTCGTCTATAAACAATTTGTCGAAAAGCGATTCGTCTAAATGATAATTCGTCTATAGTTGACAAACATTATCGATATTTCCGCTATAGTTGCCAAACGCTATGGTTTTAGGCAAATTGTTTTTAGACGAATTATTTTAGACGAACTTTTCGCAAATCGTTACGAGAGGTGGACATTTTTTTAGAACTGTATGAGAGGTACTGTTTCCAACACCTTGTCGATTGAACTTGAAAAATCATTTATTTGAAAAAAATTCACAAATGCCCGGAAAAATACACTTTTTCGCACTAGGAGGTAAAATTTGGCGTTGAACACTAAGGCGTATTAGGGGAAAAGTATACTTTTCCGCGTAGAATTGTGTCATGAAACTACATTGTGACTTCATTGTGGCTTTTCGAGAATATGGCTTTCTATAACAGAAGTTCTGGAGGATTCTCCTTTTTCTTTCTTTGCCGTTCGCACTCTATTTTTATAACAAATTGACGAAAAACACATCTTTCTTACGTTCAAAAAGGCACTTCCTCGCACTAGTGCGAGAACAAATAAACAACTGCTTTGGTAGGCATGCGTACTATTTTTTTCGCACGCGTTGCGAAAAAGTGTCTTTTTCCGCTTGCTTCACAGACACGGAAAACGAAATTTTACATATATTACCTTTCGGGAAGCACGTTAATGGAAAATCATTGATTCGAATCGCAACGATAATGAAATGAAATTGCAACTGAGAGAAATCGCGACTCCCAACATTCGAGAACTCGAGCATCAGAAGACGAGGCTCGATCATTGCCTTGAACGATTTGTTGTTGATCCTTCCGGCAAGACTTCTTTTTTAAACCATATCATATCGTCGAGTTACCGTTTATCGAAGAAAGTTCAAGCGTGACTGCTGTCGCTGCAGTTATCTCGGGAGCCTCGCGTAATTAATGAGACTTAATAAATAAGCAGTGCCAGCGAATAGTTTCCGCAAAAGAGGGCAAATATCGCACTGTGCGTCAGTGGCGAATATAAATTAATCTCAAAGTTTTTCTCTATGAAAAAAATATAGAAAAATTCGATTACCAAATAGAATTCATGTCCAAAGATTTGCGAATGCTTCTTGCCGATTATCGAGGTATATCTATTTGCGTTGTGTTTCAACGTCCTCACCTTCGCCGATTCTTGGCAAGCCCCGACAACTTTCGCGTTTTGCGCGCTGCCAAAACGAAACAAGCGCTCGCGGTATTGGGCGATTTAACGCGTTCGTTATTTAGTCAAGAAATTTGCCGTCATTCACCGGACCGGCGCCCGCTAAAAATTATTTATAGACCCGTCCGCGATGCGCTTTTGACACTGCTTAACGATCGCGATGTTTTGGCAGTGTTACGCGAGTTTAAGCGCGAAGCGTCGATGCTTCGATCTTCGGAATGCCGGAGGCGAGTGCTTTTCTCCGCGGCGCCAATAAGCGCACTCGACATTACTCGTGGTTAAATCCGTGCAAACTCGCTATCGGAATCTAATCCCGGGAAACGAAGAGGCCGCGATTCCGACGAAGCCTTTCGAGCGGAAAAAAATGCCTTCCGTCTGATTTATTGCTTCGCAGACATCCTTCTTAAAAATCCTCATTAAAATAATCTCGACGCAATAAACTGCATAATTGTAACAGCTTTCGCGAAGTTATTTTGCCGGTAAGTCACAAGTGTTCCTTTTACGACGCACCGTCGCAGTTGCACGCGAAACGCCGCATAATAAACGAGCACGAAACGCTTATCGTCAACGATACACAAACATTGTTTAAACTAAAAAATCGACGATGATATAAGAACATTTTACTTCGCGATTTTAACGAATGTTTCCTAGACACGATTCAGGAAATTCATTTTTTTCCTACAGAAACAGTATATTTGACTATATTTTCAAATAAAATAAAATTCGTGCATTTTTCTTTTCGTCTTTTTACGAATAGTTCGTAGATCTGAAACAGGAAATTAATTTTTTTTCAATAAATTGTGTATTTGATAAAATTATCAAATGATATGATATGAGTGAATTTTCCCTTTTGTTCTTTCAAGAGCATTTTAACGACGCGATTCATAACATTCATTTTTTTTCTACACACTCAATATTCGAAAATAGATACATTATATATATTATAGACCTGCCATGGAAGATGAATCCTTTTTTCTGTTCTACAAATTTCATATTCGGGAATTTATCAAATTAAATTAACTTATCAAATATTAGTACATTTTTTTTCGTCTCTTTAGTATTTCAAACCTTGAAAAAAATCCATTTTTTCTATATCTTAAATATTCCATAATAAAATCGGATAAAATGCCAACGCGCAGGATAACCATAACGGAAGCTTAATTTTTTTTTTCCGGGAGACACAAATAACTCAGCCGAAGGAGTTGTGAGCGAAAAAAAAATTAAAAATTATTCCGCCTCATTGAAAATCATCTCAAAACTTCGGAGTGCATGCTCATCCACGCGCGCGGAATAAACTCGCATTAAAAGCGTATAACGTGAGCACGTCAGATCTGCATTCATATACGGTACATCTGCGGCAGTGCGGAATACGCGTTATGGGTTCGCAATATGCAAATGTAATATTTTGTATGCGTTATGACGCGTCATGGCGATGCACCAAACGGGCTCTCTCTCTCTCTCTCTCGGTCTCTCATTGCCGGGTCGTTTGTTTGGCGCATGCATGCATGCGTCGCCGGGGATATACGCGTTGAATTCAAATGAACGAGCGCCACCGCGTTAAGCAAATGTATGTTCCTTCTGATGCGCGCTACTCGATCGACCACCCTCTCCCTCCTCTCCGGTTTCTCGAGGCTCGTTTCTCGTCGTTTATTCCTCTTAGGTTTTTTTTTTCGGTTTTTTTTTTTTTTTTTTTTTTTTTTTTTAATTTACGCCAAGAGAATGCCAGAGATCGAAAGCCTGTAGATTGCCAGCGACGATGCAACGCGATGCAACTGTGTTGATGTATATAGCGCGCTGGTAGCTACCGCTGCATCGTCTCCCGAGCATGTTGACGCTCGTAAACGCTCGACGTTTCTTACCCCCCTCCGCGCTTGTGTATACACAACCGAGCTCTTTTCGTTCTCGGACGGTTTATTTGCCCAACGACGCGAGGACCTCGGATTTATATATCCAAACGAAAATTCTGCGTCCGCAACACGCGGTTTGAAAAAAAAAAATGTTTCTATCTGTTCTTATTATCATTTTGACGATAGGACTGCGCGATTGAAAATTTGTATATTTTGTTCCGCTGTTTTGAAGAGGGTTTATCGCTGAACTTGCAGTTAAACGTGGAATTCCAAAAGAATTTCGAATATTTCCGATAAAAAATAATAATCGAAACACTTGTCAACAAATTAGCGAAAAAGAATTGTTTGACGAAGAATTTTTTCTAATTTGTTGTAATTTTTTTTATTGTTCAAAAGTAACGAATATCGAAGTAAATTTCGAGCACAATTGCTAGTATCGATTGAAGTTTTTTTCGGAAAACGGTATCTTCAGAAATTAGAAAAAACTCTAAAAAAGGTTTAAACGTATTCCGAGGATAAAGGAGTAAATTCCTCCCAATGCAAAATTACGCCTCCGGGTGCTTCGCTGACGAATTCTGTTTGAAGTGATTTGTTAACGACTTTTTGTCATCATTATTACGCATAATAAATGGCTTTAGAGTCTTCTGAGTAATTGACTTTTTTTCAGAATTTTATCCCATCGAAAATTTTTCTAAATCAAGAGCCGTGGCAGCGTCTCGACGCCAAGTAGTTTAAAAAGTTAAAAGTCCGCGCCGGGAATCCGCGTGCGTCGAGCGCTACCGTGTTCTTCCACGCTAATATCGTGCACCCCAAACTTTGACAATTTTTTTCTCGGAAACGAGACATCGGAACGAAATTTTAAAGACAGTTCCACTGTATATAAAAAAAAAAAAAAAACGTAAAAAAAAAATGAAACAAACATTATTAAACATTTATTAAAACAAGAAAAACGTCATATGAGCCAAGTAAATAAAAAAAAACCTTGGCGAGTCCTTAGAACACAAATAAATACAGGTGAATCAAAAGGATGGACGAGCAAAGTTTTTTTTTTTTTTTTTTTTTAAGTTCACTTAGCGCATATGATTTTTAAATTTTTTTATTATCAAAAAATGGGTTGCAAACTATTTTTTAACTACTTGACGTCTTTTTCTACATTTTTTCCAAAAAAATGTTTTTCATTTGTTTCTCTCCGATTCTCCGTTTTGGCTCACAATGTAACGATGCGCTCTCCTTAATTTCCCGCGGATCCATCGGTATTGCGAGTACTATTGAAATGTTTCGACTATTCTTGGCCTCGGTCTGTATCTAATGTGCGCAATACGTAACGGGCTACGTGTGCATATCTTCGCCCAAGAGCGTACTTGCGGTGATAGACGATGACTGGGATCACGCGGAACAGTCTAATCCGATGAGCATGTTCGCCCCGCGCTCGCACAAGACGCGCTCAATCTTCGGACGCGCCGCGCTCGGCGATTTATAATTATTATTTATATGCGCGGCGCTTTATAGCGTGTTTCGCCGTGGCGCTGGAGAGAGAGATGTGTAACTCTACGTGGGTCGGGTATGTTTTGCTGAAACGGCCATCCGGCCAGCCACGGAACACAAGTACGAACTGCAGTCGAGTTCTCGCGTTGCAATCATCGGCACACGATGGACACTCGACCGAAGAAGATAGAAACATGCCAATAACTGTTGTCCAGTTGCGCGATACCTTAATGCGTGCTTTCATCAATTCTATTATGAATTCCTCTCTCTGTATTTATAGCACGCCGTTGAGCAACTCTCATTCCAATAACTTCTGATAAAGTCATCAGAACGATTGTGCGAATGTTAATTAGGATAACTTAAGAATTCATGGTTTTAAGACGAATGTAGAAGCAATTCAAGTCTGAACGATTTCGCAATTTTTCGGAGATCGAGAAATGATCAAAAGATTTTTCTTAATTTTATACGCGTTTTTTTATATGAACGAATAACCAACTAACCTGTTTCTGATTTTAGAACATTTCAATAATAAATAGTAAAAAACTAGGTTGAATCGACTAAATCGACGCTCGTTGGGTTGCCAGAGAATTGTTCCGTTCATTGAATCGAAAACCAGTTGATCTTATTAATTGTTAATAAATTCGCATTTTTCTTTTACCAAAAACTCTTTTAACTTACTTCTTATTTACGCCATATCGCTTTCTTAAGCTCACAAATGTTCAAAACCTATAACACTAACTCGATCCGTTACGACCGTTTGACATGGGCTAGCCGTCTAGATGTTTATGCATTTGTTTCAACGCGCGTGAACTTGGCTGCGAGGCTCTCGCGTGCATCAATACAAACGCAGACACAAGTATCTCGAGTGCATACAGGCCTCAGCGTGGCTGAAGCGAGGAAAGTCTCTATCGGCAGATCGTATAATAAAATCCTTCGAATAGCCGAGACGTTTTATGCTCCCTTGTTTGTGCATCGATTTCGCAGCAGCAAACTGCTCGTGTACACCCACGCAAACGCGGCAAATATGCTTCCGATGATTCTTCACGCCTATGTGCTACATGGCGCCGGAGAAATCGGTATGCGCGGCGCGTATCCCGCGGAGCGAAAATTAGGTTTGTTCCATCATTCGGTTTCGCTCTCGTGAAATCCGTTATGTCTCTCGCGAAGACTCGCCTACTCGGATCGTCTGCCGTGCACGTTTCCTATGTATTATTTGCACTGTATACTATATAAAAAGATGTTGCCGGCGTCGTGTACAAGAAGGTAGCTTAGATAATACACCTAAACTACGGAGCGACTGAACTTACAGGGTGGCTAAACTCACGGAGTGACTAAATTCACGGCAAGGTAATATCACGGAGTGACTAAATTCACGGCGGGGCTAATGTCACGGAGTGACTAAATTTACGACCGGGCCAATATCCCGGAGTTACTAAATTCACGGCCGGGCTAATATCGCGGAGTGACTAAATTCACGGTGGGGCTAATGTCACGGAGTGACTAAATTCACGGCCGGGCTAATATCACGGAGTGACTAGATTCACGGCCGCGCTAATATCACGGAGTGACTAAATTCACGGCGATCTAATATCACGGAGTGACTAAATTTACGGCGGGGCTAAAATAACGGAGGACCCAATGCCACGGAGAGTTTTTAATCAAAGTCGGTTTATAGCCCGAATTGTTAACGTCACGGAATAGACTCATAGTGCGGCTAATGACACGGGGAATTCAAAACCACGGAAACGCTAAAGTCACGGCGAGTTAAAGATCACAAAGAGGATGAGGCTGAGGTCACGGCAAGTGTAAAAACTCAGTCGAGCTAGTGCCGCAGCTTCCGATATCATGGAGGGATTGAATCCACGGAGACGCTAATGCCACGGTGATGTTGAAATCACGGAAGGGCTAATATCACGGCAGGTAATGTCAATACCGGGAATTGGCTAAAATCACGAAAGGGCTAATGTTACGGCAAGTTCAAGGTCACGTCGAGTTCAAAATCACAGAGAATCTAAAGTCACGGCCCGGTTGAAATCACGGAGAGCTCAAAATCTCGAAGAGGCTAAAGTCACGGCAAGTGTAAAATCTCCGTCGGGCTAGTGCCGCAGTTTCTGGAATCACGGAGGGTTTGAATGTACGAAAACTCTAATGTCATAATGACGTTAAAACCACAGAAGGGCTTATGTCACGCCAGGTAATGTCAACATCGGCAAATGGTTTAAGTCGCGAAAGGGCTGTCCCGGGGGCTACGATTATCGTCGTTGCCGTTACACTCGCAACGCTTGCTTCAGTTGATGGCTTTGAAAGGGGTCTCATCAATCGGAACAGGCCTCATTAACAGAAACAGTATTCACAATTGGACATATCGGACTTTTTGGTAACGCTCGATCATCGAGAGCACGTGCCCTACAAAGCCCGGCATGGCTTGTCTACTCGTATACCTATAGTGGAAGATAAATACATACACATCGACGAGTGAATACCCGCTCCGGTAGTTTCCTACCAGTTTCCTTCGTACCTCGACCCGCCGTCGAGATCGACGATATGCCCCCCTTAGTTAGGCTGCATCGCACGGACTATCGAGATCACACGCTTCCGGGGTACCGCATAGCCTCGGCCTCGAGTCCTCGTGCCTTCGCGTATAAGCCTCACATCTCTCTACGTCCGAACTGCCGCGAATGCTACCGAGCAAAAGGTCGTATCTCGGATCGTTTTACATGTTAAATTGCTCCGTACGTGTTCTTATGTCTTGAAGCGATTGATATACACGTTCCCGTGTGTCGATGGGTTACACGTGTATTGTTCGCTTTGCTTGGCAAGTCGCAGATTTACGGTATCAATTAGTCTCGATTTCCTCACCCACCCTTCCGAGTCTATGCGCTCCGAACGCCTCTATCGCCGATGGGATTTATGAGTTTAGCGATGCTGTTTCGTCACCGGTACGCGCGTATTGTTCGCTGCGTTATGAATCGACGCCGGGGTTTCGACTGTATTTATACGGTAGCCGACGGCCACTGCTAATCTTTCGACCGTTACGTTATTGCCGTAGAATAAACACTCGGCCCTGATCGCTGCAACGGTCTCGTAACTGTAACGCGCCACGTTTGTGCTTCCATCGACAATCGCGCACTGACGAAACAATTTCTACATAAATTATCGACGGGTACGCGTACGAGAGATCTCTCCACCTCGAGCGAGATCTTGCGCGAGCTTTTTCGATAAAGCGCCGCGTTGAGAGACGTTGAACAGAGGCTCGTAAGATGCGCGATGATTCATCGGTTTGATATTTTCTCTCGGAGCTTTGCGCGCGACTCTCGACGACAAATATGTACATAAACGGCCGAGAACGGCCTCTTATCGCTGTGGACCGTAGACCAACGAAGCGATTGTGTTTTCGGTGGCGGTGAGAGTACAAACAGAGATTGTTACGTGGATGTAGATGAAAAGCCCGGCTGCTTTCGTCTACCCGTCTATCTTATCGCTTTTTTTTTCGCGCTCGCCGCGCCCGGGAAAAACAGATACGTACGATTGTTGCACGTGAAGGACAGCTTTCTATCGGCTTGGACGAATTTTCTGCGACCGAAGAGCAGGCCGACGTAGAGATTGCGCAAGAAAAAAAATTGTTTTTCACCTTCATAACGACGATAACGTTCCGGAAAAATGCATAATGGCAAAGGAAGCATTTATGATTCATTCAGGTCTACAATATTTTTTGTTCCTTTTACCAAAGGAGAAAAAAAATTGTTACCTTTACAATGATTTTTGTTTAATTTGAAAAGAAGGAAGACGGAAAATTACGTTAGAAATCGTAGAAGAACCATTGTTCAAAATTGCGGTTAGAACCGTTCTTTTGGTCGACAATTTGCAATTTTTAAAAATTAGACAAAATTCGGAAAAACATAAAACGTATTTAGTAACATTTACGAATCATTTTGATTAAAAGAAAGTTACGTTGCCGGGTAATCTTTTAGACAATTAATTTTTTCATTGATGTGTTTTTAAAATTCTGCTATTGTTGGTATGCGAAATCAATCTTTTCAGGAGCTTCCAAATGTCTGATTCATTTCTCATTTTTCTACCATTGAGAATTGATGGAAATTCTCTACGCTACATTTGACGACATAATATTTTCAAAGAATTTATAAGATTGAAAAAAAATTAATAAAAAAAAGTACAAGTTTAGTAATGTTTTATCGATCAGTAAAAAAAAAAAGAGTTACACGTTGAAGGCTTAACGGTTGATCAATAAGTCTAACTTGAAAAACACGAAAAAAAAACATAAACTGAAATGATTGAACGTTGATCGATGGGGTTGAAATATGGTCAAGTTTCTATTTAACGCAGAGACTCTTAATCGCCCACGTAGATCATAAACACGGAGTTATTAATAAGAAGAATATTGACGGGTTATCCAGAGATCGTGCTGCAGATACGGCTGTAGTACGTCGTACTTCGCAAGCGTGAAATGAAATCAGATGCGTTCGGGTTGTTAAGGTAGTAAGTCCGGTACAGTCCGGTCAAACGTCGGATTTACGGAGAATTTCGAACACTTCCTAATGGGATAAAAATCTGAAAAAATTATCCAGCGTAGAGAAGGGACTGAAACGATTGATTCTGCATAATAATAATACAAGAATATTATTAACAAATTAATTAAAAAATTCGCCGAATTACCCGGCAACCGAACTTTTTTATGGAATGAAAAATATTCATAAAGTTTTCTGAATTCGCAGAATTTTTTACAGAATTTCTCCTAATTTTTTGAAATCACGTTTTCACCTTTCATTTTGTCTTGAACAATGCAATTTTCAAAGATTGGACAGAATTTGAAAAAAAATGCTGCGTGTTCAGAAAGATTAACAATTATTTTTAATAAAAAAAAAAAGTTAGTTTCCTTGGTAATTTGTTGAACAATCCATTCTTTCATTAATTTGTTAATAACATTCTAATGTTATTAAATTGTCAATAACATTCTAATGTTATTAATTTGTCAATAACATTCTAATGTTATTATTTTGTACAATCAATCTTGGCAGCATATGTCTGATTGATTTCAGATTTTTATCCCATTGACAAGTGTTCCAAATTCTTTTAGAATCTCACGTTTGGCTGGACTATACCGCGAGTACTGCCTTAAAGTAGCGAAGATCGATCGAGCGACTAAATGTCAGAAACAGTTTTCAGGCATGCCACACGTTCGAACTACACATACGTGCATTGTGGTGTAATTATCAGCTTCCTCCGCAATCGAGTTTCCTATCGACTGCATCTCTCTCTCTCTCTCTCTTTCTGCGACTACAGCAACTATGCGGCGACGACGTCGAGAGCGCGACGTCGATAAATCATATTAAGAGTCCGCGAAGTCACATTCAAACGACGCGTGACGAAAAGCAGAAGCGGAACGGGAGAAGCCTTTTTTTTCTATACCATATGGTTTCTTTCTTGCTTTTTTTCTATAACTAGTTTTTTTTTTCGCCTTTCATTCGAAGATTATCGCTAATCCTTGCGCAAACACGACAATACTTATCTCGAGCTGTCGTCAACCGGCAAGGAGAGCGGGGCAAAATGGGACAGTGGGGCAAAACGGGACAGAAACTTCGAAGGCTTCGGTGGGGCAGAATGGGACGTTCTGAAAATGTTGAAAATTGTATTTTTACAACGTAGGTCAAAGCACGTATTTATAATATAACAGCTTTGAAACCATTGAGAGTGTTAAGGAATATCGAATTTCAGGTCAGAAGTCTAGAGCCAGGCAAAATGGGACAATTCGGAATTATTTTAAATATGTTTCCAGCATTCGGTACCTCATAATTTTTTGGATTTGCCAATTTTTCAAAGTTATAATATAATAACGGGGCAGAAACGGGACACCGACAGAAAAACTAAGTATCCCGCGTAAGGAAACAAATAAACCGAGCCAATATGTCAGAGAAATTTAAGATTATCCCAGTTTGCCCCCGGTGATATTTTTTTCCGAAACTCCAAGACTGACCTTGTAGTTCAAATTTTTTGGTGATTCGCAGTAATTCAAAGTCATAGATATAGTTGCAGCGGCGTTTATCGCTTAGCTGTTCCGTTTTGCCCCAGTCCTCCCTATATTGAAAATGAATAAATTTTTTTGTAAAGTTAAAAAAATGCCAAGATCGAGCGATACGGTAGTGGATGCGAATGTCCGTAGTATTTGGAGAGGGAACGATTCGTCCTGGAACTTACGGAGGAACTCATTCGCCGTTCCCGTTCCCCCGGATCTTCGCTCGGGCGCAGGTAGACGCTCGTAAATTCCGTCTCGATTCCTCCTATCTTTTTTTTCTCTCTCCTTCCCCTTCTTGCTCACTCCCACGAGCCTGTGGTCGCGAGATCATTGAAAACGAAAATAAGCGTAGAAAGCCTACCAAAGAGAGGACCCTTTGTCATTCGCTCCTTTTATTTTTATCTCGAAAAAAAAAACCCTCAAGAGCAATCAATTGCCCGATGGACACTGATCTTCCATTACGGCGACTATCCTCTCGAATTCTTGCGATAAAAAAAATTCTTTTTAGTTTTTTCTCTCGTTAGCTCTCTTCTTTGTTGCCGGATCTAGAAAAAGATTCGCTAGAAATTCGGGGACTTTTCCAGAAGATTTCGGAAACGGCCATTCGAGAAATGGTAAAAGTAATTGAATTGTTGAATGACAATGAGAATTTCTTTTTCGAAACGTTAATACGAAGCATATAATCGACTCAGTGTGCAACACTTAACTACGGCTGGGAGGCTGAAACAGAGCATAAGGTTTTCAGAGAGAATTTGATCCTTCCACGCATATTTGCTAATTAAAATAACGGTTTAGCGAAAAACAATATTATCTTCAAACGATTGAAGAAACGACGCTTTGAGGGTAGTCTATTATTTATTCAGAATTTTTTTACTATATCACAAAGTGAAGTTTAATCGACATTTAAGTGAATGGAATTCATTCGAGACCAAATTGAAGGCCAAAGCTGTTTTTTTTGGCATCGTCAGGTGTATTATCAGGATTTTTTGTGCCGGGAACTGAGGGAACAATTTTTGAGGATATTAAAACGTTTTGAGGGGAAAAATAAGTTTTAGAAAAAAAAAATTGCTATAATTTTGTCAAATAAAAATAAGTTTCAACGATTTCAGACGATAATAACTTCTGATTACAAATACAGCTGAGCTTTCTTTAAGTTAACATTATTTAAGTTTCTAAGTTTATTTTCTCCAAGTTTATATTCGATTAATTTCCTAAGTTATATCTCACTGAGATTCCTTACAATGAACACAAAAGTAAAAAAAAATTCCGTCAATAAGCGTGAAAATGCTCGAAAAAAGGCAACTGCGACAATAAGGACATTTTAGGACAAGAAAAAAACAAGAAAACCTCGAAAAATTCCAGGATCACTTAACACCGAAAAAAAATTTATTCACAGCAAAGCCTGCGCTCGATTGAGACCGTGTTTAATAGAATTACAGCATTTCGCCAGTTTTTTACTCTCGCTATTCCCTCTTCCTCGTTTCTTTGCGGATTACGTGACCTACGCGAACGGTAGCCGAGTAAAACTCGCGCGCGTGCTGAACGATTGTACTGTAATGAAAAAAAAAAAAAAAAAAATCCTCGCCGGACGTCGAAGCCTCTCCGTGTCCATGTCGATTGCCCGAGACTATCGATAAAGGCGACTGAACTCTCCCTGCCGAGAGTTACATCGAGTTTTGTACTTTGTCGTGAGCGCGCAAACCAACATCACTTACGCTCGTTGGAATTCTCGACTCTCTCTCTCTCTCTCCCTCTCTAGGCATGAGATAGACACGTTTGAGCCGTTCTATACCGTGGTTTCGCGTTCCTCTCGTTTTCTCGTACTCGTCTTCTAGCAAACACACAAGAGAGCCCTCCTCCGGCTCGTCCTTCCTCGATTATAGTGACTTAGAGTTTAGCTCACGGATAGGACAAGATTCCAGAACGTCGCCGCGTCCAGCGACGGGGACGCGGCTTCTTATCCAATCTCTGCCGTTACACAAATTGCAGAAATTTGATTCCTCGTCTCGCTCTATCCGCGCTCGACGAAGAGATTCTTCGAGCGGCGAACGGCGCGCGGCGAATCCTCTCGTGCTCCCGTTCGCTCGACGTTACGTTCGCGGCCGTGTAATTATCCTCGCGGTCCGTCTCTCTCTCTCTGTCGTTTTCCCTCGAGCTCGGATCGTTGTAAAATACACATATGAATATAATATAGGCGAACACAAGCGCGCGGAAAGCCACGAAAGCCGGCGAGACGCTCTCGCCGAGTCTCGCAACACACGAGAGAGAGTCCGTCCAGGGAATAGGTTAGAAGACGCGTTCACGGAGATTTCTGTTTGCGAGCTCGAACGAGCCGACGCGAGAGCGAAGAAGAAATACAAAAAAAATAGAAGAGGGAAAAAACGAAGACGAAACAAGAATTATTATAACCGTCGACCCGAGCTCGCTGGCGCACGCGTATAATTTGGAGCAATTTGGCAATTGCATATAATTGACGATGTTCCCTTTTACTTTCCGAGAGACCGAGAAGCGGAGAAAGATGATAGAGGGAGAAAGACGAGACGGGGGGGAGAAGGGAGTAAAAGGTATGTGTATAGCGCATATGTGTGGTGGAAGCGAGTTCTTCGACAACTCGCGCCGCTGAGTTAAGTAGGGCTAATCACCGGTTACGGGCTTCGAAAAAGTTCTCTCTTTCTCTCTCTTTCTCTGTATCTGTGCCGAGGATCGACGACGAAACCCGCCTGATGATGATGATGATGATGATGATGATGCGAAACCCGAGCATCGACTGCTCTCTGATCTAGGAAACCGAAAATAACGAAGCGCGCGCGCTCGCGACCCTCGAGTTCTATGAAAGTTTGGCCTCGCAAGGCACCTTCGCGCTGAAACTCAACTTTTTCGGCTCTGTAAACATTGATTTCTGGAAATGAACCGATCAATGCCTTCCATTCATACAATTCATTGTGATGGAAAAATTGCGAGTCTTGAACGTAAAAAGGAAGTTTTTATGCAATAATTAAGTTATTATTATTATTGTTGTTTATTGAGTAAATAGTCGCAATAAGAAATATGTGAAATACCACCCAAAAACATGAAAAAAAATCAAAATGCTGCCAAAATAATAAAAATCAATGAAAATGTAGGAAAGGAAAATCGACGAGAACGAAATTCCAATCAAAAGTAAATTTCATCGAATTTTCTACCATACTTAATATGATCGAAAAATGTATTTTTTTTTTCATTCGTTTTTATTTGATCATTCGGCTTCATCAGATTTGTATTCCTCAGTTGAATTTGATTAGATTTGTATTTGTTAATTAAATTTTATCAGATTCGTATTCGTTAATAAATTTTAAGAGATTTCAATTTTTTTATATTTTGTACTTTCAAATATTTTATATCAAATTTTTTAAATTAATCTATTATTTTCAAATAAAAAACAAGGAACAGATAGTAATGTCGGTAAAATTCACGAATAAGAAATCAGGAACCAGGCTCGAGGCAAAAGGTCCTTCTACTGGTTATTCATAATTCTAACGAACTTTTCATCAAACGTCAAAATAATCAAAAACAATTTTCGAATATTTTTTATTCGCACATTAGATTTCATTACATCTTCATTCACCAATTAAATTTTATCAGATTTTTATTAGTTAGTCAAATTGATTGCATGCCGATTTTTCTTCTAAAATATCTTAATGACTACTGAACATTTCAGACAATAAGAAAGTTATATTAAATTTACTCGATGTCAAAAAAAAAATGTCGGGTATTAGGCTCGAGTTAAAAGATTCTTCGACTAGACTGCGCACGCAGGGCCCGAGCGAGAGAAGACACAAGTCGAGAAGGAATCTTTGCCATCTCATTCTTTCCCGCACTTGTATCTTTCTCTCTCCTACCGTTTTTTTCGTATATATTCATATACTATATATATAGCTATCGAGGTTCTCCGCTCTCTAATGTATACCTGCCGAGTTTCGGATAGAGCTCAGCGGCCCAAGTGAGCACCGGGAGACCCTCCTACTTCTGAGAAAACGACTTTACCTACCCTGCGCCCTCCCTATTGTTCTTGCTAATTGCCACCCCGAATCCCCGTGGGCCTTGGCGAACGATCCCTTTGCTTTTCCATCCTCGTATATCCCTTTCTCTTCTGCCTTCCTCTCTCCGAGACGTTTCGTTCCTTCTCGGCGCGATGCGCCAAACTCTCCCGCCGGCTTCTTCTTCTTTTTCATCATCATCTTTGCGAGACCGATAGTTACGCCGGCGCAGGTACGCCCGAGCAAATATATCCCGTCGTAGAGGAGACCGTGCACGCCCGTTCGGCTCTCGGCGTTGGGCTCTCTCGCCCTTTGTTTCCAAAAATTTGCCGGCAACGAATCCCGCCGGCAGGTACAATTTTCAAAAAGTTTCGCGGGACGAAGATGGGAAACACGCTCGGGAGGACGAAAACGGTATAATTTTCACCGAGGAACGCCGAGGTCGGAATCCCCCGCTTGGATTATTATACGGACCCCCGAGAGACCCGCCGTCGTGTTCGAACCCGCGTTTCGGGACACACGAGAGGGAACGCCGAAGTTTCTATGAGATTTTTATTCTCTAGAGCGCGCTTCGGTAATTCGTCCCGTCGATGCCGTAATAGACGGCACGCGATTCGCAACGACGAATTATCGCGAGAGCGATTTCACAGGAATTCCGCAAGAACCGAAAGGCATTGTTTTTGGTTTCGAGAAGATTTTTTTTATTGAATGGCCCTGAAAACTTGTTATCCTTTGATTATGCATTTCTATCTTTATTATCTTGTCAAAGTAACTTTTTTTTGTACGAGACAATTAAATGTTGTGAAATTATTTATGGCATTTCCAGATCGTTGATTTGGCTTTATTTCATGCTAATTTTACTATAAGACGATGTTTGAATATTCTATTATACAATTCAACAATATTAATTAATAAAAAATCATGTATACGTCAGTTATTAAGTAGCAATTACTCAATTATTGATAAGTATTAAGGGAGTAAATCGGGTGCAGTCCAAACGTGGTATTTAAAGAGAATTTCGAACACTTGTCAATAGGATAAAAACCTGAAAAAAATCAGACATAGGTGCTGACAGGATTGATTTTCAGTACTAAAATGTTATTAAAAAATGAACGGAAAAATTAATTGTGCAACAAATTAGCCGGAGATCCAAAGTTTTTTCTTAATCACATTGAGCCGTTCATTTTTTCGACTACAAATTTTTTTAGAATGCGTTCCAATTTGCGATTTTTTTTTTTTTGGCAAACATTCTCGAAAGAAATTTTTTTAAACTCATGATTATTCGGAAAATACGACGAATCAACTCGCTGATAGAAAAGTACGGTACCCGGATTGATTGAACAATTTTTAAAAAACTAAAATTGTTGATAAATTTTTGTCATTATTAATCAAAGTCATGCATGACGTTTCCGGATCTTTAGAATGGCATTATTAACATTAATTTTTAAATAAGACGCCATTTATAGATATTATACAATTCAATAATACACTTTAATAAAAAAGTTCGGATCTAAAAAAAAGCTCCAAAAAAAAGTTACCGCAACATTCGCATTGGTAGCTGAGAAAAAAATCACGTATTCGCCGGTAATCTTGATCGTCGCGTGCAAACTTCGTGATTGATAATCCGAATGCAACGGTTGCTGTTCGCTCACGTGCGATACGTGAAAGTGCATCGCGCTCGCCGGGCCGGTTCGCGACGGACACTCGAGGCTCGGTCATCGCGTATAGATCGTTATAAATGCTATTAACTCGCGAGTCGTGCGGGCGATAGATTGGTACGTAATGCCGTATGATCGATCAATCGAGAAGCGCGCGTTACGTGCCCTCGGCATGGTCGTTCGCCAATCGCGAAACGAAGATCGATGTCTCTCGCTCGTACTTAATCCATCGTGGTTAATTAAACCTAATTGCAAAAGTATCGTCGAGCGAAAGACGAGAAAGCGGCCTCTGTGCGTGTCGATTCCGCGCGATCCTCAAAGCCCGCGCGCTCGGCGAAGCAAAACGCGGAAATCGAAGACGAGAGAATCGATCGGCACGCTTCTCGCTTCCAATTTCTATTCCCATTCGATAATAATAGCCTCTAGTTTATGCGAATAACGAAATATTCAACAATTCTCGCGGCGAGAGATCCGCACGCGCCGAAAATTCTTGCGTGCGAATTACAGTTCGGTTCTCGCGTTTGTGTGGCGTGCAGAATTTCGAGATCCCGTACGAGCGCGTGTGAGTGCGCTCGGCATTACTTCCGAGCACGTGCCGCCTATTCGAGCGGAAGTGGGAGGACGATTTGCCGGCAAGTAAATCATTCGCCCTCGCTTTTTCCTCTTCCCCGCAGAGACGATGGCCCAATCCCTTTTCTCTGCTATTTTTTTTTCTTTTTTTTCTCTTTCTTCGGGGTCACTTCTCGATGTCGTCGACGACGACGACGACGACGACTTGGAGAGGCTACTGGCGCCAGAAGTCGCGTCGTCGAAAAGCCCGAGAGATCGAGGAGTGACGAAGAAAGGAAGGCAATGAAGAGGCGAGAGCGAGGAAGAGAGAATGCGGCAAAGACGAAGGGGCGATGAGAGTCGTGGCTGCCGGCTGCCGCTACGAAAGACATTCGCTAGCATGCGGAGAGGGAGCCGAACCGAGCAACAGAAGCGCAAGCAGAAAGGGCACACCGAGCTGGTTCGCATAGCGTTCTACCCTCTCGAGAACGTCGCGTAGTTTTTTCTACCGAACCTCTATCGTTCTCTGTCCCGGCTCCGCCAGGAAGGCACGCCCGACAGTTCGAAGCAGCAACCGAGAAAAAAGAAAAAAAAAAAAAAAGAAAGCTAAGCAGTGACTCCGAGCTCGATGGCTCCCCGACATACCGATCTCCCAAACGAGAAATTATGATGAAAAATTAACACTCTAATGACTCGGCGGGGTCTGGCAGAAACCAGACGGCCCATAACGCTATTTTAAGATTCATCTTTTTCGGGGTTAGACGGACCCCGCTGGTAGAATGCGCATAACGATTTTTCGATATTTGTCGATTTACAGTTTAATTCTAGATCCGTTTCGCGGTAGTTTTGATTTTTTTTTATTTCCTTGGGTCGTCTTCAATAATGTGTAACTTCGATCATTTTTACTAGACTGATATGGCGAATCGACGTAAAACTTGCTCGTGTCCTGGAATTTCGATTTCGCTATAATCAAACTTGAAAACGTTGATTTTCGAAAAAGTTACGCGACGATAAAGGCCATGTGTGGCATTGAAAAATCGGCAAAAATAGGCGATACAAAATAATAAATTTACTTAAATAACTATTGAATTAATTTAAATTACTTGAATTTGCGTAATTTATTACGTAATTACTCAAGTAAATTAAATAATAATTATTTATTGAAGCTAATCACATAATTCGATTTTGTTTTTTCTTCACTGTGTTCGAAGGTTTTTATCCAGTAATTACTACGTTAAAATTAATGTACAATCGTGATGAATCGCTTCTACGATTTTTAGTATACTGTAAATTAATTAAGAAATTAATTACTTTAAGCATAAAAACTTCCATTGCCAGTACATTCAATTTGAAACAAGTTTTTCAATGAAATAATTTCAAAAACTTCCGCCTCGTTATCTCACTCGATTTAATGCACGTGCATAATTTTTATTTCTCGAACGCCATACCAAAATTTGGGTAAATAATGAATGCTCCAATAATCCTTTACAATCTCACTAAATTTGAAGATCCCGCGTTATTCGTATGAGAAGATAATTGAGAACCGCAAGTTTTACTTGCCCGTTGACTCTCGGACGAGTTCTCTCATGGCTTTGACTCTCGGCTCTCGAAGAATCGCGCGGTGTGACGGGAAACCAAAAAAAAAAAAAGAGAAGAAAAGAAAAAAAAAAGGCTCAGTAATAGCCGCGCGATTCTTTTTCGGAGCATCGTGGGATCCGCGGATCACCGCTCGCGTTCCGTCCCTTCCCTCGCAGTCCTCTTTCCCGACGTTGTACATAAATACAGGAAGAAACCGTAGCGATTGGGCATCGGGGTGTCGTTTTCTTCCTCTCGTTCCTCGATAATGCACCGACTCGCCACGTGGGTCGCCCTTCCTCGCGGTGCCACACAGAAACGCGCTGCTGGTTAAGCCGAGGAGATATATTGCCGGTTGGAACTCGCGGGAGTCCGCGCTGCGGCGAGCCAGTCTCGGGCCCTCCCGAAAAAAATAAAAACCTTTATTGAGCCCCGAGAGCCCCGGTGACCAGTCACTCGGGCTCTCGAAAAGGGAAGAACAAGAAGACGCGAGGAAGAAAAAAAAAAAATTAAAAGGTCCGCCATGAGCGCGTGCACTTGTCGTCGGGCTTGGTTGGCTCTTTTCGTCTTTCTCGTTCGCCAAAGACGCGGGACCTTCCGTTCCCCGAAGCACTTTGCATCGTATCGCGTAGCGCCTTGTCCAAAAAAAATTTTCCTCGCCGCAACCTTCGCTCTCTGTCCTCTCGATTTTTTTCCCGTATCATCGCGCTCCCTCGATTCTCTTTGTTTCGAGGCACGACAAACCCACGTGTGGCGGAACCCAGCGCGCGGTATCGTCGCCCGTTGTTTTATAAACCGATGAATAGGCCTGTAGGTGTATTATAGACTTTGGATATTTAGCCTGCGTGTTGTGCTTTCTCGGAGATCGAGCGTCGAGGGTCAGAGTATCGTTGAACTTGCCATAAAACCTTTGGACGACCCCCTGGCGCGCGGGGACGGCCCACTGCGGAGTCCCCAAAAATCTTTTACCTTTCTGTTTCGACTTCTATCTATACTCGTATCTCGTTCGTCCTCTCGTTTAATATCCTTCGAGGCCTTCCACGAGCAGTCTCTTCATTCTCGATGAATTCGTTTCGAGCCGTGACTATACATGCGGGCACAAAAAAACGGGCGGACGAAAAGACGATATTCTGGCAAATATTAAAGTGCTACCGAGCGAAGTGCAGCTTTGCGAGGTAGCAGGTCGAAAATAATATGCGCTATAATTATAAACAACGTGCAAGATGATAATAAAAATGTTGGACTTTAAATTAAATATCGTAAATTTGTTTGCTAAACTGGTAAGACGAGATTTTGTTCTGTGAGATGCTTGTTTACGTTCCAAATTTTACAATGTCGGGTTGATTTTCCTATCGATTCGGCACACATTTTTTTTAATTACGGTGTTCGTGTTTGGAAGTGTGCGCAAAAAATCACTTTTTCCGTATTAACCGTATTAGCACCTCGCCGTTTATTCAATTGAACCACCCGCAAACCCCCTCAGTCTTTCCCGAAGACGAAGCAACCAACAGTTCGATTTCCCACCGCCAGGTGTCGGCGCCACTCGAGAACGTTCTCGCTTGCGCTACGTCCATCCGGCGGGTATAAAAGCACTCCAGATCGCGGTGTCTCAACATCTAGTACATTTTTTAATTCATTTCCCCCAACAGCAAATAAAAAACAAATAGAAATATCGAATACAATAAAACCAGAAATGAGAGTTAGAAATATTAAAAGACCTAGTTTTTGTACAAAATGTGCCTTATAATATTTCTTTTTACCACGTGGGAACGAGAGTCAGCGAAAAATATTGACGCAATTTTGCTCTGGTCCATTCGCGAAATTTAACTATGATATACTCTCTGGCAAAAGCCAAACCACCGCGCCATTATAGCGATCGTTATTATTTTTAATTACTCGACTATTAAGTCCTCGCGTCTTTACCGCGGGCTTTGCGTACGTGCATCTATATATATAAATATATAAACGGGACGAAAGAAGCACAGCGGAGAGAACGAGAGTACAGCCTCCGGGTCTCGAAGGCTCTCCGGTGAGGAATCGCGCATAAAGCGACATACACACGCGCGATTTCTCAGCTGAGAGAGGCCGAACGTTCTCACGAAACTCGCCGAGGTCCGAGACCGAGGATCATGGACCCCGGTTGGGCCCCTCCGCTCGCTCTCGCCCTGCAGCGAAGACAGAGAGAACGAGAGAAACGCCGAAGCGAGGAAGAAATCCGCAGGACCAGTCTCTCGGCAACGCGCACGAGCAGACTCTAATACTCGTTTCTCTCGGTCTTAATTCTTTTCCCAATATTTTTTTTCATTCACTTCGTTGCTTCCTCCTCTTCGTTCATTATTCGGATTTTACTGTTTCGTTTTTTCCTTCATTTATTTTTCGCACGGCTTCTGACATTCCGACGAGTTCCGTAGCCTCGTTCTGTCTCCGTTTCGCGATCCGTCTCGCTCGTTTATTTACTATTTCTCTTCTTTTTTTTTTTTCGTCGACAGTAGGCAACAGGTGTCCGCGCCACTTTGACTCGGCATTGCGGGACCTAGACCCCGCGCGCGCGTCACTGTTGACTTCTTCGGAAGGCCGAAAAAAAGTTTCTTTCACGGTGAACATTATTGCGACAGTGATACAGCGATCTCTCATGCGCCAAACTCGTCCCGCTACCGTACTCAAATATTTCTCGAGGGACTCCCTCACTTGCGTAACTCGGTGAAGAGGTTCAGTGGCAACGCAATGGAAATCAATATTGTCTCGCTTTTTTTCGAACTATGAGAATTTACTCGCTACTGTGATTTTCAATTTATCTAATTTAATTTTGTTGCTTAGTGTTTTAATCACAATAGTCTCAATTTCAACTAGCATTGGGACTGATGCTGTGTAAGCTTTTTTCTGCGCGATAAAAATGTACTGAATTTTATTATTATTATTATTATTATTATTATTATTGTTGTTTATATTGATTATCTATAATTTATATCCTATAGTTCATTTAACTGGATTTTTTTAATAGCTTAAATTAAGTTGAAATTAAAGATTCAAAAAGCTTCTTGCAACGCTGGTGTCTTTCGTTCAAAATAACAACACGGGAGCGCGTCAAAAAATCCTTCAACCACCAAAACAACAATGCTTCTTAAGTCACTCTACAATTTTTTTTAACATTTTTTTGCGATATTTCTCATGCTTAAACGGACCAACGAAGTTAGTAAGAGGTCACAAAGGGAAAGCTAACATTTGTTGGCCCTCGCAATAATTGCCGATGATTATCGTTATCAAATACACGAAAAAAAAGTCAACCTTTTTCGAATTATTCAAATACATTTTATCCCACGTTTTCAATTCCAAAATATTTTTTTTCGAATATTTTTCCATCTCTCATAATTCCGGAACGAAATTTCCTTGACCAACTCGTCGATCGATTTTCGAGTGCCGAAGAACCAGTTATTTGAGTTTCCATGATCGTGTCTCTCCCCCTGTCGTGCGTTCGCACGTGTCAGCGCACGGTGCTTCTCAGCTGCGAGCATAACGGAAACCGTATTAGCACCTCGCCGTTTATTCAATTGAACTCTTTCGCCAGCGGCGAATTCTCGATTCCCGATGAGAGCCCGCGCGCGCGGCTTTTGCGCGGTGAGTCAACGACGTTCGAGCTCTTCGGGTCTTCGGGCGCGATGAAAAAAGAAGCTTCCCGCAAACACGCACGTCGTTGCACTCTCGCACTCCGCCTCGGTAGGAGAACATTATAATGCCTTGGCGATTCGTCGCTCTCGAGGATAATCGGCGAGCGAGCGTTATCGATATATATTCTCGGTAAACTCGCGCCGAGTCTCGACGCGTTTGGCGTTGCGAAAGGTAATACGCGTCTTTAGTGTTGCGATATGCATATAGAAATATAAATATACATGCATCTATACCGTATACATATATATATATGGCAGACCGGGGCAAAACGGACCAGCTAAGCGAGAAACGCCGCTGGAACTATATCTATGACTTTGAATTACTGCGAATCACTAAAAAATTTGAACTATGAGGTCAGTCTTGGAGTTTCGGAAAAAAATGTCGCCAGGGGCAAAATGGCACAATCTCAAATTTCTTTGACATATTGGCTCGGTTTATTTGCTTCAAGGGCTTGGGCGGGATACAAATTATAAATATGCCTCACCGCGATTGGGCGCATGCGCGTTAATCCAATCATCTTGAACAACAACCTTGTTTTTACAGTAGCCAATAAACTGTCACGCTCGAAGTGACTATTTGATCAGTGAATTTAAGTGACATTTTCGAGACGCACAATGGTTCTGAACTAAAAAAGAAAGATGCTGGCCACACATCTCTCGTGCTGGGGTTGAAGAGTTTGAAAAAATCAAATATACGTGCGACTTGTGTAAATAGTTATGTAGTACAATAACGTGTGTTTCTTATGTGTATAGAAAGAATGTGTACATGTATGAACAATAGAAACTAAAAAACAGGCGATTGTACCTTGCACATCTTAGATTTTTTGTCGTTATCCTTTTTTGCCCCTACATTATATTATGACTTTGAAAAATTGAGATACTAAAAATATTATAAGGTACCGAACGCTGGAAACTGCATATTGAAAATAATTTCGAATTCTCCCATTTTGCCCCACTGGACCATTTTGCCCCGCTCTCCCCTATATAGTATACGTATGCAAGTATAAATCGTCGAGGGGGTCGTGAAAGGCCAAGAGAAAACACAGGATCACAGATCGTGCCGTCACAAAGCCTAATCGAATTATTATTTAACGATCAGACTCTCAAACATTCTTCGATCAATCAATCGCCGTGTTTAAAAAAAAAGCATCATAAAAAAAAAACACGAACTCCGCACGAGCAAATGTGCATAACTCTTCTAGACAATGCACAAAATACCTTTTTCTCGTCATCTATTGTTCAATACAATGTGTTTTTTTACTTTTTTTTTTTATCGAACGTCGCCGCCGACGTCGCGAAAGTTTATAAATAAAACATACAAGGTGCTCGGACATCGCGGGCCACCTGCTATAAATATGTATAATACGTCGTGAACGCGCGCGAACACAGACCGAGCCCGAAGATACCTCGGGGGTAAATGAGGAATACGTAAAATTGAATGATTGCAAAACAAGGAATAAAAAGGGTGAAGGAACGCGCTGGAATGAAGGAAATGAAGAAAAAAACGTACATAGAAAGTTTCCGATAGGGATTCCGATCTGAGACTTCGCGAATGCGACTTCGGCGTGAAAATCGTCTTCACCGAGGTTGAACGCAAGTGAGACTTCGCGCGCGGGGATACTCGTGCATAATGCGATAATTTATTCGTGCGTATGCAGGTGGAATATGGGATTCGGTCTCGGACGCGCGCGCGTCATTCCATTCGCATGCATGTAAATGTATGAATGCGATATAAAGGCGGCAATAATGATAAAAATAAAATATTTAAAATGTATATATCAACCAATTTTATTAATAATTCTGATTATTAATGGAGTCTAATTTTTATTAATCAATTTCCATTTAGTTAGATATTTTTATTAAATAATTAGTTTTCAATCGAATATTAATGAATAAATTCACTACAGTTTTTGAAAATAAAATTATAATTTATCAATAAATATTTCATTGATTTTTATTTTTTATCATTTATTCATTTATATTATCTAATTATATATGTTTATTTATAATGAAAATATTCACTTAGATACTCAATCTAAATTGAAGTTTATTTATTAAATACAATATTATTATTAAAAATAATCTTAAAAAAATCATTCGTTCACATCGATAATTATTTATTTGTAAACAAATTTTTTAATTAAATTTATTGAAATAACAATTTTTTATATTATTATAATTAAGATCGGGTATTACGAGACCGTGTGCCCAAGGCGTAAGAAGATCTCAGTGTGAACGACCCGAAGAGTTTTCCCCGAGGAGAGTTTCGAGCTCCTCCGAAGCATTATGAGTATATAAACTCGAGACATTTGCCGCCTGTAGCCCGTAAGGGAATCCTTCTCGGCTGTTATCATCGCGCGGAGATCGTTTGACCAGCGCACTCGGGGAGACTCTTCCTCTTTCTCGCTCTAACTCTCCTTCTGCCGCCACTTCCCTCCCGTGATCTCTTCTTTCGTTTTCTCGCACGCCGGCGATCCCGGCGCTTCCGTATACTTTTAAATGTCACACCGAAACTGCACCTGCCGAGGGTTCTCCTCGCGAAGACGAGATTAAGTCACAGTCGCGATCCTTCGGACGAAATGATACGACCCCTCGTCTTTTTTCATTCGACGAACGTTCGCGTGGCGGAGCTCTTTATCTCGAGCTCGCTCAGTTTCGTTGCGACGAACTCGCAACATCGGCGAGGATGTTCGCGGAAAAAATTGCTCGTTGAGAGAGTAAAATGCGACGATTCGTCGTTTTAAGGCTCTGTTGAAATCAATAGCGGTTAGTTTGAAATAAATTCGTAGCCTTTTTTACAAAATTTATTTAAAAAATGTATATATTTATTTATTTATAAAAATTATTTGCTATCCGTTCTTTAATTTTCTTATACTGAATTTTCGCTTCCCCAAGTTTTATCTACTTAGAAAGATATTTTACGATTTCCCACCGTAGATTTAATTATCCAACCGACCGTCGGGGTTCAATTTGCATTCACGATTATTTTATTCCGCACGGAAATTGGATAATATCAACCGGTAGAATACAATAAACACAAGGACGTTATGAATATCCTGAGAAAAATCAAAAATGTGAAACAAGATATAAAGATATGATTGAGAAAGAAAAAAATGCAGATAAACCGGTGAATTCCAGAGTTTCTCTCGCGCCAGGGGGGCGAAAGGCACGGTTAATTTTGGCTTTAATAAAAATGCGAGACGAGTGGAAATCGTAAAGTATTGTTTATACCGGCGACCGGATCATTTGACTGACTTCCTTTATTATTTTAATATTTTTTTCTGTCGTACTTGCCGATCGTTACCGTTGTCGGCGGACGCTGCGCTTCGAAACGAAAAAAAAAAAATCAGAAATTTATGAAAATTACATTCAACGTCGCAACTCGGAGATACTTTGGAGATACTCGGAACACTCTCACCGCCGAGCGTCCGTCTCGTCCGCCGTGCCTTGTGTCTTGCCGTCGTTAGGAGAATAAAAAAAAAGATAAGCAGGCAAAAGGATAGTCGATTTCCCGCGGCTTATTGCTTTTACCCGGGAGCCTTTTAGCCTCATATTCCCTCTTTCGTATCATCGTTGCGTAACCAATCATGTATTTACTTCGACATAACTAAATAAAATTCTTACAAGGATACATTAGAATGTAATTATCATTTACTAATCAGAAAGAATTAAATACGAATTGAAGTGGACGCATTAATTACGTTTAAAACATACTCAATAAAAGGAAATAAATATATTAGTTCACGACAAATTTAAAGGTATCCACAGAAAAAAAAATTATCCATAAATAATAAAATTAATGAAATATTTATATTTTGTTAATTTTATCAATGACATTAAAAACCTCTGTTGTGATTATTATTATTGTTAATTACAATTCTATTAGAAAATCACTCAAAGTTTCATTTATTATTAAAACGAATGTAATAATCAACAATAATTTTTTCATAAATATAATAAAAACAATTTATTTTTCATATTGATATTAATATTTATATCGATATATAAAATGTATATTATATATAAATTATAGTTATCTTAATATATAAAATATATTGCGTATATTCATTATACAATTTATGATGATGTGATTTATGTAAACATTTCGTATCTGCGGGACGAATGTGTTTATGTGTACGTCGCGCGCGTACAGTTTGCGGCGTTCTTCTAATTGCACGTACAACGTCGCTCGTTTCAAATCAAGTTTCCCGTTCGCCCGGTGGCCCCCCTCGTCGCGCCCCCTTGTGTTTATGTACACGTACGCGCGCGCGGCTTTCTATCCCGAGGCTAAGCGGCGGGGCTAGTATAAACAACCGAGCAAATACGAGTCCGCTCGACTTACACGATAAAAATATCGAAGAGGAAGCGAGACAAGTGCTCGCTTCTTCGAGGCTTCGAGAGCCGGATACAACGCGAGTCCTGAGTTACCGCGTCCTATCCTCGCCGACACCGAAAAACTAATAACTAACGAGCTACCGTGCGCGGAGAAATGTCCACTCGATTGAAGGCGCGTGCAGACTAATAAAGTACGACTGGATTATTAAATGTAAGATTCAACGACGCGTATCGTGTAAATTCAGATCTACACGAGTGTATCGATACAAAGTTTTTCATAAGAAAATGATGATAATTATTTCATTACTGATCGTCAAAGCTGAGAACTCAGTTTGAAATAAATAAGATGGAATTCTAATGTAGAGTCCATACGAATTGGGTCGGTACTCAATTTTTTGAATTGCACAATTCGAAGGAAAATAAAACTGGCGAAACGAAGAAAATCTTATCGAAGTCTTTCACTGTTCATGCGCTAAAAAATATATTTTTCGATACTGTTTTTGTATTTTTAAGTCATTTAGGCGTTGAAGATGCATTCTGTACATTGGGAGAGGGTTTTTTTTATGGGGTGGTTCCTATTAAGCTGAAATGAATTTAATCAATAGTGATCACGCTACGTGTCTATTAATTAATTATAGTCTATTAATAACCCATAAATACCCAACATAGATTAGGTAAAAAAAAATATATATATATTTTTTCGACCGCAGCTACATAAACAATATATATGTATTTTTTTCTAACGTTAATAAATCTAAGGTTTTGGAACCGATTTTAGGAAAAATTAACATTGATCGTGAATTGTTACAACTTGGTCGTATTGACATTAATCCTCATCACTATAACTCAGACATTTTTCTGAATTTTAATTACCTAGAAAGGTAATTAATTGATTACTCATATTTTTAGAATTATCTCCAATTTTAGACAGTAGAAAAATTATATCCTGTCAGGAAAAAGTCTGGAGATTTACCTATTTTTATTGGTCAGCCCGTAATTCAGTTTCGAACTAATCAAGTACCAAAAAAACATCGAAAGTTGTTTACCAATATTTGGGGCAAAAACTCTCAAAGAAGTGTGGACTGAAAAACTTTTTGATAATCATTGCCTGGAAATGGGTCAGACAGCGCTTAGGATAAAGCAGCTCATCTCCTCGAGTACAAAGATTCCACGATCTATCGTAATGCCGTATTAACGTTTCAATTACTATATAGGATTATCGCGCGGCGCTAATGAATCATCGGCTCGACGAGTTAAAAATAAACTTTGCTTCGCCCACACACAAACGAAGATATATGCGCAGTTGCAGATCGCATACCATAAAATTGTATATTTATATATACATATATATATATCTCGCGAATTGAATTGCTATAGAAATCGTATCGACTTGTTTGGCCAATGCTCGTATAGAATGAACTATTTTCTTTTTTTTTTTTCATTCAATCGAGCAAACGGGCAAACGAGCTCGATTATAAATGTCGAATCATCGATGACCATTTCATATATCGACAGAGACGTTACACAAATAGAGACTTATTCTCTCATAATGTACGAAACGATCGTCTCGCGTTATCGTTACGTTCCACGCATCGAGATATAAAAGCTGGGGCAAAATGAACCACTCGAGCAATTCGGAAAGTTTCGTCGATATTAACACTTTTTCAATACTTTTCAATTGAAAAAAAACGCTTTTGCACATCCACTTAGGGTATTAAAATGAAGAAGTAAAAAAAAGGTAATGCAAACTTCGATTAAAATGTATTAACAAAAGTATTCGACATCTTGAGACATTTACACAGTAATAAGCGATTTTTAAAGGAATATTTTCATATAATATAAATTTCTTATTTATATAAAAATGAAGAACTCTTTTAAGACATAATTATCAAATTATAGATTTCTTCATCCACTCTCTTATTTCTCGCATCCGTCCATTTTAGCTCACACAATAAATGTTGCGTCTAATTTCATTAAATTTCGTTTCCAATATTTTTTTAAGCAAGCAGAATTCTGCAGCATGAATAATGGCCATGAAATTCGCAAAATCGAATTTTGTAAAATTAGTATGAATTTTAGGGTTTGTCGAAACTTACAAACCCCCCCCATAAATTATTATTATTATCAGGCCCTAAAATTTGAGTCGCGTGATTATCCCATTTTGCCCCACCTGCCACATACACATCGAAAACTCGATAGCTTCGATCACGTCGATCGTTCCGATGAGAAACGCAACGGCGATAGACGCGTTGTGCCGTTCGGAGAGAATTTTTATAGAAAAAAAAAAGAGAGTATATAATAAGGCGAGCTTGTCGGAAAATAATTAATATGCCTCGGACGCATAACTAACGGCCCCGCGGAGCAGTCTGTTTGTTTTCGGACGGGGGCCTTCTTCTCTTCAGAGGGATCCTCAAGCTCGCCGGCTACTCCTTCTTCTTCTTCTTCTTCGGCCGGGCCCAACATCGCGGCATGTCGGCCGTATCTCTCTTTTGCCCGGGCCTCCGCTCGACCTCCCGCTGCTTCCTCTTTTTTTCTTTGTTTTCTTTCATTTTTATTTTAAACACACAGAATGCGAGAGAGAAAAAAACGTTCGGACAGCGAAGAGGAAGAAATGGTCTTATACGAGGAAGAGAGAAGAAAGTTCCGTCGATGAAACACTAGCGCTCTAAAATTCACGTACACAGCGCCGATTCTCGTAGAGTTTCGTCTCCGCGTACACTCGCCCGAGTTTCTTCGTTCTCGCGGGCCTCTCTTTCGCTCGAACGGTCGCTGCGGTTTTGCTTCTTCTTTCCGTCGAGCGAAGGAACGAGAAGGACAGCGTTCGACTCGCTTACTCTTCGCTGGCCGGCAAGGAGAAGGAACTCGAACGGCCGAGCATCGCGTTGCTGTCTCTCTCTCGCCATATATTCTCTCCACTTTAATCTTTCTTTTGTGACTCGGCTGTTTTAGCGTTTTTTATCCCTCGGTAAGCCGGCCGCGCGGACGGCCCGAGGGGCTTACGGGGCCATGAGAGTGGAAAGAGCGCGCGGGGCTGCCGCGGGCTTATTAGCAACGCCGGGGCAACCGCGCGGACCGCGCGCGAGAGCGAGCGAGAAACATTCGACTCGGGAGGGAAAAAAGTGAAAAAAATATATTAGTCGGATGAGACAGAGAGAGAAAGGGGGATGTAGAGTTTAAGAAAAATTGTGGTGGGGGGTTCGCGAGACGGGAGATCGAGAGAGTTGCGGTGGCATACCTTTGACGATAGAGACGAAGATAAAGAGTTTTCTGCCTCTGCGTATCTCGCGTTTAATACAAATAACGGGGAGACGCACGAGACGGTAGGACTTGCAGTCATCTTAACTTTGCGTCACCCTTTGTCTCGGCCTCGTCGATTTTAATTGTTTGGTACACTTTTGTCGGGGTTATTAACGATCATTATTTTGGCAACGAAATTACTGGAAAGTTTAGGGATCGCGATCAATTTTTGTAATTGTGATGTCGATTTACGCGTAATCGACATGCGGATGACTGGAAAATTCATTATTTATTCCTCGAGCAAAAAAAAAAGCGGAATAAACATTTTGCAAAATTGAAAAAAGTATTTTTGGTTATAATTTAAAAATAAAAAATTTTATATCAATTATTCTCATAATCATAATTTCTTTATTATTTTTTTTGAAAATTTTTTTATTCAAATATCCATGATTTAATCGTTTTCTGAGAAAAAAAAAAATGAAATATCATTTTTGCAAATATTGCAACGATGATTTATTTAAAGTGATTGGATAACTTTAAAAATCAATAAATAACATGTTGTAAATTAACAACAGAACCTGAAAAAAAATCAACCGTGTATGTGAAGATAAATTTTGCATAATAATAATGTCAAAACGTTGTCAACAAGTTAGCTTGAAAAAACATTGTTCAACGAAGTATTGCAAGTATATTGCAAAAATTAATTCGTTAATTTTTTTGAATATATGCAATTTTTTCTATCTAAAAATCAACCACACCGTCAAAAGACGCCTATTTCGAGTCCTACGAAAAAATATAAAATAATGACTTGTAATTTATTATTTATTATGATAAAAATATAAAATAAAATCTAATAGAAATGAATATAACTTTTGCAAAAAACTGCAATAACAATTGATTTCTAATTATCATATATGTTCAAAAATCCCGTTGATCAACAAGCAGACTTGAATTACTGGCATTTTTTTTTTTTTATGCTAATCTAGAATTCACGAGACGGCCGAAGACCTTACGCCCGCATTTTACGCACTTTTTTTTTTTATCAATAATTTCACCCGTAATTGTTTATTCTACTTGCATAGTCACGCGCCGATTGTTATTGCAACGATAAACGCAAGACACTCGATACTCGATAATAACGTCGAGAGAAGCTTTCTCGTCTCCCGAGACCTGGCTATCGAATATAAGAGCGATATTTTTAATTTTTTTTTATTATAACGAACGCGACAACGTTTCTTCGACGATCGACGAGAACCGTTTGAATAATTTCCACCCGTAGTTCTTACAAATATATATACATATATACATCTGTGTTCGTAGTTGTATATACTCGAGACTCGCTCGGCAGATTCGCTTTTGCGAGATACGACCCGAGTATATTTTCTCGTATCCGTGACGCACTAAACATAAATAAATAATACGGCTGTACAGATATTCGCGTGATGGGTATATAAATTGAGTGTATAATCGAAAGCGCGCTTGCAAAAGTATGCATAAGCAACGTTGCATATGGATGACGACGGGGTAAGAAGGGAAGACGAGTATTATCTTTTACGACTCGCCCGGTCAAGCGCTCATTAGAAGAAGCATTGGGGAGATAACGACTCGTGTCTCTGCGATTCGGTGTGGTCAACCGTGAGTCGCGACTCTCGCGCTCGCTGATAGAGCACCGATCGTAATGCAACGACGGTAAAGCCGCGCATATATGCTTCTATAATAATTAACGAGAAAAGCCTTATTTTCATCGAAGATTCGCGGTATTATCGCAACGATCAGCTTGTGCAAACTTGGATCATACGGGGAAAAGATGGGGCAAAATAGACCCAGCGATTCAGCGATTTTTTTCGCGTACACTTTTACGGTACTTTTGAAAAATTACATTTTTCGCGCCACCTTAAAGTATTGAAACGAAAAAAAAAATGTTTTTATTTATTGTTTATAAACGTTGTGTAAACAATGAAGGGCCTTTTCCAAAGCAAATTATACAAAAAATGTAAATTATAGAATACTAATTTTGGTAATCTAATTTTTTTATTTTTTTCATTAAATGTTTCATAAATCAATGTCCTTTAACGTTGTGAATATTTTTTTCTACATAAAAAACGTTCCACAGCATTCATAATAGCAATTGACCATGAAAGTAGTACTTTTTAGAAAGTCCACGATTTTTGCTATAATACATATTTATTATAATAAATTAAATACGTTTTGATTTCATTTTTTAATTTTTTAATTGCGTTTTTTAAATATATTTACAATATATACATATAATACAAATAATGAATTGGATAGAACACGAAGAAATTGTAACGTCACCGCGCAATCTTGTGACTCTCGAAACGCATCCGTCGAGTTAAAACAAACAGCGGAGTAAAACAATTTCGTTGACGGGACCACCCGTGAATGTCGGGGATGCCCTCGGCAGCGACGGTCGAATCCTTCTCCCGGGCACGGGAATACGCTATTCCTCTCTTCGCCGGTCTGGGCGCGCGGGGATCCTTCGCAGGAGGTTGTACATCGAAGAACGGAGTCCACAGAAAACTCCGGGAACAAAAGACTTGGGAGGGCGAATCGTGAAATGAGAATGAAGAATTCTTTTTCGACTATTCATCGCCGACTGCCAGTCCGAGCCGGTGACTCGATAAAAATATTCGGCTATCAGTTTTATACGACAGAATTAATCACCGATGAATTTTAATGAATAAAAATTAAACATCATTTAACAATATAACAATAAAATAATGATAAATCATTTATTTACTATGATTATTGTTAGATAATGTTTAATATTTTCTAATAATATCAATAATAATGAATTATTTATTGTTACTATTACTATTAATTTGGGATATTACTACCGTCGTTTCGTTAATTGCAATTATCCATCGAAATACGTTTTACACATCTTTTTTTTCGCTAAATTTCCCACCGCAGGCAAGATTTCGTTAGATGGATGAAAGGCGAAGAAATTCCATTACGAAATTACGAACAGACGCTCGCGATAATTGTTCATTATAACGTTCGCGACAACCGTGATGAAATTTCGTGCGAATTCTGTGAGAAGGGTAAAAATGGGATCGAGAGTCATTGTTGGAAATTTGTGTTGCAGACTCACAGAGAGGCGGAGGATCGACGGCAGGTGCCCGTGAGGTCAGGTGCTTCTGCAACCGGCAAGAATGCGTTGCGCAGGGTTACATGTGCCGCGGACGTGGTTGCTTCACCGAATTGCCATCGGGAACGAATCCGCCGGCACTGCTGAGGCCCGTTAACAACGGATGCCTCGACGAGAGCTTCAAAGAGAAACAGTGCCCAACGGGTTTCCTCTGCTGCGAACAGGATCTGTGCAATCACGTCGACAGTCCGGCGATGATAAGCAGACTCAACAAAACACTTCAAGGTAATTTACGGGACAATTTTTATGGACAATAACTTATCGCGACTTTTAATTACTACTCGTATAACGAGGGCTTGGCCGACCGAAAATTTAGTCGCTTTCGATCGTTTATAACGAGAGTCCAAAGAAAAGTAAATAGTTTTACCGTTGGTGAGCACGTGTGTCGACATTATTTAGTCGGAAAGTACATGAAAATTGTTAATATTATATTTATGTAATATTTTCTCTCTCTGTATTATAAAAATGTGTCCCAGCCGCTGCCGCCGCGGTGCTGAAGACGGCAGCTTAGACGATATGTTAAAGTCACGACAGGGTTGAAATCACGGAGGGGCTAAAATCGCGAGGTAGATACAGAGGGCCTAAAATGACGCAGTCGCTACAATCCCGGAGTGACTGAAATTATTCCAAGTTCCTCGAAGGGGGTCGGAGAAAGTTTCTCCCGTTTTTCTTTGGGCACCCTTCGGCAAAAAATAGTCTGTCCTCTCTTGATCCGAATTATTCCAAGTCCCTCCTTCGCCTGGAACATACCAAGTCTCTTTTTTGCGCCAAAATTTTTATATATTCTGAGAGACATCTCAGTCGATTGTTTTGCATAATGTTTCGGCGTTTGAAGATGCATTTTACACACATCTTTTCCGCATTCATTAAATTTGTTCATAAATTGGCACTTCCGTTTGCCAACTTAATTTTTATTGTTAATCAATAAATCCAGTGAATATTTCAATTTGAAAAAATCGAAAAAACTGTTTAATGACTTTTTTAATTAATAGTACGTGTTTTGTGTGTTTTTATCCCATTAATCTACTGTTTGGAGATTTCAAAACTTGACTCGTCCCAAACATATTCATCTAATGGAAGATTCATTGTCTATCGAAAGTTCATAGCCCGAATCGACATTAAATTCACGAAACTCGAATTTGCGGCGGTCAAAACGTCCTTTGCAAGTGTTGCGCCCCGGTGCTCTCGCAGTCTTCGTTCCGATGCGACTCTCGTTACTGAACACCGCTTTCGCTCGTCCAATTAAACGTACATAGCAATCCGCAAAGTCCACGCCTGCCCGTACCGACGTCGGTCTCTGTCGTCATTTCGTAAAAACCGAACAGGTTTTCACGTGCATCGCCGGCATTATATGGAGGGTCGTGAATCCTCGTAGAACTTTGAGCACGGTAAACTATTCGTTCCCGCGAGCGTTTCAAACTGCGGACATTCCCGTAATTCGCTCGGGAATTAAATGCGAGAATTTTGCCCGCTGATTGAAGAAATCGCCGGAAACGCTTTCGTCGCGATCCAACCGCGATTTCTTAACCCTCGAGGTTCTTTGATTCGACGAAGATTGACGCTCCAATTTAGAATGATAAGCACTATGAACATCTTTCTTTTGATCGGAATAATTTTTTTTTTTTTGGGAAAATCGAAATTCGCTAAATGCAAGTCTTAGATAAATTTCTTAAAAGTAAATCTCAATTTCTATGCAAACCCTTCTTTAAACAAAACATTATTTAACGAAACGCATCAATAATACATTTTTTTTTAACATTCCATTAGTCGAAAAAATATTCCAGTTAAAATGTTATTGGATAAATTTAACAACTGAAAATTAAATTTTTTCTTCTTGATAATTGTTGTTATTGATAATTTATGAACTTTTAATTGATGGAATTACGCTTATATAGATAATATTAGCGTTGCAGTTGAGATTTATAAGAATTACAAATGACTTGATTGCAATGATTTTTTTTCGATAAAACGCGTGACATACACAATTTAAATCTGCAATAAATATTTGATAAATTGAGTTTCAACTTCGATGCAAATGATCATTTAATTCGAACGTAGTTGAATGAAGTTATCAAATAAAATTTCAATTCGAACGAAAAATGGAATCTTGAAGCTGATGGAGCAGTCATAATTTGTTTTTTAGACTTTGATAATAATTCATACATTTTTAAAAAATGATAATTCCCTAATACTAATGTATATTTCGATGGTGAATTAATATGAAGTCATTATTAAGTTTGTCGATGCAATTTAGAATTATACTTGAAAGAATGATATAAAGCTTATTTTTTTCGATAGGAACAATTTTTTTTTCTCAACAAACTCGGGACTTTCCGAACAAAAAACTCCGATAAATCACGTTTAAAATTTTTTAACTTCAATTCTTATGAAAATTTTTGTTAATTGAAAGCATTTTTTCTTTCAATTAAAACGTTGTTGAAGAAGGAAATCGATAAGTAAAAGTAGAACATGTGACAGAAAGATACAGTTTTCGAAAGAAAGTTTTCTTCTTTCAAAACTTGGGGATAGTGGGGCGGAACGGCATACCGGGGCAGAATGGTATTGGGACACGATGGGACCGGAGCATAGAGGGACAGGGGCAAAATGGGACAGCAAAAAAATCGACGTCGATGGGACTTTCCCTTGTCCCACTTTGTCCTATTCTATTTTGCCATTTCTTACCATTCTGTCCCGGTATGCCGTTTTGTCCCGCTCTCCCCTAATTTGTTTTTTATTTTTTTCGTCATTCTGACTCGATTCGAATGTCCGAATGTTCGATTATTGAAATTTCTCAAAAACTGCCGGATATTCAAAAAATTAATCAACACTAAATGATGGTATTCTTTCTGATTGCAGTGCTCGTCGGGGATCAAAGAGCGTTTTTGGGGCCGATACAGCCGACCGGGCCAGCGACGCGTTCGACGGACGGCTGGTTCAAAACCGCAACGATCGCCGTGCCAATATGCGGTCTCGTCGTTTTGTTGATTCTCGCCAGTTTGGCCATCAGGCTGTTGCAACCTCTGCCGACACAGGGCGACAAGCTTGGACCTCATCGAACGCCCGACAACGCGCCGCCTCTCCTTGGACCACCGAAAGTGCCTCTCGTTTAAAAAAAAACACTATAATACGAAAAAAAAAAAAGATTGTACTGGGATTATACCGCGATCCAAAGACTCTCTACGTATTGCAAAAAAGATCGCGTCGCGATTATCGACTCAAAGGCGCGGCACAACAGTGTAAATGTAATAAGTCTCCTAGAAAGCTAGAGAGCCGAAACTTGGCTCCACTTGGCTGTGAATTTTATGACGAAACATCATTGTAAATTATACGACATTATATTACTACGATAACGTTTATCTTGTAATCTCGCATTTTTCCTCGTGCGCGAATGCGCGCAAAAAAAAATCGAAAGTAAAAGAAGAAAAATCACAATTATCTCCATCGGAAAGGCCCGCGATAAATGGGAATTGATAATATATGAAAGGATGAAAAAAACAGGCGATTCGCGTTCGCCGTCGACGACGACTCGCGACGCCGCTTTATCTCGTGTAAATAATATTCTTGAGAAATTCGCGATCGAATTTCTTTTTTGTCCGTAAGTTAAGTTTCTTTTTTTCTCGAACATTGGAATGTCTCTTTTTCTCTCTCGTGTAATAGCATTTTTATCATTGTACTTTGTTTTTTTTTGCTACTCGCCTCGTTTTTCTATTCTTTCTCGTGTCTCGCGCGAGAATTATTAGTTACGATTTGAAGAAAAAAGCAAAAAACAAAAGACCTACCGTCTGTAGGTCGTCGTTAGTAAATCCTTAAGCGTATTCCATATTACATTTATAAATATTATATTGTGATAATATCGTATAATTTTATCCGATAAGAATTATCCGAAAATTGTACGATTGTTTGTATCTCAGCGCTACGCGCGCCAGGCTCGGTTTGATAAACGAAAAAAAAAAAAAAAGAAAACAAGTAAAAAAAAAACACAATTCCAACAGAAAATGAAAGCTCGAAAGTGATTTTACCACCGTTCTCGTTTCCTCTTTATTCGTATCTTTCGGTTCATAATTTTTCTCTTTTTTTTCCTTTTCTCTTTTGTTTCATTTGTTTTCTGCAATTACATTCACATGATGTCGACACCCCGTGTACATAGAAGGGGCATACGTCATTACTCCGTAAAATAGACGCTTCTTTGTCATCTTGCTTGGAGGATTTCTTCTTCTTCTTCTTCTTTTTTTCTTCTTCTCGATCAAGCGTTACAGATTGTGATCGTAAAACACTAGATATAATATAAATGTCTTGGCATCACAGTTTAAAAATCGTTCGCGTGTTTTCCATTCCTCGGCTTTGTATTTTTCTTCCTCTTCGTTTCGACGATCGCCCGTTTTGTTCCAATTTATCTTCTTTTCTTTTTTTGTAATAAGTTTTCATTAATCTTTCTCTCATCGTTTTTCTTGCCCTCGATTAATCTTGGGGGCGACGCGACTGGACCGCGGCCTCTCTTTGTGTTCTCACAAGTAAATCATGCGGATTCGGCCGTCCTTCTCGCGTGCGTCAAGCAGGCGCCACCGACATTTCACTCTTTGTCTTGGAATAACGTGTTTACTTTATAAAAATACTGTCGACGAGATGTGGCGCCCCTTCATTATCATTGTTTTTTTTTTTTCTCCCTTTTTTTTTCTTATCGTTTCTTATCGCTTTGTTTAATATTTCTTCTCATTTCCATCTCCAACGAAACATTGGATTGGTTGTCAGATTTTCTCGGGTCACCAGCGATTGCGCGCTCGTATCTCTCGGATTTGCAGCAGCTTTTCGTGTCTGTCGAGTTGTATTGTTGTCGTTTTTTGCTGGCTCTTCGTCGAGCACCGCTTCTCTCCGTTTCGCCGTTTCGTCGTTGGATTTCAATAGCCGCGCGCGACAACTCTCGTGTAAAATTCGAACTCCCCTCCTTCGCACGAAAGTGCTCCTCGATAACCATTCGCTTGGATTATAAAATTTTCTCGGCGACTTAGGAGAGTATTTCGCCGAACGATTTAACGTATGCCTCATGAAGTTTGTTCATGAAGTCGGGATCGCTTCTGAGAAGATAGTTGAATGCCTGCAGCAACTGATTCCTCGTCAGGGGCTCGAGCGGTCGGCTCAGCGTCTCCGGCGGACTTGGAGCTCCGAACATCACCGGAGGTATTAGGGCCGGACCTCCGCCTGTGCCTTTTAACGTTCGACCTCCCGATATTTCACTGCATTCCTGCGAAATACAAAAACGTTTAAACTCAGAATTCGGCATAGGATTGGAAAAAAATGAATTCTCGAGAAATTAAATTCAATGTTCCAATCTGTAAAGATCCGGGAAAAATGCACGGATATGAACAAGATACGGATTCACCAGGACTAAAGAAAGTCGGGGTAATTTGAGAAGAAAAGTGAAGATAAACAAATATTTCAAAAATGATCCATTTTTCTTTGAGACATTACGAATAATACGAATAATACGAATAATTTAATTGACTCAGTGTGCATCGGAGGACTAGCTGCTAGAAGGCCGAAGTAAAACTTAAGGCGATGTGGTAACGAGAGATGCTCGGATGGTAACAGCCCGTTTTCCCGATATTCTCCGAAACGGTTTTTCGACGTCGAAAAGCGAATTAGGTTTTCATACGTCTATCAAAAAACTACAAGAATCTGATTTGAAAATGGTGGTCAAAGCAATCATTTCGGAAAAAATAGGCAAGGCGATTTTGTTACCGACTGAGTATGTGCTCTTAAGGTAATGTGAAACTTGTATGAGTGCGGGAGAGACAGCGCGATCGGCGCTCTCAGCGGAGCGGGAGAGACGCACCGAAAATATCTTTCACATCACCTTAAGGTGAGGTATCACTTACTCAGTCGGTAACAAAAACTGTAGTTGTGTTTTTTCGAAGACTATTGAGATTTCGGACAAAGACAGACTCATGTATTTACGAAGTACGAGATTACGAAGTACGTGACACTTTCTTTATCTGAAATCTCACCGGTTTCGAAGATAATAAGGTTAACAAAAAAATGTTCTGTCTCTCTTGCACTAATACGCATGATTCTCCACCTTAAGGGCATGTGAAATCCGCGGTTTGTTATAAAAACTATAACGCTATTTTCTTTCGGATAGGAAAAATGTAACCTGTAAAGTGAAGAAAATTGTGTTTTTCTGCGGAATGGAAAGAGGAAGAGAAAGACAATTTTGTTTCTCCTCGAATGTCTATGGTTTCGATATGGCATTCATTACAGTTTTCGTTACTGACTTGGGCGGGGCTGGGCTGGCGAGAAGGTGTTCCAAATCACCTTAAAGGAAATAGAATTGCACTGCAAAATCTTTCTGTTAGATGCTAAAGTTCACCGTAGAGAAAATAGCATTACAGTTTTTATTATCGACTGAGCACGAGTTAGGTGATAGGGCGGTTGTTTTACGTGTCCTCAACTGGTTTTCGAAAACATACTGAAAAATATTTTAATGCCACTTTTTTCAGCATATTTTAGCGTTAAGCTAACCGTTTAAGAGGCAGTGACTGGTGAAAAATTCCAAATGAGTACTTGCATTTCGCGCACGTTAGAATTCGGAAAGTTATTTTCAACAATCGGCATTTGAGGGAATAAGAATAATTCAAGAACCAGCAAAGAAATTCAAAGTTATTCCCAGACTTTTACAAGACAAAATAGACAAGAAAATTTACGACTCTTCCAGGAAACAATTTTGAGGACATTTTCGGGACTGTCGAAATTGAAAGCACCGCTGGCAACCACGGATTGTCCGATCGACATGTTTTTTTAATAATAATAACATAATAATAATAATTTAATCATAATAATAATTTTAATAATAACTCACCAGAGGTGCGCTCTCGGCGGCGAAAAGCGACTCAAGCGGTACCGGATTGCCGGAAACGACGATATTGTTCGTTTGATTGTTCGTTAAGCTCGCCGATTTGTTTGCGATTCCGGGCGAGTCTATCCTGAGAAAACCCGACGAGCCGTTCGTGTCGCTCGCGTTCCTACTGACTTGCCGCTGAAGCTCCTGCGACACCGACGTGAGCGCCGACGAGACTGTGTCCTCCTGTTGAACCGCCGATTTATTTTGCTTCTTCGATCGCGTCGAACTCGCGACACCGGGACTTATACCGAGACTTTCTAGTAGTGGAGTGATGGACCGTTGCTGAGACTGTTGCGGTAAATGCGACGACAATCCCGGCTGTGGCGTTGTTGATCTCTGCTGTTTCTCGATGTGTTCGAGCGTGTGGGCCGCCGGATGTGACATCAAACGCGCCAACAGTGGCTTGCTCTCGGCCACTACTACGTTGCCGGGATTCGGCTGATCGCCGGCTTTGAAATGTCCGGTGTTCACCTGAGTTAACAGACAATATTACAAAATAATTCATTAAGGTAGTCACCGTGCGATATCGATTTTCTTACGATATTGTTCAATTTTTGTGTATTCATTATTTAATGCGTCTCGATTACGCGTCCGAAGTTGCAGCACGATTTACCACCCAGAACCGGAGAAAAAAATTATTTTAAATAGTCTTTATTCTCGGCATTCCCTATCAAAAAACATGGGGCATGACTTTTTCGATCACCGTAAACGTATCCTTCTTACCATTTTCATCAAAATTTTTTGAATGTTAGACAAATGTCTAATCCTTGTTTTTAGAAAATTTAGAAACAATCGACCACGTACTTTGAAAAATTCAATTTTGGATTAGTTACTAACATTTTGCAAATATTACTATGCAAAATCGGTAATTTTATCGCCTCTCATATGCTTGTTTTTATTTTTATTTTTATACCACTAAAAAGTTTTCACAATTCCCTCTCATTTCTCTGGAATTGAAAAACTAGCTAAAATACGCTAGTATAAAAGGTACTTCGCGATTGGTGGTACATAAGAGGCTGACCCTGAAAAGTTCTACAGCGCTAGTAATTTTTTAAGTACGTAAGTGCCAACTTTTCTATAATAGTTTTTCTCTCGAATTTGGAGGCGATTTTCCCTAAAGAGTATGTTTGTTAGTTTTGTCGCGCTAATTCAAGAAGGATTGAAGATAACGCCTAAATTTCTTCTTTCCATAAAGCTAATCAACTTGTTCACAAAATAAACCGACTTGTATGTAAAAAAGCAATTCATTATTATTAATATTGCAATAAATGCCAAATAGTTTTTGATGTTTTTCAAAATCCCCTCCTTTGTTGTACTCCTTACACTACAAGACGCGTTTCGCTTTTTCCGCTCAGATTTTCCTTCAATATTCATATCTTTCAAGCAATAATCTCCGAATTGAATATCGAAAATGCGAATATAGAAGTCTTAAAATAATATAATAATATGATAAATCGAAACATCATTGATTTCAGCATAGTGTGGGGAGAAAAATAGCAAATGCTATTCGCAAGGAAGTGCATTTTCAGCTCATGCCAATTTCTGCCCTCATTTCGATTGGGCATCAAATTACACGGTTAAAAGACGCACTTCCCTGCTTTGCGGCACGATATAGTATTGAACCATCAAAGAAAAGATCCTTTGAGACTACTCTATAATTTTTCTCTGCCTTTTTCATAGACGTACGGACGTAAGGACGTTCCAGAACTTTTCAAAGACGAGAAAATGTATGAAAGGTTCAGAACTTTTCCAGAACCTTTCACGATAAAACTTCGGTGTCGATTTCCGTTTCAGGTTTCAATGGCAGAAAAGAAAAAAAAGGAACCTTGGCTTTGGCAAAGAAGTCCATAACGCTTTGCGACGTGACATCGGGTCCGAGCGGTGCTGCCAGAGGACCGCACATTTCTCCGATCGGAACGTTCGCCGGTGATTTAGAAGCCCCACTCGTGCCGTCACATCCGGCGCTGCCTCTGGTAGTGTTGAAATCCTCCTGAGCTTTGCTCAGCATACTGAAGATATCGACGTTGCTCATGTTCGTCTTCGCGCTCTTCTTTCCCTTCGCCGCCGTGTTGTTCGTCGCCTTGCGACTGAGTTCCGAATCTTTTACGAGCGTGTTCAGCATCGCGGCGATGCGTATGCACTCGACTTTGTCGTAGAACCAAATACCGTAAATGTTGCACTTCGAGTTTCGGTAAAGCAAAAATGGCTCCTGTAGCTGCAAATCCAGGCCCAGAGTTACCGGCTCCACAAGATTGTTTGTATTCAGTCTGAAATGAACGAGAAAAAAACGAAAAATCAGTTCTGCAAGACGTATCTTTATGTATGCAAAATGAAGCATCCATTTACGGCAGATTAAATAAATAAATAATCAATCGTCATATAATGAATAAACTCATTACTATTATTATCGTTATTGTTGTTATTATTGATATTAATGAAACAAGTTTCATTGAAAAAAGAAAAAAACAGTTATAATGATAAAAAACTATTTAATGTATTTTGCAATTGTTACAATAAATAAATAATAATGTAATTTAGAATATAATTATCAATCATGAACGTAATTCGAAATATAAATTAAAATAGTAATGGAATTTACATTATTATTATCGTTATTACTGTGTATTATTATTATTTATTCATTGTAATAATTGATAGATACATCAAATAGTTTTTTATCACAGTCAAATTTTTTTTTTTTTTTCACTCAATTGTTTTGTCAAGGACGCGAGTAACTTTTCCTGTTTTTTCGTCAAATTTTGCGGGGGATGAATAACAATGTCATAAAAATTTCTTACGAATTTAGGTGTTTTTGTTTTCAATGAAGCTGCGCTTCGTAACTCAATGGAAATCTTTCAAATCGATCCAAACAATTTACTTAATAACATATTTGTATTATGAGAAACGAAAGGATCCGCTCGTATCTTCACATAAAAGTCTTCAGAATTCGCACGGCGAAGTCTTATTGTTAATTAAAATGATCAAAAAATCAACAAAGCGCGAGAGTTTCTTTCATGTCTCGGTGTATCGCACGCATCGAAAATTCCTCATCGACGAGACAACAACAAATGAGAAAGATTGTCCCGCATCGCCAGATTTTGAGTCTCCGAATACGAATCTGTATTTTTGTTTTGTCGTTGGTTATGAAATTTGTCTGTGAAACTTTGATTTTCGTGATTCGCGAATCCTCTTGACGAGACTGGATAAAAGCGGGAACTTCGCGTTTGCACCGAAAGCTCACGAGAGGCTATTCGGTAGACGAAGATTTCGTTACTCACCTGTTCATGATCAGTATACTGTTGTACGGTTCGCCGTTTCTCGAATATACGAAGAGTGCACCCTCGATATCGGTCTTTTCCCATTCGTTATTATCGGCGTTGAATGTGTAAAGCGCTACATGCGTTGCGGTTTCCAGTATATCCTTGATGTAGGGGTCAACGCGTTTCAATGCAGCTACGTTCATTCTCAATTCTGTCAGATCCGTCATTTCGTTCGATCGACAATATTGTTATCTCGTATGGAAACGCTTTGTCGTTTATCGTTTAGCTCTTGCGAGTCGCAATGCCGACGGATCCGCGAACTGCGCAATATTATTGCGATCAAACGGCGTTAAGTATCATGGAGCGACGCAAGCAGCTGCTACTCGTTCGTACGCCATACTGATTTTCTTTTTCTTTCTTTCTATCATATAAACGCAGCGCTCGTCTCGAGCATCCTCGGGAACTTCTCAAAATAACTGGAAGGTGACGCTTTCTGTACGGGTTTACAATGGTGACGAAAAAAAGGTTAGCGCGGCGGTGAGCGCTGTAAAGTTGCCGGTAAATTATGTTAGTTGCGCGGATACCCGCTATGCGAAATGGCGCTGGGCTCACTTGTCCAATCTCTGAACACCCGCCAATGAATGAACAAAATTTTCTTTAACGTCGAATCTCAGTTTTATGATAATTCACGGTCGTACATACAGGTCCTGCAACTCCGGCAAATTTCAGTGGTGGGGGTGACTCGCTTGTTGAAGCAGTTTTTAGTTTATGCTATCGTTAATACGTGTCTCTGCTATCGAGTGCGCGCTGTTACCATTGGTTACCATACCTCGATAGAGAGCGAAGTCTCTTTCTATCTCTGTCGCACAGAGGAGCACTCGATCACAGCGCCCCTTAGAACGCGTCTTCAAATTGTGAATCACCCCCACCATCGGAGTTTCCAGACCTGTATGTACGACCGTGTGATAATTGAACACCCTGAATCATTCAATAATGGAACTGTATCAATGTAGTTACCACCGGGTTAAATTTCGTGGATTTCGACATGCTTTATAACAGCGGAAAAAATAGTCCATTAAGATACTAGTACGATACAACTTTTTCTGACGAGTGTGAGTTTTCAGGACGAGCCGAAGACGAGTGTCGAAATCACACGAAAAAGGTTTATCACACGAGTATCGTACGAAATTTGATTCTATGAGGTGTAAAAATGGGGATATGCGCATGGGAAGCAAGGAAGGAATGCGCGAAGGAATGTACTATTCTATAACGCATGTAGAAAAAGTTTCACTCTCGGGCTGCGGAGCGTTCGTAATCGAGCTCTTTTCTATCTCGTTTCTGCGTCTTCTACGCTTCTTAGTGGCTTTTAGGCCGCGTCTTTGAATATGGTGAATTATCGCCAAGATCAAGAAATTACAAATAAATACAAATATCAAAGTACTCAACTTGGTAAGCGAGCAAGATAAATCGTTAGCTAATAAAAAAATATGTTATCAGGTATCGTGGACGAACTTCAACACAAGCGGCTTCTAACACAGTTTCCAATCTAAAATATTCATTTATTTCGTCTTTTGCATACCCTCTGATATTACAATATGTGTTCTTAGTTGAACTTAGTTCTTAGCTATTATTTCTATGAATTACAAAAAAGAAATATACCCCGAGTCAATATCGAAGACAAAAGCCGTTTTGCGAACGACGCAATTAGAAAAAATAACAAGAAAAATAAAAAAATGTTGCGTAAAGATTAACTGGCACTTATTAATTTTTTTATTAAGGGCTCTATTCAATGTATCATATTTAGGTTTAATTTTGTCTCGTTCGTTTGATTTGTTGTCTCGAAATCTTATAACGTTTTTGCGAAGTAATCTCCGATACACGGCAATCTCGACGTATCCGAGGGAACGAGAAGCTCAATCGGCCGATTTATCGCCGAAGACTTCGGAAACGAGAATCGGATACTTCGACAACTCTGCGAGAACGGCAGCGTTCCCGAGAACGTGTATATTATCCTTGACAAATTGAATCGCCAGTTTTTGCAAATTAGCGCAGCAGAGCCGATACGCCGTCAGTAGGTAAGTAATCGCCGTTTTGTTATTTATATGCTGGGACATATGAAGTTCGCACATTTTTTTGAGACCGATCACTTGATACTTGTCCGCAACGACGATTAGCTCGTGCGCGATTTTCTCGATCTCGTGGACTTCTCCCGTGTACATGTAGTAAAGAAACGCTAAGAAAACAGTGGCATCGCAATCTACTATTTCCACTGTATCGGTTTTCTCCTCTTTCATGTCAGCGGTGAACATCGCTTTAAAAACCTCGCTATTCACCGCGACTATAACTTTGTGAGCGTACAATTTTTTACCTCCGACGGCAAAAGTTACATCGTGCAAATCCTCGCTGTTTGCAATGACTTTGAGCATTCTGCAAACATCGGCGCCGAAGTCCGAGACCCAAGTGCTTGTGTCGAGTAGAGAATTATCTACATTTTTCACAATCGTGAGCTCGAAAAGCAGGATCAGCGTATCGTTTTGCAAATATGGAAACACGAACTCATCGGTGAGGTAATTCCCAAAAGATATTGTGTTGCTGTTTACAACAGAGTTATGATGCATCGTATGTTTCGTTAATAGCAAATCCCGTTCTTGGGTTACGAAGGACACACTCGCCTTCATTGTGCGAAACTCAATTCCATTTGGCAATACAAACTGTATGTATCCTGTACTGCGAACAGATGACATGAGCGTCAATTTGCAAGTCTTTCCTTCCGTATTAGTCAGTACGAATTCGGGCGACGTAATCTCGTTGTAGCAATCCCGAAGCAGCGTCCAATCTTCCAAGGACCACTTGAAGCTGGTGAAGTCCTTATTCTGAGCACGCACTCTACCGTTATGTTCCGTTCGTCGCACGGTAGTCATGTTGCTCCGATGATTATATCGTCTACGCCGAGTCGCTTCCTTTTGATCTCGCGAATATTCACGAGCAATGTATCTGTTAAACATACAAAAAATTAGTAAACCGTTGTTGAGTGTGATTATAAAACGAGATCGAAGCATAAAAAGAATGAAATGATATTTAAACGTAACAAAATTACGTCGACGTACGTGCATCAAATTTTTTTTTCTGTTTGAGCAAAGCAAAATCACTCTTGCCAGGGTCGGCAGTTTTTTCGCCCAACGCCTCGATCTGGAAACATAAACAACTGTTAAAATCAATATTTATTTATTTATTTATATACGGGTTAAACCCTTTTACATTCCAATATATAAATTTTCAGTTAAAACAAACATAGATTATTAAAAATATTTCCATTTTACAATATAATAAACTTTAAATTCTAAATTAAATAAATCATTGCTATCGTAAGAGGATTTTCATCGGTGTCTTTGGTCGTATTAAGCCATTCCTTCATTCATTCGAAGCGTAAAACAGTTTCTGCTGCCTGTGTTTTAAAATGTGCAAGTCCCCCCTCCCCCCCAATGTTCAAAGAGTCACTATTATTATAAAGATTTTTTCTTGTACAGATTGTAAGCATTTGTAATCGCTATTTTAAACCGTCTAAAACTCGGAAAGTTCAGAAACGAACTTAGGATACTCGGGAAAGAAAAATGATCGGCTTTTACATTTTCGACACGTAAAAAAACCAAATACCATTTATAATTTTGGTTAGTTGCAAATAGTTGGTTATAATTTTGGTGAGTTGCAAAGCCATCATGACTGTTTTTGTACCGAAAAATCTCTAAATATCATCAAGAGTAATGCGTTTCACAATAGCGATTTAAAAAAAAGGAGTCTTTCATCGATGACGGGCAATATTTATTATGTATGTCTTAAATGCAGTGAAAAAATATCAGTCGTTTATTTGTTGATAATACATATTATCTGAACAACTAAAAATTTTATGTTTCAAACATTTTTCTCTTTATTAAATTATCTAAAAAAGTTCAAAAAAAGTATAGAAGAGGCTGTGTTAACATACTGATCGAGCTACACATAGTTGCAATTTTCAAATGAACTTTTTCCAATGCTGCTCCATTTCTTTGAGAAAAAAGAAAATTCAACCCGGACGGGAAATTACCGTGGCATTCGACTCGAGTTTGCTTTTGGCTCAAAAAAATTAACGCCATTAAAAAAAGTTCGTTACAGTTTTCGTTACCAACCGCGATATTTCACTTCGCTTTGAGAGGAGGTGAAATACCACGGTCGGTAACAAAAACTGTATATAACTTTTTTCAGGCATACTGGCATTTACAGCTTCAAAAAAGGTCTCACGGTGTGCGGATATCACCATAGCAGACCTTGAAACTTTTTTTACGCTGTAAATGCTAGTATAGCTTAAAAAACCTGTTCACAGTTTTTCATACCGACGCGGTATTTCACATACCGTTAAGAGAGGGTGAAAGTCGTTTCGCGTTGTCTCTCTCGCTCCATCGCGAGCACCAATAATGCTATCTCTCTCGCTCTCGTTGCGTAGTCACGTGACTTTCACCTCCAAGTCGAGGTATGCCGTGCTCAGTCGGTAACAAAAACTGTAGTTGTATTTTTTCGAAGAATAGTTAGATTTTCAACAAAAACAGACAGTCATGTACTCGGTTCAGTGATTACGAAGCACGTGACATTTTTTTTGTCCAACAACACCTCACAGGTTTTCGCGAAAATAAGGTTAACACAAAATGTTCTATATCTCACGCACTCATACGTATGACGTTGTATCGAATTGCCGACAAGGAGTAGGTGCTACCTGCATATAACACGTCCGACCATTCATTATTGCTTGTTGTATAACAAAGCCAATAAAAACACGCATCACAACGAACTCAAAAAATCAGCATGCCTCGGCGAAACGCATAACGCCCGCCTTTGTGCCCGGGCGGGCGGTCAGGAGTGAAAAAAATGGAGAGATTATTGAACGTTTCACAATAAATCGGTCGTGTTTGCCGGTATCAGCCATGTTTTCTTTTTGTAACTTTTTCGACACAAGGGAAAATAATTCATTAAGCAATATATTCCTATTATTGTATTACGATGCCGAAAGAATAAATGATTTTGTGCAACTAACGTGTGAATGTGCGATTTGAAAGACTTGTTGAAAAATCTTGCTACACTTACAGATTGTCCTTGAAATCAGCAGTCACAGTCCCTTTGTCCGTTACGAATATGACTTTCGCAATGAAATCCTTTTTCGAGCGCAGCGTAATATCGACGATAGGCGCCGACGAAGTGCAATGAACAATGATTCATTTGATGCTTCAATGTCACTACGAGCTACAGCTTATCGCGATAAGGATTTCTCTGCTATCTCTTATGAAAAACTATTTTTTTTTTTTTAAGTAAAAAAACGTACGCCAAGTACATAAATGATACAAAAATATCTTTTTCTAAGAAACTGCCTTTAAAAAAAAATCCAAAATAAAAGGTAAATCACGCGAGCCAAGCTTCAACAAATATTTTTGAATATCCAATGTCAATGTTAATGATTAAAAAATTGTATAACTGAAAAAAAAAATCAAAAAAATACTTGGCACGTCCTTTCTTTTATGCATGAAGCGTTTCATTTGTATTCGAGGGACGGGCCAAGTATTTTTTTAATTTTATTTGTAAAGGGTCCGGATTCAACTTACTTGGTCGTCTTTTCGTCAACTTAACTGATGGTTGGAATTATCTGAGTTGAAAATACGTGATCGCCTACTGTACTATTATATAACTCAGTGGATAAAGTGCGTTTTTACGCACACTTCGCGTGCGTCAAAACCCATTTACACACGTAAAAAAAAAATTTCACGCACCAGTATCGTAATGTACTATTCTATAACGCATGTAGAAAAAGTTCCACTTTTCGGGCTGCGGAGCATTCGCAATCGAGCTCTTTTCTATCTCGTTTCTTCGTCTTCTACGCTTCTTAGTGGCTTTTAGGCCGCGTCTTTGAATATGGTGAATTATCGCCAAGATCAAAAAGTTAATAATAAATATGAATATTAAAGTGCTTAACTTGGTTAGCGAGCAAGATAAATTGTTAGCTCATAAAAAAAACATGTTAATACGTATCGTGGATGAACTTCAACACAAGCGGCTTCTAACACAGTTTATAATATCAAATATTCATTTATTTCCCCTCTCGGATATTACAATATCTGTTTTTAGTTATACTTAGTATCTTAATTATTGTATTCCACGAATTACAAAAAAGGAATATACCCCGAGTCAATGTCGAAGACAAAAGCCGTTTTGCGAACGACGCAATTAGAAAAAATAACAAGTAAAAAAATGTTGCGTAAAGATAAACTTGCACTAATTAATTTTATTATTAAGAGCTCTATTCAATGTATCATATTTAGGTTTAATTCTGTCTCGCTCCGTTTGTCTCGTTTGTTTGATTTGTCGTCTCGAAATCTCATAATGTTTTTGCGAAGCAATCTCCGATACACGGCAATCTCGAAGTATCCGAGGGAACGAGAAGCTTAATCGGCCGGTTTATCGCCGAAAACTTCGGAAACGAGAATCGGATACTTCGACAACTCTGCGAGAACGGCAGCATTCCCGAGAACGTGTATATTATCCTTGACGTATTGGATCGACCGTTTCTGCAAATTAGCGCAGCAGAGCCGATACGCCGTCAGTAGGTAGGTAATCGCCGTTTCGTTATTTATATGCTCCGACATATAAAGTTCGCAAGTTTTTTTGAGACCGATCACTTGATACTTGTCCGCAACGACGATTAGCTCGTCCACGATTTTGTCGATATCGTGGACTTCTCCCGTGTACATGTAGTGAAGAAACGCGGAGAAAATAGTGGCATCGCAATCTACTATTTCCACTGTATCGGCATTCTGCTCTTTCATGTCAGCGGTAAACATCGCTTTCAAAACCTCGCTATTGACCGCGACTATAACTTTGTGAGCGTACAATTTTTCACCTCCGACGGCAAAGGTTACATCGTGCAAATCCTCGCTGTTTGCAATGACTTTGAGCATTCTGCAAATATCGGCGCTGAAGTCCGAGACCCATGTGCCTGTGTCGAGTAGAGAATTATCTACATTTTTCACAATCGTGAGCTCGAAAAGCAGGATCAGCGTATCGTTTTGCAAATATGGAAACACAAACTTTTCGTCGAGACAATTCCCAAAGGATATTGTGTTGATATTCACAACAGAGTTTTGATTGCGCGTATGTTTCGTTAACAGCAAATCCCGTTCTCGGGTTACGAAGGACACACTCGCCTTCATTGTACGAAACTCAATTCCATTTGACAATACAAACTGTACGGATCCTATACCGCGAGTAGATGAATAGAGCGTCAATTTGCAGGTCGTTCCTTCCGCATTGGTCAGTACGAATTCGGGCGACGTAATCTCGTTGTAGCAATCCCGAAGCAGCGTCCAATCTTCCAAGGACCACTTGAAGCTGGTGAAGTCCTTATTCTGAGCACGCACTCTACCGTTATGTTCCGTTCGTCGCACGGTAGTCATGTTGCTCCGATGATTATATCGTCTACGCCGAGTCGCTTCCTTTTGATCTCGAGAATATTCGCGAGCAATGTATCTGTTAGATATATAACAAAAAAAGATAAGATAGGTCGTTGTTAAGTGCCATTATGAAAGGAGATTGAAGCATAACCGGAATAAAATAACACTCGGGAGTTAACAAAATTACATAGACGTACTTGCATTAAATTTTGTTTGAACCTGCGCAAAGCAATCGCTCTTCCCAGTTTTATAGAGGGCCGGCAGTTTTTTCGCCCAACGTCTCGGTCTGAAAAAATAAACCATTATTAATCTCAATATTGTTATAAAGATTTTTCTTGTAGATATTATAAACATTTGTATTCGCAATTCTTAACCGTCTAAAACTCTGAAAGTTTTAAAACGAATTTAGGATACTTGGAAAAAAAATGCTTAACTTGTATTTTTTCTTTAGTAAAAAAAACCAAGTACCATGGTTGAAATTTTTCTGAGTTGCAAAGCCATCGTGACTGTTTCTCAACCGAAAAATCGCTAAATATCATCAAAAGTAATGCGTTTTACAATACCGATTGAAAAAAATTAATCTTTCATCGATGACTCGCAACATTTATTTTGTATGGCTTAAATGCAGTGCAAAAATATCTGCCATTTATTTATTGATAATACATATTATCTGAACAACTAAAAATGTCGTGTTTCAAATATTTTTCCTCATTAGTAAATTATGTTAAACATTCTCTAAAAAAGTTTAAAAAAAGTATAAAAGAGGCTGTGATAAACATCCAAATCGAGATTTCAATTAATATTTTTTAAATATAAAAATCAGGTGAGAAATGAAAAGAAGGAAAAGAAGAAAGACTACACCGCCTGCGTATAGTTATGATTCAGTAATATCTAGGAGAAGTTAGTGGATAGGTAAAAAGGGATGCGGACAAGTGCATAAGCACTTTTGCAATTTCTTGAGTGTTGAACAGCGATGGAAATATCGTTTTTCACAACTTGACGATCATCGTCACGAACTAGCAATTCTGTATTTTCTTTTCCATGCATAAGAAAATTTTAAATCATATGTATTTCATGAATGTACTCAATAAATAAATGAATGAAAATAAATAAATAAAGAAATCAATAATAATGAATAATAACAATAAATGATAAGTGAATGAATGAAAATCAATAAATTCTCAGTAACAAAACTCTTAATGAATATGAATTGGAAAAAAAACCTATTTTAGGACGAAGAAAATTGTTCTTTCCTGTGCCTATCTATTCCGTAAGGAAACACAATTTTCGTTTTTCTTAAATGTCTGCGATTTTTAAATAACATTTATCACAGTTTTTTTTACCGACGGTGTTAATACGCGTCACGTTAAGGAGAAGTGGAGCGACTGTGAGTGAGAGAGATAGCTGCATTTTTCAAATGAACTTTTTCCAACGGTGTTAATTTCTTTGAAAAAAAAAAAAACAAAATTCGAGCCGGACGCAAAATTACATTGCGCATTCGTCCCGAACTTGCTTTTGTCTCGAAAAAATTAGCACCATTGAAAGAAGTTCATTACAGTTTTCGTTACCGACCGCGATCTTTTACGTCGCCTTTATCGCGTACTTTTTTTTGTCCAACAACAACTCATGGGTTTTCACCAAAATAAAAGGTTAACACAAAATGGTTTACATCTCTCACACTCATACGTATGGCCAGCGAACATAGACCTATTCTATCAAAAGAAAACCAATCAATTGAAGGCCACTCTGTTCTCTGCACTCTGTTGGTCTGCTCTTAAATTAACATGAAGAATATTTGAATATTGATTGTATATAATTATAGACACTGGATTATTATACTTTTTCCACCGAATAGGAAACGAAACTGTAATAAATAGAAGATTTATGTACAATGTCATCCCATTGAAAGTCAAATGAAAAAAAAAAAAAAAATTGCAATGTAGGTTTGAACCGCCAATCTCCGGGATACAAAAGAGATGTCTAAAACCATTCGGCTATCGTCTCAATTTGAGATGAGAAAGATGGAAATTGTTTAAAAGTTGTGAGATCGCTTGCTTTCAGAATTATTTCGAAATTTTGCGAATTCGTTAGTTGCGATCGAATTATTCATTTTATGTAATTGCACCCACATTATATTGTCTTTTTATTCGGTTTGTTGCCCACCTAGGCCTGCCGCCTGTTGAGGTGGGAGCATCATGGCGCCATTGCGGTAAGCCGCGTGAACGCGAGAGAGATCAAAAAATATGGTCGTGTGTATTCACACCGATGCAGCAGCGCTCTCGGTGGCTGGAGTGATTAGTAACCGATCACCCCGAGTAAATCGTACCAAGTCGGTCTATATGAAGAGAGTGGCACAGGTCCCCTCCGGGGACGAGCCAACTAATGGCAAAAAAAAAAAAAAAAGTCGGCCTATAGGACATGTACTTTCCATGTAGTTCTGTGTTCTCTGGTGTATAAAATGGCATATAAAACGGCCGACCATTATTTACTGCTTGTTCTATCAAAAAACCAATGTAAAAGCAAGCATCACAAAGAATTCAAAAAATCACGATGCCTCGACGAAACGCATAGTGCCCGCCTTTGTGCCCGGCCGGCGGTCGGGAGTGAAAAAAATTACGATTGAACGTTTCACAAGAAATCGGTCGTGTCTGCCGGTATCAGCCATGTTTTATTTTCGCAACTTTTTCGACACAATGGAAAATCATTTATTAAGCTATATATTCCTATTATTGCATTTCGATGCCGACAGAGTAAAGGATTTCGTGCAACTAACGTGTGAATGAGGGATTTGAGAGACTTGTTGAAAAATCTTGCTAAACTTACAGAAATTCAGATCGTCCGTGAAATCAGCAGTCGCAGTCCCTTTGTTCCGTGCGAGTGTCTTCTGTTACGAGTGTGACTTTCCCAATGAAATGCTTTTTTTGAGCGCAGCGTAACATAGACGACAGGCGCCGATGAAGTGCAATGAATTCGTTTGATGTTTCAATGGCACTCCAAGCTCTCCGATTTCCCCGCAATCTCTTGTACGGCGAGACAAAGAACCGGGAATCCACACGTGCTCTCGAGATACGTTATAACTTTTGAATGCTTTGAACCTATTCTCACGGCAACACGCGCGGTTGACGTCGCTTTGGAATCGCCCGTCCAGATTGATGCGGTACGCGGCGATTGGCTTGCTGTGGTACATACGTTCTGATATCGTGAACAGCCTAGAATCACTTGTGTTACGTCCCCGCCGCGGCTTCTACTGTTCAGCTCCGCGCTGATTGGTCGATGAGAAGTCCGCGATGTCGTCGGGGATTGGCGCTGTAAAATAACTATAAAAATAGTTCTATGGAACCGGGAACTTTGAAGAAAAATATTACACTGTTCACTTTCGGCTAAATAATTTTCAATGAAAATCAAACACAATACTGCACAAACATATTGATCGATGGGTAAAAGTAAATATTGCGTCTTGGTCACTCTCTGAACGATGTATATTACGAACTGCCCTCAATGAGCCAAAATTATTCTTCCTGTTTGTTTCATCCTCCAAATCAACGTAAAAACGTTACAGAATGTGGGAGTGAGTTGCTTCAACTTATTTCAACCAATAGCAAAGGGGGATGTGCTCTAACATATGCCTACGCCACTTTCCCTCTCTCGCTAAAAATAATTATTTTCTATAACACTACCCTATTTCGAAACGTTAACTTCCTACCTCGCGTCTATCTTGGACTGCGCTTAGGAAAAAAAAACTTGAGTCGACGGTGGTCCCGACTTCGGGGACTCAAGAGGCATGCCGGCCATTTGGCTATTGTCTTTAACACGCGGTCCATTAACTATGTACGTTTGAAAAGGCTCCATTCTCTCTACTTATTTATCTCTGTATGCCCGTTTTAAAATCTACATAGACAAATCGAGCTTATGGCTTCTCGGAATTCGAAGGAAAAAGTACGTTCGCATCCTGGGCGTTCACAATTTATTTCTCTTCGACAAATATTCTACCGGGGGTTGAAACCCTTGAGCGATTTTACTGCCCTTGAATGCTTAGTTCTCGTCGTCGAGAAGACAAACAGATTTCTCTAAGTTTTCGTCCCAGTATTATTGCTTGAAAGTACAGCTCCTAATAATAATAATTCCGGGCGGAGGAATAATAAAAAGATGCGTTTCAAATTCGCGCTGCGCTACTTCTTCCGTGCGTCTATCAATTTCCTAGTTTTCTATCGTATCGACGAACAGCGAGATTCGCGGTTCGTCGCAGTATTTACTAGAAGTAGAGACGTGGAAACATCGGTATTTTACTTTTAAGTAAAATGAGCGTTAAAAATTTCTTACTTGATCAACCGTATGTTTTTTAGCCGCAGTTGCCAATGCAACTTTAATTACCAAAAATTTTGTTTATGCCATTCGATTGGTGGTTATCCGTTGGTGATCGTTGGTGTATTTGAAACGTTTGATGGTTAATCGTTTAATTACAGTATTTGAAAAACAAAATAAGCCCCAAAGGTAGCCATACATAATTTTTATTTGAATTCGCACCAAACGGAGTTAAATCGATTGAAGACAAACGAGTGACCACCAAACGTTTCAATTGACTTAAATAGGGTAAATAGCGGAAGTCTTTCAAAAATGTATTCCGAATAATTTACGCGTTCTACGCCATCTACGCAATCCTTTCCATATTTATACAAATATCTTTTATTTAACTCAGTGCGAAAAACGCGATTTTACGGGTCCAATCCCGTTTTTCACACTTTGTTAAATAAAATTTTGTACGATTCTCGACGGAAAATCTTTTTCTTGACTCGTGTGATTGCAACACTCGTGAGAAGAAGTTTTTCTGCACCCGCATCGTAATGTACTGTACACTTCATAAACTTCACGTGCTGGAAGGCTTCACCAGCTTTCAAACATTGGATGGCTCAATAAAAACAGTTCGGGGATATCCAATCCAGTTTCCTCGATTTTACGTTCTACCAAATCTGTATATCTGGCAGTTCCACATTCAAATAAGCGCCAGCGGTAACGGCGATTGTTAGAAAATCCACAATCATAATAACTACCACTCGTTAGCTTTGATCATCGCGAGCGCCAGTTCAGTCATTACGAGGAAAATTCCGAGAAAAATACAATATTTGATTTTAATAGCCTAAGATTGTTAAAGACGCGACATCACTGCAGGAAATTATATAACATAGCCTCAGATACGATTGATGTGATGAAACATCACAGCAAATCTGTGAGCGCCAGTCGGTGCAAGGCGTTGAATGAGGAAACGCTCGTAACAAGAGTCAGAAAGGTACGTTCCTTATAGCTATAAAGTAAACACGTGACAAAATTGATATCTGTAAAATCTGAAACATTTCAGTGACAGACGAGAATGAACATATCAAGTGGGCAACCCTATGTATCCATATGCTGCAAACAAGACACAACGTACCCCCCCAGTACGAGATGCTACTGGAATGCCTCTTTGTTCACAGTACTCACAATTTTTCCAAAATTGCTCGATCCCTTCGTCATTCCGCGGTCTGAGTTGAATGCCATGGTTCCCGGTCACACGATACCTTGTCCGAACGATACTGCCTGCTATTCGGATCTCAATTCAGAAATCAACATTTCAACGTATTCATTTGGCAATGGCGCGGCCTCCATGAACGAATCGGTATACGGTGATCTGGCATGCAGACTCGACGGCAGACAATATTGTTTCAAATCGCGCGTATCCGTCGGAACGGAAAACATAACGTCCATTTGCGAGGCATTCTTCAACTGGGAAACGTCAGCGACGTATTACAGGGCAAAATCATATAAAAGTCAACAATTGACTGTTGGGCCGATGTCCATAACGTTGCTGTTTCTCTTGGCAACATTCGTCATTTACACGATTATACCGGAATTGAGGAATCTTCATGGATTAATCGTTCGGACTTACATGCTGTGTTCCTTCGCGGAATGTCTGTCGACAATGTTGACGTTTTTGTACCCGACGATCGGCATCAATAACTGCATAAGTAATTCATAGCCTTTTGCATAATCGCACATATTGTATCATATCAAAGATAATCCAATAACTTCTTCCAGGCATTTTTTGGCACTTCGCGTATCTGTCAACTTTCTCTTGGTTGAATGTCATGTCCTTCGATATTTGGTGGACATTTCGGTGAGTCGGTTTCGGTTGCATTCATAGCCATTATTGCCGTTCGAATGTCTTTGCGGATAACCGTTTGTGGGTGTCATTGCCGTGTTTCCAGATCGCTGCAATGTTCTTCGAAACAATCGAAGCCCCGAAAAAAGTATATCATCTATTCGATTTACGCATGGGGACTCCCGATGATAGTATTTGGGGTTAGCTTAATCATAGAGTTCCTTCCTGATGGGCCAAACGGAATGATAAAACCAATACACGAGGGTCACTGGCTGTTCGGTTGGTATTCAGCCGTTTCGATCGTATTGTACATATTTCTTTGTATGCAATGTTTTATTCTTTGTAGGGTTTCAGAGAATAATGGTCTATCTTGAGATTCCTCTGGCGATTACGGCAGCTTTCAATATATTCTTCTTTGTATTAACAGCCAGAAGCATAACTAGTCAAAAAAAGGCCATGGCTGAATGTCTCGAAGAAACTGCCTGTCGACGGTTCGATGATGAGAAAAGCAGGTACATCAGATTAATTACACTGTGTGCGACTGGAGGAATGTGTGAAGCAACTCATTACAGCTCCATATTTTATCAGATAGAAAGGGCCTTATGTTTTTGTCACATTCACTGCTCGAAATGACTTTGAGTTTTCTTACAGATTCTATCTTTATTTATCGCTTTTCATCTTCATGGGAATAACAAGGTTGGAGAATGCAAGCGCGACTCTTATGCCGGCGGCACTACCGTATTTTGTTTTGTACATCCTGAGCCTTCCAGAAATGTTGGCAGGCCTGATAATCTTCATATTGTTCGTCTGCAACATCAGAACAAAGCGGCTATTGTCGAAACGCCTAGGATTGAAGGACTGGACAGTAATTCAGTGGACTAAACATGCCATTCCTCGAATTGGAGCACTCGCACGACAACTATCACCGAGCCACAAGTACCATCTCAATCATTGAAGAACATATCAACGTTAACTATGAACCCCCTCCCTGGCATTGTTGCGAACGGTTGAAATACGATTCAAATATACCGTGACATTGGTTTAATCGATTAACCCCATATTTATTTTAGTATATGCGTAGACGGTTATCACTTTTCTTAACGTACCGTGTCTTCGATTGATTGATTCTCAAAGATGGGAGAGAAAAATAGTTTTGAGCTCGAAGCATTTGTTCTCATATCTTTGGGGACCAATATCTTCGATCTCGCATCCCTCTTATATTTACATGTTTCATGCAAATTTTGATTAAATACAAACATGTTCATACACACCGAACATAATTTTTGTTAATTAATTAATAAATCAAGAGCGTACAACGATGATGGTCATCCGACGACGACGGTCCACCGTTTGGACGGTTCAACAAACGGTGCTAGCATTGCGGCGTGCTAATGTCTACGTAACCGCGTTACCGTCTATGTAATAAACAAAAAGACGGTCTATGGACATATACATATGGAATGTTGAATACAGATGTTCTGTATATTAAATCGCTCTTTAACCGTCGACCAACCGTTTTTCAACCGTGTATGAGTTTGCCGGGCATTCAATAAAAAAAATGTTTGGCTAAATTTGGGCCTTATTTCATTTTCCAAGTACTGTACAATTTCCCAAAACGGTTTTTTCAAACAAAAAAAAAGGTATGCCAAGTACATGAAAAGTCTGTCCACAAAAATTATTCAAAAAAACTTTGAGCCTATTTTATTTTCCATACGGCAACAATCACCACCAATCGAATGGTATCCACAAAAAAATTCAATCAAAGTAGCATTACCATCTTTATACAGCTGACTTTTTGTTTTTTTTACTAATCGAGTGACCACCAAACATTTTAATTGAATGAATCATAACCACGAAACGATTCCGCATCAATTGAGCCCCCTTTGAAGCACATTAAAAAAAAAGTTTGGCTGATTTTGGGCCTTATTTTATTTTGTAAGTACTGTAATTGAACGATTGACCACCAAATGTTCTAATTGCGTTATTCGTGACCACCAAACGCTTCCGAATTGATTAAGCCCCAATTCGTGTAGTTCAAAAAAAAATGTTTGGCCAACTTTAGGCCTTGTTTAAATTTTTTTTTTTTTTTATGAAACGAGTGACCACCGAACGATATAACTAGACTACCAATCACCACCAAACGACCACCGATCGATTGGTATATTCCAAATTTTTTAAAAGTAAAGTTTGGCAAACTTGATGCTCTAGCGTATGGTCCGCATGCTCACTACCGTATTGCGCGTTGCTGAAACCCCGGCCCAGAGCTTATTTGGTTTTTTTAAATTTTTAACTAAACGAATGACCACCAAACGTTCTAATTGTGTTATTGGTGACCACCAAACGATTCCGAATCGATTAAGCCCCAATTCGCGTGGTTCAAAAAAAAAAAATGTTTGGCTAACTTTAGGCCTTGTTTAACATTTGTTTTTTTTTCATTAAACGAGTGACCACCAAACGATATAACTAGACTACCAATCACCATCAAACGACCACTAATCGATTAGTATAGGCCTCTTTTTCTATATTAAAGCTGTATGGCTAACTTTATCCAGCTAAAAACGTTCGGCTAACTTTGGGTCTTATTTTCTTTTTCGAGTACCGCAATTGAACGATGAAGCACCAAACGTTTTAAATACCCCAACAATCACCACCAAACGACCACTAAACGAATAGTATAAACAACATTTTTGTTAATTTAAGGTGCATGGCCAACTTTATACAGCTAGCTGGTAAAACATTACCAATAGCCGAGGTTTAATAACCGGAAAGATATGCGGTTATTTCGTCAGTTATTTACCATACTCACATCCTCGGCTCTCCGCGAACGCGCAACGAGCGACGTTGTCGCCCAATCACGGATGCCGCGCGGTTCAGCGACGAATTCCTCCAAAATTCACTTCAATATCTTGCCAATAATTATGCCCCGCATTTTCTTTATTTAGACCTTGCTCTCTTGTCACCCTTCCAAAATTCGTCATTCTCAATGTCGAGACGAAATATTCATGCCAATATTCGCGATTTATACATCGCATCCTCTCGGTCACGCTCGTTGCCGCTTTCCGAAAATAAAAATATCCATTTGCCGCTCTATTCGTGACACGGCGCGTCGGTTGTAAGAAAAAAAAAAAAAAAAAAAAAAAAAAATCCGCCGCTCGGCTCTCGTGGAGCCCCGTGACACGAGCTCGTCGATTCGAATGCATCGAACGACGAGAATAATCCCCGCGATCGCCGTACGCGCGTGATAATCGTTCGATTTTTGTTTTCTTTCATCGTCGATATCGCCGATTCGCGGATACAATTACGACGCGTGTCAAAAACGTAGCTCCGCGGTTAATTTTTTTTTTCTTCGTTCCGACAGAGCGCGAGAGAAGGCATCATGCGCGTTGGAAGGAGCGCAGAGAAAAATTGGGTCGATGTGGGAAAGATGGCGGCGTCTACTGGTCCGTGAGATGCGCGCGCGAGGGAGAGAGACGGAGATTGAACAAAAAAAAGGAAGAGAGAAAAAAAAAGGAAAAATCCGCACTTTGTAGGTTTTGCTCAAAAAGCGCAGCGCCGAAATCGCCGTGTATTTCGGTTCGACGAAACGGACATATTCTCGCGGCCGTCGAATCGACAATGTGATAAAACGATAAAACCGCTCGTTCGAATAACACAAAAAGCTTCGAGCATGAACGCGATTACGTGAGATATATATATATATATTTAATGTTGAGATCGGTGAAAAGTATAGTTTGTTTACGACGGTGCTTGTGTAACCGAACGACGAGAAGCCGAGTGAAGGAAAACGGTGAAATAAAATTAATCTAACAAAAAACACGCGTATTTTGTGTTTTTTGTCGGTGTTTTTTTTTTCCTTTTTTTTTTTTTTCTTTTTTCGTTCAACGTACAACGGAGACTGGCGAATTAATTCGTTGCCGGACTTCGGCCCGGTTACACGATTAACAGACATGCTGAAACAATTGCAAATGGGGATGAGAGCTTTTCTCCTTATGGCTTCCCGTGTGTGGACCTGCGTCTGCTTTCTACTCAAGAAGCAGGTTAGAGCCGTAAGTAGGTGCTTCGCGCCTGTAGCCTTTTCTCCCTTTCTCGAAGCCGCACGCAATCGAAGCCCAATCGACGATTCGCGCTTGTGCGGCTCCGTCGCACCGGAAGAATCGCGTGTTTTTCTTAATCATTCGTCATCGACGTTGCACGGCATATTTTTGTGTTCGCTTTATCGAACTTTGCACCCAATCTCTTATCTCTGTTTATCGCACTGTTCGTTTTTTTTTTTGTTTCGCATTTTTTTTTTTTTGGCAATTTGTCGGAAGAGATCGCGGAAACAAAAAAAGATATGTTTCGAAACCCGGAAAAATTCGACTTTTTTATCGATTTTTCGTCCCTGATCAAATTTTTTCTGAATTCTTTTAGAAGAGAATTTTTTTTTTGTTCAATGCGAAAGCTTTTACGCAGTAGATAGTCGAATAGGAAGAATCGCGCGAGGCTCGCAGCGGCTTTATCGTTTCGATGAATTTTTTTCTAGATTTCGCAGATGCAACCGGTCAAATACGAAATCTTCCCGTTGTCTCCTCTGTCGAGGCATAGACTGAGTGAGTATCGAAAAAAAAAATTGTTGCGCAGCGATGATAAATTAACGAACGAATAATAATTTTGACGATTTTTTTTGGTTTCCGACTAATGGCTACGAAGGCATAGTCAAGAGGAAAGTATTGGTGCTGGATCTGGACGAGACGCTGATACATTCGCATCACGACGGCGTCGCGAGGCCGACCGTTCGTCCCGGAACTCCTCCCGACTTTGTTCTCAAAGTGACGATAGACCGACATCCGGTTAGATTTTTTGTTCACAAGAGACCGCACGTCGATTTCTTCTTGGACATTGTTAGTCAGTGGCAAGTATCGACGATAATGAAGAATCAAAAAAATATTCTTACATTTACATAATTACGCTGGAATGGCGGGTTTCGAATTTGATGAAAAAAGGAAAAATTTTGATGAAAATTCAATGGAAATTTTAAGATAGTGAGTTTTAACATTCTGGTCAAATGTGGGATTTCAAGAGAATTTCGAACGTTTCCCAATGGGATAAAAATCTGAAAAAGATCGGGCGGTGAGAAAATGCTGAAAAGATTGACCTTGCATGATAATAATACCAAAATGTTATTAAAAGACGAAAAAATCAATTGTTCACTATATTACCCGGAGACTCAACTTTTTTTTGTGGTAAAAAAGATTCGTTAATTTTTTTTGAATACGTATGAATGTTTTCACAATTTTATCTAATTTTCTTTTACTCCATTTTTACCATTTATTTTCTCTAAAAGAACACTATTTTAAAAAATTGGACGAACGTCTGGAGGAATTCATACACATACAGAAAAATTAACGAATCAACGAATTTTCAATTTAAAAAAAGTTAGATTACTCGGTAATTCGTTGAACATTTAATTTTTTCATTAATTTGTTAATATCATTTTATCATTGTTATTTTGTAAAATCGATCTTTGCAGCAGCATCGATGTCTGATTTTCTTTCTGTGTTTTATTCCATTGAGAAGTGTTTGAATTTCTCATTGAATCTCACGATTGGCCGGCCTGTACCGGACCTACCTTAATGCATAAACTCGTACATTAAATTTTAATGTGCAAGTAATAGACTAGACAGCAAGAGAAGGCTGAAAAAGGTGTTAAACCCAAATGGCACTTTCTAAGACGTGAAACGAGATTTTTAAATTTTTTTAAGCTTGATTATTCACTGGATTTCTCCTTTTACAGAATTGTAGTTATAAAAATGTTTTACAAAGAATTAACCCATAATGCCTATATACTATCGATTCGCCAAAATATACATTTTGATTACGTTTTCTTAAATTTTGGATTACAGTTCGAATTTTGACTATTCAATTCCGAGATTGCTGCTCGAAAAATGCGGGATGTGGTTTCATGAATTGAACGTAACATTTTTAAAACAGCATAAAAATTCCACAAAAGGCGACGAAAATTTGAAAAACCTCGCAAAACGAGTGATTGTTGCTGTTATAACAATAATAAAAAATGCATTTATTTGCGTAGAGATCAATTCCTTTGTAGAGAAAGTTGATAACTTCATTTTAAAAAAAATGGGGCCAAATCTTCAACCGGTCTTAAATTATTCGGGCAAAATTAGTAAAAAAAGATGCTTCTTCGAGACAAACGCGTTGAAGATCCGCAGAAAAATCGGGACCTTGCCTTCAAAGTTAACCACACTGTAAAAACACTTCTCGAGATTAGCTTCTCGTCTAGTATTTTAGTTAGATTTTTACCGATTAGGAGTATACACCAAACGGTACACCAAAACATTTCGAAACGATTCTAATAAAATAATGTTAATAAAAAATTAATATTCTCCGATGCTTAGTTCTCTCAAAAACTGTAGTTAATATTGTATTTTTTTTACTTTTCTTTAATTCTACTATTAAAGTACTCCAAATTCAATGAATTACTTTAATTTCACTGTATGAAGGTACATTCATTTTCCATCACAATTGTTCATTAAATTGTATTTACTTGTGCATAAAAACTTCCAATTTGTTTAAAACATTTTAGATATAATCTGATCCAATTCAATTTTAGGTATTTTAGAATCGCTCAAGACATTGTTCAAAGCTCCACTCCAAAGGTCAACTTTCTATTTTTCTGTTCATTGCTACTCTTTACTGATCGTAAAGAGAGAAATTCATCAACGAAATAAACATTGCCGCATCGTATCGAGAGATTCGGATAAACGATATTTTGTGATTTTTCCGCAGGTACGAACTGGTAGTTTTTACAGCATCGATGGAAATCTACGGAGCCGCGGTGGCTGACAAACTAGATAACAACAGGGGAATCCTAAGGCGTAGATACTATCGGCAACACTGTACGCCGGAGATGGGTTCCTACACTAAGGATCTCGCCGCCATTTGTTCGGATCTGGCATCGGTATTTATTCTCGATAACAGCCCTGGAGCCTACAGAGCTTATCCACGTAAGTTCTTCGACGAAATTTCGTCTCAATTACCATAAACTAATTGAACCTTAATGCTCCTAAAAATCCTGAAGATTTCCTTTCATTTTTCTTGTCCTAAAAATGTCCTTTCATTTTTGTCGTCCTAAAAATGTTCGTTCATTTTTCTTGGCCTAAAAATGTCCTTTCATTTTTCGTGGCCTAAAAATGTCCTTTCATTCTTCGTGGCCCAAAAATGTCCTCTCTTTTTTTCGTGGCCTAAAAATGTCCTTTCATTTTTCTTGTCCTAAAAATGTCCTTTCATTTTTCTTGTCCTGAAAATGTCCTTTCATTTTTCTTGTCCTAAAAATGTCCTTTCATTTTTCTTGTCCTAAAAATGTCCTTTCATCTTTCTTGTCCTAAAAATGTCCTTTCATTTTTCTTGTCCTAAAAATGTCCTTTCATTTTTCTTGTCCTAAAAATGTCCTTTCATTTTTCTTGTCCTAAAAATGTCCTTTCATTTTTCTCACCGTGGAAACATTCCTCGAATTGCCGTTTCTTGGAATATTCTTCACTTTTTTCGGTGCTCCTTGAATTTTTTTATTACAATTTCTTCGATGATTCTGAGATAAACTTTTGCCCAAAATTTCGTATTACTGTTATGAACCAAAGAATCAAACGTTGTACGTGGAAAGGTAAAATCGTCCGTACGTGGAAGATCGAAATATCATCCTGTTTATTTTCAAAAACCTTGAGACCTATTTCGTCCTTTCAGTCGCGAGTCCTGTGAAGCACGCTGATTCGATTATATGCCTCGCATATGCCTCGTCTGAAAAGAAAGATTCATATTACTATTGCATATTACTATTAATTTTCTTCACCATGAATGGCCCTCACTATCTCGAAAAAGTTCTGGAAATGCCCTTGAATTTTTCATGGATCTTTTACCGCGCACAATGACTTCCATATTTATGGGGAATCGATCAGAATCAATAGAACAAAATCTATCAAATCATTTATGGGTTTCTACCCATAACGGCGGAGATGGCGATGGCAATAGTTATGTGGCGAGGATTCACACATTTTTTTGGATGTTCCCCGAGCAAAATCGCTTCCTAACAATTCTTCTCGCTGTTTAAGAACATTCAGTTTTCCTACAAATTCTAAGAAGTTTTTAGAATAAATTTTACGGTTTCTTTCGAATGCTAACTATTTTCCCTGTGCTTTCCGTATTAACATTCTAACAAGTTTTTACTTTTATGAACCTTGTGATTGTCTACTGCTCTGAGAATTGTCTATTGGATCTACTTGATTTGCGGTTGACTTAAAAAAATTCAGTTGCCGCCTTTCCGATTATTTTTCGGTCGCAGAGCCCGAAACTGTATTCAAAAAGACTCTGGAACGTTGTTCGTTCCTGTTCGCTTGCAGGCACTTCGACCAGCAAAGGATTAACGGCACGGATTAATATGCAAAATCACTTTACGTCCCATTGGCATTTTTCCCCGTAATTCTTTCGAATTTTTTCCCGTAATTATAAAACCCATTATCACATTTTTATCGCCGTAATTTCGCTATCAGATTCCAACTCTATTTTTTCCCCAATCTGCAGTTACACAATTTGATCGTTCTGTAATTATTCATCACATTGTATACCGTTATATCCAATTTTTCGATATAATTTCAAGAATATCAAGAAACGCGATAATGCGATGTCGAATACTTAAGGATGCACTTCGTGCATTTCCAACCAAAAGTTTAATTCGATCACAATGTCTATGCTTCGCAATACACAAAAGATTTGAAAAAAAATCAATCTCATCTGAGATATCTTTAAATTTGCATAATAACAATGCCGAAAAGTTATTAATAAATGATTTTTGAAAAATAACTGTTTCAGAGAAATCAGAAAATGTTTCCGATGTTTTTTTATTTTAAATGAGTCCCTTGATTTTTTTCGAATAAATAAGAATCACCTTAGAATTTTCTTATATCTCAAAATTTTTTCATTAATATGAAAAATCGATGTAAAGGCACGAATTGTGGATTCGTTTACGTAGAACGATTTCACACTGCGCACAATACGTTTTGTGGCGGCTTCGGCAACAATTCCGTAGTTGTCGCGTTGAAAAAAATTACAAAATCGAAGCAATAAAAAATATCAGAAGCTTCGAAAAAAAATCATATGGATCTAAAAAATCAATAAAGTCATTAGAGAAGTGAAAGAAGAAGGTTTAATGATTATTTATTAAAAACAATTTTTTTTTTTCAAAAACAAAAAAGTTTCTTCGCGAATTATTAAAATAACTTGTCGACATTATTATTCCCAAATCGATGTTCTTAGAAACTCCAAAACAGTTTTTTTTTTTTCAGATTTCTAGTCTTTTTTTTTCAATGCTACTTTATACCATTAAGCTTCTAAATGCTACTAAAACTCACTTTTTAAGAGACAGAAATGTAACTATCGAATCGCATATCTCGAAAACGAATAATCGGAATCCTTTTTTTCCCAACGCTTCTACAATAATCCCGCGCTAATCTTTCCAAAGCCTCTATAACTAAATTGTCACAGCGAACACTGCAATATTCCGAGTTAAAAAAAAGAAAATTTCTTCATTACAGACAACGCCATACCGATAAAATCGTGGTTCAGCGACGCCGGTGATACGGCATTGCTGAGTTTGCTTCCAGTCTTAGATGCTCTCCGTTTCACGCAAGACGTTCGCTCGGTACTTTCAAGAAATTTACACCTACCCCACACCGGGTAGCCCTGTCCTGATGAATCGAATCATTAGAGTAGATTAGAAATCGAACTGCTAACAGTTTAGTGTGTCTAACTTTAGGATTACTACTGTTATTAATAATAGGGACATTAGGACACTGCTATCCAGGTAAAGTGATGACGATGATGATGATGTTAAAAGGCCCCCTTCTTACCTCCGAATCCTGTTCAATCGTATTTTTTTTCTTTTTTTTTCTATAATACTCGTGAAATTGGCAATAACGAGTGCATGACAGAGGGATCAGCGGGACTGTCAGTCTATACTTACGTCAGCACAAAGCGTCCTAGGATCGTATCCTCGATTTTACCTTTATTTTCTCTTTCGTTCTCTCGAGCCTTATTCGACTTACTGTATATACTCTATCACAGCAACCCGATTATAATTGACCGATAAACGAATCGCGCATCCGCCGGAGATCAGAATCTTCGGCACTCGAACTTTTTTGCGAATCAGTAACGATGAATAAAAGAAAGAATATCAAAGCCTGAGTTAATCTTCGATTAGGCCATTATTTTTTAGTTTGTTCTTCTTCCTCTCGGTATCAATGCATCGGGCGTTGAAAACGCTGAATTATTTTTCTTTTTTTTTTTTTGGAATGTTAAGCCTGAGTTGTGTTTATATACCATTGAACCTAGGATCGCTAGAGATGAAGTACTAAGTCACATATGCGCCGGACTTCGCTGTAACTCACTGTATCAGTGAGGCAGTCGAGTCCCGATTATATAACTAATCTAATAAAGAGTATTAATAAATATTACGAAAAAAAAAGGAAGTACGTAATTTTGTTTTTGTTATGTCGTCGCTAAATTGAGGGAAAAAAGTGAAGAAATAAACGAGAAAAACTCGTTTGAGGATAAGCAAAAAAAAACGAGAGGATTTTTCGTTTCAACGTTTGAGTGAAAGTAAAATCCGCGATTATTGCTCCGTAATTGGTTCGTTCGTCCGATAATATATTTAAAATGAGAAACGAAAAAAATGAAAATAACATTAATAATAAAAAAATATACAACTTATCGATATTTGCGTGATTTGTACATATTAGACGGAAAAAATGTAAGCGTCATTCGTAGGAACAACTGTTTCTGTCTGCGCGTACGGTGTCATTGGGTCATAAGTAGATTTATGTTAGTAGATGGGAGCTATATATTATATATATATATATATATATATACACGATACAATATATATTGATTTCGATTTTTATCAATAATTCCTCGAGTACGAAGGAAAAAATAGACAAAAGCCAGCAGTGAGACAAAACGAATTGGGTTGCACAAGGTTGAAGAATCTGCGGCTACTCGCTCTCGCGAAATAAAAGAAGAAAAAATGTTTCAAGTGGAAAAAAACAAAAGAAAAACGTATGTGCTTGTTTTTTGACCAATTTTTATATGAACCGTTTTTTCTCGACGTTGAATTGCAGAAAGTACATCGGTGAAAAAGAAAAAAAAAATACAAAAAAATATTTGCGGAAAGAACCGTATATTTGAGGGAAAACACAAATTTTCAACAATGTTACATAGTAAAACTACGATGTACGTTGGGGTACAGTATGAAAACCAAGTCGATTTATTAAATACATAAAATATTCAACTCCTTATAGCCCTTTGTTTGTACTGCCACTTGGTAAATTGTTTATTGAAAAGAAAAAAAAAACATTTCTTATGGCAGAATACGATCTAATGGCGATTTACACCGATTCACCGTTTTATATATATATGCAAAAAAAAACAAAAAGAAATACAAAAGGAAAAGAGACTCAACCATATCGCCAGATAATAATAAAAGCTAATTACAAATTAGATAAAGATTCGTTTAAAGTAGAAGTTAGTTATACCTTGTCAATGTTTACTCTTTGGGGGGATCCTCTCGAATCATTTCTAAGGAACTATCGGAATTATTCGTACTACTACCGCTGTGAGCATCGTCCTCGTGTTCGGTGGTCTTTCCTTGATGAGTTTGACTCGATGTATCCAATTGCCACGCTGGTATCGACGGCGGTGCGCTTGGAAATTGTTTTCTGTTCATACGACGAATAAACAACGATCAATTATCTTCTTTTTTTTTTCATTTTTGTAGCCGACGCATTGTAACGAAAAAAAAATTGAACGAAATGTGCGAATTGCCTTCTCATTTTTATTACCTCTCGATGACGATTTATTGTGCAGGTTTTTTCTTTCGCCGTTAAGTCTAGCGTGTTGCGAAACTAATGGAAAAGAGGGAAAACTGAGCTGACGATCTAAACTAGAGCCCGTAACCATGTGTGAAAATATTACCGATCATTTTGATGAGGGAAGACTGGCGCTTCGACTTGTGAAGTATCTACAAAATTACCATCCAAAAATTCTAGAACTTCTAGAGCAAAAGCTTAAGAAACGGCCTGACTGAGATAAATTACGGGGTATGTTAGGAAGCTACGTTGCAGTAGTAGGCAATACTGCACTGGCGTTTCAAAATTCGCCAGTCTCTATGAGCCAGTTTCCACCGTGCCAAAGATCGGACTGAAAGAGATCCGGATCTAATGGCGAAATTCTTGTAGAACAAAAATTGGCTGAAGAGAATGGCTTCGATTGGCTAAAATGGATTGTAGAGGTGGCTGATTCAAGTGCCTGATTGGTTATTGGGTCGGGAACATGAAGTTCGCTGGCATTTGCCACCAGATCCAGATCTTTTTCAGTCGGATCTCTGGCACGTTAGAAACTGGCTCAGACTTCAATGCCAGTCAGTAAGTTTGGTAGCCGACTGGTCTGGGGAAGCAATTTTGGAACATACCCCCGGAAATAACCCACTGTAAAACAATCGCCCTGGAAAAGATGTCCCGAGGCTGTGTTTCTGAATTGCTTTCCAGTCCAGTTGGCTACCAAAATTACTGAGTCTAAAATTGGAGTCAGAGACACTGGTGAGTACTAAACGCCAGTACAGAATTTCAAAATGCAGTACTACCAGATAATGAAACGCATTTTCCGAACATACCCCGGAAAATACGGAAATCATGAGATGGGTTTTTTCCCTACTGGATTGAAATAACCACATTCCTGCCCACTAACGCGAGGAAAGTGGTCATTTTAACTCAGTAGGGAAAAAAAGTATTCGATGCTACACGGAAAGGAGCTGATTTTCACCTCGTGTGATTTCAGCTATGCTCGGCAGCAATTTTTACCTTCGGCAAAAATCACGCTTTCCCACCCTTGTATGTACCATAATATACTTCTCCGGTCGTGGTTACCAAACGAGCGAGGATATGTTCTAAAATTGCTTCCCAGTCCAGATCGTTACAGAATTTACTGAGTCTAGTATTGAAGTCAGTAACACTGGCGAATTTTAAAACGCTAGTGTAGTACCACCGGTTACTCAAATGTAATTTCGGAACATACGCTGGGTTCTTGTTGAAAAATGACTTGAACATTCTCGTGGTATCTAGACATTTTTTCGAAAGTACGATTTTCCGAAAGTACAATTTCCCGAAAGTACAATTTTCCGAAAGGACAATTCCCCGAAAGCACCATTTTCCGAAAACAAAACATCTCACGAATGGGATTTTACCTATTGCAAATTATCAGAAAACACTATTTTCACACACGCATCGAGATGCTAGTGCCGCCACGCGCGACCGGTGAGTGCCACGAGCTCTCGCAGACGAATTTTTACATCTTTCAACTTTCGGAAAATTGTCCTTTCGGGACATTGTTCCTCCGGGAAATTGTTTTTCGGCGAATTTTCCGTAAACCCGTTTTCGTATATACATCACTATTGCATCTTTTTCTAGGTCGTCTACCCGACCATCCAACATGTAAGGGTTTCGCGAAGTGTATGAATCAATCGTGTTAATAAAATGGCAAAAACTCCGCCATTTCCAATCTGAACTATAAAAACGAGAAGGAAATTACAAAATCACGATTTCTGCAAAGGCAACAGAGAGAACTCAAGTTTCGAATACTTTCTACTTTTATCCACAAAAAATTCTTTTCTATGGATCTTTCTTCGCGTATTAAAGTATTAGAAAAAAATGATATTACTCTGTTTCTATGGAGAACAAAGGATTAATCGGCTTTGGAACAAACCTCGACAAGAGAAGTCCTTTGAGACTGGCTAAATCTTGCTTCAATTCCTGAACCAAGTGAGGGATGGTCGGATCCGTGGATTGACTTTGCGTGAGTTGCTTAACGCTGGACTCGACTTTGGTAATCGACTCTTTCATTTCTCTCATTGTGCTCTGTACGGTTTTGTCCAATTCCGTCATCGAATCTTGAATGGTGTCTTTTTTTTTGCGTCCGAAGAAGAATGGCTCAATGAATTTCTGAAATTATAAGAATATAACAATCAAAAAAAGATAATTCAAAAAATAAATAAAAATGATAAAACAAATGAATTTTTTTTATTCTCGTCATTATCCTCGGTACCTTGTAGAACCAATAGACGCAGTAAACCGTCGTTCCGACTAGCGCAGCGGCGTTGAAGAATTCCTTGATTTTTTCGAAAATCGTGGGTCGGAAGACTTGTTGCTGATAATACGGATGAATCTGTCCCTGGGGCATTGGAATGGACGTGTAATCGTTGGGAAGAGCATTGTTTTGCGTCGTAGCTGCCAAATCGCACGCCTTCTTTATTTCCTCCTCCGTCAGTCCTTTTCGCTTGAGAAATTCTTGCTTCGTCTTTAACGGACTGCTCGACACTTTGGGATTTTGTAAAAATTTCACCGCCGTGTCAACCTAGAATTTAATGCAGTTTCTTGAATCAAGTCGTCAAAAAAAGGTTGTATTTTGAGTATAAATAAAAAGCAATGGTTTTCTCTCAAGTTGTACAAATTCGATTTTTGTTTAATACAAGTTTTATTGTTTTCCGAAATTGTTATTATTTTTAAAAAAATTGTTTTTTTTTTATTTTTATTTTTTTTATTAATATTTTTATTTAACATAAAAAAAATTATTTTCCAGAATTTTCAGTGTTATTATTTTTTGAAATAATTATTGTTTTTCAAAATGTAGATTTGTATTATTCCTTGAAATTTACATTTTTATTGTTTTGATTTCCGGGGATGATCTCGACCGAAATCGAAACGCAAAGAAAGAACACAACGAAACTACTCGCGATCGTTCGAGAGCCGCATTCGATTAAAAGAGAAAGTGAAATTTCGAATATTATGAATTTTAATACTTACGAGTTTCTCGCGTACGAGGAGGTTATCTTGTTCAGCCATTACAACGGAGTCAAATATTTATAACGGAGTTTTTATCCTTCTACTGACATAATTACGCAACTACTTGCGAAGGTTCAATGTTCAATAATTGAACATGTCACTGGACATTCGGCACAATAAATGACATTATCGTTTGACAGTGCGCGGACGATCGGTAAAAAGAGCTCCCGCGACGAGAAGAGTGGCTCGCCGTCACTTGGAGACAAAAGGCGCTTTCCAGTCGCTCGTTGAAACGATCCCATATCACTTATTTCGACACTACTATTGGTTGGTTTCGCGAGATACCATTCTAACCTGACAGAACCGACCAATGGGCGAACCGGGAGAAGTGATGACGATAATTTCGGCGAGCGACTGGAAAGCACCTAAAAACTCGAAGAACTTGTCCCGCGCGGTGCGTTCTTGTCAAAGGCGCGAAATTTTAAAAGCCGCGACAAGTGCTGCGCTAATGTTCGATTAGCCGATATGTAAAAGAACATTTGTGGTCGGAATTGTGGATAAAGGTACTGAAAGCGGCCTTCGATAGACAATAAAACGTCAACGCGAATATTTCCCAGTCGACAAAACTCGCGATGGTACATTCGTATTTCGAAGACTACGAGGGCTTCGATATTCCGAATGTTTTTCACAAAAGACGGGTTGTACACTCGGGTGAATATGCGGTTCATTGAACGACCAAGGCTTGTCACGGGGCGAAGCACATTTAGCGTGCATTCTCCGCAATTTTCCAAAACTCCAAACTCCAAAAGTCTCGGGTCAGAATGAAGCGTCGCGAAGTGCTAAAAAATTCTGAGCATTTTCGCTTTCAGAACATTGTCGTTATTCGAAAAAACTTCGAGGCGTATCCGCAACACGATCGGTCGATTCGAGCTTATTCCCTTGAAAAACTTGGTTGATTGATCATCAACTTAGCAAGTGGAAATTCTGGTAAATTTTTTAACGTTCCATGATGTTTGCTTAGTTGAGTAACCTAATGAAGAGCTTTTAATAATGTAATTAGGCCCACGACCTCGAAAGCGCGATAGTTTCAAATAATATTTTTCCATGTATCGGCCTTGTACAGTTTCGCACGGAATTCGCGAGCTGATGGTAAGAAGAAATATCCCAGTCGGTAATAAAAACTGTAATGCTATTGTCTCCAAGGTGCATATAATTCAGCCTTCAAAAAAAATAAAATGCATAACTAATAGGCACAGTGGCTTTCTATTTCCATTCGGCGTTCAACTTCCCGCATCCTGGAAAAAATCGCGTTACAGTTTTTATTATCGACTAAGCGCAAGCAGTCAAGGAAAGTATTTCAACTTGCCACAAACGTTATTTGTAATAATTCTGATAGTCACTTGAATTGAAGAGTAGAATATTAAGTGCACAAGAGTAATTAACGGGATGTGAAAGTCACGTGACCACGCAACGAGAGCGAGAGAGATAGCATTATTGGCGCTCCCGATGGAGCGAGAGAGACAGCGCGAAACGACTTGCACCCCCTCTTAAGAGTTGGCAATCCGGAAACCTTATATTCACTCGAGACAACCTTAAGGTGAAGGGACACGCGCTCCCTCACGCTCCGGGCACGGTCGGTAATAAACCTGTAATGCTTCTTTTTCAAAGGCGCCGAAATTCTAAAATTAAGGGTACGTGCAATCCCTTCCGCCCCGACCATCCCGGGCTCAATCGGTATCAAAAACTGTAAACAACTTTTTTCAGGCGTGTTGGCATTTACAGTTTAGAAAAAAGTCTTGCGGTATACGGATACCACCATAGTAAACCGTGAGACTTTTTCTTTAACTGTAAATGCCAGTATGTCTGAAAAAAGTTGTTTACAGTTTTTGTTACCGACCGTGGTATTTCACCTCCTCTTAGATACAAAAAGGGTTTCCCCTGCGTATGTCAGTGATGCAGTGGAATCCTATTCGCATTCAGTCTTTGGATTCCATCCGGTTGAAAAAAGAAAAAAGACCATTACAGTTTTTGTTACCGACCGCGGGATATTACTTCGCCTTGAAACGCATATTCTCACCACATTGGCATCGGAGCGATGGGAGACAGTCGCGTTCAGCGTGTTGTTTCGGCGCTCGGACACCGACGTACCGTCTCCCGTGCGACAGATTTCCGCGGGAACCTGTGTGATCTTTCCCGTTCGGATGAGTCGATAGCAACAGGTTATACATGCTATCGTCTCGATAGCATCATTATTTTCGCGTTGATCAGATCCGAACCAACATCGAACTTCCATCGAATCAACAACGAACATGAAGTGCACAATACCCGAGATTTCGTGGCACAATCGCGATCCAGTTTTGAGTATCGACGTACAAACGAAAACCAGCGGAAATTCCAAAGGCGAAGTCTTCTGGCGTTTGGCAACCGGAGGAGCCGATTCACACGTTCTCGTAAATATAAATACAACTCCGAAACTTATTATAATTGTTATTTTATTGTACGAACTCCTACTCAACATCACATTGTCTACTTCATGCGTGCAATTTTTATTATTATCATTATTATTGTTGTTATTGTTGATTGACGTATTTCGGATTTTATCACAATTATTCAAATTGGCGATCCAATGAGATATTCCTAAAAAATTTGCCCTGGTATGGCTCGCATGGGGACTGCTTGCACAAAAGATATGTTCGCTAACTTGAATTTAAAGCACGAACGTTATTCCGTTAAAGGCAATTCGGGCTATTTGCCGATCCAATTTGTTGCGCTAGCATTAAATTCAAGCAACTTACCTTAGCAAAGAAGTTTTCTGTAAATGGCGTAGCTACTTATATATTACTTATTATTTATTATTTATTTATTTATTTATTTATTTATTTATTTATTTATTTATTTATTTATTTATTCATTTATTATTTATTATTTATTATTTATTATCTATTGTAGCTACTTATATAGGTAGTAGTAATTGAAGATTCAATTAACTCAATAACGGGACAGGTATGTTTACATTAAATCTAAATCATCGTTTATATAAATAGTGAAGAAATTATTAATTCTCCATTTAATAAAAATTTGATAGATAAATTAAGATTTGTGAGTAATCAATGGAACTGGTAATTTTGGCTGGATATAAAAATGATTGTATTGTTATTGTTGTTGTGGTAAGAAACAATTGTGATGTATTCACTGAAAGAGTCAAAGGACGACTATTGCAGATTCAGTAAGTGTATTCAAGAATAAAATGCAATTATATGCTTTTAAGTACAGTGCATTTATAGAGAAGCAGATTTAAAAAGTGACAATTACTTTTGTGTAAATAATAATAACAACAACAATTTTTTTGTGGGAGAAGAAATTCGTCAATTGAAATGAAGAACCATAGTAATATTATAGGAAGCTTTATTGTAAAAGTACAAAATTCTAATCAATTTGTTGTGTGCAAGAAGTCGACATTTCATACAAACGAAGGAGAAGAAGAAGAGGAAGATTCCACACGAACAAAAGATTAATTTTAATAATGATTCATTGATTCGTCTGGGAAAATGATTTCCCACCGTTTCGAAAAATGGAAGAAAGAAAATATGTTGCTTCCTCGAAAAGCTTTGATTTGGTGAAAAAAAAACAATTTCAAAATTTTTCGTGAAATAATTTTCTATTTTTTCGAAAAATATGGGATAAAAGATACATGTTTTTGTTAATTGCAGATATGGCACTTGACGGTGAACGAAATTGGAGCGGCGTCCATAACGTGCGTTGCCGATCTGGAGCGCCATCAGAAAGCCGTTAACGTTGTGCGTTTTTCGCCATGCGGCGAGATACTCGCAACAGGAGACGACGGTCAGTTCGATACAAAATATGTAACGGCCCTGGAAGTCTTAAAAATGTCCTTGAATTTTTCTCATTCAGAAAAAGTCTCGGAAGTTCCATAATTTATTTTCTTGCTCTTGAATTTTTTTCATTCCCTTAAAGTCTGCTTTTCAAAATGTTTCTTAAGCCCTCGCGTACAGGCAACGTAAATGTAGATGCGGGATTTTCTATCAGCCGTCACCTTCAAACGGTCAGCTTAACTATATTATACAGGGAAAAAATTCTGAAATAAATTGTAGAGAGGTACCGAAGAGTTATTTCTTTAAAGATAATTTTTCTATGATAAACTTCGTATTATTACTACGAGTCTAAGAGTCTCTCGTACCTGAGGAATTCAACAAGTTTTTCAGCGAAGAAAAATGTATATTCCTATTTTAGAATTGTATTTATTTTTACTTCTATTTATATCGCTTCCATGATTCCGAAAAGTCCTGAAAATATTCTTGAATTTTTCGCGGATCTTTTACTGGGCACGATATAAAACCGAAAAGTTTTATTTTTCAACACATGCACGTAAATTCCTGCCTTCTGTACCTGTAAAGTGAGCGCAAAAGGGCACTTTTTTGCAAGGTTGCATTTTTGTAGAGTGTACAATTTTTTTTTGCAATTTACCAAGGCAAAGTTTTAGACAACTTTTTTCATATTTTTTCTGTTTTAGAATCGGCAATCATTCTGTGGAAGCACAAAGACGACTTTGATTTGCCACCCCTGCCTGGCGAAGAGAACACGAACAAGGAGCAATGGAATTCGTTGAAAGTATTGAGAGGGCATCTGGAAGACATATACGACATCAGTTGGTCGCCGGATTCGAAGCTGCTCGTATCTGGCTCTGTCGACAATAGCGCTATTATTTGGGACGTCGCGAAAGGGCGAACAGTTAGCATATTGCAAGATTACAAAGGATTCGTTCAAGGCGTTTCTTGGGATCCATGTAATCAGTACATTTGCACACTGAGCACCGATAGGTACAGAATCAAAACTATCCACGCAATATTTGAATTAATCGTAAAAAAAATTTACCGATAATATATATCGATTCTTAATTGATAACATTTTTTTTTACCGTATAAAATAATATCGTCTTAGTGTTGTTTCACCGGAAGACTAATCTCACAAAAAAATCGCGATAATTGTATGATTTTCTAACGGATTTTATAATTTTTTATCCAAAAATAACGCTTTCAGTCGAATTTTTCATGTTTGCGACCGGAATTATTGAAAGGAAATTCGTGTGAGAAGAATCATTAATGAATATCGATCTTTCTTGATCAGACAATGCCGTTTGGTAGACTTGAGCACGATGAAAACCGTGCAGAAGGTTCACAAATCGAAGATACCGACACCTCCGGGTCATCCCCTGGAGGGAAAGACCGTTCGTTTGTTTCACGACGATACGTTCAAATCCTTCTTCAGACGACTGACGTTCACGATAGACGGATCTTTGATTATCGCGCCTTCCGGCATAATTGAGCCGCAGGAATCCACCGAGAGAATATCGAACGCAACGATCGTTTTCTCGAGGCACAATTTAAAGGAGTAAGTATCCTTGCGGACGGCGGGTTAATTACGATGATCGCACTACTTGGACTGTGAGTTTCTTTTTTTTTATTTTAGACCAATAATAATTTTACCGTCCCTCGACGAATCAACGATCGCCGTTCGTTGCTGCCCGATTTATTTCGAATTGCGCGATGACGGACCGGTATCGATGCTAGCTTTGCCGTACAGAATGGTATTCGCCGTGGCGACGCAACACTCCGTTCTCATCTACGACACGCAACAAATTTCACCGATCGCTGTAATTTCTAATATTCATTATACGAGACTCACCGACGTTGCCTGGTGAGTTGCAATTTTACGCGATCAATTTTATTTTATTGATTTAAGGCGAATTTCGAACACTTCCCGATGGGATGAAAATCTAAAAAAGATCAGACATGCAGAAGGTGCTGAAATGATTGATTTTGCATCATAATAATACTAAATTGTTATTAGCAAATTAATGAAATAATACATTGTTCAACAAATTACCCGGCAAATTTTTTTTAAATGAAAAAGCTTCGTTAAGGTTTCTGTATACGTATACATTTTTTCAGAATTCTGATTAATTTTCTGAAGCTACGTTTTTACCTTTTATTTTGTAAAAAAAAAAGCAATTTTGAAAGGTTGCACAAAATTCTGGAAAAATTCATACGTATTCAGAAAAATTATCGAATGAATGTCATTCGAAAAAGTTAGGCTGTTGGGTGAATAATTAATTTCTTCATTAATCTGTTAATAACGTTATGATATTACTATTATGGAAAATCTATTTCTGGCTCATCTTCACATGTCTGAATTATCTCATTATTATCCCATTGGGAAGTCTTTAAGAATCCCTTAGAATCTCACGTTTGGCCGGACTGTACCGCACCTTCAGGAGGTCGTCTCGTTGCTTATTGCCAAAGAGTTCGATTTACGTGAAAATCAAAGAGAATTTGGACAACTTTCTAATGGAATAAAAATCTGAAAAAAATCAACTATACAAAAGGGGCTAAGAGGATAAATTTTCCATGATAAATATTCCAAAAAGATATTAAACAACTTTTTTTTTTACAAATTTGTAAAAAAATTAATTGTTTATTGAATTTTCCGGTAAACTAACTTTTTCATTAACCCAAATTCATCCAATATTTTTTTTTTTTATCCTTATGAATTTCTTCTAATTATCGAAAAAAAATGTCTATATTTTTCATGGATGACAAATCACGAATTTTCAGACAGAAAAAATTCTCAAAAAATTCACTAGTATTCAAAAAAATGATCGAACAAGTTTGGGCTAAAGAAAAACTTAGTATACCGGGGAATTCGCTAGACAATGTTTTTTCAAGCCAACTTGTTGCGCACTTTCTGGAATTATTATTATGGAAAATTAATCTTCTTTGCACCTCCTGCATGATAGAATTTTTTCAGATTTTCAATTGCATCAGAAAGTTGTCGAAAAGTTGTCGTAATACGCAACGACCTGCTTAATCAATAAATCTTATAATAATCACCTCGTTCGATATGTTTGCATTATTCACGGTAACGTTTAATTTTTCAAAGGTCTTCCGATGGTAGAATCTTGGTCGTATCGTCGACGGACGGCTACTGTTCGATCATCCATTTCCAAGAAGGAGAACTGGGCAAGGCTTACGAGCGGGCGAAGGACATCCTTATGAGCAATTCTAACGGCGACACGAAAGAACCGATTCAGTCGAAGTCCGACGATGGGAGTCCGAAGCAGCCGTTCGTAGAATTGGACAGCGACGCAATGGACATCGATATAACAAAATGCAACTCGACGTTGGAGAAGCCAAAAGAGATCGCCAATGGCAAAGAGTCCGTTGACAAAGTCGATGAGATAATCGAAGGTAGTCAGGATATAAAGCTAGTCTATACCGAGACGAACGATGGGGACAGTGCGGTGAAAAACGTCAAGCGAACTCCCCCGAGAAGCGACGTGACCACTGTACTGTCGGCTCGAACACCTCGGCGAGTTAAATTGATCACAATATCGAGCCCGAAGCGCTCCAAAAAAGAGTAAAAATCGCAAAATCTTCCTTCAGAATATAATCAAAGTGCCTTCATAAAAATCACCGCATTGATGGAAAAGATATTTTATTTTTATTTCATTTTTTTTTTTCAATAAAAAAAATCATACCGTCTCGAGCAGAAACAGTTGACGCGTATACAAATAGTATTCATTCTTTAAAAAAGCTATCAAACAAGATATTTGGCAAAGAATTTCTTCTTATCAACTGGATTCGGGATTATCTGGAAAAAAAAAAGAAAGAACAGTTATTCGATGCGCGTACGATTGAGCAGATTGTGCAAAAACTTGTCGACAATTTGCACGGATCTCGTATCAATGATCTCCAAAGTTCAATCGTTAAGTCATCGCGCAGAGATAGCAGAATTCACTCGTTCACTGGACTCGATAACGGAAACATGACGCTGTATCGCACGATTGCTCGCGTTGCGATCGATCGACGATAGTATTAAATTTAGTGCTGTACATATTAGTAGAAAGCATTCGCGCGATTGTACATATTTTCATAATAATAAAAGTAACAAGCTTCTTTTTTTTAATATCCAAAGAATTTATTGTATGGGGAAAATAGCGCTAAAACGAGTCAGTGGAAACGATCGGGCTCAAAATTTCACGTTTTCGTGGTTGTACAATTATTTTTATTTCACTCGGTGCGAGAAGCGCGGTTTAACGCACGTGAAGCGTGTGACAGAACCCATTTTTGCATCTTGTCAAATAAAATGTTGTACGATACTTGACGGAAAACCGTTTTCTCAGCTCGTGTGATTGCAACACTCTCGAAAAAAAGAGTTTTAGCACGTCTTTTGTTTGTAATAATAGACAAGTGCGCAAAGAAATTTCCTTTGTTCGGAAAAAAAAACAGTTTGAGGATATTTTACTATTTCTTTTAAAAGTATTTCGCGATATTTCATCGTCACAGCGAGGAATTGAATATGATTGGTTAAAACTACTGAACGTTTATTCACGTCTCCCTAAGCGAGACTTTGATCGCGCCTATGGGTGTTCTGTATTTTTCATTTTAAAGAAATTTCGGTGTACTCGTTGGTCCGAAAAACGCTCGGAGACACATGATTTAATTGTGAAACTAGAAAAAAAAGTCCTGGATGGGACATATGGTTTTTTTGAGTTTTTTTTTTTCACCCAAATTTTAATATGAAATTGAATCGAAACAGATTTTCGGAGCAAGAGACGAACCAACATTTTTTCGCAGCAACGAGTAGAAATTTTTTTTTCAGAACAACGAGCGCACCGAAACTCTTTTCCAAGCAACGAACACACCGAAATGTTTTTCGGAGCAATAAACGCACCGAAAGGTTTTTCGGAGCAATAAACGCACCGAAAGGTTTTTCGGAGCAATAAACACACCGCGATTTCTTCCAAACAAAACGAAATTTTGGAGCATGGTCCGAAATTACTTTTCAGTAATAAGTAGTACGAACGTGGCCGTTCAAAATTCGTCAGTCTCCATGACTTCAATGCTAAACTCATTAACTTTAGTGGCCGACTGGACTGAGAAGGAATTTCATACCCTCTGCGTGCTCGTTGCTCCGAATAGCATTTTGGAGCAACCAAAAATTAATCTTCGTACTTCGGAGACCAATTCGTCTCTTTGAGCATTCGTTTTTTAAAACTCAATAACGTTAATTTAACAACCCATTATTTAATAACGGATCTAAGAATAAAAGGCCGTTGGAAAAAAATCCCCTGGAAAAAAACGCTCGTATTCCGTACATTTTTTTTTAATTGACTTGCATCTGGTAGAATTAGGACTGTACGTGTGTGCGTGGCAAAACAGAGTTTCGTAGATGGACAATTTCTCATTTTCCGGGGCCTCTTTTGCTCTGTCTTTTCCATCGGCCTTTTATTTCAAGCCTTTCGTTCCGCCAACCTTTGATAACAGATATAAAAAAACGAAAAAAAATTATGCGTACTGTATCTTGTCCGGGTTTCCATCCCGCGGGGCACACTTCGCCATGTTCGTCCGTGTACTGGAAGGCTTGTACCAATCTCAGTGTCTCGTCCACCGAACGTCCGACCGGAAGATCGTTCATTGTAATTTGGCGCAAAACGCCTCTTCCGTCGATGATAAACAATGCGCTGCAACGAACGAATGATTTCAGTCAGGAAAATCGAGAAAAAAAAGGGTTTTCACGCTTTACGCTTTGAAATATCGATCAATCGCTTACCGTAGAGTGTGGCCAAGATCTTCGAGATAAACTCCATAATCTTTCGATATTTTGTGCGTAAGATCGGAAAGAAGAGGAATCTCAATTTTGTCGAGTCCTCCCTCCTTTCTCGGTGTGTGAGTCCAAGCCAGATGCGTGAAATGCGAATCCACCGACGCGGCTACGACTTCTGTATTTATTTTCTTGAATTCCTTAATTCGGTCGGAGAACGCCAAAATTTCGGTTGGGCACACGAAAGTGCTATTCGTAAAAAATAATTAAAGTTCGTTAATAATACTCGAGAACTTAATGTTCGAGAAGCAAATACGAAATCAGTGGAAATTCCACGATTACTCACAAATCGAGGGGGTAGAAGAAAAATACGAGATATTTTCCACTGTAGTCGCTCAGCTTGATATCTTTGAATTCCCCATTAATAACGGCAGTTCCTTCCCAAAACGGAGCTTGTTTACCAACTAGAATTAAAATTTATCTCGTTATATTCATAACCAGATAAAGCCGCAGCTTCCATACGCAGTATTTGTTACATACGACTTGCGGTCGGGAAGTACAATAAAATAGTACGATTCGATTTTATTACAAGTATCTTTTTTATCATTTTTTTTGCGAGAAATTATTATATTGCAGTTATTAATTATTATTAATAGTTCAATATTATTACAAGTATCTTTTTTATACAGTTCGATTAGTTCATTAAAAATGTTAATATTTTTTTGACGAGGAAATTACGATATTGTTATTAACTATTATTCATAGCAACATTATTATTATTACTACAATTGCGTTTTGCATTATTTTATCTTGAGATTTTTTATTAAAAAACGAACATAAAATGAAAAAGTTGACATCAATTAATAATAATAAATTAGTAATAATGGATATAATTTTTTATGTGATATTGTATGGTTGTCTTACTTTCAGAGGATTCTTCAGTAATAAGGAGTAATGATAAGAAAAAAAGTTTGAACAGCTTCGACCTATTTTTGAAGACCGATTTAACGGTGCTTCAAGAATTGTCGATATCAATTTTCGAGAAAACTCGAAATATCACCGAGTGGAAACGCCTGCATGGAATTTCACGAAAATTGGCACAACCATCGGGCGTTTATACCTCGAAATCTCTTCAAAATTATATCTTTGTAGATTCACACATTTTTTAGCAATCAAACTTCCAATTCCACAGATCGAAATAGACACGTTCGTTCCGACATATTTTAACGCGATCTTTCGAATGCATCGAATATTTTTGGAACTCTGGTAATAATACGATTTTTTTTTTCGACAAATTTTTTTGCCATTTTGCCAAAAAAAATACACAAATTTCGTCGAACGCGTCAGTTTGTTGTTTGTATGTGAGAAATCGTCGAAACTTACTAACGGCTTGTGTCGTGTGTAACTGATGGCCAGCGTGTTTCGTGCCGGTCGGATAAACAGTGCCACCGGCGAACGAGTAACACGTCTCGTCCTCGCCGAAATCCGCCGAATTCACACCATCGTTCGAATTTATTATTAACAAGAGAACGCTCAGAAGCGAGCAGCCCGAATAGCGTCCCATGCTTGCGACTATTTTTCTCTCTCTACCGTGCTGACACGTAGCTATTAGCTAACATTGGCCTAGAAGCCTTGAAGATAATGTTTACACTTTGATGCCCCGAACCGATGTGCAAACACCAGTTACGAACGCTTAGCGTTTGAATCGCGCTTATTCGTTAAGCCAATATGGTATTTTCGTCTCTATATCCAACCGGTTTCTCCGCACGGCCTGATTCAATAATTATTCATGAATTTACGGCTTTATACGTGTACGGATATAGTATGCAGCGCCAAGCTTAAGGGTCGTGCTCATATCGGATAGCTTTGGGTTACTTTACCGGTAAACATAGTCAGCGATGAAATTCACATCGCGCGAGATAAATATAGCTATATAAAGGTGCAATGACAAATACAAACAAACAAATACACAAAAATAATTAATATATTAATATTATATCATTATTATTTATTATTTAATTATATATAATATTATATATTATTATATTATTTGTATATTTTAATATTATTATTATATAATTATAATATATAATATATGTATTTGCTACACAAATTTAGTTTGAACATTTTTAACTTATGCAATTCGATTAGTGGTGATTAGTAATCAATTAAAAATGTTTAATGATAAACCGTTTTTTTTTTTTTAACCATTTGCACTCGAGACAGCGCGACTTGCTCGTGTATGGCACGTCGGTGGAGATGTCCAATTATCTTTTGTATTTTGTATATACTTTTTGTATTTTTCAACGACTCGAATCATCACCAAACGTTTCAACTACGTGATTGGCGACCACCGATTCATTCTGTATCGACTAAGCCCCGATTGGTGTGATTATAAACAAAATTGTTTGGGCAACTTCGCGATTCACACTGATTACTTTCAGAACTTAACATAGGCGCCTCCAGGTATTGTGTATTTAAAATTATTTTTTTTAATATTTGATTAGAATCGCATACATCGCGGTCCGTCCTAGCTGTGGTTTACTTTACTAAGCTACCTAACTTCCATTGGGCCCGCAGCCGACTTAGTAGCTATTACACTGTAGTAGCTGTCGGTTTAAGGCCTTGTATACGCGAAAATGTTTCATAATTGTTCATTTTTTATTTATTTTTGATTCCATTAGCCTGAACGGTTGGGAATGTTTTGAGCTTTACAGAATTGAAAAATTCCAAAAATGGTTAAAATTACAGCATTTAGAGCGTAAAATCTTGCATTTCCTTGGAAGCCGGTAGATAGCGGCGGTAACCGGCCGCGCTATACGGAGACAGGTGCGCTAGATCGGCCACTTCAGATCTGTTTTTCTACGATTCACTTTTTTGAATCTTGTGAAAGGTCTAACTCTTGAACGAAGGTTCTGGTCGCTTTGAAACTTTTACAAGATATTGTTAGTGTCATCGCCTATCTATCGTGTGAACCACAAAAACAAAAATTTCGATGACACAAAAAAATATAAAAAATAAAATGCCGTCAGAAAATTGAGTACAAAAATTTTAAGTTTCGAATTTCTATTATAATAATTTTTTTTATAATAATATTGTTGGTCGCACTGAAGATACATTCATTATGCAATTATGAATACGTTCATTTTTTTTTACACCCACATCGATGCCGAGAACTTTTACAATCGATGCGTGTGCAAAAAAATACATTGCTTTATTATGTAATATCTCCGCCATTTGTTAATATTTCTGATTTTTTTTTACAGATATTCAACCATGTGCATAAATGATCTGTAAAAAACATGTTGTAAATATGTGCGTAATTTTTTTTTACTGCATCTAAAAAAGTACCTTCGAAAATCGGCGAAATCGCTTATATACGGCCTCAATTTCTCGTCTTAATGGTCCAATTAAGCCGACAACCGATACTCGGATATGAAAGAAACTAATAAACGGTCAAACCCACGGTAAGTTAAGAAAAGTGATAACCGTCTACTTATGTACCAAAATGAACATCCGGTTAATCGACTAAACCAATATCACGGTATATTTGAATCATATTTCGACCGTTCACGAGAAGGCCAGGGAGGGGGGGGGGGGGGGCGGAGCTGATAGTTAACGTTAATATGTTCTTCAATGATTGAGATGATACTCGCGGCTCTGGAATACTTGTTGTGCGACTGCTCCAATTCGAGCAGTGGCAGTTTTAGTCCATTGAATTACTCCAGTCCTCCAGTCCTTCAATCCCAGGCGTTTCAACAATATACGCCTTGTTCTAACGTTGCAGACGAACAATATAAAGATTATCAGGCCTGCCAACATTTCTGGAAGGGCCAGGATGTATGAAACAAAATACGGAAATGCCCCCGGCTTTAAAATCGCGATGAGACTCTCCAACCTTGTTATTGCCATGGCGATAAAAAGCCATAGGTAAAGATAGAATCTATAAGAAAACGCAAAGTTATTTCGGGTAGTGAATGTGACACAAAAATATAGGGTCCTTTTTAGCCTGATTAATTATCGAGCTGTAATGAGTTGCTTCACACATTCCTCCAGTTGCACACAGTGTTATTAATCTCATGTACCTGCTTTTCTCATCATCGTATCGTCGTCGGTCAGTTTCTTCGAGACATTCAGCCATGCCCTTTTTTTGCCTGGTTATGCTTATGGCTGTTGATACAAAGAACAATATATTGAAGACTGCCATAATATCCAGAGGAATCACAAGATAGACCATCGTTTCCTTAGACCCTATGAAGAATAAGACATTGTATACAAAGAAATATGTAAAATTCGATAGAAACGGCTGAATACCAACCGAACAGCCAGTAACCCTCGTGTATTGGTTTTATTATTCCGTTTGGCGCATCAGGAAGGAACTCTATGATTAAGCCAACTCCAAATACTAGCATCGGGAGTCCCCATGCATAAATCGAATAGATGATATACTTTTTTCGGGGTGATTGTTTCGAAGAACAGCGTAGCGATCTGAAAACACGGCAAAGACAACCACAAACGGTTATCCGCATAGACATTCGAACGGCAATAATGGCTATGAAAGCAACCGAAACCGACTCACCGAAATGTCCACCAAATATCGAAAGACATGACATTCAACCAAGAGAAAGTCGACAGATACGCGAAGTGCCAAAAAATGCCTGGAAGAATTCATTGAATTATCTTCTATATGATAGCGCATGTGCGATTATGCAAAAGGCTATGAATTACTTATGAAGTTACTGATGCCGATTGTCGGGAATAAAAAGGTCAACATTGTCGACAGACATTCCGCGAAGAAACACAACATGTAAGTCCGAAAGATTGATCCATGAAGATTCCTCAATTCCGGTATAATCGTATAAATGACAAATGTTGCCAAGAGAAACAGCAACGTTATGGACATCGGCCCAACCGTCAATTGTAGATTTTGAGATGATTGTGCCCTGTAATATGTCGCTGACGTTTCCCAGTTGAAGAATGCCTCGCAAATGGACGTTACATTTTCCGTTCCGACGGGTATGCGCGATTTGAAACAATATTCTCTGCCGTCGAGTCTGCATGTCAGATCACCGTATACCGAATCGTGCATGGAGGTCGTGCCATTGCCAAATGAATACGTTGAAATGTTGTTTTCTGAGTCGAGATCCGAGTAACAGGCAGTATCGCTCGGACAAGGTATCTTGCGACCGGGAACCATGGCTTTCAACTCAGCCGGCGGAATGACGAAGGGATCGAGGATTTTTGGAAAAATCGTGAGTACCGTGAACAAAGAGGCATTCCAGTAGCACCTCGCACTGGGGGGATACGTTGCATCTTGTTTGCAGCATATGGATACATAGGGTTCATCATTGGATACGTTCATTCTCATCTGGCACTGAAATTTTTCAGATTTTACAGATATCAATTGTGTTACGTGTTCATTTTATACCATTAAGGATGTACGTATGCGTTCCAAAATGTTATTAACAAATAGGTGAAAAAAAGAATTGTTCAACAAATTATCCGTCAACCGAACTTTTTGTTAAGATACAAATTATGCATAAACTTTTCTGAACGCGTATGAATTTTTTCAACATTTTTTCTAACCATCGAAATTTGGTTTTTTCGGAATTTTTTTTTCTTCAAAAATGCGTGTGAAATCACGAATTTTGGATATGTGCTCATCACAAGACCACCCATTACATCCGACAAGTTTCGAAAAGATCGAGCAAATAGATTCGCGAATACAGCCCAAACATGAAAAAAAACAAATTCCGATGATTACAAAAAATACTAAAAAAATTCATATGTATTCAGAAAAATTTGAATATCGTTTTTATCCGAAAAATGAAGTTTGGTTGACGGATAATTTGTTGAACAATTATTTTTTCCACCTATTTGGTAATAACATTTTGGAATTATTATAATGGGAAATTAGTCTTTTCAGCACCTTTTATATGCTTGATTTTTTTCAGATTTTTACTCCATTGAGAAGTGGTCGAATTTATCTATGAATTTTCACTTTTGAGCGCGTTGAGCACCAAATCGCGCCCGTGCATCCTTAAGGAACGTACCTTTCTGACTCTTGTTACGAGCGTTTTCTCATTCAACGCCTAACACCGACTGGATAATTTCTTCTAGAACTAGAGGATAACTTCCTCCGGTGATTGCATGTCTTTAACAATCTTCGGCTATAAAATATAAATATCCTGTTTTTCCTCGGAATTTTCCTCGTAATTAGTGGTAGTTATTATGATTGTGTATTTTCCAACAAACGCTGTTGCCGCTGGCGCTTATTTGAATGTGCAACTGCCAGATGTACAGATTTGATGAGATCGAGGAAACTGAATTTGATACCCCTGAAACGTTATTACCGAGTCATTCAATGTTTGAATGCTGGTGAAACCAGACAACACGTGAAGTGTATAGAAGGTCCTATAATACGCGATTTCGCCGATTTTCGAAGGTACTTTTCTAGCCGCGGTAAAAAAAATGACGCATATATATTGACATCTTTTTTACAGATCACTTGTATGTACAGGGTTAAGTATATGTAAGAAAAATCTGAAATATTAACAAATGGCGGAGATATTACATAATAAAGCAATGTATTTTTTTTGTGCGCGCGTTGATGGTGAAAGTTTTTGGCATCGATGTGGGTGTCTGAAAAAAAATGAATATATTTATAATTGCATAATGAATGTATCTTCGGCATGAACAACAATATTTTTTTTTTTTATTATTATAATAAAAATTTGAAACTTAACATTTTTTACTCAATTTTCTGTCGGTATTTTATTTTTTATATTTTTTTGTTCCATTGGAATTTTTGTTTCTACGGTTCACACGATAGGTGATGATACTAAGAATATGTTGGAAAAATTTCAAAGCGATCCGAACCTTCGTTCGAGAGTTAGAACTTTCACAAGGTTCAAAAAAGTGAAGCGTGGAAAAACGCTTTTGAAGTTGCCGATCCAGCGCACTTGTGTCCGTATAGCGCGGCCGGTTACCGCCGCTTCCTGCCGGCTTCCAAAAAAATAAAAGTCTTTACGCTCTAAATGCTGTAACTTTAACAATTTTTGGAATTCTTCAATTCTGTGAAGTTTAAAATATTCCTAATAACCGTTCAGGCTAATGGAATAACAAATAAATTAAAAATGTCAAATTTTAAAATGTTTCTCGTAATATAAGGCCTTAATTCCTTTTTTTGAATAATTTTTGCGTACAGAATTTTCGCGCACTGGCATACCTTTTTTTTGTCGTTAAAGGGAACTTTTTGGGAAATTTGTATAGCTGGATTCGTGGCTAAAGTAATAATTACACTGGAAAAATAGACAACATTCTGCCACCTTTACCGCTCTCACATCTCTAGACGAAGTGCCACGCTTCCGAGTGCCTCTCTCTCGTTCCGCCGTTCGTCCCGATAGCGTTATCTTTCTCGCACTAGATGGCGTTGCGTCTCGCCTCGACGAAGAAGTATAACAATCGTCTGTCAACTCGAACTTGTCGAGCTCGCGCAATTGTCCACGAAGCGACGACGCGTTTGTTGAATATACGAAGAAACAAAAAATCTTTTTCGCGAGCTCTCGCGGCAATCGTTTCGTCGAGGACAACGAATCGATGGTGAAACAATGAAGGAAACACTGACGAATCAGCCTAACCTAGGATTCGCCAATCACTTTGTCAACAACAACGGCAGCACGAGCGCGAACGCGAGCACGAACAATGTCACGAACGGCAACAGCACGAGAAGATACGCGATTCTCAGCAACGATTGGGTCTCGGCGATCGGCGAAGAATTGGGAATGCATCCTCTGCCGGACGCGCTTTTGCGAAGATTGGCCGAGGATGCGTCGTATCGATTGCGCGATGTTTTGCACGTTAGTTGAAACGCGAAAAATCCTTTCTAATTTCGCACAATCGCTACTCTCGAAATATTTTCAATCTTTTTGTTTTTTCCAAATTTTCTTACAGAAATGCGTCAATAGGTTGAAAAACAGTCAAAGAAGACGTCTCACGTCGACGGATGTGAACGCGGTAATAACAAATCTCTGCGATGCAGATCCCATCTTCGGCGCGCCGGACGAAATGCCGGAGTATCACGAAGAAGCAAAAGTATTCGTTCCACACGATCGTTTCACGAATCTCGCTACCCTCGCCACCGATCCTCTCAATCTTTCGCAGACCAATTATCCGTTTCTTCAAGGTACAGAATTTTGTTTATTCCTCAATTTTTTCTTTTTACGCTAATGGAAAAAGTTTTTTTGTTATGAGTAAATAATATATTTTTATAATAAAAGTTTTATTTTTATCTTTTAGTTTATATATTTTTTTTATTGTTATTAAAAATAATAATAATTATTGTTATTATTATTATTATAATGCTAGTAATTTGTAATGTGATTTAATTTTATTGTTTCTGTTACAGAAACCGAGATCAGCGATGGAAAGTTAACAGAGGCTCGTCACAGTTATGCCAAAAGAGCACTGAAAACGTTGTTCAATGGTTCGCAAAAAACTTTCCAGGTATTCCACGAATTGGGATACAGTTATCTATTATATTTTGCTAACGGTGGTTTTTTTTCTGATAAATATCTTGAATTGAATTGAATATGGATATTTAATTCATAATTTGGACGAAGCATTCAAAAAGTTGACAAATTGCAATATTTATGAATATTTATAAATTTTGCATTGTGCGGATATATATAAATTTCCATAAATATTGAATTGTTCGAATATTTAGGATTGTTCGTAAATTTTCAATAGTTAGAATATTTATGAATATTAATAAATTTTCAATTATGCGCTTATTCATGGATATTCATAATTTTTTATTATACGAATATTAACGAATATTTGACTTGAATTCTTATTATTCAATTCGTAATTGATAGTAAAAAAATTCGAATACTCGCAAGGCCTCAATGTTTTTTATTTTTTTTTACGCAGGTTTTGCTCAATGATTGCGCAACGAACGCGCAATTGGGAGGTGAAGGAGTGATAGACAAATTAATGTCAATAGCGAGATCCATGGTGATATCCAATAACGCCCAGTACACGAGAGTATCGACGAGAACTTGTCAACTTATAATAGCTATAGCTTGCAACAGCGAAGCCGTTTATCCCTATCATTTAGTCTCGGTAATTAAACTTTTTTTTTGTACATACAATTCAGTCAGATAACTAAGTACATGAACGAAAAGGATGGGTAAAAAAATTAAAAATTTTTTTTAGGCTTTATTATTATTCGAAAATATTTGAAATTAACTTGCCGAATAATTTAGCTTTATACCCAAACTTTGTTTTCGTGAAAAAAAAATGATGCTATTTGCATTTACACATTGCTTCCACATTTTGTTTTTAATGTCGTTTACAATACTTTTTCTACAAGGAAATCAAAATTGGTTCAATTCCTTCGTCACGGAGGAACTTCGAAAGTGACGTTCAAAGCAAATTGAGAAATCGACTTAATGAGAAATAAGAGATTCATCTTGTCAACAATTTCGATATGCCTGACTTTCTTTCAGACTTCAATCACATCGAGAATTGTTCGAAATTGTCTGAATCTCACTAATCAAAATTTAATCACAATAATCCTCAATGTCTGCGATTAATTGTTTCAGGTTGAGAAACTGACTGAACTCTTGCTGGAATTGTTGTTGGGACAGAGCTTTATCAATCCGAATTTGGAATCCCTGTTCAAAACGTGCGCACTGAAATTGATGCTTCGCTGGCCTGCCGTAGCCGACAAGTGAGTGAAATCAATCGTCGTTAAATGTACGATGCACTTTTTTTGATATTTTTTCTTGTTTCTTTCTTTTTTCATTAAATAACGATAAATTGCGGCTCTCACAGGTTCGTACCGATGCTCGAGAACGTTCTGTTGAAGGAAGAAAAACAGACTCCCGAGATAAACAAGAAGCGCATGACCGCGATGGAATTGTTGGCCGGTGTTCAGCCTCTCGTGTTTTTCAATCGCGAACACAGATCGCCGCTTTCGTTGGAGAATATTTTGAGGTTCGCTCCTCCGGGTTCCACCTTGTGGGAACGCATCGCTGTGAGTTTAAAATCCCAAGCGCGATAACCGTTGAATCCAAAAAATGTTCCGCTAATCCTCGATTTTCATTCCTCAGCTCGCGATTTGCGGATTTTCGAAGTCGAATCATCGTATATTGAATCTTTCGCTATTGGCCGATCACTTCGGCGATTCGATACTGCCTTATCTGCTGACCGCGGATGAAAATCGAACGAAACCTTCTCGAGAAACAACGGCGCTTCCTATAATCGTCAGGAGCAAAATAAAATACGTGAACGTTCGGCCGAGTTCGCGATCTCACGCCGAACGACAAAACGTCTTTCCGGACTCGACGCTGCGAGGACCGCGACGCGAGATCAGGTAAACGTTTGCGACTCGTCGTTTTTTCGTGCCTTAACTTTGGCGGAAAAATTTCTCACGTGTCTTGCGAATGTTGTTGCAGATTCGCCTTCGCCGGCGGACGTCCCGTGGCTCCGAACAATCTGCGACGCGTTAGCCTGCGAGCGAGTTACCAAATACTGAGGAACGACACGCGCGCGACGACGGCGCTCGTCGCGTCGCGCCGTCTCTTGATATTCAAGCACAAGAGAAAACGTCTTCGCGGCTCTTACGATTTGGCGAGAACTCATCTATGAAAGATTCGTCGATTCGGCGCAAAGTCACAATATAAACGATAAGAAACAGAGATAACGTTTATTTTTTATTTATAAATATGCGAACGAGCAACGAAATTTCAATCTGGTTTTCATATCCCTGACATAGACGAATATAATAATTTAATTTCTACAATACAATATATACAAATTTTTTTTTTTCACGCGTGACGAGTAGAAAAACGGTAACGATTTTAACACAGAAATTATTTTGAGAAACTTGACTGTTTTCAGTTTTGACAATCGACACGGTCAATTTTTTACGACAAACAATCCTGGAGACCGCGCGGCTTCAGCGAGCGCGGTAAGCGATGAGAATTTGGAAGGCACGTGAGACGAACGTGAAATCGTATGGGAATCTGTAACGCATCAAGATCTTTAGAATTCCCATCGAGTAGAGGTGTGCGAATATTTGAATTTTTCAAGTATTTATGGCAAATTGAATATCAATAATTTATTCAAAATTCGTGAGCTTCGTAAATTTTATATTCATTAGTCGAATATCGATATTCATGAATATTCGACTAAAATATTAATATAATACACATTTTATGAGCATTCGAATAATTGAAAAATGTATGGAATTCATAAGGTTTCATAGAAATTTATAAGTTTGATTAATTTCCGGAATTTACTGGTATTTGAATAATTAAAAAATGAATACGTTGATTAATCAATTGATTCTTTTTTAATAATGATTCAGGATGCACTATTTTTTTTCAATTATTCAAATAATCATGAACATTCCTTTTCATTTAAATTTATGAGTATTCCAATAATTGACAATCGATAAATATTCATGAATTCAAATTTTGGATGTTTAAATGAAATAGAAATTCTAATTCAATTCAATTGAAACGAAATTCGCACATTCCGACCATTGATAAATTTTTTGTTTCTTAAAAAAAAAAAAAACTAAACTCACCTCGACGGGACGTCGTCGACTGAGAATTCCGTTACGATAGAACAACGAACACCTATCAAAATCAACGACGACCGTGGAGTCACTCGGAAGTTTCGCGCTTCGCGGAAATTTTTCTTCGAAGTCGAAACAATCGGATCGCCGAGTGCCTTCCGTCGAATTTCTCGCTGGATTATCGTCGGAATCGTCGGGTGTGTTCTCGACCCAATTGCGCACGTACAACTTCTTCCAAGCTTCGATATCGCAAGTAGGTTTCGCGTGTTTGACTTTGTAATTCAATTCGCACGTACGCGACGGATATTCCACGATCTCCTCGTCGATCGCCAATTCTTCGCGCGAAACCGACTTCGAAAGGTCGGAACGCATTTGCGCGGCGATTATAGCAGTGCAATAGCCGGTGTCGGCGGATGGCACGCGAGACATCAGTTTTTGGATGTTCTTGCGTTCACCGAATTCTTCGCTTCCCGTCGAGCAATTATTGTTCTCCTGGTCCTGTTGCGCCAATGCGAATTTGTCAGGCAACTCGTCGTCGTTTCGTTCGCCGTCGGAACTCTCCGAGGCTGGCGTTAAGACGATAGAGACATGGCAAGTTTTCCTCCTCTTTTCGTTAACTTCATCGGTAACGAGACGAGGAGAATTCTTCGCTCTTGCTCCGACCTTGTGCCCTGTTAAATACGCGCTTTCAATTCGTGCGTTTTTTGTTTTTGATTTTTATTATTCTTTGTAGACAGTCGCGCTAACTTACTGTTTTTTATCCAGAAAGATTGGATCTTTTCGGCGCAACGATATCGATGGCATCTTCTCAAATGCTCGAGCTCGAAGAATATTGATTCGGTAATAAAAACACGTTGCTTTCCCAAATGAATTGCAGAGCTCAAGTCTTTGGTATCGATAACGGTGCCGAGATAACGAATTAGATCGGCGCGAGATTCTGAAGCGAAGAAAAAAAATACACGATTGAACGAGCTGGTATGTTATGTTTTTTAAGGGAGTACCAGCGATCGAGTCCCTTATTTCGAACACTTCGTAATGGGATAAAAATCTTTCAAAAATCTGACATGTGGATGGTCCTGAAGAGATCGATTTTGCATAAGAATAAGACCAACACTCTTCTAACAAATTAATGAAAAAAAAAGTTTTCAACAAATCTCCTGGCAAAACAACTTTTTTTTAAATGAAAATCTGTTAATTTTTATTACTAGGCATGCATTTTTTCAGCATCTTGTCGTATTATGTAAAGTTGTCTTGTTTTTTTTTTAGACAAATGAACAAATTAAAACGCAATTTTAAATAAATGTATGAAATTCTAAAAAAATTTATATGTATTCATAAATATTAACAAACCCTTTACATAAAAAAAATTAGATTATCGGATGATTCGCCGAATTTCTTCATAAACTTGTTAATAATATTTTGATATTACTATAAATGCATAATTAATATTTTCAGCACTTTCTCTATGCTAGATTTTTTTTCGGATTTTTATCCCATTGAGAAGTGTTCAAATTTTTCTGTGAGTCTTATATTTGGCTGAACTGTCTCGCTGTTACGAGCTTAACGCTTGATTCGGGACTGACCTCTTTGCTTGATAGAGTAGCGTTTGTAAAACTCCTCGTATGGGAATCTTATAGGAAATTTGCACCTCGCCAAGGGCAGAGCGTCGAATATACCCGTGCATGCAAGCTGTTCTCTAAATTCGCTCTTCTCCCACGTGCCGTTAACGTGTCTGAAAAGACATTTGTTCGTTATCGAGGCATTCCTATTAATCGGGCATGCGGACGGTACTGCAAATATTGATTTCGACAATAGTCATCATTATACCAAAATGTTATCAACAACTCAATGAAAAAGAAAATTATTCAACAAATTACCCAGCAACTTGATTTTTTTTTCTGAAGGTAACTCGCAAATTTTTTTGCAGACGTATGCAGTTATTCAGAATCTTATCTAATTAGATGAAATAATAAATATTTTGAACATAAGTAATCAAACTAATCAATTGAATAATTATTTAAAATTGTATTTTTTACATATTTTAAACGATGAAAGAGCAACACAAAGTAATTAGACAAAATTCTTAAAAAATGTATAAGAATTCAGAAAGACTGGAAAGTTATCCCCGTTTGAATGAAAAATTAGGTCGCCGAATGATTTATTGGACAAATATTTTATCAACTATTTGTTAATAATATTTTTGTATTATATGAAGATTTTTATTCAATTGTTCGAAGTGCTCAAAATTCTTTATGAATCTCTCGTTTCGTTGGATTCAACCGAACAGAAATAACCCGGGAACCTAACTTTGTTTTCTGATGAAAATGTTTTGTTATTGTTTCTTAGTACGTATGAATTTTTTCACCATTTTTTCTTGTTTCGCAAATTTTTTTTAAATCCCTTTTTTAAAGGTTGTTTTTGGTGTATTTGCGAATCTACTTAATCAATCATCCGGAAACTCCTTGAGAATAATAAGGAGTCTTATGACAAATGCCTATCAAAAATGCTTGACGCTTCGCACAATTTTCAAAATGAAAAAAAAAAAACAAAAAAACAATTTCAAAATCAATGAAAAATACTCAAAAAATTGATACGTATTAAGAAAAACCAACAAATCATTTCCATCAGAAAAAACAGTTCGGTTGCCGGATATTTTGTTAACCAATGTTTTTTCATCAATTAGTTAATAACTTTTCGAAATTATTATTACGCAAAATGAATCTCTCGAAAATCTTCATATGCTTGATTTTTTTTCAGATTTTCATCCCATTGAGAACCGTTCAAAATTCTCTCTGTATCTCACATTTCCTCGGGAAACCTTAATGTATTGGCCGAAACAAGCCTCCTTGTTTATACGTTTACGGCGAAGTCATTTACCTTGGCCTGGTGCATCTTACGTAGTGCGCATCGCACTTGTTCAACTCGTCGACGAGTCGATCCAAGCTTCTCTTTAGCTTCGCGAGTGTGGTGCATTTCTTCAACGAGACTCTGCAACCGCTACGAAAAACATTCTCCTCCTCGACCTTCGACAACGAGCGCAACAATTTATTTTCACACTCGCCGAATGCGGCCGATAGTTCCGTCGGTACCTGAACAAACAAACGCGAATCTCGTCGCATTAAAAAAAAAGCAAACAAAACGCGCGTGGGATTTGCATGCGTGCAACACGTGACACGCCGCGGAACTCTTTATCCGCGCGTCTCGCACTGTTGTTCTGACCTTATCGGTGTTTTTCGATAACAGATTCGTCGCATCGTATTCCACCGGGCGTGAGTAATGCTCGATGACGAAGCCGCCGTTTTTGATATTGAGAAAGTTTCCGCCGTTCTTCAGCTTCTGAAGAAACTGATCGTGCAAAAACGACACGCTCGGCGGTAGAGGCGACTGACACGCCTGGACAAAAAAAAAGTCATTGTCCTTTGTGCAAAATAAATAATAAAAGCACGGAGGAGAGCGAAGAAATAGCGCACATCGTTGAATGTCGAAAATACGATTCCCTCGATTATCGATAGTCTTTCCCGGTAGATTTGTATCGTCGACGTCGCGGGCAGATCTTCCAAGCCTTCGTCCCGCAACTCTTGCTGACCAGCTTCGAGATAATCTTCCATGAAGTAAAGCTGCAGTCTCTCGGTTGAATAATTTATGCAGAGCTGTTCCAGGCCATTAGTCTCGAATGATTCAAAGCCGAATATATCGAGAATTCCTGAAAGTACGGGAAAAACATTCATAAAATAAAAGCTTCGAGTTTTTCTTTACGTTTTTACATGGTTCCCAGTAAGTGGTATGCTTTAAGGAGATTTCCAGGGCCTTTTTCGAAATATGCAAGGTCATTTGAGGTAGGTCCGGCGCCGTCCGGTCGAACGTGGTATTTAAGGAGAATTTCGAACACTTTCCAATCGGAGAAAGATCTTCAAAAAATCCGCCATAGAGAAGATGCTGAAATTAATTTTGCATAATAATAATACCAAAAAGTTATTGACAAATTAATGAAAAAATTGATTGTTCAACAAATTAGACGTCAACTTAACTTGTTTTTGTGAAAAAGATCAATTTTTCTGAATACGTGTAAATTTTTCAGATTTTTTGCAAATTTTTTGATATTACGTTTTTACTATTAATTTTGTCTAAAAGAACGTAATTTCAAAAAATTAGACAAAATACTAAAAGTATTTATTGACATTCAGAAAAAACAACGTATTAATTTCGATAAAAAAAAAAGATTGTCGGGTAATTAGTAGAACAATTAATTTTTTCATAAATTTGTTAATAGCATTTTGTTATTATTATTTTGCAAAGTTAATCTTTGCAGGACTTTCCAAATGCCCGATTTTTATCCCATTGAGAAGTGTTCGAAATTCTCTTCGCATTTCACGTTTGGACGGATTGTACCGGACTTACTATCTAAAGAAATTAAAAAAAATTCATCCAGTTAGTAAATTCTTTTTCCGAGAAATTAATGTCGAGCATACGATTGACTCAGTGTGCATCGCATAGCCGGCTAGACAGACGGCTAGAAGGCCGAAATAGAGCTTACGATTTTCAAAAATATGGAGAAATACATTTTTTGAAAGTACGAAAATAATACGATATTGCGAAAAAAAATCTTTGGATCATCGAAGAAATGTTCCTTTGAAGCTACTCTAAAAAAGTAAAATTCTCAATTTCTCAACAATATTTTATAGTAAAGATGACCATTCAAAGGTAACTGATAAAAAATGCCGAATGTATATTTACGTTATCTCGTCATATGCAAATACCGGTTAAATTACATTGGATATCAGTGTTCAATTAATAATTCGGATTGCAAGTTCAAAAAATTGAATAATTGCAATATTCATAGACTTTGAATTATCTGCATATTTGTGAATATTCTGAATCGTTTAATATAATTACTAAATTCCAAATCACGATTAATGATTCTTTTATATTCGCAGTCTTAACGTAGACGTGAGGAGTTGGAGAGTATTTAGAAAATGGGATTCGGAGAATTCAATAAATTCTAAGAAGCAGCGAACTAAAGTTTCTGGAATTACTGGAAAGGTTCTTCACTTTTCGTCTGCCTGAAAAAGGGCGCGTTCGTTTATGCAGCGGTTACGTGAATGTGTTGCACGTCTGTTCTTTTACCGTTCTTTTATTATAGCCTGATTAACTTTCTTCTTTGGCCGAGTTCTTTTAGTCTTCTTCTTTATCGTTATGTCTCTTTCCATCACCTCTGATTAGGAAGAGACGAATCAAAAGAAATGATAAAATTTGAGTAAAAGACCCCCCCCCCCCCCCTTTATCTCGAATGTTTCAGTCTGTATCTCGGATGTAGCAAAGTTTAGGGATTCATTCAGGACGGAATAAACGAACGCGCCCAAAGTCCTGAAACCTCCCTAAATTTTTAAGGACATGGTGCCATGTGGTCCAAAAAATTCTGGGAATACTGGAAATGTGCTTGAATTTTCGTCGGCCCGAAAAAGTCCTGAAATCTCCTAAAAAATGTCAGGAAGTTGTAGTGATTTGTAATTCTGTGTATTCTTCGTACCCAACCAATCGCAGTGACGTTCGTTCGCGGATATGGATTCGTTGACACGATCAACGAGCCAGTGAAACAGTCGATCGTAAATATATCGAACTATGCTGAACAATCTGTTGCGACAATCCTCCGGTGTTTTGAGCTCGCGACGATAAGACGTGTGCCGTTTTCCCGAGCTTTGCGGCCATATCAGCGTACTCGTCAGTAGCTCGATCATTTCTTCTTCGCGAAGCGATGCGAAACGACAGGAGTTCTTCAGAGCTTTCCTAGACTCTAGATATTAAAAACTATATATGTCAAGAATCTCGCAATAACGCTGTGAGCAATGTGATAACTTTTTTCCTTACTTTCGCCGCGATTTTGGAAGGACCTCGCTTTATTTTTGCGTTCTCCTTATCTCGATCTTTCTCGAGATCATTTTCAGAATTTATTCTTTCGAACGCAGAAATAAATTAAGGTAACTCCGAAGCCGCAGTCAAGGAAAGAGCAAAATTATTTCAGCACTTTTTTTCTTCAGAGTCCGGAAAAAAAGGATTCCAGAACATTTTTTCTTCAAAGTCATTGAAAAATGATAGTAGGTCTATTTTCAGTCGTAAAAATAATGATTTTCAGACATTTTTCTTGAATGTGGTGAAAAAAATGATTCTAAGGCATTTTTCGTGAATGTTTTGAAAAAAATGATTCTAAGACATTTTTCGTGAATGTTTTGAAAAAAAATGGTTTTAAGACATTTTTCGTGAATGTCCTAAAAAAAATGAGTAAGACTTTTTTCTTCAGAGTCCTAAGAAAGATGATTTTAGGATATTTTTCTTCAAAGTCCCAAAATATATGATTTCATGACGTTTTTCTTGAGAAAGCTGAATTTTTTTTCCGAGTTCTTACGAAAAAAGTCCTTAAATCAAGTTAACTTACAGTAGTAGTTTTATATTCATGTATACCCTGTTGCGCTTTTTCCACTTGTGCCCCATACAAATTAGCCCTATTATCCGATTTTGAACATATACCTTTAGCACCTTAAATTGTACAATCTTCCATGTCTACAAATACTGAAGTCGAGAAATCAATTCTTTAGGGCACTGAAAAATAATGTTCAGAAATCATTTTTTTCGAATTCTGAAGAAGAATGTTCAAAAATATTTTTTGTAGGACTGAAGAAAAATGTCCTAAAATCCTTTTTTCTGTGCAGACTTCAAAGGTTCGGGTTTGAAAGTAAAAAAAAAATATTTTCTTCAAAGTCCTGAGATAATTTGTTGCCCTTTGACCTCCAAACATTGTTTAACAAAAAGAAAACAAGATAATTCTCCCCGTACCTTCGTCTCGCAAGTCGATCGTGCATCCTTCGCCCTGCTTATTTTTGAATCTTATATTTCCCATGTGAACGAGAAGCGCGATAATCCGAAATATCTCGATTTTGCATTCTTCCGTAAAGCCGAGAGCCTCGAGAGCCCGCACGGTATCGCGAAATCCTTCGGAGAAGCGTCTCTCGTCTTTCCCGTTATCGCGATTCCCTAGTATACAGTAATTTCCATCGCGCGACAAGCCAAACTCGTCGATCTCGCGTTCGGAAAGACCGACGATTAGCTGATAGAAAATTTCGAAGTTATTAGAGCCCGCCGTTACGCGAGTTCTCTCGAGAAGAAAGGAATCAATGGAGGCTCCCTTAATTACGCCTTTCTCGTCGTAATGCAGACGCAGCAATTGTCCGTGTCTCGAGCTCCGGGCGTTTCTCTCGGTGCTCGCCGTGCTGAAGGCCGAGAGAAGCGGAAAGACATTGCCGATTTTGTTGATTATCTCGCGCGAGACCCCGAAATTCGCGCTCGGCGAGTCGCTCGTTGCCTCGTTCGTTGCAGCAAGAAAATCCAGCGCCTTTCGAGCGTTGAAGGTTTTGCCCGTGCCGCTCTCGCCGCTTATCACGATAACTTGTGAAACTTTTCCCAAAGCGTTCACGAGCCGGTAACGCGCACGCGACGCCACGGCGTATATGTGAGGCTTCCGCTGCTGCAGGACGGAGCTCGCATCGCCGATGAATTCTCGCTGATTCGCTTCATCGTAGTGATCCCGAAGAACGCGCCGACCGGGATTCAGGGCGAGAAGCAATGGCCCTATCCACGTGTAGATTTGCTCGCGTCCAAGACGATGCAGAAGAAAGGCTATAACTGAAAGAATCAATTAGTTAATTGTAGCCGGTCAAAGGTCCGGGGAGAAATTCAAGTAAATATCCTGAACTTTTCCAAAAAATGTTCGTGATGGCCAAGGTCACTTAAGGTAGTCGGAGCGGTACAGTCCGAGGAAATTTGACATTCGGAAGGAATTCAGACAGAATAATCGGACGTTTTCCAATAGGAACAAAATCTGAAAAAAATCAAGAATTTGGACGTTGTTCGAAAGATTGATTTTGCGGAATAATAATTGCAAGAATATATTAGCAAATTGATGAAAGAAAAACTCGTTTAACAAATTACCCGGCAACCTTACTATTTTTCTGATGAAAATGATTCGTCAATTTTCTTTCAAAATTTCGTTTGACTGAAATTGTTTTTTTACTTTGAAAATTGGGGAGAAAGTCACGCATTTTTAAAAAATGCAATTTTCAGCAAAATGTCAAGAGAAGACAATTTTTTGAAAACATTCATACTTATTTAGAAACAATAACAAATCATTTTCATCACGGATAAACATTAGGGTGCCAGGTAATTTGTTAAACAAGTTTTTTTTTCATCAATTTTTCAATAATTGTTTGGACTTATACTATGCAAAAACAATCTTTCGAACATCTTCCATATACTCGATTTTTTTCACATTTTTATCCCATTGAGAAACGCTCGAAATTCTCTCTGAATCTGATATTTCCTCGGGCTGCACCGCTCGGACTACCTTGAGTGAGATGAAAATGAATGTAACTCTAAAATAATATGTTTTCGTTTTTTTGAGACCGATATAAAACATAATGGACTCGATTTTATCACAATTCGAAGTTATCATAAATATACAGGATAACATTTTAATCGCTTGTGTACGCGAGACTTCTAGACTCTGTTTGATTAGAATGTTCGATTCTCTTGCTCAGCATAATAATACTAAGTCGCGGAAAAAGATTGTCATTGAACTATTGAAAAAACGACCGTTAAGGACGTCACCATTTTTTTTCAGATTTTGTTCATTAGATTTAGATTAGATTTCAGAGCCGGGTAAAGTATATTTTTTTCACGTTCACCAACATGAGTTCACTGAAATTTCCGGAAACCGTCCTTGTTATTTACAATTCCCATTCTTTTTATCCACGTTTCTCAGATTTATGCCATTCGCAACGCATCTTCTGTTATATTGAAACTTCAAATTGGACAAGAAGATCTCGTGGAGTGCCGAAAATGAAAAAATACAGGACAAGAAAAATTCAAGGACTTTTCAAGGACAAAAAACATTGAAGGACATTCCAGGACTTTTCAAGTTATAAGAAAAATTCAAGGACATTCAGGATTTTTCAAGGACACAAAAGATTCAAGGACTATCTAGGACTTTTGAAGGGCAAGAAAAGTTCAAGGACATCTAGATTTCGTTTCGTCCTCATTGATTTCTATCGATTAATACGTACTGTCGTTCTCGTCCTCTGTAACGGCGCTAAGATCGTTGATAAAATCCCATCCGTAAGGCGACGCCGGCTCCTAAAATAATTATCGACGAATACGTCGTTATTTTCGAAACACACACGCGCAAAAACGGATCGTTCAGTCCTCGTTAACGAACCTTGGTTATTTTACCCATTGCGATCGAAATATCGCGTACGCGTAGCTCGTTCCTATCATTGAACTTTACAATTTGTCACACGACCAAGTTTCCCGATGTTTACGATACGATGGTCATGGCGAATCGTATTTCTTACTAGAAGACATACATAAATATATATATATATATATATGAATCCGTTACGCCTCATTGAATACATAGTGACAGCTCTCGATATATCGAGCCTCGGTTGTTATCGTCGGAACGCTCTCGATTCGCACGGGCAAGATAACAGAACAGAAGGCAAGATGCGAGAAAAAAAAACATATTTTTCGTGTCTTATCGCGGCTCGTGCCGAGTTGTCGAAAATTACTCGAAAGTCTCGTTGTTGTTATTCGAGAGCGGCGATATTTGGAAGAGACATTATTTGCAATGAAAACACAAATGTTTTAAATTCCCATGCTTTATTTGTAAGATTGAAAAATTCAAAGTATAAACAATCGGTTGTGTCTTAAAGTACTTAGGAAATGCCCCCGAACGTCAGAGCGTTCTTATTATTGTTTTTTCTTCCGTCTTCAATAGTAGGCAGCGGTCGTTTTATTTTTATTGTTTTTTCGAATCATGTTCGTTTCCTTCGAGGCCGATTTGCGGAGTGTTTACTCGCGTCATTGCGACAAAGGCTCGCCCAATTCGTCGAGGAAGCTCTTGCACTTGGCGATCGTTTCCTCGAGACGCTCCTTCGTCGCGGAAGTCTGGCGTTGCTCCAATTTTCGATTGGCCGACTCTATTGCCGCGCGGTAACCCGTCACGTTTCGAAAGATCTTTATCTGCTTGTCACCGGCAACGAGAACGAATTCGCCGGCCGCATCGAAAGTCAGACAGGTTATCGGGCCTGGAACAGAAAGAACGAAGCGAGCATCGCTTGAGTATATTTTCAACCATCGTTGCCTTTTTCACGCGACAGTCGTCTTAAGGGCGCAAATCCGGTAGAGTCCGGCCAAAGGTGGGATTTAAGAAGAATTTGGAACATTTTCCCATGAGATTAAAATCTGAAAAAAATCAAGCGTATAGAAGATACTGATAGTACCGATTTTGCATAGAAATAATTTTACAATGTTAATGACAAATCGATGAAAAAAAAAATTGTGCAACAGATCATCCGTAAACGAAACTTTATTTTTATTGAAAATTATTCGTTAATTTTTCTGAATACATATGAATTTTTTCAGAACTTTCTGCACTTTTTGAAAATGGCCTTTTGAAATTTTTTTCCTTATTTTGAAAAATGTGAGAAAAGTACCGAATTTTGGACATGTCTTCGCCATAAAACTACCAAACATTAAAAAGAAAACGTAATCTTCGAAAAGTTCAGGAAACTCTGCAAAAATTCGTACGTATTCATAAAAAATAATAACCATTTTCACTTGAATAAAAGTTTCGTTGACGGGTGAAACACTTTTTTTTCATCAATTTGTTAATAACGTTTTACAATGATCACTATGCAAAATCAATGTTTTCAGCACTTTCAATATTTTTTATTTTGTTCAGTTTTTTATCTCACCGAAAAATGTTCGAAATTCTCGCTGTATTTTACGTGAAACTCACTTTTAGCAGGACTGTACGCAACGACTATCTTAATAACAAAATGTATGAATTTGTAGAAACGTGCGATCGCCAGTTTCTTGTACAATGCGAGGTAAGAAAATATGATAAACCAAATTTTCTTTAAAAAATATACAAAAAATGACAAATTTGGAAAAGAGCTTCTCAATATGACAACTCGATCTATCATCGATGTACCATTGAATATGTCCTCGATCGTCGCGTCCAAAACTCCGGTGACCGTTGAATAGAACGTTAAAGACGAGCCATGAGCGATGACGACGACTTCGCCGTTCGGAGAAACGGCGATGCTGGCCGGCGTTGCTACGTCCCACGAGCCCTTGACAAGAAGACGCGGATCTTCGCCCTTCTCGAATTCGACTGTAAAAAATGGTCAATCAAAAAATATTGGTACGATAAGAAGAAAAAAAAAAAATTAAATCATTGTGGAAAGTTTCAATACTTTTAGTGTCGTAGAAGCGATAAGTTCCATCCTTCGAGACGGAAGCCATATGGCTTGTATCGGCGCAAAAGTTGAAGTCGTAAACTCCCGACGAATGACCGGCCAGATCGAAAGCCTTGGCCACGTGTTTGAATTCTCCAGATTTCGTGAAGACGATTTCCCACACTTTGACGTCCGGTGTGAAACCCGAAACTGCAACGAAACGCCCGCAAGGCGATATTCGGGCTCGGTGCGTCGAGCCGAGAATCGTGTCGATCGTCGCCAGTTGTTCGCCCTTCAAATCCCACACGATCAAGTCGTTGTTCTTGCTGCAAGTTATTATGAAGCGACCGTTGCACGCGATGTCCATTCCGACGATGTCGTCCTCGTGACGCTGAAATAAATGGCATAAAAGTGATGTCGATCCGAGCGATCATTAACAGATTTTTTTAATGTGCCAAAAAACATCGTAAAGACGATAGCCGTCGCAAATGTTGAACTATTAAGCTCAAATTTACGCAAGTCGAGTTATTAACAAAGTTTTTTGGTAATGAATTCGACGGAGGTAAAAAAAAGCATTATAAAATAATAAATATCTTTATTTATCAAGTTTTTAAAAAAATCTGTGGGCTTGAGACTGTTTGTGCATATTGTGAACACATTAAGCTGAATCCTCGCGCAGTACTTAAGTGATTACTGAGGTTTTTTGATTTCGAATTTGGCTCGAATCGATGGAGCGATTTGAAAATTGTGAACACTTTTTTTTTGTTTTTTTTTTGCCACAATCATTTGTGCTAACGCTTTTTGCGATGAATTGGGCTAAAATTGTACGAATACGTGTCGAGTTGCTATGAAGACATTTTTTTATTCATCATGAAATCTCATTTTTTGATCTAGAATTTTTTAGAATAAAAAAATGTGCAAACGTAAAAAATTGCAAGTGTTCACATAAAAAAATTAAAAAATGCTAAAGGCATGTAATGAACTGGTCAAAAAATTAAATTTTTTATTTGCAAAATGCATGTAACGTTTTTATTTGTATTTTTTGATTTTTCAATTTTTGATCATTATATGTGCAACTCTAAATTGCATTATATTTTCTGCTCCTTCGCAGTGGAAGCTTTGTTTTCGTGAAAATATGTATTTACGATATTTTCATTTAAGGACACTCGCAATCGTCAGAATGCCGATAAAAATGGTTTAGTGAAAAATGTATTAATGGGTGTGTGTAATTAAGATTCATTCTTTTTAGCAATTTAGCGACTGTAATTTCCGAGATATCGAACTTAAATTTGAACCACTATTGTTTAAAAGGAGCTTTTGAATTAAATACGGGGTTAATCCACTAAAATATTGAAATTTATGGCAATTAAGAAAAAAAAACTCTGTTCGCCCGCTTGCTGACGCAATTTCTAAGATATTAGGCGTAAATTCAAATGACAATTAGACTGTAATTGGATAGAGTTTGTCTTTAAACGAATCCCTTAACGAATTCAGAATTTATCGAATATTGAGGTTTTTTTAAAATATTCCCTGCCCTTATTCTTGCAAATTTCGAATTAATATTGAAAAATAGAATCAAACATTGAATTGTTCCATTCATTTTACTGAACTGAACTCCAATAAAAAAAATTCCAAGTTTCTTGTCAGAAATTGTATTCTCGCAATATTCAATGTTTGTTTCTATTTTTTATTCTCCAAGTTTCTGATTATCATCAAAAATGTTCTATGCAATAGACTTTACTCACAAAAAACCTCGGAAAGTAAAATCTTGCACACCGTGTCTGCATTATTTGCTACCTTCCGCGAAAGTCAAAATTGATTACTCGACTTTCTCACAGAGGGAGCTTTCGCGAAAGTCGAAAAATACTGAGAAAGCACTATGCAAGATTCTGCATTGCAACCTTTGGGTTTTTTTAAATATACCTTCGGAAATTCCAAAACTTTCGTAGCAGATTTGAAAGCGAAGTCTCCCTTCTTCGTGCTCTTCGTGAGTTTCCAAACGTCCATCGAATTGCCCACTGCATTGTGAACGATGAAGGCCTTGCCGTCGGGCGACCAACGAACGTGAGTCCCGTGATCGTATCCAAGATTAATTCGTACGGATTTTCTTTCCTTGCAAGCGAGATCCTTGGTGCACCATATCTGCACGCTTCGATCTACGAAAGAGAAAAACACAAAAGTTGCCCTTTATCCCGATTTCTCATGGTCGATTTTCTTGTGGGGTGGGTGGATGATAGTCGACTGCGAGGCCGATTAATTGAAAATAATACAATCGAACGATCGTTTTCGTTTAAGTCGTGCTAATAAAAACATTTTTTTTATTTGACTTTTTTCCTAGCAATGTACAGCAATTTACGGTGATTCGTTCCATTCTTCGTTATCGCCATGATCAAACGTCGAATAAGATTATATCGTACTGCGTTTCTCTTGTGCACTCGCGGGGAGACAAGGGATGGGCGGGCTCGGGAAGTTGATCTCGCATTACAATTGAAAATTTAACGCTGCATAATTCTAAGATTAAGTTATTCGTGGGAGTTCGCGCAATTTGATATTGAGAGCAATCGATTTATCTAGTTCTGTCACCTCCTTCGTTTCGGCGGAATATCGTCCGGCGACGAGTCGCCGGAGTCTTCTTGCGGTTCTTCTCTGATTTCTCGTCGTGGCTCATGTCGCGGCTCGTGTCGTTGCTCGTGACGTTGCTCGTGTCTTTGCTCGTGTCTTTGCTCGTGTCTTTGCTCGTGTCTCGGCTCGTGCCGGGCTTCGTGCCGGGGCTCGTGTCGCGGCGGTGGCATGAGATCCGCATCGTCGGCGGCGAATCTGTGTCTCTCGATGTAGCCCAGAAGATCCTTCGTCGTCACGGGCTCGCGTATGCTCTGACAAACGGCTTTCGCGGTTTTGTAGGAATTCGGGAAGGATTTGTCGGTTCTCTCGCGCATGAAGACCCACTGGCCGTTCTCGTGCTTGCACTCGACGATCTTGTTGTTCAGCTCCTTCGTCGCTTTCGTTATCTTCATCTGATCGAAGGGCTCGTTCATTCCGCCGACGAAGAGATGACCGATCTTGCGGGGCAGTATGCCGGGTCCCGATTCCGTGACGATTTTTAGCTTGAAATCGACGGAATTCAGGGAGGACGGCTTCCATTTGAGAACCTCGTTCGACACGCCCGGACAGTAGGGCTCGTTCGAGGGTTGAAATATGAGACCGTCGGGCTCGTGGCTGAGCTGCTTTGCGAATTTGTCGCCGAGCAGATTGCTCGCTTGCGTAACGTCGTAAAAATGCTTGAGCCTTATGGAGAAGGGCTCGCGCTCCCTACGGAGAAGTCCGGCCTTCAGCGCCTGCAATCTGCCGCCCATCACGTCGCGCTCGATAATCGAATATCGATCGGGATGAAACGCCTTCTTCGCGACGTCTCGGCCGTCGTACGTTATTATGTCGTATGCGAGATATCGCGGATACTCCTTGCCGTCGGCTCGGTCTATCACCATTTCCTGCGAAACGGAGAATTCAATTTAGTCCCTTAATTATTAGGAAAAGTGAAAAAATGCAATTTAAGAAAAACTCGATTGGAGGAAAAAGTTGAGGCGGTTCTTGCGCAATTCGAGCATTGGAATATACTCGATGCTGGGCAGTTATTGGTCCTCTTTATGAAATATATCTTGTTCTGACTCAAAAATTAAACGGTGATTTGCTTCGAAATTGTGATACCATTTTTCCCGGGGAAATATAATATCTCCGAAAAAGCAAAGCTCGTTTACTTCTTTACACTCAGGTTTTTGCACTCCGATAGACGTGATTGACAAATTTATTGCGAATGAAACCGAATTATACGGAAGATTCCAAAGCGTTTTGCCATTTACAATTGGTAATCGATAGGTTAATTCCTTTACGGCTACACTACAATCGACTAATCGCATCGCGGCTCTTGATAAGCGATACTGTTTCAGAGACTCCAGAATAATAGCAGCTCGGAAGCGAAAATGTTAGGCATTTTCAGGTATTTTGCGAGACTCGTTTGTGAGTCCAATCCAATAGTTTTCAATGAGATTTAAATAACCTTTGTGCCTCCCACATGTTTTGCCTTCCACCAGTTTTTACCAGAATTGTCGTTAGTGCACAAACGACTAAGTTATTCGCAAAAAATCTGGGCCAACATCCGTTTTCACTTCTATCGGAGAGCTACAATTTCTGAGTGGAAACAAGTAAATAAAAGTTGCTCCTCTCGAGATCTTATATCAATTTCGATTATTTCGGGAAGCAAACGACAAATCCATTCAATATTTCGCATACACCTTGAATAGCGATCGAGGTATTAAAGATTTTATCAGCCGGCCGCAAGGAGAAGTATTGAAGTTTTTATTATTTTGCCTACTTTTACTTATACTTTATTTTACTTTTTCGTTATTAAATTTCTAAAAATGCTATCTCCTTGAATTCATATTATTCTCTCAATATGCGATCTGTTACTTTTTTCTTTTATCCTTCAAAATTAGATAGAATTAGTGAATTATAAAAATGATTATATAAGTTATGTAAATAGTGGTAGAACCACTTTTTAGTTTATTTGAGCTCCGAGCTCCTAACGATACCGGCGCCAATTTCAAATAAAAATATTTTCAAATAAAATTCATTCATCCATTTGAATTTCCATAAGTCGAATCGCAAGAACCACCTCAATTAATTGCGAATCGCCGCCTTCGCGTCGCTCGCGAACTTACGCCATCCAAAAGCGTGTCTCTCAGACATCGCGATTTGTCGACAGGATGAGGAAAGGCCAGGCCCTCAACCTGAAAGATGCTGTTGTCTCTATCGATAAAGTACAATTCTCTGTCTCCCTGTATGAGCAGCATGTATCTGTGAAAAACGAAAAAAGCACAAAAATAATGACGCAAAAAATTCTTTAACGAGGCTCTTAACATTTCGTTATTCTTATTTTGCTAACCTTGTGCCATCGGCTTTCCACGATACTCTGTAGGGTTTCTCGTTCAAGAGTCTGATATTGTTTCGGTCCATGGAAACGGGCTGAGAGCCCGGAAATCCGGTGCTGTCCCATCCGCACATCTCCTGCACTCGTCTCTGTATTCCGCTGATCTTGCAGTTGTCCGTCAACGGCGTCACGCCGGGAACTCCCTGCATGAACACGGGATTCTTGTTTTGAAACTCTCGCTTGCGCTTCGGCCCTCCCGATTGCGAACTACTCGTCGTCGTTTCGGAGCTCGAACCTTCGTCTCTGTCGTCGCCGTTCGAGTCGTCATACTCGAGGCACCACGCCGGCTTGGTTGGCGGATCGGGAGCGTCCTCCTCGTCGTCGTAGCGCTTGAACAACTCTCTTATGTAGTCTGCTTTGTAAATCCCCGGCGGCCTCGCCGTCGCGAATTCCGCCAAACCGGCGTCGGCGCTCGTCACTTCCGTCTCGACGAGGTAACTTATGATGAGAAAGCCCGTTCTGTTGAAGCCGTGAGTGCAGTGCACGCCGACGATTTCCAGAGGATTTTGGGCGATAAAATTTTTGCACACTTGAACGAAGATCTTCGTCTGATCCTCGGAAGGCGTTTCGCCGTGTCCTCGACACTGCAGTTTCAGGTATCGGCAGCCGTGCGCCTCGACGTCGGATTTTTCGTAAAATCTGTTCGTATTCGTGAGATCGATCCACAGGCCGATTTTCAGCCTTTGACTCTTGACGGAGGAGAAGAGCATGTCGACGCTGAATCTGCACTCGACGGGCACTTGAGAGTCGAAGGCCGACGAGAGCGGTGTTTTGAAGGCCAAGAATTTGTTGTGTATCAGTTTTATGGCTTTTCTGGGACAGTGCAGCCAACGCGGCGGCACCGGACCCTTGCTCGTTTTCCAGTCCGACATGTCTCTCTCTGTGCTTGCGAGCTCGCGGCTCGGCGATCTTTCGGCGCTCGAAACGGAACCTTCGACGTTGACGGTTTTTTCTCTTTAATCCATGGAAGACACGGTCGCAATCGTTGCCACGCGTGAACACGCGTCACTCGCGGCGAAGCCGATCGAACGCGATGATGCGATTCGCCGAGAGATTCTCGACGAGTTTCATTCAAACGTAACTCACGATAATCTCGCGAATTCGAAACTTTCGTCTATAACCTACTTTTCTCGCGTCGGTTTTTTTTTCTCTCTTTTTTTTTCGATCGTCGGACCGAGAAACAAAGCGAGAGATTCGTCTCGAATTACCGGCTTGTGAGCGCACTCTTCGACGTTTGGATTCGCGAAGATAAAGCGTTTCGCGTTAACCCGAGAGTGCGGTAAAGTTTATTGGGGGGAAAAAAAAACTGATCTAACGGATACTGTCAATCCGCGTGAATGGCGCTCGCCATATTGTACGGATGTCGCGCAGGGCGAATTGCCGTGTGTTGCGAGGTGCGCGCGGGCGGCGCTAGCAGCGACAACGCTCGGGTGTTTCATGAATTTCGGTGTCGTATCAACGTTCCCTTGCTCGTCGGGTTAATCGCGGGAACTCGCGATAAAAGTTATTAGTTCGACAAGGTTGAGATACGGGCAACTCTCGGACGGTCATTAACCGCGGATTCAACGATAACCGGACAAGATACAAAGGTACACGTGGACTATCGGCGATGCATCATCGATTCTGCACGGATATAAAGCATACAAATGCGATGAAGCATACTTCGACGTTTAGAGGGTTCGTATTTCAAATTTATCTCCGATATGAAAATATATTAAGCAAGGGCATAGAACGTGACCTTGAAATACCGCCCTTCCCGATTGGCAACAAGCACTCCCTACCCGCACTTTACTGAGCTACCCAATTTTTACTGCATCCGCAGCGGACTTGGCCGCAACTGTAGCGCATTTGTCGTAGCACGAGGAAACTGCGGACAACCCGTGCCAGTACAAACTGGTCCTGTTTCCTCGATGCCCCGGTGTATATCCGAAACTAAGTTGAGTTTATACAACCAAAAGCTCAGAAAAACTGATCTGTTCGACGGTTGAATGCGCTAGGCAGTGCGCGGCCGAACGGTCACCCATCCAAGTACTGACCGCGAAAAATCTTGCTTGACTTGGGTTATCGCCGGAACCGCGCACCGACCGCGCAGCCGTCGGTCACGACGCATCTTCTAATATAAAAAATACAGATTATTTCAAACTGAAGCCTTATTTGGAGATTATTTATCTGAATCCAATATGACGGTATATTTTAACCCTATTTCGATCATTTACGGGAATATCAGAGCATTTCTTGCTACTTCAAAAGATTCGTACAAAACAATTGTTAAAAGGATTAGGATCTATGAGACTCGGGAACTTGTTGGCACACGAAGCTATCACGTTTAACGAAGTAACTAGTTCGTCAATACGATTTCGCAATTGCGATAGATATTCATCGTAACCGCGTCCCTAAGCTTCTGGCGTGGCGTTCGAACGCGAAAAGTGATCGAGCGTTGTTATCGATTCAATTAGGATTCAACGTAATTCTCGTCAAATCGCATTACACAATCGTTCCGAGGGCTACGACAGAGAAGTTTGCTCGATCGAGCGATAAATGCCCGGCCGGTAGTCGGACGAGAGCGAGTAACCCTTATGCAATAACCTTTTGTGTATATAACACGTCCCAGTATGCGCTCGGACCAAGCGAAACCGTCCTTACATAATGAAGGATTAGAAATCAAAAGGTACCGATAAATATGCTTCTTGTAATTACCCTTTAAATACCGCGTCTTCAAGCGATTCTGACGACATTTTTTTTCGTAATTCGGTAAGAAATTCGAATATTTTTTTTTCGCAATTCTCATCAAACCGATGAAGTATCTATCTAAATGCAAAAATTCCAATCATTTTTTTTTTTCTTCTAAAAATATTTTTGCCGCCGAAAAAATTTAATGAAATTCAACTAAGTGTAATGAAGGTCCGATTATTTAATTAGTTATTTATAAAAACCACATAATTGCTCACATCTGTATGAGTGATAAATTTAACGATACTTAAGGCAGTTATCGCGCAAACCGTCTGACTTCCCGTAAGTTTCAGAGAAATGATAGGGAATTGCAAAAACTTTTCAGTGGTCTGAAAGTCTGAAAAAAATCAAGCATATTGGAGATGAAATTATCGATTTTCCTTAGTAATAATTGAAAAATGTTTTTCAACTAATGATGCAAAATTGAATTTTCCAAACTACGTAGTAGTTTCTTTCCAAATTTTGCGACCGTAAGGATTAAACATTTGTCTAACCCTCAAAAAAGTTTGATCAAATAGTAAGAAGGATACGTTTTCAGTGATCGAAAATGTAATCCACCATGTTATTTGTCAGGGAATGCCGAGAGTAAAGACTTTTTTTAATTATTTTTTTCTTGAGTTCCGGATAATAAATCGTGATGCAAGTTCGGACGTGTATTCAAAACACATTAAATAATGAATACACAAAAATTGAACAATATCGTAAGAAAATCGATATCGCGCGATAACTACTTAAGTTTGAGACCGGCGGGATTTAAAGTCTGACTGCTTCGTCTTTATTCGACCAATATCCGAGGTAGATTCGTTACATAGCCCGAGATGCATCGTCATCGTGGCGTAAGAGATACATGCAATACTACGTTGTTAATAAATCCAACTACGCCGTGTCAATATTACTATCTTTGTAAATATTGATACTCGGCAGAGGGTGTGATAAAATTAAAATAAAAAAATTTAAAAAAGCATAACAATAAGACGAGGGTTATAAATGGGAGGATGAGAAAGAGACGCAATTTCTCTCGTAGCAATATCGTCAATAACGCGCTAAAAGTCGCACTCGATAGTCGCGCAATTGCATTGGTGTAAATTTATTTTTACTTCGTATCGCTCCGCGAGATTTTCCTCCTACATTGCGCTACCGGCATTGGGAGAATCGAAGCAGAAGGAAGCTCTTCACTGTACGAGAATTATTTATAGTTTTACCTTTCGCTCTCGAGCGAGAAACGCAATCTCGGAAACGTATGAAGTCGCTTCGGAGAAATTTATTATGGACTACTTGATTGAGAGAGATAGGTTTATTCTGACGTCATTGTGGATTCCCGTTACTTATTTTTTTTCTTTTTTGCGATGCTACGGAAAAAAACAACGTCTATCGGGTCTCGTTAACTTTTCGGAGAATTTCAATCGAGCGTTCTCAATTTTTTATAGGCATCAAGCATAATTTCGAAAGTACAAAAATATCAAAAGAAGCGGTAAAAAGCGCGACCATCCAAAAAAAACCAACTGAGATATCCCGCAATACATATAAAGAATTAGCCACTGCACCCCCGAAACAAAAAAAAAGAAGCGACTAGGAATATTCCAGGTAAAGGAGGAACCGTTTATATTAGAATTTTCGGATCAAGACAGGACGTGGAACAGTTTTGGCCGAAGGGTGCCCAAAGGGGGCCGAAGAAATATTTAGAGTTAAATTTTGCCATTTTAATCCATTCTTAACTTTAGACCCTCCGTGACTTTAACCCCTTCGGGATTATAGCCACTCCGTGACTTTAGCATATTCTTCAAGGGCTTATCGCGAAGAATTTCAAAAATTTTCGTTTTTTAATCATTTTTTATTCTATTAATTAGTCCGATCGGTTAGGAATATTGTAAGCTTTACAAAATTGCAAAATTCCAAAAATTGTTAAAGTTGCAGCATTTAGAGCGTAAAAACTTTGATTTTCTTGGATGCCGATAGGTAACGGCGGTATCCGGCCGCGCCGCATGGAGACAGGTGCGCTAGATCGGCAACTTCAAAGCAGTTTTTCCACGATTCACTTTTTTGAACCTTGTGAAAGTTCTAACTCTTGAACGAAGGTTCAAATCGGTTTGAAATTTTAACAACATTTCTTAGTATCATCACATATCGTGTGAACCACAGAAACAAACATTTCAATGACACAAAAAAATATATAAAATGAAAAACCGACGGAAAATTGAGTAAAAAAATGTTTATTATTATAATAAAAATTCGAAATATATAGTCTAGAGAGATGTTTTTTTCTTGTTTGAGACGAATTTTGCTATTAAGGTTAAAATAAGTTAAAAAATCAATAATCAAAGATGAAAAGATCGATTTTGCACAGTTATAATATGAAAATACTATTTAACGATCTTTCAAATCAAAATTTGAATTTTTCTGAATACGTATTAATTTCTTTCTGAATATTGTCCAATTATGCAAATATCCATTTTTATTTGTTCATTTTTTCTAAAAAAAAAGCAGTTTTGAATGAAATTCTAAAAAAATTCGTATGTATTCGGATTAACGAATCATTTTCATTTGAAGAAATAGTTGAGTTGCCGGGTGTTTTGTTGAACAATGTTTCATTCATTAATTTGTTGATGACATTTTGCCAAAACAAAATCAATCTTTTGTCGATCGATTTTTTTGCAATGATTTATCCCATTCAGAGCAGTGCTTAAAGTTCTCGTCGAATCTCACGTTTGACCGGAATCAAAAAAGTGATGGGTCCGCGATCAGCTGGGAAAAAACACACCGGATTAAAGTTCGAAACACCGAATGACGGAACTTTCTTTCACAGAATAATGGAAAAACCCACGATTTTACGGTATCTTTGAACAGCGATATCGGTTTTGTAATGGCTTCACAGAGAAATCCCGTCAAGAGAATTCCCAGGACAAAAATTCTGAAGAAAGGATTGCTTATTATCGTAGAGTTGCGAAAAGAAATCTTTTGTGCCAAAACCGTGAAAAACCGTAAACACGTAAAAGGGGTGCGTTAGCATGTTTCCGCGTCACACCTAAGTATCCCAAAGAGACATTCCAGACTCGATAATTCGATGCTCTTTTTTTTTTGGCCTAACACCAATTCGACACCAGCGTTGACTCGAAGTCAAACCGGTATTTCTGATTATCGATTTTTTTTTTATAACTGATTCTTCGATAGAAGAATATATCGAATTTATGCATGATCACAAACATAGATTATTTCCTTTAGCATCTTCGCGCTCGTTTCGATTTTCATTGCGAATCAATTAAAAGAACAAAAAAAAAGTTGCCCAACTCCACCTCGAAGCGTAAGTTATGGAGCCGGCAATTCTAACGTCCCGCGGTTACCGCCTCGTTTCGGCATTACCCGTAGACCCTGAACCCGTCGTTCTCGTTAGAGTCGCGGAGTTGTTACCGCGTTGTTAGCGACGAAACTGGTCGTACCCGGTACGAGTCTCATCGCGATTAAAAACAAAAATATTAATAATCAAAGCGCGTAAGACGGCCGTGAGATGATGGAGGCGATGAGAGCCAGGGCTATTGGCTTTTTGAGACTCTTCGCCTGGCATCTCATACCTGTAGTTACGGTTGGCCTTGAATAATAATAAAAAAGAAGATAAAGAAAAAGAACCAACTTGTACCGTTGGCCTCACGAAAACGGTCAGAGCCATCGACTCTGCGTGGCTCTCCACGTTTCTCGCATCGATTGGGCCACGCACGCACCGTTGGCTCGGTTAAACTCGTTAGTTACGCGCAAAAAACGAAAAAAAATCGACTTCGACCCCGCGCCCCTCTTCGATATCCTTGGGATGCGCAACGCAAACGGCGAATCAACGTTTGCGCCATAATCGAACGAAATTCGTCGAAGATCGGATAAAACCTATTATAGAGAATACGGTCGCAACGGCGTTACAATGGGACGGAGAAAGACGGAGAATCGATCGCGCGAGGTCTATTAAAACTCCATTGACCACCGGGGGAATATAGAGAAGACGGTACTATTCCTGACGCCGAGATCACTGCCATAGTGACGTAGCGGAGGCGCGCCGCGTTTCGTATAAGCAGACGACCTTGGTAACGCACGGTCAAATTAAACCATCCCACGTATAACTATACCGCGGATCTATAGTCGGTCCGTAGTGTATGCCTGTAGTGTAGGGGAGACTGGGGCAAAACGGGACAGCTAAGCGAGAAACCCCGCTGCAACTGTATCTATGACTTTGAATTACTGCGAATGCCCAAAAAATTTGAACTGCAAGGTCGGTCATGAAGTTTCGGGAAAAAATATCGCCGGAGGAGCAAAATGGAACAATCTAAAATTTCTCTGACATATTGACTCGGTTTATTTGTTTCAAGCGCTTACGCGGGATACAAGCCATGAATATATTTCACAGCAATTGGGCGCATGCGCGTTGATCCAATCATCTTGAACGACACAACCTTGTTTTTACAATAGTCAATGAACTGTCACTGTCGAAATAACAATTTGGTCAGTGAATTGAGGTGACTTTTTTAAGACGCACGATGGTTGGGAACTGAAGAAGAAGTGTGGACGCTGGTCACACATGTCTTGTGCTGGGGGTTGACGAGTTCGAAAAAATCAAATATACGTGCGACTTGTGTAAATAGTTATTTAGCATAATAGTGTGTGTTTCTTATGTGTATCGAAAAAAAAGTACATATATGAATAATATGAACGAAGAAACAGATTTTACTTTGTACGTCTTAGTTTTTCTTTCGGTGTGCCTTTTTGCCTCTTCATTATATTATAACTTTGAAAAATTGGAAAATTAAAAAAATTATCAGGTACAGAATGCTGGAAATTACATACGTAAAATAATTTTGAATTGTCCCATTTTGCCCCGCTCTAGACTTCTGACCTTCAATTCGATATTATTTCAAACACTCTGAATGGTTTCAAAACTGCTATATTGTAAATACTTTATTTGGACTACGTTGTAAAAATACAATTTTTAACATTTTCAGAACGTCCCATTCTGCTCCACCGATGCCTTTCAATGTTCTGTTCCGTTTTGCCCCACTGTCCCATTTTGCCCCGTTCTTCCCTATATCTGTATACCCTGTAGATAGACTATAGATAAACTGCAGATGTGTGATCTATATATGTGTATTAAAACGTTACGAGATTTCAACAAAGAGGATTTACTAAAATCTCGGACACGGGATTTTTTAAAGATCTTTTTGCTTATGAAAAGAATGGAGTTTGAAGACGCTCTTTTTTTACAACCGTTTCTTCTTCTTCTTCTTTTTGTATTATTTGTTTATATATTATACAATATGTACAATCTGTACACTCGTGTATACTATTCATATTAGATAAATATCTATGCTCCGTCGAGATTCGTTCGTTCGAACGGCCCTCGCGACAGCTTTTTCAGAGTCTCCACGAGGAAAAACGTGACGTTGCGGTAACGCACTGTCAGCTCTATGTACACCGCGATACGTGCCTCTATTAGTCCGTCGTGTCTCTCGCTCGATGATGGAAAAGCTTTGGGGAACACTCGTAGGTACGTAGTCGACATCGTCGGCCGAGCGGAGAAAGCGTGACTCGGAACACGCAGAGCACCGGCCAAAGCGAACCCGCGGCGGTTCGATACAATCGAACTTCGGGTTGTTACGAGAGCTCACAATCTTCTATGTATTCTGTTACTTACATAGTATTATTATGGCTACTCGTCCGGCAACGTCGAGGACAATTTGCCGACGAAGGAAAATCGTTACGCTTACATTTCGTATAACGGTAGACGCGATAATACAGCGTGAGAACCGAGTGAAACTATACGCCGGTTTTATATTATAAAGTGATTCATGATTGAGGCATCGTTAGGGTGAATCACCCATTCAATGCACAGAATTGTATTTACTTGATAATATCGTGCGCATTCTGTTTTACCGTTCCGGATTAGTTTTTGCATCGGGAATCAGATTATTCTAAAACTAATGTAAATTATCGTGAGACCCTGTTTTTAAAATTTTACAGAAAAAATATATAAATATACTAGGGTTTCGCAGCGACATTGGTTACTCCGACATTTTAATACCTCCGTGACTTTAGCCATTCTAGGACTGCTGCCACTTCGTTATTTTAGCGCCTCCGGGTCTGTAGTTACTCCGTGATCTTAACCTCTCTGTCACATTAGCTACTACGTGATTTTAGCTCCTCCGTGACATTAGCTACTACGTGATTTTTGCTCCTCCGTGACATTAGCTACTACGTGATTTTTGCTCCTCCGTGACATTAGCTATTACGTGATTTTAGCTCCTCCGTGACTTTAGCCACTCCAGGACTGTAGCCTTTCCGTAATTTTAAGTCCTTTGTGTTTTTAGCTCTTTCGTGAATTTAGTATATAGTCTATGCTACCTTCTTGAACACGGCGGCGGTGAGATCTTTTTATAATATTGATAGATGAAGATTTGGTGACAGTTATTTACAGCAAATGGTACTAAGGAGCCAACTTTAAACACTTGGGATTTCTGAGCCTTGTTATTGTTAATTTAACGGCTACTGAACAGTGATTTTTTTATCGAGATCAGTATTAAAAAATCCGTTCTTTTAATATAATTACTGATCATTTTTTTTTTTTTTTTTGAAAATCGTGTGGAAAATTACGAATTTTGGATGTGTGTTTGTCATAAGACCATTATTTTCAAGACGTTTCTGTACGATTGATCGAGTAGATTCGCGAATACAGCTTTGAAAAATGCAATTCTCAAGAAATTTAAGAAACAAGAAAAAATCCTGAAAAAATTCATACGCATTTAGAAACCATAAGAAATCGCCAAAGCTAGAATCGCTATAGGTTCGGTGTGGTCCACTATGCTAGCATCGAAACTGGAGAGTTGGCAAGGTAGATTAACGCTCTACTCGGCTATTGTAACAGCAACCCTTTTGTACGGTTCGGGGGCTTAGGTCACCTTGAGTCAATCGAAAAAGTTCAAACGTGTTTCTTCAAGCAGCTCTTAGGAGTCTCGAGATGTACACCAGCCTACCTAATTAGATTGGAAACAGGGGTATCACCTCTCGACAAACTCGTCATCAAACGGGCACTCACACTTTGGAGTAAAGTTCTCGATATGAATGACGATCGGTTCCCGCGATTGATATATAATCGGTTAGTCCAACTAGATGAATCGGCTGCAAATGACCCAAAGCGAAATTGGAACTCCTTACTCAAGGCAATCCTATCAAAGTTCAGACATGAACACATCGCCATCAATCCCTCGAAGGACACAGTTCTTAACGCAATAGACTCGATCCTCACGACAATAACAGAGGCAAGACTTCAGGCGGACATTAGTCGCGCCCAAGAATCCACATATAATCCGGGGTACAAAGAAATAACAAATTTAGAGACGGTCGTATGTCAAAATATCTGCTCGAGAAGCAACCGTTGGCTTACGCTAGAGTGGTAGCACAGTGTGTCGACTTGCTGGCAGGAGGGCTCTGTATTTTAGAATAAAGAATATCATGTATAAAATAGACGAAGAGAGTGTGTGCCCGATTTGTAATCTAGAAGAATTAGAAACGCTAGAACACTTTCTATGCAGATGTCCGATCTACGAGCCGCTATGTAAACAGTTTTTGAAAGAGGTATCGTATCCAAGCGTCATCGAAGTATCATCAAGTACCGAAAGCCGAAATGTCTATTGTTTTGTACAAGCAGCATGTAAGCTGCGTTCGTTCGCGCTTAGCGAGTAAGTCGACTTAAAATTACGTTTAACTCTATTTTTATTTTTATTTTAACCTTAAGCTTAAACTTATCGTTACAAGCAAATATGTAAAAGGCATAACGTGTAATAGGTTTTCACCTCAATACAAATAAACTACTAAAAAAAAAAACTAACAATAACAAATCGATTTCATCAGAACAAGTCGGCTTGCCGGATAATTCGCTAAAAAAGATTCTTTTTATTCAATTTGTTAATAAATTTTCGGAATCATCATTACGCGAAATCAATTTCTCAAACACCTTCTAATACGCATAGTATTTTTCAGATTTTTTTCCCATTGGAAAAATCTCGAAATTCTCATTGTATTCGTTCCCAATCTCATATTTTCTTGGACCGTGCAGCTCGGAATACCTTAAGAGACCTAAAATGACAAATCCACAAAAAATATTTGAAACAGCTCGAAACAGCTCGAGACCTGCGTGCGGCGTGTTCCAGGAGGAAATATCCAATGTGCGCAAGACAGAAGGCGGATATCCGTTTTTAGCCATTACCGGATTCGCAAAGTAATTCTCGAAGTGCGTTCGCGCCGCTTAAATAAATTCTCGATGCGCAAGTTACGAGTGTGTTCATTGCGGAATAACGCAAAGCAGTTTATCGCTTAATCCACCTCCGCGCTATGCGATCTCCGAATCGAGCGCCGTTATATTTCGGAGAATGAAAGAAAAGTTCGCAACCAAAATCGATAATATTCCCGACGATGCAAAACCATCGAAGTTGCAACGCGAAATCGTTTCATCATTAGCGGTCGTTTGTGATTTTTATTATCCGCTATATATACACGGCCTATAGTGTTATATACAGCATATGTTTTGTAATCGGAATGGGGTCAAACGATGAGCCGGTCGTGCGACACAGGAAGGTATATTCTAAGACACACCGGTCGCCGCGGCGCGTTTCGTTCAGTCCCGTTTGCGTGTACGTATGTTTTACTATCGTTTGAGCGCGCGATGGAACGGGGAGCGACAGAGGCGAAGGGTGGGACGTGAGGGTTTAGCGAAACGATTAGGAAATCAAAGTGGAAGACGCGGACGTGAGGCTCTTCGTTGTTTGCTCGTTGGCGATTGCGAAAGCCAGCACGCGACGACGAACTTAACACAACCGCGAACGAGCAAAACTCCGGTCCGCCTCCCGAATGAGCCATTGAAATTCCGCGATATCGATTGCGAGGATCGTCGTCGCTCATCGACCCAAGCTGGCCGCTGTGTATCTCGGTGTTATAAAGAAATCTCGCCGCCGCGGGCGTGTGCAAGAATCGAGAGGCGTCCGGTCAATATTCTAAGGACCCCTTATAGAGACTTAGAGATCGACAAGGGGCGAGCTAAAGAAGGTAGTGCCAGGGGATTAGTAATCTCTATATCAATGATAGAGAACGTTAATATTAGTTGTGGCAAAGGTGAGGAATTTTCATAATATAGACAGACGAAACGTGAGCCCGCGAGACTTGGTCCCTGGTATATTATCTATTTATCACTGCATATCAGAAAAAGATCGCACCGCCGCTGTATCAAAGAAAGTAGCATAGACTATATGCTAGAGTCACGGAGGGGCTGAAAACACGAATGGGCTAGAGTCACGGAGAGGCTAAAGTCACGGAGGAGCTAATTTCACGAAGAGGCAAAAATCAAGGAGTGGCTACAGACTCAGAGCGGCTAAAACCACGGAGTGGCTAGATTCACGACGGCGTTAAAGTGCCGCAGCAGCTAATGTCTATACCGAATCGTTACGAGACTTTTTTCAACAAAAATCTTGAAATCCGCAGATTTTTTAGATCCTCTCCTTCCGTTCGGAAACACTTTACGTTCGGGGCCGGCAGAGGGATTATTTTCCTCCGATGGAATGATGTGTTGAGGAGCTGGAATCTAGCTTGGCGAGCCTGGGGAGCTTCGCTTCCGTCTTTGTTTCCGGTTAAAGACTCATTAGTATCCCACATCAATCCACCATCCTCTCGATTTTGATCCCTCCTTCCAATATTATCGCAAATACGCGTTGAAATCCCGTTTTTTGTATACGTGCGGCTCGCGATCATTAAATAGGCAGCCACGGGTTACTCTAAGCATAGCCTGGGTTTAACACTCATTGAGTTCTTGTCGAGCGTATCCCAACGGTAGCCGGACATTGTTCCCTAAGCTGGAGCCCACACGGAGAAAAATAAGTAGTTGCCAGAACCAATCAATTTCTTAGGCGAACAAATAAATTGGTTTACCCAACAAATATATTAGACGTACCAAGTAATATCAATTTCCGGCGCCGAAGTTGGTTCCGGCAACTAATTTGTTTCTCCGTGCAGCTCCTCAACTCATTTTTATTTACTTTCATTACTTTTATTAATCATTAATAAATAATTTATTATTATTGGCAATAACAATTATTATTCATTATTGTTAATAATAATAAATATCATTATTAATCATTATTAATAATAATTGATTGTTGATAAAAATAATTGTTTCTGATCGCTGACGATCGCTTCGCTTCGTTTGACGCTTCTTTGCAAGTCCGCGCCAAAATGCCGAAGTAAGGCAGATGAATTAAATACATATTGGATTTGCTCTTCGATCGGCCGAAGGCTTCTCTAAGAACTCACTGACAGAGCCTGTAGATAGGCATATCCATACTCAATCGATTCATTAACGAAGAAACCGCATTTATCATCATTTACAATATACTCTTCTTATTCACGGTCTCCTATCGCAGCTTCCGGAGAAACGATTATCTCGATCGTCGCGAACAGCGAATCGTTTTGTCGATTCGTCGGCGCTTAGCTCTCGAATATGATATCCGTTAACGTTACTCGAACAACAAATCGTTGGTTGAAAAATACTCATAAGCATCGATACGGATATTTCCGATCAATCGAGCGTGAGATATAAATACGATTTTTCTTGGCTCGCGATTCCAATTAGATCAACCACCGTTTCGTTTAATGACTGGATAATCCGGTGTGGTGAAAAAAAAAAAAAAGATTTACCGTGAGGTTCTTACAGTGGTAAACATTATAGATGATGCTCGGCGCAAAACTTTCCCTCTCGCGAGGATCTTAGGCCACGGGCTTTCGCGGCGCGGATCCCAACCGGAGCGAGTAGAGTGCAAAATAATTGCCGTCTCTCGGGCGAACGCGCGTCCGGACCGGTGAACCCCGGTGAAAATTGAGCTAACGGCTCTGGGCGTCCGAGAGTCTCGGGGATCAGCGCGACAGTGCAGCCGCGCTACAACGGAGGCGAGCGCGTCGCCTAGTTTTCTAATCAACACCGCGCGAAGCGGAGTATACATGCATAATAATAATCTATATGTAAGCCGTGTATACGAGACTACACTGCGGAGAGTGCACACTTCGTTAACGGCGCAAGATTGCTTGCACGGGAGCCTGAGAGCTTCCGACTTCTAAACCAGCTTATCCCGGTGCGCTGGATACCCTCGCGACGAGAGTGTCGCGACGAGAATTACGGTTCTCTTTATTTTTTCTCATGTCGTTTTTTTCTTTTTTCTTCTTCTTTTAATCCCGTCTTCTCAACTCTCTCTTATTCGCCGCGCGAGCGTGGGCGCGCGCGGGTATTCCAATCTTGATAAGCAAAGCGTTCGGTTACTCTTGTCCGAGAGCTCTTCGGGGCTCTCGAGGCTTCGCGGCGAGCGTCCCGACGATTTCCAAGGTGTCGTGACTCGTGACCGGCGCGGAGGAGAAAGTTTGTAAACTCCTCGTTTCTATATCGCATTTAAAGAACCGTCGAGGTTCGGCGAGAGGGGGACAAAGGCGCGGGGAGGAGGGGCTCGAAAGGGGGGAGAAGAAAGAGCGAGAAAGAGCCGACCGGAGAGGGCAGAGAACCTGAGATATAGGAATATACAGAGTGACGCGGTAAGAAAGAAAGTTGTTCCTCGCTGACTACTCGACTCGATGCCTGAGATTTTCACCGAGAAATTATCGTTATAGACCGTACGTGCAATTTATACGTATAAGCATAAGTGCACGTGTATATAAGTGCTCTGTATATGCATGTGTAATGGTATATAGTTTAAAGTATATTTGTACGCTTCTTTGTAATGCGTGTAAGCGATGAATACGCTCGTCGGCATGAAACCGGTAGGACTCGTCGCTGGACGTGTCCTAGTTCGAGGCCTAGTTCCACGACGACCGGAGATCGGTAGCGCCAATCGTGTGGGACTTCGCTATATCACTGTCTTCCAGCGCTGTCTGCCTTTCGTCGCGCATGGAGATTCGAAAATATTATATTTATATTAATATTTTTATATAAATTAAATATATATTTATAAAAATATTATATATATATCTAATATGATTATTATTTTATTATATATATGATATTTTTATTTGTTATAAAATTATCGTTAAAATAACGTGTTTTTTTTTATTTATATTTTTGTGATGTGTAAATGTCAGTCATGACCCTTTTTAGCAAATTTTCGATCAAACAGATAATAAACATTCATGAAGAGGCGTAGATACGGATTACAATTTTTTTTTCTCCTCAATTTATCTTCCTGTAGGGAAAAAATGGCCATAACAATTAAAACTCCCCTATCTTGATGCAAAAATGCCGGTTATTTTTCTATTCCATATTTTTCACCGTCCGAACAAGGTTGCAATGTAGAACTGTGCACACTGCTTCACCTCATTATTTTCTACCTTTCACGAAGCTGCGTCGATGAGAAAGTCAATCAATCAATCAACCAATCAATCAGTTCAAGCAATCAATCAATTTTGACTCCCTCGTAGAGGAAACTTCGAGGAAAGTTCTATTTTGCAACCTTACTTATGATTATACCTGTCTGTACACAAAATTTGAGTACCTATCGGGTAGTTTTCAAGATTGAAAAGAGAAAGAACCACTAAATATTCGGAGAACGTATTTTCTCAGAATAAACTTAGTTGTTTTCTTTTTATCCAAGATCATTCAATTTTAACTCAACTTCGAATCAAAAGTTGCACGGTTAGAAATAAAGGTTTTCGATATTCGCGTTCGAATAGTCGAATTTCTTGACGGATTTGCGAAAAATTCATTACCAGACTTGATTTTTTGAATTAATGACCGACACTTTAGAAATTGTACGAAAGAGAGGGCGAACAGTTTTTTTTCAAATTCACATTGCTATAAATTTGAGTGCCTTGGAAGATAGCGCAGAATTTAATACAAAGTTTATGGAGCAAATTTAAATTTAAGTCGGGTATCGCAAAAACTGCGTAAGCCCGCGAAAAGCGAATTTTTCAAAAGAATTGGAATGTCGAAGATTTTTATACATTTCGACGGATTAATTCCAAGTTCGATCCCAAACCATATTTCACAATAGTCTACTTCTGATTTGAACTTGAGTCCAAGATATACGAAATTGCGATCGCAACAGCTCTAATAAAAACGAATCCCCAAAGGAATTGTCTATGAGGAGACCAAAAATGAATGAAACTTAGATAGTCGGGCTTTGCGACCAATGCGGTAATATCGCGGCCGCGTACCGTTTTTTTTACGGTAACAATACGGTAAAATGTTCTCATCACATTTACCGCTCGTATCTCTAGTCGAGCATATGCACTGCTCTTATCCGTCTCCGATCCTTCGCGTGTTCTTCGTATTTTATTCGCCGATCGAAAGGTAAAAAAAAATAAACAAGAGCGAAGAGTCTCCGCGGAGAGACGGCGCAAGAGAGTGGGTTGCGCGTCGGGTCCCGCGGCTCCGGCGCGGAATACACGGAGGACTGATTCATCGTTCGAGAGCGCGGTTCGACGATGGGAGAATCGAGCCATGTAGAACTAACGAAGAATACCGGACGGAGGTGGAGCGAAACCTTCGAATGTGTTTCGCTACCGAGGCAAAAGACGAACGAGAGAAGCTCGCGAAGCGTTACTCGGGGAATATCTTTGACCTTCGATGTTATTATTTTCGCGGAGAGACCCCTTGATTATCGTATGATTTAAAGTCTCTCGTGCGCGGCACGACCCGTGGGGGGATATCGTTAACTCTCGCTGGTACGCAGGTTCAAGATCGATGTGGCGCGGTTATACGCTACACCTTACATGCCAATGGCTATAATAATAACGCGATGAAAATAAAGCGGAGCGAAAACGTTCGAGGGTTCGACGACCGCTGAGCGATACGAGTTTTGCTTTTTTTAAATCTTGGTTTCCGTTCGTCTTTCCTTCTCGTTTTGTCAACGATTCGAAATTGCGACGGGATCATTAATAAAGCTGGAAGAAACTCGACGACGCCTTCCCATTGAAATAAAGTATACAACGAGAGGAGAAGCCAGCGACTTTGTCAGCGATGCGACTGTCCCTGACCCGCGCGTCACATCCTTCCGAAAAAAGCATCGACTCCACCGCGAGAGGCGCTACTCGTCTATGTTGTTCCGTAGGCAGGCAAGGCCGGGCTCGTTTCTCGACTACCGAGAGGACGAGCACCGTTTCGCCGTGCCAACTTCTGTGAGAAAAAAATAACGAAACAAAAAAAATAAGACGATTGCGAGAACCGAGCGTCGGAGAGCGTGGGTCGACTCGCGCGAGGCTCACTCGAGGCGAGAGAAAAGAACGCGACTCGAGAAATTGTGACGAGAACTTTGGAATCGTCTGCGATCCGTGCGGCTTCTTCGAAACGGCCTCAAACTTCAAAAAATCAAGACCACCGGTGAAAAAAAGAAAAATTGGCAAATTAAAAATAAGACCCTCGTTTCCGAGGTGCCAAAACGAGCTCGGCGAAAAACGTTGAGGTACACCTGAGATATCGAGTGCGTAGTTTATAACGTGGCTACGAGAACGACGACGGCGAAGACAGCGACGACGACGACGACGATGTCGACGACGACTTCCAGAGATTACCGGTTTTCATCCACATTCTCGCCAAATTCGACGGCTATTATCATTTATAATGAATTCTGATTGCGTAACGAGCTCGGGAGGTAGGTAGGCAGTAGCAGCGTTAGAGGTACGCGTACGCAAGAGTTACGCGTTAGATGCGGCGAGAGACCGAGAGATCGGGGGTCCTGTAGAGGCGGCGCAGCTATTAGAAGTTAGCGAGCTAACTCGTCTCGCTCATTCGACGTGTTGGCACAGATACGCAAATATATATATATGTATATATTTGTATTCTTTTTCTTTATTTTATATCTCTCGAGTCTTTATTCACAAGAGAAAATTTTCTGAAGGAATAAAAACATGGCGTCCTGTAAAAGATCCGCAAAAATTGGAGAACGTTCCGAGGATTTTTCCAGGACATTTTTCCGAGTTACGTAAACTCATGAAGAAGAGTGAATAGAAATGAAAATGTTTAATAATAACATCGTTTTTGTCGGCGAAATTAATGGGAAACACATAATAGATTCGAAACTGCAGCATGGGACTAGCGGTTGAAAGTCCGAAATAGAGCTTAAGAGGAGGTGAAAGTCACGTGACCACGCAACGAGAGCGAGAGAGATAGCATTATTGGCACCCGCGGTGGCGCGAGAGAGACAGCGCGAAACGTCTTTTACCTCGTCTTAAGGGGATGAGGTACAGACTCGGACGGTAACAAAATCGCCTTCTTTGTTTTTTCCGAAATAGTTGTTTTGACGTCTGAAATCAAAGTAGGTTTTTGTAGTCGTTAGATAAAAACCTGATTATTGTTTTTCGACGCGGGAGCAACCGTTTCGGAGAAAATAGCGAAGGCGAATTGTTACCATCGATGCATCTCTTGATGCTATGCCAGATCGCCTTAAGGTTTTCAAAAATATATGAAAATATTTTTTAAAAATATAAAAAATAATTATTTCAGCCACTCGCGCATGGGAGACTTTTACGAGTCCATGGGAAACGTTAGATTCTTTCGCTCGTAACAATAATGCGAATTGCGGAAGAAAAAAATCTTTGAACCACCAGAGAAACGTCTCCCGAGACTATTCTACATTTTTTTATTCAATTTTTTCACTATAGTCTATCGTAAGCTGACTATTCGAAGGTAATGACTGATAAAAAATTTCGGATGTTATGTTAAGGTAGTCCTTTCGTTATGCCGGACCTAAGTTCGCAAGATAAGCAAGAGAGACTTTTGAATACTTCTCGATGGGATAATAATCTGAAAAAATCGAAATATGTTCGGTGTCCAAAAGATTTTTTTGCATAACAACCATTCCAAAATTTTATTAACAAATAACGAATAAAAAAATTGTGCAACTATTTACTCGGCAATCTAATTTTTTTCCGTTACGAAAATGATTATGTTCATTTTTCTATTTTGGATTTTATGATTCTCCACACATTTTTTCCATATGAAAAAAAAAGATACAATCAATTTGAAAATCCGAAAAAATTCATGGGTATTCAGAAAAATAAACAAATAATTTTCATAAAAAAAAACGTTATGTTGCCAGGAAATTTGTTTAAGAACTTTCTTTTTCATCAATTTGTTCACAACATTTGATTCTTATCATTATTATTATTATTTAACATGAATTTAGCACTTTATGCTTGATTTTGTTAGTTTTTTATCAGACTGAGAAGTGTTCGAAATTCTCTTCCTTATTCTAAGCCTTATTTTGCCCGACTGTATCGTCAGTGCTACCTCAACGTCACCCATGCGCGAGGTTTTAAGAAGTAGTAAAAAAATCAGAATTTCAAGGAATAAAAAAAATTCAACGTCCTGCGAATAAATTTGAGGACTTTCCAGGACGACTGGACGTCGTAGGAATCTTCGGAAAGACCGGAAACGGATTGCGAGCGCTAACAAGGATTTATTAAATTATTGATATGGAGAAAATAAAGAAAAAGCGAACGTTGGAATTATTTAGGTACAAAATGTATTAATAGCATATCGTCGAGGATATAACTGGCTATAATCGTTACAAGTCTATAATATCGCGGTGAAGGGACGGGAAGGGGGATAACAAAGTAGAGAAGTGGGAGTCGGAACTTAAGTTTAAATTACTTAAACTGCCAAAGTTAGGCGTGGGCATCGCTAAAACGCACGCGATTCTGCTCCCTCACTCGCTTCTTCATTCATAGACTTTTTTTTCTATAGAGCATATATTTTTATATACCTATAGCATAATTAATTTTCTGTCCTGCAACGTGAACCGAATAGTCACAACAAATTTCTAAGATATTTTCTCTTTTTTTTGAATGTGCAAAGATATTTTTAACGTTACAATCGATCTCGTCGACGAAATCGTTGGACTCGAATTTCGTCGAAATTATTTTTCGGCTGTGAAAATGTTTGCAGCTCGCTTCCTCATTCGCTTCGTGAATTGAATAATTTGTATTTTCCGTTTATTT